>JANBPO010001371.1:9060885-9660885 GCA_024336825.1 Amorphophallus titanum | reverse complement strand
AGTCAAAATCACCGAAGCAACTTCAGCATGATGCATCGACACAACTAGCATAAATATAACAGATACATCGACACATCCAGCAGATGTCTCAGTGCGGTCACACTTCGAAAGAGAGTTTCACAGAGCTGACTAGCTGGAATCAAGAAATGTCTCGACACATCAAGTTTCCACACCAAAGGAATGACACATTAGAACATGTAGTCACTCAGAAAGGCCGATGCACTCAGCTGATGCATCGATGCAACAGGATGCTGCACAAACATTCAGCATGACACCGAAGCTTCTTGCCTAGACAAACTAAGAAGGTTAATTACCAGAGAACATTTAAAGTCTACGCATCAAGGTGATGCATCGACGCATCAAGCCCCAAACCATGTTTAAAGACTAAGCCAAGATCTAATGCTCCGACATCTCAGAGACTAACACAAAAGACTAGACTTCAATGCCTCGACCTGTCTGTCATGGGCCATATCTTTTATCTACATGGAAAGATTATTATCAGACTTAATTGGATTGTTTAAAGTTTCATTTGATCTGTTAAAGGTTCAACATGATATATGGAACATCAGTGTAAGGTAGTTTAGGAAAACATGAGCCGTAAAGAAGAATTCGCTTCAGCACGTGGTCACTTGAAGAAAGAACATGTGATGACCGTACAAGGAGCGACTTGGCACGAAAATCTTCAGCACACGTGGCAATTTTTTGGAAATTCTGATAGCAATCAGAATATTCCTTATCCACATGGACGAATCAACTTTTGGTTGCTGATCTAGATCGCGAAGAGAAGAACGAAGATGCTCTGTTCTATAAATCAGAGCACCCTCGTTCAGAAGATGGGGGCTGGAAAATTATAGAAAGAAGACTCCATCTGATATCCTTGAGAGAGGGAGAGAAGCCTACCCAGCTAGTTTTTATGGAGGATTGCTTTGATCAGAAGCTACATTTGTTCTTTTTATTTGATCGAAGTGTTTTGAGTCTTCCTGCTTTCCATTTTTCTTCCTTTGTTCAACATTCTTCATTTCGGTTTGATTCCCTCTGAGTAACGTCAGAGGAAGGGAGTCTAACTCCAGTGTCCCCTCTGTGGATTCAAAGGAAGAGAGGTCTGTGACCTCTGGCTGGGTGAATTGTTGGGAGCAACTCACCGGGTTCCCTCTAGGTATAGGGGAAGGGAGGTTGATCCTCTGGGCTTCCTCCTGGGCTGCAAGAGAAGCAAGGAGTGTGTTCCTTGGGAAGCTGTATGATAGTGGCTGTTGCAGACTGAGTCTGCTATGATTGATGCTTGTTTAAGCAGAGAACCTCACTCAGTTCGAGTGGAGGAGATGTAGGTGAGCGACAACTCCTTCCATATAAAGTCTCAAAGGGTGCCATCTGAATGCTAACTTGATAGCTATTATTGTAGGCGAACTCCACTAAACGGAAATGATTGTGCCAACTCCCACCGAAATCAATAGCACATGCCCTTAGCATATTCTCAATCACCTGATTGGTTCTTTCAGTTTGGCCATCGGTTTGTGGATAGAAAGCCATGCTAAAATTGAGACGTGTCCCCAAGGAATTATCTACATTATAGGTCGAGGTAATTAATGTGTTCTATTGCTCGATAGGTTCAATAGACATGTCGATGCACCTAGCTTCATGCATCGATGCTAGTGATGCATCTGTTCACCATGATTAGTCATCAAGTCGATGCATGTCTACTCTCTCGTGCACTCATCCACTCTCTCTTTGCATATTAGGTCTACCTATGGTTTACATAGGTCAATGCAATTGTAGTTGATCTACTGCATTCGTGTTGCAGTGTACACTCACTGGTCGATGTACTTGATGCATGCATCTATGCATCTGCATTATTTCATGCCATATGTCATTGCTTGATTTTCATAGTTTTGGCTATATTTTGCCTATCTTTATAAACATACCTAAGTCCACATTCCTTAGGCATTTCTCTCAATAGTTCATGATCTACATAATGATAAAGTGTTTGATGAAAATTTCATATCCTATTTGATAGGAACATCAATATGACAACATCAAACGACTTAAGCAAATTGATTAAACTTTTAAATTGCAGAGGTTGTTGAAGACTTAATTGGTCACGTGGTTCAAAGAATCAATTAGATCGATGCGTGATCTAATGCTAATAGCTCAGCAGAATAATTCACCACGTGGATTCATCTTCAATCAGATCTAACATGTGAACTTGATCGAGCTACTTTTTCTTGAAAAGTAATTAGCGGGAATGTTCCCTCCACACGCCAAAGGAATCTTGTGGGGGCCACAAGAAGCAGCTCGAGGATATAAAAGAGGATCTCTCTTACGGCAAGAAAAGAAGAGAGGAGTATTGCAAGCTAAGAAGTGAGCAGCAGAAGAGAAGTAAGAGAGATAGATCAAAGTTTGTGAGCCGTGAGAATCCAGAGATGAAGAGCTCGAGAGGAAAGAGTAGAGAAGAGAGGAGAAGCTGAGAGTGTAAGGGTCTTCGCAGAAGGGTGAGAGAGCCACTGAAAAATAGAGTATCAGAGAATGGAGAAGAAGTCTGAGAGAAGATAGTTGCTGAAGTTTCAATTTCTGGATCAGATCTAGAATCGACTACTCAAGAGAGTTACATTGTTTTTGAATTCTATCCGTGTGTTGTTTTGTTCTTTTTATTTTCCCTTTGAATCTTTCTTCAAGTTGTTAGGAAGCGGAGCAAGCTGTGTTGCCCAGCGGCGAGAATTGGTTCCTCAGACAACAAGCTATGAGGCTCAGCGGGGTTAGCAAACTGTGAGGCTCAATAGTCTGGGATTCAATCCCCAAAGTTGTGGATCAGCGGTTTGCAGGGATTCCTCCCTGAAGCCGTGGATTAGTAGAATTAAGCTATGTAATCAGCAGTAAGCCTCACTCAGGTTTGAGTGAGGGGTGGATGCAGGTCTCAAGGTTGAGTCCGAACCACCTTAAAATTCTGGTCGCCTTTGTGTGATTGCCTACGTATTACTATGTTTCTGCTAGATGAATGTTTAGGACCGGATCAATAGTTTACATTGCACTAGATCTTAATTCCGATTATCAGTTCATAGCATTCGAGTTACACTAAGTGCATTGTTCCGAACGATGAAGAAACATCAGCTCGAGTGGGCGAGCATTATATCTCATCATTGTGTCTACTTTGATTCTGTTTGCACGCTTAGTGTTTGATGCTAGTTTTATGTGAGGAGTTTATTTAGTGAAGAGAGTGCTGCGATTTTATTTGTTCTCATTGAATGTAGTTAAAATTTTAATTAAGTAAAAAGTTTTAACGGGGATCCATTCACCCCCCCTCTGGATCTCAGCCGTGTGTACATCAGCTAGCACCACAATTCAAACAATTGGTATTAGAGCGGATCTCTGATTCTTCAGATCCAATGATCTGCAGAGGATCCTACTATTTTTGGTGCTCTGGGGCTTTCAGTGCATTGCTTTGAATCTGTTCATTATTTGTCTTAATGTTTTCATTTTGCAATGTGAGACTAATCAACACAAAGAGAGACTCAAACCTTTTAACATTTAAAGCATAGATTCCAACAGACACCTACTGCAGGCATTTACATTGTGGATATCATTATGGGCCAGGGGTGTACCCACCGCCCGAGAGAGGTTAGACTTGCCCCGACTTGAGCAACCAATGATGCAGACTTGATCTTGGGTAGGTGGGTGGATTTACTCTTAGATATCAGGAAAAAATCAACACATTGAACTTAGCAAAAGCTAATCATTGTTTGATTGTGAAAAATATCAGAAAACCGAATAACAAATTTTCTATAATATGGGAGCTGAAATGAAGATGCTGTAAAGATGAACATATTCGTTAGATAATCAAGTTTGGAGTGGATTGTGGAAGACACAGCTCAGAAGCTTTGATGTAGAGCAACCTCTATGGAAATGGAGAACGTTCTGGAAAAGATCAAATGCACCAAATCACCACGCCACTGGATCATTTTGACATTCTAAAATTACATCGGTCCTAGTAACCATTTTGCATTGGATGTGTGGATCGTTCTTTTCATTCAGCTCCAATCTAAGGGATCTCTCTTCTATAGCTTTATGCGACGCCACTACACATGCATAAATAGATCTCCCGTAACCCAAGAATTTCCAGCAACATCAGATGGCCAGTGATTTCTAGAGTCCAGCAACGTCATACGTCTATGTAATACCTGAAGAATTCCAGACACTAGTTCTTTTGAAGGGGGACACTTATTCCTCTTTCGCTGACGAGCACTACATTTAGAACAATCTAGGCAAACAAATCGAGAAATGCAGTACCCATAATGAGATACAAGGTACAATCACCAATTCGCCCCTGACGACCAGACCAACGAAGAAGAAGCCAACACAAATTGCAAAAACAAAAGAAAAAAAAACAATCACACACGGAAAGGCACAATATTAACATGATTATAAACTTATTCGGGATCCATCTTAAACGATGAGAACATTGGCGACATACGGACCAAGAACAGAGACTATACGATTGGAATGACATGAAACAAAGATGAGACGAGTACAGGAGACATTAAGGACAGAGCAGAGACCAAAGAAGCAACCAGCGGCGAACGCCGGCTGCCGATTACCCATTTATAGGTTGCCAGTAGCCCTCCCGGTAGCGATACGTCTCCGGATCCACAGCCACGATCACGTAGACCGCGTAGATGATCCCCGGAACGTAGCCGAGGAAAGTCAGCAACAGGCTGATGCAGAACTCCAACTGCAAGAAAGAACGAAAGAAGAGCACACAAGGAAGGCCGCACCAGATCAGGAACAAGCAAGCACTGGGAGGGGAAGATGCTCGAAAGGAGAGAAGAAAAGGCCGGTAAGGGGGGCGTACGCTGCAACAGCCATGGCGGAGGAAGACACCGAGAGGGGGAAGCAATATGGCTATCAGGATCTCCAGGAGGATGCAGCACCTTCCCGTGCACATGGCGGCAGTGGCGGTGGCGGTGGGAGCAGCGGCCTCTACTCAACGCTTCTCTCTCCTAAGCACACCAGCGCCGGTGGTGGAGGACGATCTCGATTCCAACGGGGAGGCACAGACCTGATCTGTGATATGCCCTCAACTCTCTATTTTATTCTCTCGTCGGGCCCTCCGTCCCCACTGATCCGTCAGCGGGGCCGCTCATCAGGACCGTCCGCGAGGCATCAAACTTCTCATCGGGCCGTCGAGTGGGTCTGCTGCCTCCCGCATCCATCCGCAGTTGGTGATGGGTAGGGTCCGGGGCCCACGCGTTTACAGATGAGGAGGTCAACATCCAAGATAGCGGGGCCCGCCAACTTCTGACATGCACTGCGATGCCACGCAGAATGCTGCTCAGACGGGAAAAATGTGAGAGAGGGCGATTTGTTTTGGTGCTGTTGTGTTGAAATTTTAAAAATAGTGCAGCCAAATTTTTTTAGAAATAATCTGATTTACATGTAACAGACTGAAAAAATGAAAAAAATATAAACATTGGACATCCACAATAGGTCCAAAAGTATTTGGCCAATTTTTTTGGACAAATAAGGGTGTTTGGTCTTTTTTCTCTTGATTTTTTTCACTTGTCTGTAGGTTAGATCTCGAGGCCGATCTATTTTTTAATGGAAAACTTAACTATTTACATGCAGATAATGGGCATTGCATCTCCCCTGAACACACACACACACAACCTACCCACTGAACACACACACACACACACTTTCGATCTCTCCCCTGAATACACACACACACAACCTACCCACTAAACACACACACACACTTTGTCTGTCCTCCCTGAACACACACCCCTGTGTCTAGTGCTTCACCCCCATCTTTATGTGGAGTTCATCGTAATACTACTGGTTCTGGTATGATAAATTTTGAGGCGTCATACCATTTATCTCTTTCTTTGGTTGCCTTGTTTATTCTTCCCTTTTTATTTTTTTCAACATGACTTCTCTTTTCCTTTCCCTCTTTTTGTCAGGGGTTCATGAGGATAGGGATATAGCTGCGCCTCATAGGCATGAGCAGGAGTCGACTGTCGCCCCACCTTCGAGTAAGGCTATGCCTCATTCTCTCTTTTTTTAGTTGAGTTTGTGGGAAGCGATCTGACAATCTCACTTTCAGGTGGTTTGGATGCATCCGTAGCGATCTCTGTGCAGGAGTGCACCACACTTCTCGACTCCGGGATGAATATGGATTTGCCTGACTTTTCTGCCAACCCCTCTGCAGATAGGGAGACGGTAGTCAATATTCCCAAGCTCTTCTCGATGAGATCTATAAAGAACAGGCTTCACCCGCAGAGGGTCAGAGGCAGGATACTGGAGCTTTGTCAACCTCTCCACTACTGGGAGGTGACGATATACCTCATACGACAGGTAATTGCATCCCATGTTAAACTTGAAATTGTTCCTCTTTTTGTAACATTGTTGCATGAATTTATCATCTGAGTATCTTATGCAGTTGGTAGCCCTCATGTTCAAAATCCCTTGGAGTCTTTAGAGGGGACAAGTAGAGGTGCTGTTCCTTTGGATTCAGGGGGTGCCGCCTTGGACGCGGCTGCTCAGGGCGAGGAGACAGCATTGAGGCATGATGATGAGGGCATTACCGTCATGGAGGAACGCCCAGCCTTGACCCCTGTAGAGGGAAATCTTGAAGGTTCTCCTTGTGGCTCAGGAGACACAATCTGTCTTTCTGATGGGGAGGAGATTGGCCGGAGAGGTATTTTACTTCTTCATAACAATATCTTTTAAATTGAGACAACTTTGTGAGTTGATCCCTGATTCTTTCTTGCAGGGGACATTCAAGGGGCTGAGCTTGCCTCATTGAGCAAAGATGAAGAGGTCTTAGATTCCGTTGCATTAGGTATCTCCATACATTTTCTTCTTCTAGATCACTAACAGCTTTAATTATGTCAGCTGCTAATCATTACTCTTCTTGTGATTTTCTTGCACCCCATAGGGGGGGTAAAGCCCCTGGAGGAAATTAGGGATGCCTCAACCTCTGATGACTCCCTGGTTATAAGGGCCGAAACTTCTAAGTCCTCTCAGTTAGATGAGCCTTCAGGGGCTCCCACCGTCCCAGGTAGTCTTTTCTCTTTGCATGCTATCAAATTTGTTGTTTGATGTGGGTTGAAAAATAAGGATCATAACCATTCTCATTGTTTTATTCTCTTTTCCTCTTTTTTTTTTTGTTTTGTCAGCTTCTTTCAAAGAAACTCTCCCACAGGTGGATGGCTTCCCCTGCCATGGGATTGAGTGGCCGAATGGCCCTCAAATTGCACCTTTTGTGGGGGCAGCCCTCATGGTTGATACCCTGATTGGCGGCGCCTGGAGTCTGTTCTAGGGTGTCGAGCTTCCTCCAGTGGAGACTGTTCGCAACACTCTTACGGCTGCCACGTGAAGCTATCATGGGCTAGGGTTGCCGAAAGGACCCTGGATGGCGGCAGTGGATAACACTTGGCAGGAATTTCAGGAGCTGTATGATGCCTCAAATTGGAAAGCCCAAGAATTAAGGATCAGGCAGCTGGAAGATGAAATAAAAATAATTTGTGACCATATCCGCAAGAGGAGATCCCGGGTTGAGAGGGTTAGAGATCGTCACAGCTCCCTTGAGACTACCCTTGCTGAGAGTAGGAGTCAGGCCGCCCCGCTTCAGGAGACCGTGCGGACCATTTTGCAGAAGATTGCGGCCTTGGAGGCTGCAACTGAAATAACTGTCAAAGCGGCTCAGGAGGCGCAAGTTGAGGAGAGTTCTCTTGGTGTAGAGTGCTCAGACATGGGAAATCTCCTTCTGATCAGAACAGATAGGTTCATTATTTTTGGTGTGGCAAGACTGGCCACAAATGTTGGTTTGCAAGTAGTAAGAAAAATTCAAGGTCAAATCATGTTAAATTCCTTGTAAACTATCATGTTTTTAATGAATCTATTCCAAGAGGCCAGCACATGAAGTGCATCAATTATAGGAAGCATGGCCATAGCGCTAGTGAATGTTGGTTGGCTGTTGAAAGAAGAAGTCCTTCTTCTTGTTCTAATTGTGGGAAGCATGGCCATACGGTCAAGGACTGTTGGCATGTAAAAGGGAAGAGAACTTCTCATGACAGACATGATAACAGGTTTGATTATGGTCATAGATTCCATGCTCATGCTAATATGCATAAGAAGAACACAAAACCTATTGTCTCATGTCATTATTGTGGGCAGATTGGACATTCTATGGATAATTACATTGTAATGAAGTTTGATAATTTTTATGCTCAGAAAATGTGAAAAGCACTCATCAAAGGTGCTACTAACCATGTAGGACCCAAGAAGTCTTGGGTACATAGAAATGTAAAATAAGACTTATGTTTTGCAGGAGTGCCTTGGGACTGAGGAATAAAAATAGGTTTAATAAGTCAAGGCACCTGAGTATGATGAAACCCCAGATTCTGCACTTCACTGGTTTGGTCATTTGAGCTCTCAATAATTCCTTCAGAAAGTTGCTCAATCATGTCAAATATGTCAGCTAAAATCTCATGCATAAATATTCACATATGCATCTGTCATTTGCATTTTTGTATCTCAATGCATATGTTTATAAGTCTCATGTATATATTAGATTGAAAATGAATTGCATATTATAGTCTGAAAATCTGAATTGCACATGGTTGATACTTGCATGAATCATGATGCACATCTTACACATACACTGAAAATCTGTTGCATACATTTTCATCTACATACATATATATGTTTGACAAAAGGACATCAAATTTGAGATGCATGTAGGACTGGAATTGCACTGCATTTTCATTCATGACCCGTTGGTATATAAAACGGTACGCTGGGAGAAGGGCAGATTATGTCTGTCTGGAAATCCACATCATGCGTAGAGGCTAGTCCTCCGCCAAGTACCATGGGTCATAATTGCATATAGAGCAATCTAGATGTAAATGAGCAGAACTCAGCAAACTCCCTGCATAGCTTACATTACACATGTTGCATTCAGAGTTCAGTCATATAATGCATGTAGACATGGGGAGTTTCTGCATTTTTACAAGTTGCTCATGTGCATATCGCTGCATAATTCACTTGTACATTATCATCAATAAAAATGTCAAAAGATTGCTTGACATGTATGCACATACATAGGGGGAGTTCATGCATGCTAGAGTCTGTTCCTGTGCATTCAGGTTGCTCAGTTACTCAATTTTGGTTGATCTCTGGCTGCATACATTTGATCCTTACAAACAATCATAACTTGACTACTAGCTCATGCATACGATCAGGGGGAGCATATGTCAAATCTTGGAGTGTCAAGTCGAACATATGGTTAATCTATTTCTTAATCCATGTACTGTCTTGTTCGATCAACCAAATCACTCATTTTGGTAAACTGATCTCTCTATCTTCAGAAATACTATGTAGATATCAAAGTCGACTCCTCAAGTTGACACCTCATTCAAGATTCATCTAATTTCAACTTCTATCTGTTCTGAAATTACTTGAGCTCATTCTACTCATGGTTATAGAATCTATTGTATGTCGCTCTTGCATTTGCTGAGGGGGAGCTGGCTGTTTTTAACTCGTCCTGAAGAAGTCACCTAAAAGTGTGTCCTATGTACTACATGATTAGGCTTCAATTGATGTATCTCTTGAATTCCTATCTGCTTGATACACTCTTGGCCATCTCTGTCACATGTTTGAACTTCAAGTGTCTCACACATGGTGCATGTTCCTGTTGATGCTTCTATTGATATACTGGCTGTTGGGATCGGTGCTACGGATTCAGAGGGGGGGTGAATGAATCGCCCTTTAAAAATTTTATATCAGGATGAAATCTACTGCTGATTACGCCAGTCCCGGCAGATTGATCTATTTCCCCAATTTAAAAAATTAATACGTAGCAGAATGGAATCAATTCTAGACCTAAGGAGAAATAGGGCGAGCGCCTTATTGCCCTGCTCGCCTAGGCGCCAACTCGCCCAGAGCTGCATTCAGCGCCTTGTCGCCTAGGCGTTGCCTAGGCGATGCCTAGAAAATAATGATTAGGACTGCTACAGAAACTCTTGTGGTGGCGCATGGTAGAACTTCATGTGCTTGTCATTGAAAGGAGGGAAAGGATTGTTTCTCTTGTGGTCGACGACGGTATAGGCCCCTCCTTCATAGACTTTCTAGATGACGTAAGGTCCACACCAATTAGACTGGAGTTTGTCGCTGGGTCTTCCTGCCAAGACCTCCTTTTCTTTGACAACAACAATGTCGCATTTCTTGAATGCCTTTTGCTTGACCAACTTATCATAAGCACGTGTCATGCGGGCTTGATACACTTGTAAGTGTTTATAAGTTTTGAATCTTTGACCTTCGAGGTTGGACAGTTCCTCGAGCCTTCTTTCTATTTCAGACTGGTCTTGGCCTGACAATCCGGCGTGAACAGCAACACGATAGGACGCCAATTCGACTTCTACAAGGATCACTGTTTTAGCTCCGTAGACTAAGGAGAATGGGGAACAACCCGTAGGGGTTTTGTACATAGTCTGATAGGCCCATAGGGCTTCATGGACGTTTTCGCCCCAATCTCGTTTACGGCCACCCACTATCTTGGACAGCAGTTTGCAGAGGATTTTGTTGAAAGTCTCGGCCAACCCGTTGGCTTGAGGATTGTAGACGGACGACGTCCTCCAGTCAATATGGAACTTAGACGCAAAAGCATAGACGGTCTTATTCCAAAAAGGCGTGCCATTGTCCGAGATGATCCGACTGGGGGTGCCGAATCTGTATATAATATAGTGCCTCGCGAACCGGGCGACTATTTCCCCTATAACTTCTCGTAGCAGGATAGCTTCTGCCCATCTGGAGAAGTAATCAGTGGCAGCCAATATGAACTTGTGACCTTGAGATGATGGCGGGAATGATCCCACAATGTCCATGCCCCACTCCGCGAACGGCCAAGTAGGCGCAGTTGGATGGAGCGGATTAGGTGACCTTCGAGGCACTAGCCCAACTGCTTGACATTGATGACATATACGAGCATACTGGCTGCAATCCTCGTACATGGCAGGCCAATAAAACCCCTTGAGCTTAATGTTATTTTTCATCTTGGCTCCTGCTTGATGAGCCCCACACAATCCGGAGTGAATCTCATGCATCACGGTCTTTGCTTCCTTAGATGAAAGTCACCGCAAGAGGACCGATCGGTCTTTTTCATGGATGAGCCTGAAAAGTAAGCCGTCAATCAGCTAGTAGGATGTTGCCATGCGTAGCAGCTGCACAGCTGCACCCTCTAAGCCCGATCGAGAGGGATCCAACGGTTCTTTATCTTTATAATCGGCTCACGCCAGTCTTCTTCTATTGGAACATTCTCTTCCTAAATGTTATTAACCTCATAGACCGTGAGGCCAGACTCTTCGTCGAGCACACTTGGCATGAGCCTTCAGTGTCTGACAGTAATATTCAACTCTCCCTCAGGTGAGAGTTTTAAGGCTGCTACCAGCTTTGCTAAAGCGTCAGCTTGGGAGTTATTGCCCCTTGGGACATGGCCTATTTCAAATAGATAGAATTTCTCTTTCAGTCTCATGACGGCTGTATGGTAGGGGATGAGTTCCTTCTTCCGGACGTCATAGTCGCCCATGACCTGTCGAATGACGAGCTTCGAGTCCCCATATACTTTAACACACCTGATGTCCATCTACAGCGCCAGCTGAAGTCCAATGATTAGAGCTTCATATTCCGCTTCGTTATTAGTCAATGACTTCACGAGGGCACAAGAGTTACGAAGAACGCCGCCTCGCGGAGATACAAAAACGATCCCTATGCCCGAGACAAAGTCTATGAGGCCACCATCACTTTTGATTGTTCGGGAAGCACCATCAAAATACAACTCCCAATGTGGCAGGTCGAGGGTGAGGACGTCTGGCTTTGTTTGTGGTGGGACGTTTTCAGGATGCTCCCCAACCTCTTGTGAAGGTACCAATACCTCTTCATTGGGCAACTCGAAGTTGAGTGGCGAATCCTCTAGCATAGGATGCGCGGCTAAAAACTCGGCCATCCCTTGTCCCTTGATCGCCTTGCACGAAGGTGATGTCGAACTCCATGAGAATAAGCACCCACTCGCCGAGCCTGCCAGAGAGGACAGACTGGCTGAGCAGAAATTTGAGTGGTTCACATTTGGAGATGAGCTCCACTCGGTGAGCTAAACGATAGTGCCTCAACTTCTTGACAGCAAATACCAGAGCTAAGCACACCTTTTCCATAGAGTGTACCGATGTTCGGGCCCGATCTACTTCCAACTGCGATAGTACAACGGCCGCTCTTTACCCTCTTCATTGATCTGGGCTAGCAACGCCCCCAAAGAGGCATCCATGGCAGCAATATAAAGGATAAGAGGCTTCCCTCTGACAGGTGCCTGTAGGACTGGAGGAGTCAATAGATACTCCTTAATTTGCTCGAAGGCCCGCTGACAGTCTTCATCCCATATGAAGGGTGCTTCTTTCTTCATCAATTTACCGAAAGGCAGGCACCTTTCCGAGAGGTTAAAAATGAACCGCCTGATGTAGGCGAGTCTTCCTTACAGAGATCTGAGTTCTGTCAAATTTCTAGGCAGAGACAATCTTCCTTGATTTTGTCAGGGTCGATTTCTATACCTCGATACCTGACGATGAAGCCAAGGAACTTGCCACTGGAGACGCCAAAGGCACATTTCATTGGATTCATCTTGAGCTGATACTGTCGAAGCCTTTCGAAGACTCGATGCAGGTCAGCCAAATGATCCCCTCGCCTTTTTGTCTTGACGACCAGATCATCGACGTAACATTCAACGAGGTCATGTAGCATCTCGTCGAAAATCTTGGTCATCGCCCTTTGGTAGGTTGCACCGACATTCTTCAGGCCGATCGACATCCTTTTATAATTGAAGATCCCCTTAGGAGATCAGAAAGTCGTATGATTTTTGTCGTTGATGGCCATGCGGATTTGATTATAGCTTGACGACTCGTCCATGAAGGACAAGGCTTCGTGACTAGTGGTCATGTCAACCATTGTCTCAGTAATCGGGACAGGGAAGTCATCCTTTGGGCATGCTTTGTTCAAATCCCTGAAGTCGATGCAGACTCAGACTTGGCCATTCTTCTTCTTGACGGGGACTATATTAGCGAGCCACACAGGATACATGCAAGACTCTATGAAAGTCCACATCGAGCATTTTGTCAACCTCAGCATTGACTTTCAACTCCAGCGCGTGACGCATATGCCTTTGAGCTTGTTTGACTAGATTAACTGTTGAAAGTATTCCCAGCTTGTGTTCAGTCACGGAAGGGTCAAGCCCAGACATTTCTTTATAAGACCAAGCAAAACAATCTCTGAACTCTTCTAGGAGTTGTTGGCACGCCTACCTTTATCTCTCACTGAGGAGCGCACTTACGAAGGTTGGACGGTAGTCTTCTTTACTCCCGAGATTGATCTCAATTAACTCGTCCACCGTTGCTTGGCCGCCGTTTTCAAGCTCCGGTAGAGTTGGTTGGAGGTGGACAAAGTCTCCCTCGTCATCAGTGTTTGCTTCATAGACTTCAAATCTTCGAAGCGCTCTTGCTCATGGCTTGAAGTCGAAGTACTTGATCCGTCTTGCTAATGATTAGCAGGCTGAATTGTCCCTCCCTTGAGGAGGTGACCAGTGTTGACTTTCGATGAGGGTGATATAGGCATCTCACATGTCTCCTTTACAGAGTCGTCAATCTTGGGCTCAACTTCTGCTTGCCCGTGAGGGGAGGGTAGGAGTCCTATAATATTAACTGCGTAGTGAACCTCGAAGTCCCTCTCTTGGTCATAGCCGAGTCCTCTCGTATCTTTGCGGGAGAAGGTAGGCTACCCACAGACTTGCGGGGGATTCCACAGCTGGAGGAAATATGCTGCTCGTGTGAGATCTTGAACCTGAGGGATATGCTGCTCTTTACACATTTCCCTGATGCTGTGGCAGATCGTCCAAGTCTTGGACTAACTCCGGTGCAATGTCGGCGGGAATATCCCAACCGAAGTCATCCTCAGGAGGGCCCGGCGGAACTAAGTCTCCTTTATAAAAGATAATCGGCTTGTCTTCCTTGCCCTTTTTAGCACTTCTTTTCCGCTGATAGAAGACTGTGAAGGTTTTCAGCTGCTCCACCTCGTACTCTTCCCGTTGAAACGAGAGCTGAACACATTTGGGCGGTAAGGAGATGCTCTGGTCAATGACCCGATTGATGAGGTTGGCTTCGAAGTCAACGCTTCGCCTCTCCGACTGAGTCGGCTTGGAGGCGGCCTTGAGGCTTAGCCTGTGTAGCCTTGCTAAGTCTTTGTTGACAGTGAACAACTGCCCCTCCTCGGCTTCAGAGTTCACTTCTTGCTTTCCTTTGTCTTTTGTAGGCTCGGAGATTGCTAGAGTGGGCTTCCCAAAATACAGGGAAACATCTGCCAGATGGCACTCGTTGGGGTGGAATTGAGCCTGATCTGCAAAGACAGTACGTTGCTCTCCTCCCTTGGCATACTTGAGGCACTGGTGCAAAGTTGACGGAACAACCCAATTTTCGTGGAGCCAAGGTCTCCCAAGCAGCACCTTATAAGATGTGTCGGCGTTGATAATATAAAATGTCGCCTGGGTGACAAAGTCGCCCAGGACTAGCTTGACTTCAACCCGACCAAGGGCCTCCTCGGAGTCCTGATTGAATCCCGAGATCTTGACCGCGGTCACCTTCTGTAAGTAAGGTGCCAGGTATAGAGAAATGACCCGATACCATTCGGATCCGAACCGCCACCCACAGGCCGGGAGGCCCAGAAGGGTTAAAGAGATGGTGTGATCATGCATTGAAATTCTAAATAATAGTAGGAAAGTAAATCTACGAAATTATTCTACAGTTTTAACAGAAATAAAATTACATTTTATAACAATTAAATAACTACAGAGTCCAGTCCACAAGTACAATCAGGGAAAAGAAACGTACACTACCCCGGGGCACACCCCAGCAACCTGGTGAGCTGGCAACTAACGAACCTCCAACAGGGATGCTCCACTCTGAGCAGAACGCTGCACTTGAAAAGTAGGGGGTGTGCCTCATCTCATAGGCTCAGTAGGGGTCCCACGAAACCCCACTACAACGAAAGCGGTAATAGGAGTGCGGCAACAGAAGTAACAACAGTAAGGGAAGCAGTAAGAATAGCATCAACGAAAGTAACATAGTAAGGGCATAGGAGCAACAGTAAAGAACTACAGTAGTAGCCACACCACACTAACACCGGCACGACGCAAGCACGATGACCGGAACCAGAAGACGGTCAACCAGGAAAATACACGCACCCACGCCCTCAAAACGACCCCGGCAACCACAGTCAGACAGTCTGTCCTAACCGACGGAACCACGGTCAAGGCCACATGGCCACACACGGAACTGACACTCTCATGAGAATCTCTCGATCCCGAGCTAGAACCAAAAGGGAGAACCTCTCGGGAGAATCTCTCGATCCCAAAATAAGACTAGCGGAAGAACAACGCCTAACACAGAACAGAACGGACTGAGCAGCTAGTACAGTAAACCACGCCAAAGAGAAAACCCACACTGAAATCTCTCAGGTGACAGGAGTACTAACCCCACTGACAACGAGACTAGATGCATCCTCCAATGACTTATATTGCAGCCTCACGTGTCTCCCTACATGTCTTCCGGCGAAAATTGAGACACTAACATAATACCACAAGACAAGGACAAGCCGGGGTCATGCTCGTCAGTACGCGTCCACTACCCCCGACCACGTGTGTACGCACAAACCATTTGCTCTAGGTCGGTCCTCTAGTCGATTTTTCCTCTAGCCAGACTCAGGCTGCAAAGATAAGGGGCCCTCAAGGAACCGGCCTAAAAACCACTACACAAGTCGCAGGGCCCCTTTATTGGCGACTAATCATAGATTTTTTCCTCTCCGAGGGGTTGTAATTTGTAACGACCTAAGATCCGAATACCGAGAATGACCTGATACCATTCGAATTTTGGCCGGCCGCCCACGAGCCGGAGAGCTCGAAAGGATAAAAATGGTAGGTGTGGTGTACATAGAAAAAAGAAATAAAGTAGGACAATACAATAATTAATAGAAATGGATAATCTAACTACAACAAAGTTTAGTTCAATAAAAGTACAGTCTAAGGCAGGGAAGCATACCAAATACCGAGTGAACACTCATCCCGGTGAGCTGGTAGCTAAGAACCTCCACGCAGCACCCTCGGACCTCGAGGAAGAACCGCAACACCTGAAAAGTAGGGGTGAGCCTCTTATCACTGGCTTAGTAGGGGTCTCGCGAAATCTCAACCGTAAACAACAGCGGTACGAAAAGCAGCAACAGCAAGAACAACACCAACAGCAGGAGTAGCTACAATAACAACAGCGAAAAATACGACCGCACACGAATTCTCAAAACACAGTAGCCGATGAAACTACGGCTATACTGCTTCTCCTACTGGAATGGAAACCAACACCCTGATCTCTCAGTCGGGGGACCACCAGACACAGGCCACCCTAGTCACACTACTAGGAAAATGCCACGACACCTCTATCATGGAGGCCTGTGCTCACACGCAAAGGCCCACTCCAGAACCACGCGGTCCGGAATCACAGTCACGACCTCGCCGTCGTGAACTCTACGTCATCTAGGGGAAAACCCTTGGCGACACTCACCGGAAACCCTAGATCTTGGCTTCGGGAAAGCACCCGAAAACTACAAGCAAAATCACGTCTCACCGATGAGAAACGAAATCTCGAGTCATGACAAGCTCACGTCAAGTGATGGGAGTACCTGTCTACTAGAGCAAGGTCGGATGCGTCCACTGACGTCTTAGTCCGAGCCTCAGGTGTCTCCCTCAGGTCCAGCGGGAACTGAGCTCAATTCAGAAGATAAATCATTTGAACCCCTGGGGATGGGTTGGTCACCTCTTGTACTGAAACAGCCTGCTTTTTCCAGCTCAGTTGGATGTTTGGATAAAAGTGAGTGGATTTTTATGGACATCCCTTATTGCGTTGGAAGTTCTCATGAGAACAAAATGAAATCCCTATTGTTTTAACTTGATCAATTTAGTTCAACATTCATAGATTCACGTGATTTGTAGATTTTTTTTCCCCATTCTACTTGACCAGTAGTATATATAACATCTTGGCAATAGCCAGCCTACAATTGCTAATGAAAATCACCTTGCTTACCTTAAATTTGTCCTTTTTTATGGTTGGTGTAGGCTGTTGATATTCAACTTGGAATGGCTATTGATAGTCCCAGTGCCACATTAGCAGTGAAACGGAGATTAGCATGTGAGATGGTCAAATGCTGGCATCAGGTATCAATCCTCTGGCAAGAAATATTGTGTCTTTCAATGATTACACTTTTGTCTTCTGTGCTGTTCTGTCACAGTAGGTAGTTTTCATGAAGTTTGTTTCTTAGTTCTAACTTCTAAGTCATGCCATGCCTTGTCAGACTATTTTCAAACGTTGTTGGAATGTTATATTTGAATTCTTTCATTTCCAATTTCCCATTAAAAGTGTTACATTTATTCTAATTGGTGGAAGCTGTCTGTTTAATTACAAAAATTGTTTTGTTGCTAATTCTAGTTTATTGTAGGCACATGATGACATTATACAGATTCCATTTAATGATGGCTGGGGAGTAAAATATCAGCTCTTCGTTAAGTGGAAATACATTGAGGCAAAGGTAGATGAACTATTTCTGATCTGCTTTCTTTCTTTGTTTACATTATTCTGAAGTTCAACATGAAAAGTTAAGGATACTTGTAACATTTTTTTCCCAAGTGCCCAACCACTGGGCCAAGCTGTCCCAACAAAAAACTTTTCAGCATGCTTGCACAATATGTGCTTGCTTTACCTGACTCTTTCCTCTTCAAAACAAACTGTATGGCAGACTGTATATGCTTAGTTCTTAAATAGCCCTTTTTTGAATGTACTCCATGTACGTATCTTCCATCTGCCAGGCTGCTGCATATTATTACCATGGACTGATCCTTGATGAAGGGAATACAGAGAAATCCCAAGGGCTGGCTGTGGCTGCCCTGCGGGCAGCAGAGGAGTTCCATAAAGAAAGCAAAAGAACTTGTGAAGCATTCAACTCAGCGCCTCCAGTATCAAGGTCAAGATAATCCACAACGCAGTTCTCTTTTACAGTCCAGAATCATAGTTTTCACCATTGCCAGTAAACTTGAATATTGTCTGGCAATGCTTATTGTGACATGAAAAGGAATCTTTAGCCCTCTATATGGTGTGCCTTGTTTTCGTTCCCCTTTTCTTGCAAACCTCACTCTCATGACACAGCATAAATCCAGTCACTTGACAAAAGGTTGTCATCCATGACAAGGACATGAAGATGGAATGACTCCAAAATGATTGAGTGACATAAATTCTAAGCTTGTTTCATCTTTAGAGATAATGCTCTATACCATTTAGTTAACACGGCCCCTGTTGGGCCTGTTCTGTTTTACAACACGTTTACAGAACAGAGGATAAGGCTACCATTTATTGCGTAATCTAATCCTCTGTATAATGAGAAGCTTTGATCATAAACCAATTCATATGATGTTCACAGTGTCCATCATCAGTTAGGGATATCTGTAACCTGTTTATGTGCTGATTCTTACATGAATTTCCAATGTTCACGAGTCAGAAATTAAATCATGTACATTTCTTATGACTATCTAGTATCCAGACCTTTAGTTAAATAAGTAATTAGCCGTTTATATGTGTTTGGTAAAATGCTAATTTCCTGCAGGAGCACCCCTCTATGGGGTTCTATGAAGTATTTGACTGAGAAAATCCCCAAGGATGCGTCCATCAAGGTGCGGATAAATGCGGACCTCTACACTCATGCAAAGTAAGTGCAATGATCTGCACTGTTATGAACCTGGAGTCTCAGTCTGTGACTAGTTGATCTGGTGGCATCTTTCATTTTTTTTTAATTAGATCATTTTCTTCATCTCACACAGATTTGACATGTTGTTCTAGATTTTTTTAAAAAAATATTTTACGTTGCTCTACGAAATATTCATATTAGTATTATTTTTTGAAATTATTTAACAACAATATTAAATAACAGATATTTGATTATGTTTAATCCTGAAATTCATGTATTCAGATGAAATTTCAATGACCTTTAATATAGGCAGAGTTTCAAAAAAAGACCCTCTCCTTACCCTCTATTATCGTATCTCCCCTTCGCTCTACTTGTTAGGGTTCCCTACTCAATTTCTATCCTGTCAAGTACCATATCAACGTCAATATTACATCAAAACCCAAAATCCTACACCCCGGCATCATTTTAAGAACAGTGACAGCAGTCATCCCCTGGCCCTTTGCCATATTTCACAGACCAAAATAGATCACTATCTTCAGTGTCAATTTTTTTCTCACTTTTTAAAAATCACTATCTTTATCATCACTAAAATTCAGTGAAACCCAGAGCAAATCTGGGTCATCCAATCCAATCTCTTCCCACACTATATACCCCGCTGATAGCGTTGCCATGATGTGGGCGTAGCAAATCCTCTGCGCCCAAGGATGATTGTTTTCCCCACCCAGACAAAAAAATCTTTCGGCTGCTCAACACGTCTAGGCGATGGCCTTAGGGATAATGAGGATGTGGTGGCGCGCCTCTCCACAGATCAGATCAGATGGAAAGACAGATGGACCCAACACAGAGCGCGCAAATGGGATAAATTCGTTGGCTCTTCCAAAGCCAACAGTATCCAACAACCCAACCATAACATTACCTATATTCTTATCCGAAATAATTAATCATTATGTGTTCTTTAATCTCACAAACCTAAAACTTGCTGAGGAGATAGCGAAAGATGCGAACTTTTTACCCCACATTATCATGACGTTAAGAATGGTTAAAAGAAACGAACGGTCATAGTGTGACCTTTCATTAGTTTGCGTTTTCGTATGGCTTAAAGGATAAACCCAAAGTCCGACCGGTAAGTATCCTTTCCCACCTCCCGGCTTTTTCCTTTCTGGACTCACACCCTCTTTCCTTCATCACGGTCGCCACGCGGAAAAGGATGCCCGAAAAGGACCGGTGGGCCCCGGATTGAGGAACCAAGGCATAAGCCAACTATCAAATCTTATCGGCATCCGAATCGCTAAGCACCGCGATGGGGCGAGGCAGACAAATCAGAAAAAAGAAACGGACGGCGGAGAAAGGAGCGTCGATGGGACGGACATGATCGCGCCACCTCGACGGGGGAGGTTTAGGGGGGCCGAGTGAGGAGGTCAGTGGGGATGGGGGGAGCGTACCTCGGCGATGACCGCGACAGCGGCTGTGGCGGCGGCGGCGGCGAGGAGGAGGCTCGCGGCGCCTAGGGTTAGGGTTTCCGCGGCGCGGGCGGCCGCGAGGGTGGGAGCCACCGGGGGAGCCGTCTCCATCGTCGCGCGTGCGGTCGCGATCTCCCCGATCCCGACCTGCTGATGACAGGAAAAAGGAAGGAAAGAGCGTCGGATTTCGCCGCAGAAAAACCGTTCAGAAAACAAGCTGCTCTTATGCGCCAATATCTTCTTCTTCTTCTTCGTTTTTTTGTTCTTGCGTTACGGGAATCCGAACAGCAGGGGGAAAGGACAACCGAAATCCTCAGTGGATCCGCCGGGTTGCAGAAGAAACGGAGAAAATCACAAACCGAAACCAGAAAAGGTAAGAGTTATCGCCGGAGAGCCCGCGGCGGAGGCGGATTCGGGGAGAGGCCAGCGGAATCCGCCGGAAGGAACCGCCGGGGGGACTCGCCAACCCGGCGGGGAGGGAGTAGGTCCGGATGGGGGGTGGGGTGACATGGAGGGAAAGTGTACTGGGAACTCACCTGGGAGGGGTAACCGGAGCCGGGGGAAGAGCGGATGTGGGGGGGCGCGCCGGCGAGCCTAGAACGAGCGAGAGCGAGCGAGGAGGGCCGCTTCCATCCTGCTCCACCTCCGAGATAGATAGAGAGAGAGAGAGAGAACCTGCTCAAGTCTTCTGGGTTCTGGTGGAGTTCGTATTGGTGTGTGGGCGCGCGCGTGTGCGGGGTTGGTGGTGGGGCCGGAAGCGAGACTGGTGGGAGTGGGTGGGTTGGGGGTGAGGGAAGGAGTGAGCCAACGGTTTCACTCCAGGCGGGCCGGGCTCTGGCCAGGCGGAGCCTGTTCGTGAAAAACTCGAGGAATCTCCTTCACATTGACTCTTCGATTTCCCATGTGGCCTCTTGTTCTAAGCATTTGTTCCATTGAGCCTTCACCATGGTAATAGTCTTGTTCCGTAACACAGGAACCTCATGATGCAAGATCTTCAAGGGCTTTTGTTCATCTATCAAATCCTTTTATAACACCAAGTTGTCGTGTTCTATAACATGGAACAGATCATGAACATACTTCTTGAGCATGGAGGTATGGAATACATTAAGGACTTCAGACAATTGAGGTGGCAATATGATCCGACCCACAACCTCACCATCCCTTTCCAAAACTTCAAAGGGACTGATATATCTTGATGTAAGCTTACCGTCGACACTAAATCTTTGAATTCTATGACCTTGGGAAACCTTGAGGCATACGTGGTCTCCAACTTGAAACTCAAGGTCTCTCCTTCTAGTGTCAGCATAAGTCTTTTGCCTAGATTGAGCCATATGAAGTTTTTCTCTAATAATCTATACCTTCTTAGTTGTATCTCTTACTAGCACTGGGCCTAGTAGTTACTTTTCCCCAACTTCATCCCAACAAGTGAGCAGCAACTTCTTCCTTATAATGTCTCGAATGGTGCCATCTGGATGCTAGCTTGGTAGCTATTATTGTAGGTGAATTCTACCAAAGGCAGAAGATCAGGCCAACTACTACCAAAATCTAGGACACAAGCCCTGAGCATGTCTTCCATGACCTAGTTCGTCCGTTCTGTCTTACCGTCGATTTGGGGATGAAATGCAATGCTAAAATTTAGTCTCATCCCCATGGAATGTTGTAGACCATTTCAGAAGTGTGATGTAAAGTGAGGGTCTCGGTCAGACACTATTGAGACAAAAACACCATGTAATCTGACAATTTCTTTCATCTATAAAGTTGCTAGGATGTCGAGTAACCATCAAATTTTAATAGGAAGAAAGTGTGCAGACTTAGTGAGCTGATCAATGATCACCCATATCACATCATGTCTGCCCTTGGTTTTTGGCAAACCCATGATGAAGTCCATCCCTATATTCTCCCACTTCTATTTAGGAATCTCCAAGGGATGTAATTTACCAGCGGGTCTTTGATGTTCCACCTTTATCTTTTGACAAGTAAGGCAGTGAGAAATGAACTCTGCCCCTTCTCTTTTCATGTTGGGCCACAAAAAGTTCCGCTTTAAGTTCTGATACATTTTGATATCACCGGGGTGAATATTATACCTTGAGCGGTGAGCTTCTTCTAGAATCTTGTTCTTCAATTTCGGGCAATCCGGTACCCAAGTCCTCTCATGAAATAATAGTCTTCCATCAGATGCTAGCTTGAAATTGGGTTGCTCATTCATCTTGCCTTTAATCTCAACTATTACCGGGTCATCATCTTGTAACTCCTTGATCTCAGAGAGTAAGTTAGGATGTAAGCTCATGTGGGATATAATAACACATCTTTTATCCTTGTCTATATTGAGATTCAACTTAGAGAATTATTCTAGCATCTTCCATTATTAAATCATGCAACTGGCCAAGAGTGCTCTCGACTTTCGATTAAGGGCATCAGCTACGAGGTTACCCTTTCTTGGATGATATTGTATAGAGACGTCGAAGTCCTTGAGATATTCTAGCTAGCGCCATTATCTCATGTTTAACTCCTCTTGAGAAAATAAGTATTTTAAACTTTTGTGATCGGAGTATACAATGAATTGTTCTCCATAAAGGTAGTGCCTCCAGATCTTTAAAGCAATACTACCGCGGCCAGCTCTCGGTCATGTACCGGGTAGTTTTCTTCATGCTTCCTCAATTACTGGAGAGAATATGCAATTACCTTCTCTTGTTGCATTAACACACATCCGAGTCCGATGCCTGATGCATAGGTATATACCTCAAACTTTTGTCCTTCAATAGGCAAGGCTAACACCGGGGTAGTTGTAAGTGGTCCTTCAAGGTTTGAAAGCTCTCTTCACAATCTTCGGTCAATACATAAGGATTCTCCCTTCTTGTCAACCTTGTAAGTGGAACAATAATTTTGGAGAAGTCCTTAATGAATCGCTGATAGTAACTAGCCAGACCTAGAAAACTATGGATCTCGGTAGCATTTACGAGTCTTTCCCAATTCTTTACCACATCTACCTTTGTCAGATCAGTCATCATTAGCCAGACTCTTTAAGAACAAAAATGCTTAAGATATAGCCCATTCCACGCGTGCGACAACTCCTCACCCTCAACGTTAACTAGGCGATATGCGTTCCCAGGATAAACCTCCTTGGTTACGAATGGACTCTCCCAGTTGGGTTGCAGCTTAGACCTAGGACCCCCTGATCTAATAAATTTACATTTTAAAACCATATTACCCACTTGAAATTTTCTTTCGATGACTTTCTTTTGAAAATGACGTGAGACACGCTTTTGATATATAGAAACATGATTGGCCACATTAAGCCTCTTCTCGTCCAAGAGTTCCAGCTGGACTAGCAATGTCTCAAGATGCTCATCGAGATTAAGTTCTTTATCAAGTTGCACTCTTAGGGAAGGGATCAAAATCTCATACGGAAGTATCACCTCCATCCCATAAGTGAGAGCAAAAGAAATTTACCCTGTGGGAGTACAGACAGAGGTGTGATAAGCCCACAGAGCTTCCACTAATCTTTCAGGCCAATCAACAAATTTATGCGACTCACACGTTTTCTTGATAATTTTAAGAAGAGTCTTGTTGGTGGCCTCGGCTTGACCATTGCCTTGGGGATAATATGGGGATGAATGATGCAATGAGATATTGAACTTCTTACAGAGGTCTTGAAGCTCTTGTGACACGAACTGAGGCCCGTTGTCGGTGACGATGTCGCTTGGCACTCCAAACTGCGAGATGATATTTTTCAGGATGAAGCGATAAATTATGGTAGCCTTGATTTCTGTGTACGCTTCAGCTTCAGCCCACTTGGTGAAGTCTCAGTAGCGATAAGAATGAAGAATTTTTGCTTGGTCTGAGAATTAGGATCACCTAGCGGGCCTACAACGTCAAAAGTCCACATAGAGAATGGCCAAGGAGCAGAAAGAGGATGGAGAGATGAAGTAGGAGCATGAATTTTGTCAGCATGGAGTTGGCATTGAACACACCTACAGACATAGGTGGAACAATCTTCTTCTAAGGTTGGCTAGTAATAGCCCTACCTTAGGATTTTCTTTGCTATGGCATGACCATTAACATGCCCTCCACACTCACTTGAGTGAGTTGCTTCAACAACCTTCTAGGCCTCATCATCGTTTAAATACCTCATAAGAACTCCATTAAGAGCATGCCTATATAATTCTCCTACAATGATTGTGTATCTTGAGGTGACTCTTCTAATGGCCTTATGCTGCTCGGCGATAGCCGATCTTGAGAACGACCCATCCCTACAATATTGCTCGATGCCATAGTACCAAGGTAACTCCTCTTCTTCTAAGATCTCTTCGAACTCAGCTAAGGATACTTCTTTCAAATCCTTCTTCTCAGCCTTCTTCTCTACAGACTTCCTAAGGTTATCAAACCAGGGATCCTGAAGGGAAGGAGCGCTAAACCGCTGGACCATAATGGTCATAGTGGAGCGACTGAGAGGAAAGGAGAGGGAAGAAGCGAGCGATGCAAGTGCATCGGCAAGAATGTTTTGAGATCGAGGAGTGTGAATGTATATTAGTTTGCAGAATTACTTAGCCAAGAGAGTGACCAGATCTTGATAGGGCTTGAGCTTGGAGTCACGGGTGCGATAGGTAGAGAGAACTTGACGCAGCACCAACTGAGAGTCTCCTATGATGTTCAAATATCGCGCGCCCAAGACATAGGGATGTTTTAATCCAGCAAGGAGAGCCTCATACTCGGATATGTTGTTGGTAGCAGGGAAAGCGACCTGGTATGCAAGGGGCATAGTCACTCTCCCTAGAGTGAGGAGAACAATGCCGATCCCTCGACCCTGAAAATTAAGTGCATCATCAAAGTGCAAGGACCAGAAAGGGTGATGCGTGAGCACGGCAAGGTGTTCATCGGGGAACTCGTCCGGGATAGAATCAGTACATGGAATAGGTGAATGGGCAAGATACTCAGCGATAGCATATCCCTTGATTCCCTTCTAAACAACAAAGGTGATATCGAATTGGGAGAGGAAACTCTGCCAGCGAGCCAACCTGCTAGAGAGGACCAACTTCTCTAAGAGATAGTGAATTGGGTCCATTCTAGAGATCAACCATGGGCAAGGAAATGATGTTTCAGTTTCTGGGCTACCCAAACTAAGGCTACGCAGGTCTTCTCTAAGCACTCATCTGACATGTCAAAGTGTAAATTTCACATGATCAAATATTAGAATTTGAAGCCAAAGAGATAAAATTCCTTAAAGTATCAAGCAATTGCGAGATATAACATCTTTTTTGAGTAATAGTTGGGAACATCTTTTTTGACCCAATGCACTTGATAATCAGCGGATTCTAAATTGCAAAAAGAATCAGGCAATTGCCCTTAACCATTCTAACCCATTCCATGAAGTAAGACACAAAAAACTTCATCCTGTGAGCATAAATTTTGGTAGAACCTCATGCAGTAGTTGAACTCAGAAGGAGTTCAATCGACCGACCAGAGCAATTCGGTCAACTGAACTCTAGACTTTTCGAACCTGTTCAGAACCATTTCACAGAATGTCTCACAGAGCCTCATAACCATGTGTCATGCATAGAGCTCACAAAACTTGTCTACAGAACCTACACAATACCTTCGCATACCATTCATAGATGTCTCTCATTCACAATACCTTCACAGAGTATTCACAAAGCATTCACGCATGTAGCTCATTTACAATGCCTTCGCATACATGCATAATACCTTGACATACCATTCACAGATGCCGCTCATTCACAATACCTTCACATACATTCACAGATGTACGTAGCTCATTCAGAATTTCTTTGAAATAGTTTTGAACTGAAAATATCATGCACACATCATTTCTGAAATGGTTTTGAACTCAGAACCTCATGCACAGACCATTTCACATATCATGCACATACCATTTCACAAAACCTATTTAAATCCATTTCATAGACATTTCACATATCATAAAATCATAAAATCATAACACCATTCAAGCCTTCATATAAAAAAGGGTTTCAAGTATCCATTCATCATAAAACCACTGTGTGCTAACACAAAAAAGAGAGTTTGAAACACCAATTCAGTTCTCATTGAAACTACTTCACAAAGAAGAGAGTTTGAAGCACCATTTGGTTAAGTTATAAAAATAGGAATGCCAAAGATAACATCTTAAATGCTATTCCCGGGTCTAGTCCTAGATGGCTTAGATCTGCCTCTACCCCTTTGTCCCACCGGTGGTCGAAAAGTAGCAGGTGTTGATGTTGCAGTAGTCTTCTTTAGCCTCCCAAGAGGTCTCCTATAAGAAAGGCACTTATAAGCAAACAACTAAAAGAAAGGTAACATAGGAAAATTAAGAAAAATTTCCTTTCACTTGAAGTAGGTGTGTTTTGGATTAGATTCTTACATGTGCTGGCATTGTGACTAGGTTGACCACATCTTGTGCAATTGTGTAGTCTTTTTAGTCTAGCTGGCTCATCTGGATATCAAATATGATTCTTTCTTGGCCTTCCAGGGGACGTCTTATATTTGGTGGAAACACTTCCACATCAACCTAGACCCAACTTTCTCTGTTAGGCATAGGGCTGATGGTTTGAGCATGAGTAGCCTTCTATGTGGCCACATGATAATACTGAGATACATAGTACTCCCACTTTAGTGTCCTATTGGATGATAAGAAGGCACATGCATGAACACAAAGAAGCCCATTTTTTTGCCATCTATGATAGCTGCATGTCTTCATCTCCAAGTCTACTTCAGCCCTCTCAGTCAGACTAGTCACTTGGGCTTGACTGTGACTGGCCTTCTCAACTAAATAACCTCCCAACCCTCTAGTTGTAGCAATATTGTGGCTCCTGGCAATGGGCATCAGTGTGTCCTTCTACCGGTCTGTAAGTGTCCTCCTAGTATGGAAACTCTTCATGAACATTGATCTAAGAGTGTCAATGCAACCAAGAATGGGCTTTGTGCGGACATCTCCAATGTAATTATTGAATGACTTACTGAAGTTATTGCATACGTACATGCACTTTGTTACGGTGCTGAACTGTGACCTTGACCATTTCAATCCCCTCACCTCTGGACCTAACATAAAATGGTAAGCCTTCTTATTTAGTTATCTCATTTCATTCATGTGATACTTAAAACTGTGCTCATTGAAAGCTTTGGCAGATGACCACAACAACTTCTTCAATGCTGGTCCTGGAAACTTGCTCTTGAAACTCTTGTAAAAATGTCTCAAATAAGTACGATGTTCTTGTACTCCGTACACAATTGATACGACCTCATCTAGGCCTTTTGCCCTGTCAGATATGAATGCCAACCCTTCGGGGTGACCAATTGCCTCCTTCATATTCTGCAGAAACCATAGCCAACTGTCGACATTCTCACTCTCCACTATGGCAGTAGCAATGGGAAACAAACAGTTGTTCTCATCCACACAAGTGGCGGCAAGAAGTGCACCACGTAAAGTGCACTTCAAATGACATCCATCTAGGCCAATCAGGGGTCGACAACATTTGAACCCTTCAATGCAAGCTTTGAATGACATGAAGAACCTCTTAAATGACCTAGTACCTTCTTCCAATTCATACTTTATAACACTTCCTGGATTCCTCACTAGGAGCTCATGCTGTAAACCCGGTATCATGGCATACATGTCCTCCCATGTGCCATGTATCACCTTCAATGCAACCACCTTAGCCTTGTATATCCTCATGGATGGCAAAGTTATATGGTATGTATGCTCCAGTCGTCTTCCAAGTTCTCTCACTCAGAGATCTCCTTCATTCTTCAACCATGGAAGACATTGGCGAGCAATCTAGCTCTTGGTTGTCATGTGGTTCCCTCGCCTATTTTCTAGCACGCATGTGTGCTGACATTGAACTTTCTTCACTTGGAATGTGTGACCATCTTTTAGTCTTGAAGCGTGTAACCTCCAGTTGTATTTGGTTGCTTTACAAGTCAAAGTCACCTGCAATGGCTCTAACCAGATGTACTTAACATCAAACTCATGCAATATGGCAAACTAGGATAGAGCTAGTCTAAATACTTGAACATTATCATACAGAGCTCCCTCAGCCATGTCTGGCATCATTAAGTCAGTAAATTGGTCACGTACTTTATCATCATCAACTAGCTCATCTACATAATCAATATCAGAATCTGAACTGGGATTGTAGTCACTATCATCCGTTCTCACTTCGCCATCTGATACTTGATCTAAAATAACTTGTGCATCCTCTAATATCTCATCAATCCCAATAGTATCTAAAACTTCTTCAAGTTGCTCTGCATCTAAGGGCACAGTTGGGTAATCTTGACTAGCATAAACTTTTATGATTTTGTTGTTGTTGTACTTATCAAACATTTGGATGATTTGTTCATCTGTCTCTAAGGTCAAATACTTTCTATCCCTGCTACCACTCTGTATTTGAGCCACAAAATGTAACTGGTCAATCTGTACCCCCTTAGTGAATAACCCACTTGCTACCAACTGCAGCTCCATTAAATTAGCATAATCTGTAGTCCATGAAAAGGACCTCTGTCTGAAACCCCTCGGAGACAACCTATCCCGCCCATCATGATCATGCACCACCTTCCAATGTTTAACATAAAACAACTTAATTAAGTAGCTCTCCTCCATTGTACCTATTACAAAACTTTGAAATATACAAAAAACCAATTCATACATTAAGCCTTTGCAAAGTACCCTACACAGGGTCCTACTGGGACAGAGCCGTTGATTTTTTAAAGACAAAACTTGAGACAAAGTCATAGTGAAGAAAATAGTGGGACATAGGCACCTACTGTTGGGCACATGTGGGACACATACCACACCTTTTTCTCACAAACGTCCCCTTCTCCTTCCTTCATGACCTCTCTCACCCTTAAAAATAGAAGACATTCCCAACCCTGCGGGACTAATACACATACGAGAAAGGGATGGACAACTTCATTAAGTGAAGAAAACACACCGATCAATGAGAGTCTCGCCCCATTACCGATTTCCCTCCCGCCTTCCGGTGTCGTCTTCCTCCTACCGGCGTCACCGCAACTTTCTTGTCAAGTAGAGTCGAGCTCGATCGATTGCCCTTCTGCAATCGCAGAGCCCTTCTGCAAACGAACCACCCTTCTGCAAACACGAGGAGGAAGATGACACGCGTTGGGGGGCCCTTCTGCAAATGAAACGAATCACCCTTCTGCGTTACCCTAAACCCAACACGAGGAGGAAGACGACACACATTGGGGAGGGGGGGAGATTGATAACCATTCTCATCCGTAAACCCTAAACCCAACACGCGTTACCCTCGGGGTAGGTTAGTCTATTCCACCAACCCAATTAACATCAGTCACGGACCGTCGACGGCAGGTGTACAATAGAGACGTATTTAATTTTTTGAGGATATGACAGTAGTTTTTAAAAAGGTGAGGGTATGAAGGTAATTCATGAATTTTGTAAGGGTATATAGGTAATTCTCCCCTTTCTTTTATTATCGTGAAAGGATGAGGAAGTGGAGTAAATATCTTGGACCGTTTAGACACCGGCCAAGTTTTTTGAAGTCACTGGTCACATGTGTTCTTACGAAGAATTTATCGTATTATTACTTTCTTATATTGGCAACTCTTTTGCACATATTTATGTCTTTAATTTCTATTGTCAATGTAGTTGTTGTATTTCAAAATCTTTTTTTCTTTTGGGCCCACCAAACATTACTCTCTCTCTCTCTCTCCCTCTCTCCCCTTCACTTAAGCTTGGAACAAACCAACCAAGTGCAAGCAAACAAAAAAAGATAATCAGATTTTGGGTGGTTTATCTTTCTATGTGACAAAATGATGCCTCCAACTCAAAGCTTGAGTACTCTATGCATGTCAGGGGTGTTGGCAGTTTGTTTTGCTTTGGTTTAGAGTTTGAGAAACCAAATCAAACCAAACTAATTAATCAAGTCCAAATTGAACTAAATCAAATAGAAAGTATCCGGTTCCCGGCTTCACCTTCCGCGTGACCGGCGGCGACAACAACCCGCAGCTCACCCTGCGCGGCATCGGCGGCAACGCCATCGGTGGCACCTCGGGCTCGGCCCCGACCACCGGCGTCTATGTCGACGACATCCCGTTGATGAAGCGCAACGCCAACGGCCTCGAGACCGGCTCGGGTTCGCCGACCCCGCTGCTCTATGACCTCGACCGCGTCGAGGTGCTGCGCGGCCCGCAGGGCACGCTCTACGGCGGCTCCTCCGAAGGCGGCACCCTGCGCTTCATCACGCCCCAGCCCAGCCTGACTACCTATTCCGGTTCGGCACGCGTGGGCTGGTCGACCATGACCGGCGGCGGCATGGGCAACGAAGAAGGCCTGGCGCTCGGCGGCCCCCTGATCCAGGACAAGCTCGGCTTCCGCATCGCCGGCTTCCGCCAGGACCGCCCCGGCTGGGTCGACAACTATTCCGAATTTGACGGCCACCAGTTCGCCAACAACGTGAACTGGGGCAACGACTATTCGCTGCGCGGCACGCTGCTGTGGCAGGTGACGCCGGACTTCAAGGTCAACGTGTCGGTGTTCAATCAGATGAACTACGACAACGACTCTGCGAGCGTGCGCACCAGCTCGCCTGCGGCCGTCATCCCGAAGATCACCTTCAACAACGGCCAGCTGAACAACGCCGGCCAGCTGATCATCCCCGTCTCGGGACGTAAGGACTGCCACGGCAACCCGCTGCCGGCGACCTCGCCTCTGCAGACCAACTGCGTGGCCTGGGCGTTCCCGAACACCACCTTCGGCGGTTACACCGTTCCGGCGCAGACCTGGTTCGCCAACAACAACGGCACGGCCAACGGCCTCTACCTGACGCCGACCAACGTGCAGTACCAGAACTCGCCCCGCCGGACGATGTTCACCACGCCCAGCGTGACCCTGGACTACACCTGGAACGACAAGCTCGACTTCAAGTCGATCACCGCCGACACCTCCGACGAAACCGGCGGCTGGACCTTCGGCGGCGGCGGCGCCAACCGCGAAATCCCCGGCCCCTCCGGCAGCGGCTTCGCCCTCGGCGACGTCACCGGCCTTCAGAACGCCCCGGCCTCGTCCCTGAGCAAGGGCACCGCCTACACCAGCTTCATGCCGGGCACCTGCCCCAGCGGCCCGGGCCTGGTGGTGCCGATCCTCAGCTCAAGCTGCCTGGTCGGCGCCCAGTACGCGCAGCTGAACGGCACCAACGGTCCGGCCAACGTGTTCGGCTACTACCTGTTCAACAACCGCCGCAACCAGGTCACGCAGGAGTTCCGGGTCTCGACGGTCGACCCGTCGTCACGCCTGCAGGTGGTGGCCGGCGCCTACATCGAGCACGAGCACAACCACGTCAACGTGGGCTCGAACTGGAACGAGAACCTGGTGACCACGGAATTCCGCGGCATCACCGAGGCCTATACCGCCGGCGGCGTCTATCCCGCCCCGACGCTGCAGGTGCCCACCGCCAACGCGGTGGACGTGTCGACCCGCAACATCGACATCCTGGAAGACGAGCAGTCGGTGTTCGCCAACGTGACCTTCGCGGTCACCAGCAAGTTCAAGCTCGAGGCCGGCGTCCGCTACTCGAACTACACCCAGAACTTCAACCAGCAGTACGGCGGCTCGGTGGCCGGCGTGCCGTCGGGGCCGGGCGTCGCCTTCGTGGGCACCTCCAGCACCGGCCAGACGGTCACCGTCAACGGCATCACCTATCCGTTCGAGACCAATCCGAACTCGCTGTCGCCGTTCCCGCTCAACTACAGCGCCTGCCCGACCTCGGTCAGGGAGGGCGCGAACAACCCCGGCAAGTACGCCGCGGCGGGCTGCCCCTACCAGTACACCCACGTGACCCTGAACGAGCACCCGTTGACCCCCAAGGTCGGCGCGTCCTACCAGCTCACGCCGGGCGACCTGCTCTATGTCACCTACGCCGAAGGCCAGCGCCCGGGCGGCATCAACCCGCCGTCGCCGCCGGTGCAGTGCGCGCCCGACCTGGCCAACCTCGGCCTGTCGGTCACGCCTTCGACCTATCAGCATGACACGGTGAAGAGCACCGAGGTGGGCGGCAAGTTCCGCCTGTTCGGCGGCCAGGCCCAGATCAACGCCGCGGCGGTCCCGGACCGCTGAGCCTTACAGCTTCACTGCCAGAGGAATCCTCCTCTGTTGCTGACACGCAGCTTGAGTAACAAGGTTTTCAAAAACACAAACGAAGAGAAATAGAAAACCAATACACAATGAAAATGTAGCTCACAATGAGGAGCAGATCGGCTCTGGTTCTGAACCAAGAGACCGAGACAACAATCACAATTTCTCACTATCTCAAAACTCTCACTCTCTCTGCTCTCGTAATTTTTCTGGAACTGGCTTTGCTCGGATGAATCGCACTTGCACTTTCTGGCTGGAGGTTGTTTTTGCTCTAAGTGGCGATGTCTCGTCTCTCTCTGTGAATCTTCCCCTACTTATAGGCAACAGGAAGATGGGCGTGTAGAAACCACAGTTCCCGCCTAAATTCTCATCCATATCTGATACTTCAAGGCCACATGGCGGCATCTAAGCCAAAGGCTTTGCACGTGTCACGAGTAGTAGCTGCTTTCTACTTCGGATCACGTGTCCTCCTTAAAGTTCACGAAAATTTCTTTCCTAGTTCTGGAACTTTTTAAATAGAGTCCATGTCAAAAAGTCAAATGGTTAGACAACATAAGAATAGCCAGGCAAATACAAGAGTAGCACAGACTTAATAGAGTGTTTCAGCAAATGTGCACGGACTTAAATCTATTCAAATGGCAGGCTAGGTCTGATATAAAGCAATGCACAGGCTTTGTGTGTGCATGATGGAAACATTTGCACAGACCTTGTATATGCCATGAAACTGTTTGCGCGAACCTTGCATGTGCAGTAGTAGAACATGTACAGACCTTTAGTGTTCATAAGAGAAATGTGCAAGGACTTTTCGTGTGCACAAGAGAACTATGCACGGACTTAGTTCAAAGAATATGCACAGACTTCATATGCCATAGACCTGTTGTGCACGGACTTCATATGTCATAAGCCTATCATGCACGGACTTAGCATGACAGAAGACAATTCTTGCACAGAATTTAAAACGCGTTTAGCAAGGTATGCACAGACCTTTAGTATGCACAAAAGAAGTATGCATGGACCTTACTCATGGTGTGTGCAAGAATGCAACGACTTTTGCTACGCGAGCAACAAAAGTTGCACGGACCTTATTTTGCCTTACGAAGAATTTGCACTTATCCTGATTTGGCGCAAGGCCAAAATGCACAGACCTTAAGTGTGCGAGACAAGAGTCTGCACAGACCTTATAACCATATGCCTATTGTGCACAGACTTACCTAGGCACAATATAAAAGATTGCACTGAGTTAGATATGCACGAACTTTCTACATGCACGGACTTCCTAAACTTGAACCAACTATATGTGCTGTTCCATGGGAACTTGCACAGACCTTATGAGACTATGCACGGACTTGTATGTAATTTACTAAATGTGCACAGACTTATGAAACGCTAAACGACAATATCCACGGACCTTGTTAACACTAGCACGGACTATGCACAGACTTTAACTACCATTAGCTAGTGTAAGCACAGACCATATGAGACAAGTACTAATGTAAAGAAACATTTGTCATAAAATGGATCATCAAAATTCACATCATTATCAAGTCAAGATAAAGTCAACTCTACTGTTGCTAATATTGTTGCCAGTCAATCAAAACACATTCAGCACACACAGTAGTACACATTCTGCTAGTCAACCCTAGAGGAGACCCAACATTCTCTCCCTTTTTGATGATGGCAACACCAAATAACTGTAGTAGAGATGATGTACTTTGATGAGCAATTCAGATGTTATGTAGCCTAAGATGCTCCCCCTTAAAGAGTGACTCCTCCCCCTTGCAAGAACTCCTTTTCTTCTCTTCTCTCCCCTTAAAACCACAGTCTCTCCCCCTTTCATGCTAGAACAAAGAAGGATAGAGAAGGAGATAGAGACGCCTGAATAATCTCCCCCTCCCCTTTGCCATCAGCAAACAAGGAGGAAGGGAGATAGGAAGAGGTAGGAGATAGAAGAACATTCTATGCAATGGTTCAGGCGAGAAGCAAACTATTGGACAAGTCTTTAGATATAAGAAGCAATTAGTGTGCAACCTTGATAGAGATCAGGTTTAATGGTTATAGAAGGTAGAGTGAATTCACTGTCTTCCTAAAATAGGGTTATAGTGTCCGTTTCTACAAGGGCCCAATCCTAGGTTCGCGTTGAGTCCGACCGGAGGATTGGGCAGTTGACCTCCGAGTTTGGGGTGCTTCGACGGGAGGTGGCCTCACTCCGGGCACGTGATCGGGCGAGCTAGGAGGAAGCTCTGTCATTGGCCGAGCAATTGTCCCAAGCTCGGTATATGGCTGAGCTAAAGAGCAAGCTCTTGGAAGAGGAGCATCAGGTTCATATGGAATGCTCGGGACAGTGGGCGGCCGAGCGGGAGGAGCTCGGGCACCAGGTCCAGGAGGTCGACCGGGCCAAGTCAGAGGCCAAAGCGGCATGGGTTGAAGCCGAGGCGAAGCTGACTGACGCTGAAGCGAAGGTGGCCGAGCTCGAGGCGAAGGCAGTAGGAGCCGGGGCAGAGGCGGTTGAGTGTTATCGGTGCTCAGAAGAGTACCGTGAAGCCCTAAAAGAGACCGCCTTCACTTATTATGAGTTGGGCTATCGGCAGGGGCTCTGGAAGGGTGTCGCCTAAGGCTTCAGGCAGGCAGTTAGGCTGGCCTAGGAGTAGGTCCTCGACGAGCTTGTCTTCAACCCTGAGCAGCGCTACGACTCAGATGAGGAAGGTTCACATTCCCCTTCCTCAACATCGAGCAATGGAGGGGGAAGCGAGGATTCCTCTGCTTCTGTGGAGGAGAGATCACCAACTCCGACTGCCTTGGGAGAGCACGCGGTCGAGGAAGTTCTCACATGAGTGTGGTCAATGCCTGGGTCGGCCGTTGCCAAGGGAACCGGGGGTGAATCTCCGAGCGTCAAGGGTCCTCCTCCTTCCGAGCTTCAAGATGGACCGCCAACCTCCCACTCTCCTATTTCCATAGATTAGGAAATATTGTACTTGCCTTGTTGGCTCCATCTCTCTCTTTTTTTGTGCAATATCCACCTAGAACTTGGCTATGCAATGATTTTATTTCTATATAATGGTAATGGTGTTCAAAGTGCAATTAACTGCTGCTTACCGCCTTTAATCGGGTATGATTTACCATATCCGCAGACGTCAGAAAATCAGAGATCTTGTATGATTTTCTGTCAAAAAATCAAGCTGCGTGTCGATCGACCAAGTTGTTGGTGCTGAACTGGCATCTTTTCATCTTTCCACACTTTGAATGACTTGTCATTTTGCATATTCCCATGGGAGGTTCCATGACGGAGGTGGCGTAACTGCTCCTACGAAAAGATGTCTGTCACTTGCGTCTTTTCGAGGGGAGGGTCAATTAAGATAGAAATCTCTCCCTTCGGTCTATAAAAGGCCTCGAAGGGTGCCTCCTCGTCTCTACGCCGCTTAAGGCCATCATTGCAATCTCCGCCTCTTCCTCCCTTTCTTGCGAAGTGACCATCTCCTTCTCTGTGATGGTCCTCTAGCCAAGCATGGAGGGTGACTCTGAAGATGAAGACTTTACCGGTTGTTGGGGCGTCCAGGTTGCTTCGACGTAGAAGAAGGGGGGATGACCAGGCGGACGGCGTAGAAAAATGGGGGACGCATGGCGACGTGCTTCCTCCTGACTTCTGGACTACCGCCCACACCTGGAGGGGAGGATGGTTTAGAGAGAAAGGTATTTAACACCATGGTCTCACCTCTCTTCCTTCGTTCTTCTCCCCTCCTCCCTTCCCACTCCCTATACGCCACGAGAATGTCCAAATCTTTCTCTCTCTTCTATTCTTCTTCTTTTTCTTTTTCCTATTTCTTCTTGCCCTCTCCCTTTGGAGGGTGCTTACTTTCTATTTTCTCTCTCTCTTTTTTCTTATCTTTACCCACACCACCTAGAGGGTGCTTGCTTTCTATTGGTGGTCGGGCATACCCTCCTTTTTTTATTTACTGATACCATACCTTCCAAACTTCTCGAGTAGACAAAGTTAGCCGTCCTATTACCCAAGCTAGTTTCTGTAGACACGCCAATTTTGATGCTAGGTTGACTAAATCTCATGTTACTTTGTGACAATCAAATTAGACTTCAATATTTACTTAACATGGAGTTTTTGTACATTTTTATAATTAACGCCTTCATCAAGGACATCATTTGTTTTAATTAACGGCACTCTCAGGTGTTGACACCCGTTTTTTACCAATGATTCGGATCAATTCCTTCGCATCATTTATCGATGTCCCAAGCAGCCGGAAATAATGCATAATTTAATTAATATAGGAACTAAACTATTACATGTTTATAACAATTATACAGTCAAGAACTACAAGTCCAAAGTAAGTACAATCAACAGAAAGGAAAAGGTACAAGTACATGGGGCATACCTCGGCTCTGGCGAACTGGCGTCTACTCCTGACTACTGGCACCGCAACCCACCTCTGTCGCATTGTACAGAAGCCTCGCCTCACCTGAAAACAACGGGGGTGAGCCTTGTCTCCAAGGCTCAGTAAGGGTCCCATAGATCCCCACCTCACACAACGAAAAACAATAGTGCGATAACTAAAGTAAGTGTAGTAAGTAAATGACAGGAAAAGCGGGGAACTACCAGTAAGGAACACTACACAGGACCACCACACCTGTCGCTAAACCAAACCTCATCCACGGAATGGAATACCCGAGCCGCTCGCATGACAAACCATAACGATGGAAAAACCTACGTCGGAACCACCCAAGTGACGAGAATACTAACCCACTAACCACGAGACTGGAAGCATCCTCCGATGACTTATACCGTAGCCTCAAGTGTCTCCCTACATGCCCTGAGGCAGAAACTGAGACACAGTACATAGTACCAATGAACAAGGACTAGCCGGGGCTGTGCTCGTCAGCATGCGTCCACTGCACCTGACTACGTGTGAACACACAGACCATCTGCTCTAGGTCGGGTCCTCTAGTCAATTTTCTCCCTTGCCGCACTCAGGCTGCAAAGACAATGAGCCCTTAGACAATCGGCCTACAAATCTCTACACGGGAAAAGCCTCCACCACTCCCAGGTGGGTCGGCATGCAAGCGTGCCCAGGTCAGCTATGCCTAGTGGGTAGAATCACCAAGGCTCAGAACCTACCAAACTACGGAAGTCACTGGAGTACCACTGGACCGTAACAAACCACCACGAGGCAGCTCACCAACACTAGAACTAATGACTACCTGCCTGACAGCTAAACTATGACTGCTAGTGTATACAATGAAGATCGGAACCCTTAAACATGCCGGAGATCAGAAACGGGACAAACTAGGGCTGAAGGCACTGGGAGGCCAGGGTACTGGCCGTCCATGGGCCTGCACAGCCAGCCCACTGGCTGCCCAGCACCGGGCCTGGGCGGCCACTAACTCACAGCTTCAAAACCCGGCTCTTTTTGGCCTCCGATTGCTCACTACGGCTCTGGATTCTATCGGTAATCGTCCGTTCATCAGTCCGAAACCGAGTGAGCATCCGTATCCACATCCGAATCCATCACAACAGGAGTGGTTAAGCCAAGCTCTTGGCTGCCCAGGGGGCAGGGCATGGGCGGCCAACTGTCTAGCCGCCCAGACACCTGGGTGGCCAGCCCTTTGGCCGCCGAGGGAGTTGGGCATCCAGGCGACCAGAACCCTGGCCTCCCATGGATAGATGACAGCCCATTCGTTGGTCGTCACCTGCGCAGGGTCTCCTCCAGAACTCCACTTCCACAGGGTCATTCCCCAGCCTAGAAACACCCCCCCCTCCAACAGGCATAAAAACCCCAGAAAACATATATCAATCCTTCATGATCACACGACCATCGATTAAACTCGATCTGCACTAGAAATCCGTCCTCACGGCCCTTAACATGGAAATCTCTCGTAAATGCAATAAACCCTCTCTCTCGCATCAAAACCCACAGATCTGAATAGGAAGGCAATGGGAATAAGGTAGAGTCCATCCCCCTACCTCAATGAGATCTCAAATCTAGAAGAATCGAAGCCCCAAATCGACGCGTACCGGCCATATGCCCACGGCCACCTCTGCAAGCACCGCCACCCCGCCTTCGCCTTCACCCACATGCCACCAAGCCGCTGCCGTCATCGATCGCCCACCGCCCCGCACTCGCCGTCTGCAGCCGGAGAAGAGAGGAAGAGGGATGCTTGCACTCACCGCGGAAGGGGAGAATGGGGGAGATAAAAGGAGGGGGAACGGCCACAATGGGGGAAACAGTAACATGGTAATGGGAAGAAGGGAGGGCACCTTTTTGGGGTTTTCTCTCAACCCCAAGGAAACCAAAATAGTATATATGCCCTTCCTCCAATGATTGACCATTCAAATAATTTGGAAAAATCTGGAAAAGCTTAATAATTCCACTTGGAGCCGAATTAAATAAGTCACGCCCTTTCTAAGTCTCCTCAGAAGCACCGTTTCGTATCTCCAGAGGATCTCGCAGCCATTCAAAAAGGAGGGAGCTACACAGAAGAGATTTCGAGATTTACAAAACAAAGGTAAGATTTTCATTCCAGAGCAAAAAAGTCTACATAAAGAAAATTGCCACTTAGGCAGAAATAGAGGAAAAACATCAAAATGAGTAAGCAGGGGTACCCTTCTAAGGGTTCACCCCGAGTACATTGTCACGTGCCCCAGTCTCATCTGGCTCACGTGCGTTAACAACCCCAGTGGGAGGCAAGTCCTCGTCCAGGTTCACCACTTGGCCCCCTGCCTCCGAGGCGTCCGCGGGTGCTCGCCCTTCAGTGCTCGACATCGGCACTGGCCCCTCAGTTCCGGCATCCTCAAGATCCCCCTCACCATCGTCAGCCTCCTGGCCATAAGGAGACAAAAGGGGAGGGAGTGAGGGGGGCACGCGACCAAGGCTATCCGTAGTGGCCTTCACGACGGCACTCCATCCCTCTCGGAAGTCACGATCATGGGCTGGTCCGTAGAACTCCAAGGTCACCTCCGTTAGCTCGTCTCGGTAGGCCGAAGAAGAGCGGAACCATTGCACTGCCTCCTCGCCCGCCACCGACATCGAGGAACGCAGGGTGGTGATCTCTGCTTCAACCTCCTGAGCACGGATCTTCATGGCCCGGACTTCCGCCACTAGCTTGGTAGCCCGCTCCTCGGCTGCGTCAGCCTGTGCCTGGAAGTGGTCTCGGTCGCGCTCCATACCAGCAAGAGCCAGTCCCTACTAGACCGACTGCCTCTGGTCCTCAGCACGAGCCGCCTTGGACTCCTCCAGGCACCCCTCAAGCTCCACCTGAGCGGCCTGGCTAGACTCCAGCGTTTGGGTAAGCTTCTGGAAGTAATGCCTCCACGCGCCGAAGGCACTAATGACGAGGTGCGCACTCCTCGCGGCTACCGCAGTCAGCTCCCTCTCGGCACCAAGGCCGGTCAGGCTGGAGATTTCAAGCCAATGTCCAGTCCTGCCCATGAGATCGATGATTGATGGGATCTCGATCAACCCAGAGGCTAAGTCCCTAGGGGGAGAAGCTGAGCTGCACTGAGGAGACGCCAGCGGAGAAGGGGCCCCCCACCATTGTCTTGCCCCTGTGCCACAGGAACTGACACAGAAGCCGCGGCCCCCGGCCCCTAGGCTAACAGTGGTGGCGGGATGTCAGAAGACAGTGGCTCAGATGAAGGAGATGGCGGGGCGCGACTCCGAGCCAAAGGGGAAGTTCTCGCCCTTTTCCGCGATCGACGCCAGGTGTCAAGTGTCGCCAAGTCATCGTCGGTCAGGACAACACGGCTACCACCGGCCATATCGGACCCTTCACCAGCTGAACCGGGGACTCCTTCAGGGAAGCTCCTTCGAGGACTAGGGCCCCCACTCGCCACCGATGCTACCAGTGAGCTCACCAGAGGAACGCCGACCGGGATCGGGTACTGCAACCTCCCTGGGGCAAACGCAACTTCGGCTGGGGGGGCGACGACGGACACCTGACCGACCCCTGGTGCCACATGATCCACCGGGTGGGGAACATTCCGCAGCTGCCAGACAATCTCGTAGGTCCAACCCTGCACCTCAGCCACCCCTAAAAGGAGAACCAAATCAATCAAGCACCTCTCGGGATGACAACAGTATAGGAAACAAAAAAAAGGGGGCCAGTACCCTACGGTAATGAGGGGTACAACCCCAGCTCCTGGAGCAGCATCGGGGTCAGAGCGAAATCCACATCAACGAGAGGATACCGCTCGATCTCCTTCAACTTCCTTCAATCCTCGACCCTGAGAGAGGGCCTCCTATCAGGCCAGGTGTGGTGGGAACCTCTGTGCATCCATCTATCGGAAGCCTCCTCCCAGTCTTTCGACATGATGAGGTACACGTACTGCTCCGCCCAACCCTTGCGGTTAGAGGCGACGCGGGAGACTTTGATGAAATGTTGTTTGAAACGAGCCTTGAAATAGGCAAAATAGGTGCCGGCCGGACAACTCTAGAGAAGGAAGAAGTGTAACACTCGTAGTTTAGCGGATCCTTAGTGGTGCGGATCTAGGTTCCGTCCGGTAAATTTTGGCTATTTTTAAGAATTTTTAGGTTGGACCGCCGCCCACGAGCCGGAGGGCTCAGAAGGGCTAAAAAGATAGGTGTGGTGTACACAGAAATAGGAAATAAAGTGGGACAATACAACAATTAATAGAAATAAACAACAATTACAACTGGGTCCAGTCCAACAAAAGTATAGTCTAAGGTAGAGAAGCGTACTCAATGCCGAGTGAACACTCGGCCCAGCGAGCTAGCAACTAAGAACCTCCGAACAGCACCCTCGAACCTCGAGGAAGAACCGCAACGTCTAAAAAGTAGGGGTGAGCATTCTATCATTAGCTCAGTAGGGGTCCCGCGGAACCCCAACCGTAAATAACGGCGGCACGGAAAACAACAACAGTAAGAACAACAGTAATAGCAGGAGTAGCTACAACAATAACGATGGAAAGCACCACCGGACACGAATCCCCAAAACACAGTCGTCGATAAAATTACGGCTCTACAACTACTCCTATCGGAAAGGAAACCAACACCCCGATCCCACAATCGGGAGACCACCAAACTACGAACCACCCTAGTCACGCTATCAGGAAAATGCCACGACACCTCTGCCGTGGAGGCCTGTGATCCCACACGAAGGCCCACACCGAAACCGCATGGTCCGAAAACACGGTCACAACCTCGCCGTCGTGAACCCTACACCGGCTAGGAAAACCCTCGGTGACGCTCACCGAAAACCCTAGATCTCGGTCACGGGAGAACATCCAAAAACTACACGTAAAATCTCATCTCGCGGATGCGAAATAGAACATCAAGTCACGACAACTCACGTCACATGACGGGAATACCTGCCCACCAGAAGTAAGGCCAGATGCGTCCATTGATGACTTAGTCCACAACCTCAGGTGTCTCCCTACGACACCCCAGGCGGTGACTTAGACACCGTATTAGTAACCACATAACAAGTACTAGCTGGGGTCGCGCTCGTCAGCACGGGTCTGACATCCCCTGTAACGACCCAAGATCCGGATACTGGGAATGACCCGATAACATTCGAATCCTGTCCCGCCACCCACGAGTCAGAGGGCTCGGAAGGGGTAAAAGGATAGGTGTGGTGTACACAGAAATAGGAAATAAAGCAGGACAATATAATAATTAACAGAAATAAATAATCTAACTACAACAGAGTCTAGTCCAATAGAAGTATAGTGTAAGGCAGGAAAGCATACCCAATGCCGAGTGACCACTTGGCTCGGCAAGCTGGTAGCTAAGAACCTCCACGCAGCGCCCTCGAACCTTGAGGAAGAACCACAACAAGTCACGTCTCGAGCATTGGCTCCGCTGATCGCCAGCCATGCCTTACCACAGTGGTCAAGCTAGCCGCTGCCACACGCTCCTTACCTACGCTTGCCTCTGATCTCGAAACCATCAATGCACCAAAACGCTTACCGAGGAGTAAAGAAAATCCACCAAAAATATCAGGCTCGAAGGCGACAACATCTCTAGCCACCAGACATCATTCTCTCGAATCTGTCCATGCTAACACCAATCCATTCTCGACCTGCCACCGCGTAGACCACCATGCCAAGAGCCACAACATGAACCATAACCGGCACCTGCCAACGCTCATCCTCGAGTCCCAAACTCGCCACTGCCATACGATATCGAACCAAATTCAGAGCGACCACAACCCAATCCAGGAAGATCCTTCGCTCATCTGAGCACGATTCTCGACCAGAGGACCAACTTCGCAACCTTAAACCATAATCTCAACGCCACAAGGTTTGGATAAACCTTAAGCTGGGGTGGCCAACCCGATAACAGCTCCCTCAGAGCACACTCGCGGCCACTTAATCCATGAGCAATCCTAGTCAGCCACTTGACCTTGCTGTAAGTTCCTCGAACGCAGCACCGCAACAATGCACCTACCGACAGCTCTGTCCAATGCAACACAATCGGGGCCACCATCTCAAGGGGAGAAAACTCTCGATCTCAATCCTCAGACCCCACGCCGACAATCCAATGGCGACAGCAACCACCTTCGCAGTGCCAACTCAGCGCACTCGGACTCTTACGTGAGAAACCAAGTGGAAAATAAGCACAAACCCTATGCCAGCTGTCGACTGTACTGGACCTTACAGACTCTGATCACTGTAATATCTCGAATTCCCATGTACTTCCACAACCATAGCTCGTGTAACTCATAAATTAACATGTATAAATGCACATTTATCATTAGGCAGAAGACCATGACGCCAAGATAGAATGTTTACCGACTTAGGTAGAAGGCCATGACGCCAGATAAGGATGTTTAATGGCTTAGACATAAAGTCATGATGCTCTACGACTTGGCTTAGGCGGAAGGCCATGATGCCAAGATAGAATGTTTACCGGCTTAGGCAGAAGGCCATGACGTCGAACAATATTGTTTAACGGGTTAGACGTAAAGTCATAACGCCGTACAGCTTAGCTTAGGTAGAGGGCCATGATGCCAAGATAAAGTATTTACCGGCTTAGGCGAAAGGAGCCATGACGTCGGACAAAGATATTTAAGGACTTAGATGTAAAGTCATGACGCCGTAGAGCTTGGCTTAGGCGGAAGGCCATGACGCCAAGATAGAATATTTACCGACTTAGGCGGAAAGCCATAATACCAGACAAGGATGTTTAATGGCTTATACATAAAGTCATGACACCGTAAGGCATGGCTTAGGCGGAAGGCCATGACGCCAAGATAGACTATTTACCGGCTTAGGCGAAAGGCCATGACGCTGGATAATGATGTTTAACAGCTTGGACGTAAAGTCATGACGCCGTATAGCTTGGCTTAGGTGGAGGGCCATGACGCCAAGATAAAATATTTACTGACTTAGGCAGAAGGAGCTGTGACACCAAACAAAGATATTTAACAGCTTAGACATAAAGTCATGACGCCGTAGAGCTTGACTTAGGCGGAGGGCCATGACGTCAAGATAAAATATTTACCGACTTAGGCGGAAGGAGCCATGATGTCGGATAAGGGTGTTTTTGTTGGTTTACATGTCAGCCTAGACGAAAGGTCATGATGCTGGCGATAAAATGGGCCTTTTTGTTCTTCTTTTTTTGTTATTTTTTAATAGATGCAGGGAGAGAGCCACAGGTAAAAAGGGGTCTTTTGTTTTCCAGTCGGACGAAAGGTCCGAACCAAAGGTGAAACGGTCTTTTTGTTGATTGGTCAGATGGAAGGTCCGATCCAAAGGTAAAATGGTCTTTTGTTCTATGGTCAGACGGAAGGTCCAAACCAAAGGTAAAAGACGGGTCTTTTTGTTGTCTAACTAGAAGAAAGGTCTGAGCCAAAGGTAAAAGGGCCTTTTTGTTCTCTGGTTAGAGGGAATGTCTGAGCTAAAGGTAAAAGGGGTTTTTTTGTTCTCTAGTTGGATGAAAGGTCTGAACTAAAGATAGAATATGAACATTAACCCAACAGGATGTCGGAGTCAACAAACCCTGCTTAGACGGTATGTTTAGGACGAGGGTCAAAAATAGTGCATTGTTGTCGATCCAACATTATGTCGAAACAGACCAATCTAGGAGAGACATATGGTCTGGGCCAGGGTAGAATATGGTTGTTGACTTGACAGACTACCAAAGTCAACCAACTTGGCGACAATGTGGGGTCTAAGCCAAGGAAGGAATATAGGATATAAATGTTGACCCATCGTCATGTCGAAGCCAATGAACTTGGCAGTGGCGTGAGATCTTAGCCAAGGATAGAATATAGAATGGGTGTTGAGTCGACGTCTTGTCGAAGCCAACGAACTTGGCAGAGGCGTGAGGCCTAAGCCAATGGCAGAACATAGGATAAGTGTTGACTCAACATCCTATTGAAGCCATCGAACTTGGCGAAGGCGTGAGACCTAAGCCAAGGGTAGAGCATGGGATAAGTGTTGACTTGACGTCCTATCAAAGCCAATGAACTGGGTAGAGGCATGAGCCCTAAGCCAAGGGCAGAATATACAATGGGTGTCAACTCGACGTCCTGTCGAAGCCAACGAACTTGGCAGAGGCATGAGACCTAAGCCAATTGCATAATGTAAAATGGGTGTAAATGTTGACCCGACATCCTGTCGAAGTCAACGGGCCTACCCTGATAGAAGGTTTGGGGTGAGGGTAAACTAGATGGTAGATGTGGCGACTCGGGATCCGAGGACCGGAAAGGAACCTACGCGTCTCGAACCTCGACCCTCCTCCCACAAGCCCGAAGGCTCGGAAGGGAAAAAGGGACGGTATGAGGGTGTGTAAGAAGCTAAAGTAACTACAGAGATAGCACAATATACAACAAAATAATAGTGCAGAAATTGGGGCGTTGAAAGACAATAGGAAGGTGAAGAATGCAAGAATGCCAGTGAAAAACGTGAAGAAAAATGGAGAGGAATGGTGACCAAATGACTAACAACGTGACTAAAGATGACTTAAATTACGACTCAAAAGCACGACGAAAATGGACTACTCCCTGGACCGAAGGCTTAGAGGATGTAGAAAGCCTTTTTCCCTGATTGGATTTCACTCTAGCATGTGGCAGCACTTCGACGCAAACTCCGAAATCTCCCCCCTCGCAGCCATGAGCCAAGGGTTCTATTTATAGGCCCTTAAAACACTAGCTCGAATGGAGGGCTTTTGAGCGTGAATTAGCATTGGATTATTTTGGATAAAATGGAGATAATACTCCCACCTGCCAACAGGATCAAATGGCGCCCAATTCGGCTCAAAATCTGCGGAGAAATCTATGGATGAAGCAACTAGTTTGACCACGGATGGAGAGAGAAATTACCCATCGTCGCAGGAATCCCGGCTTCAAGAAACGGTCAATCGATAGACCGTTCTATATGCTAGGTGGCCCATCGAATGATCGCTATTTATCTAGCCATTAGAAAATGCTAAAAATAAGTTAAATACGCCCATTTATCTAAAGACCAAGTCAGACGAGAATTCCTGCCAAATGTAAATGGTCTTCTAATGGACCGCCAACTTTATGCAACGGTCTATCATGAGACCATTTGTAAAAAAACAACAGGTCAACGTAGGAAATAGCCAGGCCGACGCAGGTACGGGCCAGGAAAAATAGTCTCTAGATAGACCACCACCCGTATTAAACGGCCTATCGTAGGACTGTTATTAAGGTGGTCGCTTAAAAGGAAAATAAATGAGAAATAAATAGCCCAAAGGGCTAGTTAAACCAAGTTCCCTTAGGCCCAAGCTTGAGAAAACACGGGAGCAAGCCCAGCCAGGGAGAAAAAATACCCTTAAAGTAAACCCATAAAATCATCTAGAAATAGCCCAATAAATGACGGACAACTCGGGACATCATAAATGAAGGTAAGAAAATAACTCAACTTGAAGGCATAAAACGGGTGTCAACAGATGCCCCTCCTTAACTTCCTCTTTGCAGGGGAGTGAGTGGAGGTGGAGCGAAGCCAAAATGGATGCAAGGAGATGAAGCGAAAATGTAATAGAGCAGACTGAAAAGCGGGCGTTAAGGTAAATGGCAACCATTCCTCACCAACAAGTGATAGGAATCCTCCAAAAAACTATGAGCCAATCACTCAGAATGATCAGACGAAGATGACACCAATATGGAGAAATTGACTAAAATAGACAAAAAAGAAAACATGATCAACCTCATAAGGGGGACACAATCCATGGGCCAATGAGGCGATTAGAATAAGCAGCAATGGAAAAAATAAAAGAAAGCAGATTAAACTCCATAATGGGACTCTCAATCAACCAACCAAGCGAAAGGACCGAAGAAAGCCTTCCAACTCTGAATGGAATAATCTTTCTTACCCAAGACCATAGAAGCACAATTCATCCATCATTAATGAGACACTTTACACAACTTATGGGTCATGAATGCTCAAAAATGCGTATGATACATACTGGGCGGAAATAAAAAAATCATCAAAATGAATGCACAGAAAGGATAAACTAGAAGATACTCGAGAATAATATTGCTAGACAGAATTAATCAGGGTCAGGATACTACCTGCAACCATGGCGTGCATGATAGAACCATCATCCCCTACCTTCACCCAACCTAACAGCCTAACCAACGATTAAACATGTGCACCTAGATCATCATCATTTTTGTTAGAGGGGAACATCAGATCCCAGAACATATGAATGACCAGCCAATTCTCGAGGTAATATATTATAGGTACCATATAGTAATGCATTAAGGGACTCAGGATCGGGATACTTACCTGACTTACCTGCCTAGCGAGAAGGAACGTGATGGCGCGATGGTGTTTATGATTATGAGAATAAAGGGTTTAGCCATCAACAATTAAATTCATAAAATAATCACGAGGCATAGATGGAGCATGAACCACATAAATATGGAGTAGGATTGAGCAGGGATAATATGGCAAATTATCAAACCATCAAGACATTCAGCAACCAGAAAATGGTCTGGTCTATGGTTGCAAATAAACTCCTAATGGTCTAGAGGTAGACCGCTAACCAAGGGCGGTTCAGATATTCCAATGAGACTGATCCAGATGATAAATGGTCCAGAGAAAGACCGCTTAAGAAGTCTAACGGTCTGGCGATAGACTGCATGACTCTGGAGGATTTCAAAAAATAGATCGGTTGTTCTCCCTCTCTCATTCTCATTCGCTCAAAACAACCAAAAATCCCACCTGAGTGACTCCGACAACCACAAGCCCACTCCGGTGACCACTGCGACCGGCGACCACTGCGACTGGCGACCACATGAGGATCCCGAAGAAGAGGGTCGTCCGTCGCTTCCAACGCCGCTTGGTAGAGGAAGATGTGGAGGCGGCGAACCCACCGGAGGGAGAGAACGTGCCAGCCCAACCGGCGACAGAGGATGCTCCCGCAGCTAAAGAAGGGTACGAAGAAGTGCCTGGGCATGAGGAAGGGGATCAAACAACGGAGGGAACCCCGGAGAAGGCGTCCGACCGTCGGACATCAGAGGTAGGCCGAGAACTCCAAAACCCTATTTGTAAAAAAAATTACTGCATGCATGTGGGTAGAATAGGATTAGGAATGGGTCTGGGGACCCATTGAAGCAATGTAGAGGGCCTTTAGGCCATTCGATAGACCTGGGAGAATGGGGGAAATCGGCCATGGTGACGAACGCCATGCGGTCCTTCAAGCGACTGTATGGGCGCCAAGCGGTCTAGAAAAGATCGTTTAGGGATGGAATCTTTTGGAAAAAATGTTTTTTTAGAATTAATTGTTATTATATGAATTGACTGATTAAATGTGTTAAATGTGTGCAAGGGAAACGAGGGACACGGATCTCCTGGTCACAAGTCGGGACAGTGTACCAGGCGCTACTGGACTACCAGAGGGAGAGACTAGCGGTGATGGGGTTCGCAGAATTCCTAGGGATGGAGGTGATAAGGATCGACACAACCCTCCTGTATGCGCTGTATGAGAGATGGGACGCGGTCAGTCGAGCGTTCCTCTTTCTATGGGGACACATGATCCCCACGCTCGAGGACGTGCCGTGGATCATAGGACTTTAGGTCCACAGAGCGCTGGTGACGGGGACCACATATGTCGACTACCGAGAGTTGGTGAGAGAGCTACTGGATCTGGAGCTGACACGGCCAGGACATCACTCGACGATGCTAGTGAGGGTGACGCTCTAGGAGAGCCTAGGGCTGAGGGGAGCGGCGATAGTCATGGGTGAGCTACCTGAGGAGCATCTGGGCCAACTGACAGACCAAGCCAGGAGGAGAGTAACTGTGAGACCGGGACCAGAGGGAGACATCGTCCTGCGCCACTTCCTGATGCTACTGTTTGGGAAGCTGCTCTTCACGACGAGGGCAGATGGAGTGAGCTGCAAGCTCCTTCCGCTGCTGAGAGACTTGGCTGGAGTTGGAGAGTACGCCTGGGGAGCCGCTGTACTGGCGTTCCTCTTCGATTCACTCAGCACGACCGATCGACAGATGATGCTGGGCAGCTTCTCACCTTTACTCCAGGTAAAATGCTTGACTCTAAATGCTTATGCGTAGTTATGTTTGCTATTGCTATATGCTGACATTTGACTAATGCAGGTATGGAGCTACCTATACCTCCTTGGCCTAGGGCGGGGGAGGGAGGCACATCCAGACTCGATACCCATCGCGAGACGATGGATGGTGGCTCGGGACATGGGGCCACTGCGGTGCCTATCACTGGCAATCCAGGAGGATATGGATGCTTTTCCTTATGCTTCGGTAAGACTCTCTAGACTTGAGCTCTCTAAATGCACTTAAATGCTTCTTAAATGCTTATTCTAGATGCTGACACTTGACTTGATCCTAAATGCTTGCCCTTTCAGGTGCACTGGACACCTTACCATGACGAGGGTCACGAGGGATAGCCCTGGGTAGAGGCGGCCCAGGCGTACACAGGACGAGAGATATGTCTCCATTGTATGAACATCATCGAGCCTCTCCATCACTGCCTGATCATGAGGACCAGGGGCATCCACCAGCCAGATGTGGAGTTCCCTGCCAGAGACGATGAGCGCATGGGACGATTGTCGAAGGGACTCAGCGATGAAATTGATTGGATCACCCAGGCAATCAACCAGGTACGAGATTGGAAGCGCAGAGGTCGGGTGGTGAAGGCCCAAGCTACTAGCAATGAGACCTATCTGAAGGCCTACGCCAAGAGATACGGAGACCAGGTGTTCCGCGGTGCCTGATGACCAATACGACTCTCTAAACTTAAGCTTTCTAGTGATTCCTAATGCACTGACACCTTAACTTTGCTATATGCTGTTAGACCCCCGGGGACGGATAGCGGAGCTCCAGGGTCTCCTCCACTCCACCGTGCAGCAGAGGGATGAGTTCTAGTGCGTGCTGGAGCTTCTGGTGAGTTTTATTTATGCTAGACTTAAAATGTAAAAGCTTATGAGTTTGACTAACTTTGACTTCTAAAATGCAGCGAGCTGAGGGAGCACAGCGGTGTGGACTAGACGCTCCATCCTCTTCTTCCTAGCTTGCGGGAGTCCAAGCCGAGTGGGATGTAGACTTTGCTTGGGCAGTTGTTCGGGCCGAGGAGGCCAAGGCCACTCTCGCGGAGAGGGTAAGCAAACCAACCAAGTTCCCTCTTTTGACTTAAATGCTTATGATGATGCAAATGCCTGTTTACAAAGATAGCAAACAAGTTGGAATGGTTACCCTTGATTTCTTTTGTTTGAACCTTGATGAATTAAATGATTTTAAACAAAGTTGATGTGATCCACTCAAGGTAATGAACCTAATTTCAAATGTGATTTTCTTTGGTGCCAACTAGGTTAATTCTCACCATGCATAGACCAACTAAAACTCGAAGACTTTAAGGTACAACCTGCCCAAGCTTCCGTGAGGGAATCCACGGGTGCGGGGACTTACGGAGGTCTTAGACAAATAGGTGCCAGTCCATAAGACAGAATGCTCAATGGAGGGCCCCTATAAGTCCAAGAAGAGTATGGATCCTAGAAATGTGGGGAGAGGAGGTCTCCCAAACCGATGCAAATGCCCTGTACAAATGCTAATGCAACGAGTATAGGAAGAAAACCCACAGAACAAGCACAAATGCTAATGATATGAATAGTGACAATATGCAACAGTGATATACAACAATGATATGAACAATGAACGTGAAATGTAAAGGACAGAAACGATATGCAAGTGAAATGTAACAGGGAATAATGAATGCTCAGGAGAACGAGCAAAATGATAATTTGATATGAACAATGCAATGCAAAGAAAATGATGCATGCAAGACAACTATGGGATGCAAACAGATACAGGCAGATGATAGGATGAGGTGAAACGTAACGCAGGGAGGCGAGTACAACATGCAACAGGAACACACTATTCCTAAATTATGTTCTACAGTAAATGCCAAATGCCCAAATGCTCAAATGCTCAACAAGATATACAAGGTGACATGCAATCATGAAATGTGACAGAGAAAGTGAACCCATAGCAAAATCATAGAATAGGAGATGTAACAGGTAGGTAAACGGCAGATATATCAAAAGGAAGGCAGTAGCAGGGCTAACAATTACACGCGCAGGCAGTAGGTAAGGCAGATAGAAATGGCGTCCAGCATGTATGACGCTAATAGAAATAGCGTCTACAACGGTGGACGCGGAATCAAAATGATTTTTTTCATTTAAAAAGTAACAGAAATCGACGTCTGCCTAGGAAGGCGTATATAACAGAAATACCAGGAATTAAAAATGCAGATGACGGCTTCCTGACAGGACGCGGATCATGGAAATTTCAATTAACAATAAATGACAAACAAATGGCGCCTATAGAGAAAGGCGTTAAAAGAGATGAGCGTCCATGTAGCAAGACGTCAATTTTAAAAGGGTGGGTAGTCAAAGAAAAACGGTAGGAAGTCCCACCGTGATCGTCAATTTGTAGATTCAATTTAAAAAATTCGCTACATAAAATAAAGAAAAACTAAACTATAATAAGCTAAGAATGGGGGAAAAGAGAGGGAGCATGCGTGGATGCTATAAGGAGGGTGATCGCCAGAGGACTCGCGGGGCCTCAAATGAATATAAACAATAAAGGAACAAGGAGGGATCGCGATATAAATACCTGAAGCGTGGGAGATGTGAGCGATTTCCTTCCCTTCCTACCGGCCGGCCGATGGAGGGAGTTCTTCTTTGATTACGCTTGCAAGAAACAACACCAACAAATAAAATAGGAATTAGATGATCGAGTGTGCAGTATCCATCCCAAACATAAATATAAGCACGAAAAGCATGTGACCGAACACATCTTGTTGGGTGTTACCCCCTCAAACCCTAATGCAATAGGTAGGATAAAAATGATGAATGATAAAATAATAAGTGTGCAAGTGTTGCACCGTGGGAGGAGACTCAACACAGTTGAGTTGAATGTAAAATCCAATAGACAACAAAGTGAGCGTGATGCATGCATGCAGAGAATTAGCAAAGAGACAAAGTGGGGGGAAGTAAGAAAAGCTTGGGATCCTCCTATGATAGTTGTTAGAGAGGAAGTCTCCAACGTCATAAGGTTTTACACTCAGGGAGCTCTTCCTTGAGAAAATGGCAGCACCTCCCCTCCTGTAAAGAAGTTCCCCCCCCTGCAGAGAACCGTGGATTCTCTATTTATAGGGGAAGATGAGGGGCTTTTTAATTCGGGAAAGATTAGTCAGGGAAGGGGATAAAAATAGGAAGAGTCTTCTCCAGCGAGGAAAGCCACTAGGAAAATCTTCCCAATTGAAACGTCCCGCAAAAATGAGGAAAGAATGGGCTACGGTCGAAATGGAGATAGAAGAAATAGAGACAATCACACAAGGCACACCCCACTGCACAAGGCATTTTTAAGGTGGTTCAGTCTGTAAACCCGTAAACTTACATCCACCCCTCACTGAACCAGTGAGGCTTTTCCACACGAGGATGAAGTCCTCAACACATACACACACACAAAGAAAACAAGTTGCAAGTGCAGCAAAACCACTTCCGGTCTCTATACAGAGCACCGGACAATGCTGTAAACACAGCACAACACGTAAGGATATGACAGTGAAAAACCAAAGAAACGAAATGAATAAAAGTGCAAAGCATAATGTAGCTTCCAAGGAAGCACTTGATTATTTTTCAGGGCTTGGTGCGCTCTTCATCTTCTTCCCTCTTGCTCACTGCTTTGTCAATCTTCTTCTTCTCATCTCTGGACTGGGTCAAACCAGAGTTGGGGCTGTAAGCTCTTTTCTACTCAAATATTTTCCATAGATGCTCAGGGCTGCTCACTCTATTTTCCTCTCTTCTTCTTTCTCTTTTCTCTCCTTGGCTCCTTGGGCACGAGCTAACAAGATCTCTCCTTGATGCAGTGCTTGGCCAACTCTTCCCTGATGGAAGTGCCGTTCTATTTATAGAGGAAGAAGGTAGCAAGTTCTCTCCAAGTGGCTGCACTTTGATCGGCTGTAGAAGAATAAGAGTTCTTTGAAATGAACCTCTCCTTTGATTGGCCATAATAAACAATAAGGTTCTTTGACCAAATGCACCTGCAGCATCTTGAATTTCATTAGCCTGCAGTGAAAATTAGCATCCTTCTATCCTTGCAGATCTACAGACTCATTTTTGATAGGCAGGAAGCAAAAAGAAGATTGCCTTGACAGGTGACCTTTCCCACATTTGTAAACTGACAGATCCATTGGGCAGAAGTGTTATTTTGGCAATCCAATGATGACAAGGATAGTTGCTTGTCCTAGGAACCTTTTCCTGACCTCAAAATTTGTGCTTATGAAGATTTTACAGTTCTATTTTTAATTCTCTGGAAGTCCTCAGAACCGTTGCAAGAAAAACATATTTATGCTTGAAAATCTTCTGGTGCGTTGACGCAGCAAGCCTATTGCGTTGACGCAGCTTCATGTATCCTTCAGATTCTGGTGAGCCGGTGTTGATTGCGTTAACGTTGTGAAGGCACTACGTTGGCGCAGCCTTCGCTCACGGGCCACTTGAAATGGCTATGAGCTATTTGTCACTATTAATTATCTATTTGTTACCACTAAGAGGCATTTGTCACCCTTAGGAGGCATTTGTCACCCTTATGACCCTCAATATCCGTCGCCTTTGTTGCAATTCTCTCCCTTGCGATTTCAACGTAGCTGGCGTTGACATAGGGGAGAATTACGTCGACGTAACGGGGTTGATTTTATGGCCTTCAGCTCCGCAAGCCATTTTACACCCTTGTGAACTATTTGTTACTGCTATAGGATATTTGTCTCCAATGATCAGCTATTTTTCACCCTTGTTTGTTGGAAGCCGTCACCTTTACCAGCTTTGTGTTGTTTGAGAGCAAATGTGATTGGAGTCGACTCTATTGGCATTTGGAGTCGACTCTACTTCTTCAACTTCACTATATTTAGCTCCTTTGTCCAGTATTCATTCTCATGAGTCATTTTACACCCTTAGGGACCCATTTGTCACCTCTATCTGTCATTTGTCACCATTATTCAATATTTGTCTGCTTTGTTGCCACAATAGGAAGGCCTTTGCTGCGTTGACTCCATTGAACATGGAGTCAACTCCATTGTGCTTACGAGCATGTTTTCTTCTGCTTGTCTGAAAGTTTTATAGCCCATTCTTTCACCTTGGTTTAAGGACTTCTTAAGCTCATCCTTGAGGCATGAAGACATATGGCTGCTTCCTTGCTGTGCATGCGAATTAGACTCCATCAACACTCCATCAACGTGCATCAACACTATTGCTTCCTTCAACACTTCAACAACACTACATCAATTGTCACGCCCCAAGCCTTTATTTACAGTGGAAGACTCGCTCAGGGAGACATGAACAGCCGGCATGGTAAGCCTCTCGTAAGCAAGCATGATCAGAGCGCTATACAATCACACATAAGATGTAATTGCACAAGTATTTACTCAAATTTAACTTCTATTTCATCATGTAAATAAATATGGAAGATGAGAAGTCATCCTTGAAATTATATCCCTTATGGCATAAACATTTAATGGTATTAACACATGTTTTGAAAGTTGAAAAGATCTTGATTCTAAATCTTTTTTCTCTACGTGCGTAAAGAAACCAAGAAAATCTAAGAGTCTAAGACTAAACTTGATGAACTTCCATTGTGACATCTTCCCATGGGACAACCTAAATGCCACAAAGGAGAAATGAAAATTAGAGTACAGAAAAGACAATGTCTTTCATATTTTTAAGTTACCACTTAAAGGATATTAAAATTTTTCGGGTACATAAAATTGATGTGAGCAATTCTAGTCTTACGAGTTAGGGTCAACCCGAACAGTTAAACCATTAACCCGTGACCCACTAACTTATCTGAGTCAAAGTCCGGGTCAGATTTTAAAACATTGGGAGAAGGACATAGCAACCCCCTTCGAAACTCCTAGGTGGTATCTTCGTACCCCCTGAGACTGGACTGACAAGCCTCACCTCTTCAGGAGGAAGGGCATACCACCCCCCTCGAAACTCCTAAGTGGCATCGTCATAGCTCTTGGGGTTGGGCTGACAAGTCTCCTCCTCTTCAGGAGGAAGGACATACCACCCTTTCAAAATCTCTCGCCCTCTCGATGTATGCCTATTAGTTGGCCAACCGCGCCACTCGCCCATAGTATGGCCCACAAGTCCCATAACGAAGGGCTACTTGGTGAACTCCTCCGGGAAGATGATCAATCGGCCCCACCAATACAACAGACTATTGGTTACACCCACTACCATAGACCGTTGTGCCACTCAGTGGAGCGCGAAGGCGATACCTTCCTAGATCTTGACAAGACCATGGACCAAGTTCCCCTCATCGGTGCTCGGATAGGTTCCATCCATCAGGCGGCCACGCCCATCAATGATGGGCTATTGGGCCACTTAGTCGAGTCCGGGGAGGTCCCATTCAGTCCAACTAGAGACTAGGGGCTAGTGTACCATTCACCAGCATTAGGAGAGGTCCTATTTGTTGACCCGCCTGTTGCTAGTAGGTCCCATCGAGCGCCGAGACCTATACAATCCACGGCCCCTACCCCCCGTTCTCTCACAACCCTTGCAGGACAACACCCTCGTCTCATCAAGGCAGAAGAAAAGAAGAACGCAGAGTATGGTGACCACAAGCATAGGGAAAAGAGAAGAACGAGGAGAATCATTCATTTCCTCCTTGGGGAACAGTACAAGACATGATTTCAGTCGTCTATCTTCAAGTCATACAAGTCGGGGGCGATCTTTAGCACCCCTTTTATATCGTATAGGTGGTGGATCTTGTACAGAGCGGCCTTCCAGCCCACCAAGTAGCCCTGCTAGAAGGCATCAGAGCCTTCCTCCTCTCTCCCCACTTGCGAGGAGCTCCCCTCGGGTAAAGGCTTCTCTCAGAGGTGTGGATGCTTGGACACTTCTTCTTCTTCCGCACTTGAGGACGAGTTATGTGCTTGGCTCGCCATCTCCACAGCCGATAGAAGCTCTCCCTAAAGGAATGGTACGCCCTTGTTAGAAACCACTAATTCCTTTGCTGGCCTGGAGGCCCTTGAGTGCCCCTATTTATAGCAGTAAGGGAGCACCCCTTGAAGTCACAGGGAGGTCACCCACTGGCTGGCACCGACACAGTCCATGAGCTGTGCAACGAATGATAAAGTAACCTCGCTTGTCGCGGCCCTGACACTGATGTACTGGATCAAAAACTGAGACATGCTCTGACTCCCCAAACGACCTCGAAATCGTGCAAAGAAGGCAAAGGCACAATGGACCAAAGAAGGTTAATTCCTTTCCATTCCACAAACGTCAAATTACAATTTTGGGTACGTCTTTTTGGACATGCCCCACCAATTAAAAATAAAAAATAAAAATGAGAGAAGAAAGCTCACTGGAGAAAGAAGAAAGGAGGAAGCAGCGGGGGCCAGTGCCGAATGAGACGAACATATGTCTCCCCTATCGCTCCATGCTCTCCTTTTAAAGTGAAAAGAGGTAGTAAGTGCGACGACAGGCATCAACGGCCTAGATCACACTAGGGTGAGCACGGTTTGGTTTGATTTCCACAGCTGGCGCTCTTGTCACGGTCACCAAAAACATGTGAGGGATCGGCAGATGAATGCTAAATTAAAAAATATTAATTACTATGATTTTCAACATATAAATTTTTAGTTATTATTTTTTTATCCTCAAATTTGATCATCCCAAATAAATAAATCATGAATGATGCACCCAATGGAACGTAAGAAGTATTACTCATCCGATCTTTGACCTAGCGGCCCGAACGTGGCGGAGCCGTCCGATCTGCGTTTATCATATCAATTTCTTCGTAGAAACCGCCCTTCCATTGCCTGGCCGCCACATGGCATCCACACTATCACAGGTTGACACAGCTGACGTGGATTCTGTAGCTTGAGGGCATACCGGACAGTTTACTCCTGGGAGATGTGCCACGTTACCAAAAAGGCGCTTTGGTAAGTCGACGTCATCCGCGCAACCGGGTGCCCACTGAATGAAATTTCCCATTCTCCGCGGCCACCCAGCCATGTGTGCTGCTTGGGCACTTCTTGTTTAGTCGTTTACGTTGCGCCGGGTGGGTGGATTTCTCGGAAAGGAAAGAAGTGGGAAAAGGCTGACGTCACGCGTCGCTGAGGCTCTCCCATCTCAGATTCTCAGCAACCCTCTCAATGGTTGGGTTGGGTCCCTCACACAACCCCGCCCCCCCAACCTCACACCCACACCCACACCCACACCCACACCCACACCCACACCTCCTCCATTGACCACTCCGGCACTTCTCCTGTGCCACCATAAAGGGCTTCTTCATAAAGGAGCCGCGGGGATGGCCGTGTCCAAGCTCTCCCTCTCCTTCGACTCCTCTCTCTCTGCTCCTCTCTCGCTGCGCGTACGCAGTGGAGGTGTTTAGGACGAAATCTTGGGTTTGGTCCGACGGGAATCTGCGGCGGAGTTTTTCGAGCTGGATGGCATTTTGGAGCTATCCGCGGAGCTCGATCTTGTGAAGATTGGGGGGCGTGGAGTGGGGATCGCGCTGGAGGAGAGTCGCTGTCGTTGTCACGGTTCTGTTCGTCTTGGAGCGTCGAGGAGGGGCTGAGGAAGAAGCGAGGTAAGGGGGAGGAGTGGAGTTTTGGTGTGGGATTGGCTTCGTGATCGAGGGGATTGAGGTGATCCGGGGGTTCGGCGCTCTGCGATTTGGACGGATTGGAGCGTAAGAACGGGCGTTGCTGTGATCGGTGAAGCGATTTTAGAGTTTCCCTCCGAAGATCGGTTCACGGGAGTGCTACTTTTGATTGTGTACGTGGGAGATGGATTGACGATCGAGAAATCTGTGGCAGAGGCTGTGAAGCTTCTGAAGTCTGTGACTGGACTAGGGTTTTGGTGCTGCATCCGCGAGCTTCGCCAACTGGCGAATTTACATGGGATTCCTCTGGGTTGTTAGAACTGTACAGTCTAATTCTAAGAGCATTGGAATTCGACGCTTTTAAATTGGTTGGTGTTGTAATTGCCTGAAAGAAGAGAGAGACATTTTGAGAAATGACTTCAAAGAACTCACCATTGAAAGCTGCTGAAGCTGCTATCCATTCGATTGGTCTAGGATATGATATCTCTGCTGATCTCCGACTCAAGGCCTGCAAGAGGGAATCGCCGGATCCGTACCTCATTGAGCTTGATCATGATCATGACCATGAAATAGTTTTCCCTGGGGGTATATCAATCCCGAATGTATCAAAATCAATAAAGTGTGATAAAGGTGAACGGATGAGGTTTAGGTCTGATGTTCTCTCTTTCCAGCAGGTTTGGTTCCTTCATCATCGCTGCACTAACATTATTACTTTCTGGGATTTATGTCATAATTATGTCTATTTCTATGCAAAAATCACCTCCAACAGGTGGGAGGGGATAATATTGCTCCAGATTACTGGTCGTCTAACGGACTTTCATGTCAAACAAAAACTTAGCTAATATCACATTACTACAGATCAACTTTTGTAGCCTTTGAGGCATGAGGGCTGGGAAATGGAGTATTGCACTGCAATTTAATTTAGGGGACTAATGTTTTTGATCCATGGTTTTCCATTTTCAACATTTTTGTGTAATCCTGTCCTTTGTGGGGTGTTTTTTGTCATCCTTGGTGTGAGGCAAGCAGTAGCATAGTATTTATATTGCTCCCTTGAACATTTTAATCTATCATATTGACGCTGGGAGACGCCCCTCTACAGTGTTGCTGTGAAATGTATAGCCGAGCACCGCGACGATGATCGCCACTACCTGCAAGGTGCGCTTCGACTTCTCCTCCAGCTCGGCCCGCGTCACCGCCGACGCCTTCACCTTGCCGACCTTGTCGTCGACCCTGTCGACCTCGTCGCCCACCCGCTGGATCTGCCGGGCCAGGTCCGCGGCCCGCTCGTCGGAGTGCTCGGCCCGCTGCACCAGCAGGTCCAAGCGGCCCTCGATGCGGGCGAGGGCGGCGTCCATCCGGCCGCCCATCTCGGTGATCGCAAGCTCCAGGCGGGTCGTGTCGGGCGCGGTCATGTGGCGTCACCTGCCGAGGTGGTGGGCGACGACGAGTTGTCGTCGAGTCCTCCGAGGACGCCGCCGTACCGCAGGTCGTTGCCGTACCGCATCACCCCGCCGCACGTGGACGTCAGCGACAGCCCGTACGCGGCATGGTTGCCGGACGATCTCCGGCGGACCCGGTTGCCGGTGATCAGCAGCCAGGTCGCTGAGTCGCTGCCGCGGATGCCGTAGTGCGTCGCGTGCTCGGCGCGGCCGGACCCGATGACGGTGTTGTCCCGCACCGAGATCTGGGAGACGCCGTTGTTCAGCCAGATCCCCGACCGGCCCGAGTCGGCCACCTGATTGCCGTCCACGTCGACATGCAGGGAGCCGGTCCGCACGGCGATGCCCTCGCCGCCGGAGCCCGCCACCTGGTTCCCGGAGATGCGGGACTGCGCCCACCGGACCGCCTGGATACCGCAGTCGGTCACGCCGTCCATGGCGTTGCCGACGACACGGATGCGGGTGTGGTGGTCGGCGTTCACGTTGTGGGAGCCGACGCCGCGGGGCCACGCCTGCGTGCCGGGCGTACCGGACGCGCCGACCCAGCAGCCGGAGATCTCGACGTCGTCGCATGGGGTGCCGTCGTAGGGGCCGCCCCACGGGTAGACGCCCGTCGAGGTCATCGCGTCGACCTGGATCGCCTCGGAGTAGCCGCGGTCCCCCGTGTGGGTGAACCCGGCGAACCGGCAGTCCCGGACGCGGACGGTGCGGCAGCCGTTGATTTCGATGGCGTGCCAGCCCGGCACGTCGAGGAAGGCCGCGTCCCGGATGGTGATGCCGGCGCCGTGCGCCACGGCGATCGCGCCCGCGTAGGCGGGGTGGGCGACGCCCGCCACGTCCCACGTGCCGCCCTCGATCAGGATGTCCCCGGGGCCGCCGTAGCCGCCCGCCGAGCCGCCGGCCGGGGTGGAGGTGAAGATGATCCCCTCGTCGTGGTCGCGCAGCAGCGTCGCGCCCGGCGCGAGGGTGAGCCGCAGCCGCCCGGCGGCGGGTCCGCGCAGGATCGACGCCAGCCGGTACGTCCCCGGCGGGACGTACACCCAGCCGCCGGCGTCGAGGGCGGACTGGATCGCGGGCGCGTCGTCGGCGGCGCCGTCCCCGGCCGCGCCGAGCGCGGTAACGTCGACCGGGCTCACAGCGCGATCACGCCGATCGCCCGGTCGTAGAACGTGCCCGTCCCACTGCCCACCCGGTACTTCAGGGTGAAGGTGTTCGAGCCGGGGGTGAGCCCCGTGAACAGCTCCACGACCCCCGCGCGGATCGCCTGCCCGCCGCCCAGGCCGTCGATGTACAGGTCCTTGGTGTTGTCGGCCGCCAGGGTCGTCGCGCCGGACACCTCGACCGCCACCTGCGTCACGGCGTTGGTCCCCGAGTTCCCCATCTGGCAGGAGAACCACACCAGCGCCCGCGTGCCGGTCGTCACGGTCACCGCGGGGCCGACCGCCGTGCCGGTCAGGTCGGTGAAGCTCGTTGAGGAGGTGGTGCCGGTGCCGGTGTTGGTCGCCTGATCGATGACGCGTTCGGCGATCGCGTTCGCGCCCGTGCTGACGAAGATCCGGCCCGCGGCCGTGGCCTTCGCCGGCGCGGTCTCCAGCAGGTTGTCGCGCACCGACGCGTTCCACTGCGCCGCCGTCAGCGCGCTGTTGGCGACCGCCGTGAGCGGCGTGCTCCAGGCCATCAGATCATCCCCTTCACGCCGTGCTCCTCGTTCTCGGCCAGCAGGTGGTAGAACGGCTGGTCCTTGCGCGGACGCACCTCGGCCGGGATCGCCTGCCACCACTCCTCAGTATTGGCGAACACGGGGTCGACGTCGAAGATCACGGATTCCTACAACATTGTTTGGTCAATGCAGCGGATAATAAAAATTTTATTCACCTGAACCCGGCATGATGGAATCCTAGAACCATGCTCTAATCGATGCATTAATTACCCAACCCCTAACTACGGGTTGCAGATTTATACCTTGCGCAGAACGTCGCTATCCGCAGTGCTCGATGTAGATTCTCATGAACACCGAGCCGCACATATGCATGGCCTCTAGAGCAAATTTACACGGATCCTCGTGCAACGACGGTATCCTCCCGACACGATCTTCCCCAAGCTTTCCCCTTTCTAGAGAGAGAAATGACTGAGAGAGAGAGAGAGAGAGAGAGAGAGAGAGAGAGAGAGAGAGAGAGAGAGAGAGAGAGAGGAAAAATATTACTCTGAAAGTCACTCGCCAGAGCAGTAGAAGCAGCAGCAGCAGTATCGACAGTGGAGAAGAATCGGATGGTTTCTCCGATTTGGATCAAGAGCAATAGGCGTTGCTCACGTGACAATTCCGAAAGTTCCTGAGGACTAAGGGAAAGTCCTTCAGAAAGAAGAAATACATCCCTGCCGAGAGAACCCTTGAAGCGAGCAATGATAGAAACAAGAATGCCAAGAAGATTATATGCTATCATTGCAAGAAAATCGGACACATGAAAGGAGAATGTCCAGATCTGCAAAAGAAAGCTCCAGAGTTTCAAAAGAAGAGCTCCAAGTACCAGAAGAAGAAGAAACAAGCCATGCTGTGCACGTGGAGCGACGAAGAAGAAGACCCAGAGTCAACCTCGTTCGAGGAGGAAGGTGTATGCCTCATGGCCGACCACGAGGATGAGGTAACAAATCCTTTTGAAAACTATTCTCCAGACGATTGGGAGGATGCCTATGCAGAACTTCTAGCTAAATTTAATTCTCTGAGTAAAGAGTATAGGGCTTTGAAATGAAAATTCAATTCTATCTTTGAAGAACACACAGCAACTGTCAAAGAAAATCTGAGAATCAAAGAAAATTTAGCTGAATTGGAAGCGATCGGGAGTGAAATTGAGAGTCTCAGGCTAGAGAGACATGAAATTCTAGGACAGTCGAATGAATTTAAGGTTAAATATGAGGAGAGCCAAAATGAATCCAAGCTTGCTATTGAAAAGTATGGATGGAACATCAAATATTGCAAGTAGAATTGGATGCTCAAGCTTTTGTTTCGTTCTATCATTTTCAATCACTTGCACATCAGTTGTACTAGCTGAACTAGATCTTGTAAGAGGCTTTCGCTGTTGGACTGATGAGGCAGATATGATAGTAAGACTCTTTTGCAACTCATCAAAATTCAAGAAATATGAAGTCAGACCAATCTTTTGGCTAATAGCATCAACCACAGAAAATGCATCCTTGTTGCTCTCGCCAGCTCTTTTATTGTAGATAACACACTCCCCTAGAACCATGGAAGCCAATCCTCGTATATATGTAGTGGTATACGGGCTAGAAACTTGCTCCAGTAAATAAGTAAGATGTGCAGCTGAATCTAGAAAGCAATGGACAGCATCTGGATAGCCTGCAAACCATGTGATTAACAACCGGAGTATGACTGGCGTGGTGAATGAATTTGCAGCTGAGATTCCACTGCCTTGGTCATCATCTTTATTTTTAGTTGAGGTAGTGAGTGCCAAGTACTTCACAAGGCGGTGCAATAGAGGCTCTCGTGAACCAAAGGAGGGAACTGGAGCATCAAGGTCAATCCGCAGAATCTGTAATACATAGAAAGGTTTGGACGGCATAGTGAAAAATGATTCATCCACTCTCATATGCAGCTAGTAAATATGAAGGGAGAAAAACAATCAAAAGTGTATCTTAGTGAGCTCACGCAACCACAAGGATCCACTTTTAAAGAATGAAATTTAGAACAACTTACTTGCCAAATTTGGTCATGAGGATACCAAGGGCATCTAGATTCAAAATCTACCTATTGTTATGGAGCAAAACCAAACATTGAGATTCACATACGTACCCGTTCTTTGCTCTGGATATTGTCCTTGAGTATATGAAAAAGAACACTAGCAGCTCGGCTACTTGTCTGCACTTGAAAATAGAAGTTTGTTCAATTTTCAAAATGTTGTCAGAATTAAATATATTTGCAACAAAAACCTTTTGTCAGGAGGCTATGCTCTGCCATAGTGAGTGTAAATTCTGCCACTCCCAGCGGCACTTCAAACTTTTGGTTGAAGCTGGCGATACGCATATCTCTGACTTTGTCAAGGCGCACATTAAAATAGTACCTCTGTTATATTCTGTATGTGAGGATGTTGACGGTTGCTCTGGGATCTACCAGAATTTTGTTTAGCTCCCTACCATTCAACTACCCCTTCATGTACAGTGGTCTATTGTGGCTAGTGGTAGGGAGTAACATATCCTCCTGAGTCAAGGTCACATTGGCCTCTGATAGTGTTACGGCCATACAGGTCTCATATTGGGCAGACGCCTGCAGAGCAGTGATGATCGCCTGTCGGGCCTCTTCACTCAGGGAGAGGATCTCCCTGATAGTGAACCTCACCGGAAGCTTTTTAAGCAGCTTCATTATTCTGCTTCCAGCTCGGACATTAGATAACTTCATTGCTTCTGCCCATTTAGGCTTGGAAGAGCCTTGAACTTCGGCCCCTGATGAACCTGCTTAATCGGACTGCGAGTTTGCACCTTTCAGCTGGGTGTCATCCTCTTGCTGTCCCTTGCTGCTTGCCTTTTGGTGGGTCTTGTCTTCATCTAGAGTACCAGAAGGTTGCTGAAGCTACGGGTGAGTTCTTCCGGCCGCAAGACTGGCATCCTGACATGACTGTTTGTCATTTGACATCTTTAGAAATTAGAGAAAGGAAGGGACGGTGGTGCTGCCCCCACTCTGAGTGTATAACCCTGAAGGAGGAGGGATTTGGACTCCTTTGACTTCTGGAGGGGGTGTCTTGTAGGGCTGCTCTCCCCTGAAGATGATGTTGTGGTTGGCGAGTGGTTGGCGCCCCCATTTTCGACCTGACCGGGTTACATGAGTAGCGATCGTGGCTTCGGCCTGACTTGCCCAGGCAGCGAGTGTAAAGCATATTTCCTCTTCGTCTTCCTCATTAGGCAGATTGAAGAGGGCGGAGAGGGTATTACAGGAGAGCACTGTCTCCCTCTTGGCCTTGCAGGTTCTTCTTTTCTTCTTTTACTTCTTCTTCTTGTCTCTGGCTGACTCTTGCCCCCAAAACAAGCTGTCATCCTTTTCTGGCACTTTGTTAGCCTCTCCTTCTTGTTCCAGTGAGAGTTGTTCCAATTCTTGCCATGGGACATGATCCCTTATCAGCAAAGGTTTCAGTTCGAGCTGTTCATATTCACTAGGCTGTTTATGTAGTCCTGCAGCCATCGGGCCTCTGGACTAATTTCTTTGGTCACTACAACAGAGCCTATCTTTTTCGGTTGTGTGTGTGTATTCTAATGATTATAAGCACGCTGGTCCACACGGGTGCTGTCACCTGAGGAACGGGTCATGGTGTGATGCCACGAACCTGTGCCCCCACCTTCGAGAGAGGTGCGACTTTCTTCTTGGTTTTTGCAAGGACCTGCTGCCATCCCTATTATTCTTTTATTGGTGTCAGAAAGTAGGCCTCATAAGTGTGCTGAGTGCTGGCTTCTGCAACGTCTTTGGGCAATGCTTGATATAAGAAAATCATATTGGCCGCAACTCTCCTCAGAGGTGCTTCATGAGGTTGTGGAGGGTCAACCTTGTACTCTCCCAACTCTATTTCTTCCTTCTTTATCATGTCTTCAATGATGTCCTTGAACACATAGCAGTCCTCAATCGGGTGCCCCAGCATCTGATGGTAAGGGCAGAATCTTAGACTATCTCTTCTCTTCAGGTCCTCTGACCTTTTTGGCTCAGGCAGGGTGACCTTGTTGTACTGGGTGACCCAGTCAAATAGAACCTTGGTCTTCTCCTTTGGGAAAGAATAGGCCTTCTTCATATTGTCCCTGAGTGAGGGGCCTCCTTTCTTGTCTTCTGTTCTATCGGGCTAAGGTGCAGCTAGCTTCTTGCCCTTATCTCTCTGTTGTTCAAACGCCTTGATGTCGAGAGTGTTTGCTTCTTTAGGCGCTAAACGCCGGTCCACTATCTTCGCCTTTTGTGTTGTGACATTGGTTGATGTAGGGGTAGGTCTTGCCAGGAAAACTTCCACTTCGGCCACCACATTATTCAGGTGGTCAAATGACCAGATTTTCATGCCAATCATCTTTTCTAATACCTCCCTCCTGAGGTTCTGTTTGAAGATTTGTAAGTGTCCTCCTGATCCTCAGGAGAACCAACATGACTCCACTACCAACCGGTAGTGCGACCAAGCCTACCCAATGATCCAGTGTCGACTCTGTCACGCCGCTACCCTACGCCGCCACCTGACCAAGGATGGTGATCTACCCGGTGGCTTCCTGCCCCAACGAAGACTCTCCTGAGGAAGAAGAGCGCCATCGGCCCTTCATAATGGGAAGCTGGAGGCTCTGGCAACAGAAGGACCTGGGCACCCGACGTGGGTTTGGCTTCTTGCGAAGCTAGGTCCATCAGGGGCCAAATGATCACCAGTCTAGGTGGAATATCATCCCACACGGGAGCTCTGATATGAGTCAGACCGAGCCAGAAGCACAAGTCATGGTGCCGAAGGTCGTGTCGGTAGAAGACCCGCGTGCTCGAACCAAACACACACGGAGCCCGGACTAAGGCCATACGGCAAATCGAGAGCTTCGTCAACACCCTACCAGGGTCTTTTAGGAGCCGTGACATGAAGAATCATGAACGGTGACTTCCAGAATCATTCCTGGAGTCATCAGCCGGCGTTCGGCAAGTGAATGAAGCGAAAACGGTGCCACAATCCATCGGCCGCCCTTGAAATGGTGACATGAAGAATCATTCCTCTTTTCTGGCGCATAAAAGTCCAAGAGGGGGAGTGTTCCCGACGTGGTCTCCCCGGCACGCCCTTTATGGCGCCGGGGAACTTGCTTCTATAAAAGGAGAGGCAGAAAGAGAGAGGAGGAAGACAGGGGGAGTAAGGAGTCTAAGGGGTTGCTTGGGGAAGAAGGGTTTCTAGTTCTCCACTGCCGCCGCCATCCTCGATTCTATTTGAGGCTCCCGTCACCGGAGAAGGGAAGGACTACTCTGTCAATTTTAGGTGGGTCTCCTTGGTTTCCTCCCGTTGACTTGCCCCTCTTGTTCTTCCCTTCTGATGCAATGTAAGTGAGAAAGGGGGAGGGGCGATGATATGAGCCCGTCATCCCCCCCTCTCACCATCATCTCCTCACCTTCCCCCTTGTCGGCCTCTCTACAGGCAATAGAACGATGCCCGTGCGACAACGCCGGCGTCGGATGTTGTAACATGTATGCTTGTCCCCTGTTCATGGAATGAATGATATGAATAGATGCGTTAACAGTTCTTGCTTGATGCTATCTCTCTCTCCCTTTTCTCCTTCTATATGTCTAGTTGTTCTATCCGTGTACGGGGTTCTCGAATTTGGATCCCTCGACATCTTTGTGCCCTAGAATTTCATGGGCTAAAGGAACATTTCCTCCTCCCCGGGGCCTTCGTGTTGAGGCAGTGGCCAAGCCCTGCTCGGTTGTTTCCATCGATTTCATGGTTGGAGGCATACTCGTGTATGTGCCTCGACCTATCTAGTTCCAAGGTTGTTTCCCTCATTCCGCCTTCTGCACTGTTCCATTGCTCACAGAAGGAGCGAGGTTGCCACTAAAAAGTGTGTGCTCTGCTTAGGTTAATGGGCTTATCCCTGTGTCCGGACAGCGCCAGTCTAATGGCCGAGGGGGTGACTAACCTGTGAGTGTTAATTTCTCCAACCCGTGAGCATCAATGCCCTGACATACGCTTGATAACTCACTAGCTTGCTGGCTATTGTATAATGTCGTACGCCTCTTTTTTTTACCATCCACATTCAGAGTCTAGGAGCTTGCTCTATAGCAGCGCTCCAATGAATTGGGGAGGGGAAACATCCCCAATGTTTTGATACAACCACTTGGTCGATGGAAACACATCTATTAGTGATGAGTGTCCCCACGGACCACCGAGTGAACAGTAATAGGGTTAATCCCGACAAACTCAAATCCACAGTCCCTAAGAGACTCTGTGGTGACCAGGGATGTGTGCCCCTCGTAGGCTGGCCCTCGGGGTTTTCGCTCCCTATCGGTCATCCCGATCTAGATGTAGTATCGACTACGGGTTGCATGCCCCTCGTAGGCTAACCCTTGGGATTTTTACTTCTCACATTGGTCGCGTCATCCATCGTTTCTAACCCACAGACATTGGTGCCCCTAGTAGGCTAGCCCTCGAGGTCTTCCTATCCGTTCGGGTTTGCCGGCTGCCGTTGTGCCACCCGACTCTTAAGGGTTTACTCCGCTACGTGAGTACTTCCCCACTTTTCCCCGACAATCCTCCGGAAAGAGACTTCTAACTGCCTAAGAAGACTCGACAATGGTGAACAACTCGGAGCATCATTAAAAATGAGTAAGTAGATGACCCAACTAGTTGGTCATAAAACGGGTGTCAACAACGGTATGTCCAGCAAGTGGTCACCGAAAGTCTCCCCAAACCTCAACCTCCCTCCTTCATGAGCTACTGCAAACTTCTGAATGCTTACTTTCTCCCGAGTTTCAAAGCCCCCAAATATCGGAAGTATGATGGTTCCACCAATCCACATGAATCTTTCTTGCTTTCTTATGGATTCTCATTAATGACTTTATGATCGGGTCCTCCTAGTTCATCTCTTTCAAAAATCTCTTGAAGGAGAGGCCTTTAGGTGGTTCTCTTCACTCCAGGCCATTGATCTTATCAACTTTGACATTGTGTCTGAACGTTTTATTGCTCAATTAAGCCACATGGCTAGTGTAGCTCCCACTCTCAAGGATGTTATCATGGAGAAGATGAAGCTCGACGATGACTTCATTCAATTTGCTAATCGGTGGGGAGCTATGGCTTCTAGGTTTGGGATTGCAATCCCGGAATCTCAAGCCATCACTGTTCTAGTCAATTATATAACTCCTCAGCTCCGTGCTATCTTGATGCTTAATGAATTTTACACATTTGCTCAGCTCTATAAAAGAGCTCATGTTGTCCAAGCTCAACTCAAGAATTCCTCCTTTCCATTCTTCCTTGATGATTGTGATGTCCCGACATCGGGAGGGGCAAGCTCCGATGATCATATCAATGCCTTCCATCAGCCCCCTAATTCCACCAACCATGAGGTTGCGGTTGCAAGCCGCAGGGCGCCTATAAGAGGAGTGGAGAACACCCCCAACTCCTTTCCTTTCAACCAATCACCTCATGTTCCCTCCTATACCCAGGAAATGTTAGCCATGGTTAGGGACAATCAAGAGTCTAGGCTAATAGAAAGGGGACAACGGTGGCAATATGATGAGGAAGAAGTGGCGAATGACCAACCCATAGTGAGCTAGGACACAGGGAACACGATTGGCCATGGACGAGGTTTGGTCTTGATCCGACCCAAGAGTGAACCACCCCGACAAAGCCAAGACATCCCTCCTTCCACTCCAACACCACCTAAAGAGACAAGGCCCTTGGTTCTCATCTTGCCTAAGGGCACATCATCTACTCGGCAGTCAAATCAAGGTGTCTCCCCTCCACTCATGGTGAAGGATCAATCAACTTCATCCTCTTTTCACCAAGACACCTTGCAGGAAGAGCTACTATCATCTCTTACTCTAATCAAACTAGCTCCTACCCCAACCATGCTGCCAACTCAGTTTGAACGAGCCTCTATTGTTGATGAGTCTTTTGTGACCCCTGCCCCAATTGATCTAACTCTGATTCAGCTTCCCCAACATGAACCCATCCTCTTTGATAAGTCAGATGGTAGACTCGCTCTCCTAAATCAAGATGTCATTCCAAATACCCAATCAAGCTCTCCATATATCCCTAACCCCCAGGTTGCTCCTACTCTAGAAATATTGGCCGACATCTCCACGGTGTTGAACCTGACCACGTTCATGTCATCAAAGGACAAGGAGCCCATTATCTCCACTCTAGATGCCCATGAATCTACTCCATCCTTAGAGTCATCCATGCCTAAGGAGAAACCATAAGATACAGGCTGGCATATAATGTCCAAGATGGGTTATACATCTGGTGCAAGGTTGGGAAAGGAAGAATAAGGAATCAAAGAGCTGATTGAGGAAAATGGAATAGTCGAGAGATTTGGATTAGGGTGTCAACCAACTAAGGTTAGCAAGGATGAATCAACAAGGTGAAATTTGCACGATCATTTTGTAAAGGAATCATGTCCACTGGAAGAGAGAATTGCCAATGTAGAAATGTTCCATGAAGATGAACATGTGGATCTGAAAGAAAAGCTAGATGACATGGACATAGAGGATTTGGGTTTATCAAAACTATTCTCTAAAGAATCATCATCCCACCCGATAACCCAAGAAAAAATTCATGAAGTAAAAGGAGAACCGACTTTGTTAGTCCTCCTCTCTTTTCTATTCCTCTTGCTCACGTCCTTTAAAAGTGGTTCCATCTTCAAAACTAATCTAAAAGAAAAGCCAGAAGCTATCATCGAGAACTTCATTATCCCATTGCTGACTTAAGCATCGGTGGGTTGTCCACTGGGGTAAAACTCAGGACTCCTTCTGACGTCTCTTTGACTTCCTGGTGATTTTCAGGCTTCCACGGGCGTGAGATGACTTCCCCAACAAATAAATAGAGAAGCTGATACGTGGCATAGGAACCATTTTCCTGCCGCTACATTTCTTGGCGCCGTCTGTGGAAATCTCGAGCAAAAGGATATAGTGCCTCGTGGAAGTCTCCGCAACACCAGCAACCAGGGGCGTAGATCTCACCAGGGACCCAGCTCTCGACGGGAGTCGCAAGAAGCTTCTTCTGCCCACCCCCAACAGGAGGTCACCCCGGGAGACCTCGACGAACTACGCCAACAGATCCAGACCCTGATAGAGCTCTGTCAAGAACTCTTGGACCAATGGGCCAACCCCCAGCGCATCGTGTCCGAATGATGTGAGGACGAGAGATGCCAGGCTAGGGGGAACCCCCGTTCAGCACGAGAGGCGTCCCACACCTTGGCAACAAGGACTCGGTGATCCCGTAGCGTGCCCGCCCCAAGGGTGCGTAGCCCACTTCACTCTAATCCGGAGATGGACCGTCGACTCCAGCATTTTGAGGAGATAGAGGACAAGGTCCAACATTTGGACGACGTCCTCTTGGCCGCCAAGAATCACGGCCTAATCGATGATGACCCAGACTTCCATGCTCCCTTCTCCAGGGAAATCAAGGAAGTTTTCATCCCGCCAAAGCTTCAACTACCGTCGTTCACCTCCTATGACAGCACCACCGACCCAGCCGACCATATGCACAGCTTCGAGTCCCATTTGGTGTTCCACAGGGCCTCAGACACCATGAAGTGCTTGGCGTTCGTTATGACCCTTCAGGAGAACACCCGGGCTTGGTTCGAGTCCCTGCCGACCGGGACCATTTCCTCCTTTCAGCAGCTCAAGAAGCTGTTCAAGGAGAACTTCGTTGGCTTCCGAAAGGTGGCCAAGTCCGTGGTGACCCTGCTCGCACTCAAGCAGAGTAAGGAGGAGTTGCTGTGGGATGTCGTCTCCTGCTTTCACTTGGAGGCTCTACGGATCCCACACCTCGATGTCGGCATTGCCACCACAGCCCTCACCCAGAGGATGCAGGATCACATCCTTCGATGCACCCCGGAGTAGAAGCCCCGGCGACCCCTCCAGATCTCCTTGCCCGGGAGTAGAAACATGCGCGTTGCAAGGAGAACATGGTGGCCCTGGGCCGCGTGGCTGGAACCGATCGGTCCGACCACAAGAGATCTGTTGACCCCCCGCGAGAGGGTCAGAATATGCGGGAGCGGCACGACGGAGACCGCCACGATCACCCCAAGAAGGAGAGGGGCAGCTACCGCCACTACATGCCCCTAACAGCTCCACCGGACCAGATACTAATGGAGATCCGCGAGGAGCCATTCCTCAAGTGGCCTCCTCGGATGAAGTCTGACCCGAGCACGAGGAGCAAAAAGAAGTACTGCATCTACCATCGCGACCATGGCCACGACACCGCCGACTGCATCAACCTTAGGGACGCCCTTGAGGACCTCGTCCGGAGGGGACTCCTCGACAAGTTCCTCGCCAAGGCGGCAGAACGGCGGTAGAAGATGGCCCCGCCAATCGACAACTGGCCCAGCGGGAAAGAGATCATGATGTTCTCCGAAGGACCGGCCGCCGGGGGGGATAGCGCGAGCAGGAGGCGGCAGTACGCCACGGCGGTCCGCGCCACGGGCCAAGGCGACGATGCTTCGCACGGGGATTCCACCCCAGGCCGCCCAGGAGATTCCATTATCTTCTCTGACGACGACCTAGATGGTGTAGCTACACCCCATTCTGACGCCTTGGTAGTCTCAGCCACCATTAATCAATGTACCGTACGTCACATTTTAGTAGATAATGGAAGCGGGCCTGATGTTATTGCCTATGGCTGTCTTGTCCTCATAGGTGTGGATATGTCTCGACTAACACCATTGAGCACACCATTGTACGGGTTCTCGGGAACGACGGTCCATCTGGAAGGACGCATCTCACTCCCGATCACGTTCGGGACAGCGCCAAAAGAGGTAACCTTTCTTGCCGACTTCACTGTTGTTCGTGCGATGACAGGATACAACGCCATCATAGGCCGAGGGATCCTCGGTACGCTCCGAGGGGTTACCTCCTCTTACCACCAAAAGCTTAAGTTCCCCACCTCTCGGGAGGTAGGGGAAGTCCGAGGAGATCAAAGGGAGTCTCGGAGATGCTACCTCATCTCCACGCGCGACCGATGCCCCGAGGACACACCGCCCGAGAAGAAGGCCAAGATCCAGGATCCAGGCCCGAGCACGAGCACCCCGATAGAAAACTTATACCTCATTCAGGTGGAAGAAGACCCGGGCAGAACACTAAGGATCGGCGTGAACCTCTCCGAACATGACAAACAAGCCTATACAAGGTTCCTCACCGCCAATCAGGACGTATTTGCCTGGTCTGAGGATGAACTCCCCGGAATCCCGCCAGAGGTCATCACACACCAACTAAGGTTGGATCCCACTTGTCGCCCGGTCCAGTAGCACCGAAGGCGCTGCAACCCCGAGCGGTAAGCCATTATCAGAGAACAAGTGAACGGGAAACTACGCTCCGGGCTGCTACGACCTACTCAATATCCAGACTGGGTAGCCAATGTAGTCCTGGTCCCCAAGAGCAACGGGAAGTGGCGGATGTGCGTCGACTACACCGACCTCAACAAAGCTACTCCCAAGGATAGCTTCCCTATGCCACGGATCGACCAACTGGTCGATGCGACAACCAGGCACGAGATGCTGAGCTTCTTAGATACCTACTCCGGGTATCACCAGATCAGCATGCACAAACCCGACCAGGATAAGACAGCGTTCGTCACCGATCGCGGCCTCTATTGCTACACCCAAATGCCGTTGGGGCTGAAGAATGCGGGGGCAACCTACCAATGCCTTGTCAACCATATGTTCGACTCGCAGATCGGCCGCAACATGGAGGTATACATCGACGACATGCTTGTCAAAAGCCTCCAAGTCGCCGAACACTTGGATGATCTGGCGGAAACATTCGCCACGCTCCGAAGGTACAACATGAAACTAAACCCAGCCAAATGCGCGTTCGGAGTACGGTCAGGAAAGTTCTTGAGCTTCCTCGTAACCCACCGAGGAATCTAGGCCAACCCTGACTAGATCCGAGCAGTGTTGGAAATGCAGCAGCCAGGTCGAGTGAGGGATGTGTAGTGCCTCACCGGTCGCGTCGCCGCCCTGGCTCGATTCCTATCTCGAGCCGCCGAGCGGTGACTCCCCTTCTTTCGGCTGATCAAGCAAGCCAATCAAGCGCCGGAGAAGAAAGGACACATCGATTGGGACCAGGAGTGCGAGCTGGCGTTCGAAGAGTTAAAACGCTACCTAGCGTCCCCTCCCGTCCTCGCCAAGCCGCAAAAGGGAGATGAATTACTCCTGTATCTATCCGTGACGCCGAGCACCATGAGTGTCGTCCTCACACGGGTAGAGGCAGGAATCATGAAACCAATCTACTATGTCAATCGAGCACTTCAGGGTCCCGAATTTCAGTACTCACGAATCGAGAAGTTCGCCCTTGCACTCGTTACGGCTACTCGTAAACTACGACCATACTTCTTGGCTCACCTTATCATTGTCCTCACCGATCAGCTACTATAACAAATCCTCCAGAACCCTGACGCCTCCGGATGCCTGATCAAATGGGCCATTGAGCTGGGGGAGTTCGACATCAAGTTTTGCCCGAGGACTGCAATCAAGACGCAGGCCCTCGCCGACTTCATAGCCGAATGCACCATACCCCCCGACGATCCACCCGGGCAATCCTCCGGACCCACATGGGAGCTATACATCGACGGATCATCCTGTGCTGCGGGAAGTGGGGCGGGATTAGTCCTACTCCCGCCAGAAGGGCTCGAGCTTTAGTACGCCTTGCGGTTCAACTTTTTGACCAGAAATAATGTGGTCGAGTACGAGGCGCTTCTCTCAGGGCTACGCATGGCGAAGCACTTGGGAGCGACCAACGTGCGCATATACAGTGATTCCATGCTCATTGCCAACCAAGTGAGAGGAGAGTTCGAGGCACGTGAGCCATCTATGATTAAATAGCTGGAGCAAGCCAGGGCCGTGGCAAAGGAATTCTCCCACGTTGAGGTGGTCCACATCCTGCAGGAGGAAAACGTTCGAGCAGACGCGCTGTCTCGCCTGGCATCAGCCACCGTGGTCTCCAACTCGCGCTCGATCCAGATAGAGAAGTTGTCAGCACCGAGCATAGATGAGCCAACGTCCCAGGTAAATGCCATCGACTCTGAGCCCTCCTGGATGGATCCCCTCTTGGGTTTCCTTCTTCGGCAACAGCACCCGAGCGACTGCGCGGAGGCTCGACGTACGCGGGTGAGAGTAGCCCACTTTACTGTCGTAGACGGTAGATTGTATCGTCACTCCCTCTCAGCCCCACTATTGAAATGCTTGTTCCCTACGAAGGCCGATCAGGCCATCCGAGAGATCCACGAAGGGCTCTGCGGAAGCCATATTGGGGGGCGATCACTTGCGAGGACGCTAATCCGGCAAGGGTACTGGTGGCCCACCTTGTAGCAAGACTGCCTCAACTATGTCCGAAGGTGCCCTCAATGTCAGAAGTTCTCCCATCTGCACCATCGGCCAGCTACGCAATTATGTGCTTTGATGGAGCCCCGCCCATTTGCTCGGTGGGGGGTGGACATACTGGGTCCCTTCCCAGAGGCACAAGGAAGGAAGAAGTTCCTCATAGTCCCTCCATTTCTCTTGGAGTTTGAATAGTTAAGATAAAGCAAAAAGGTAGTTTGACCAAGGGAACCTGTAGAACCTTAATTCCTATTAGCAGAGAGGACGTCCTTTTTCTAGAGATGTTCTTCCTTCAGACACAATCCTGACTTGCTAGTGTAGGGGATAGAACTAGTAGTGTAAGAGACCATTCCAAGATATGGTACTGACAGATAACTAGAGTAAAAAGTTCTTCTTGACACTTATGATGATAGGGACGTTTGAGAGATGATAGGGACGTTTGAGAGTTCCTAGGAATCTCTTCCAGCCCTCAAAAAATAAGTTTTCAGAGGTTTACGATAGACCCTTTTGCCCTCTGTACTATTTTCAAAAAGACAATTCTGTCAGAAGACTTTTGAGATTACCATTCAATGAGGTCGACCTGCTGAGAGGGTGAGGTCGGCACTACTTTGAAAATGAGTGATTACAATGGCTTCTGGAATGAGCCTGAGGTCGACCTGCTGTGAAAATGGTGCCGACACTACTTGCACTGGCCTCTTTCCAGAGTACTGGTTGCGATTATGATGTCGACACTTCAAGATGGTGAGGTCGACACAGCTTGCACTGGCCGCTTTCCAGAATGCTGATTGCGATCGTGAGGTCGATCAGCTGTGAGAATGGCGTCGACCTGTCCTAAGAGACTACCCATTATAACGGTCTCTAGAATGGGCCTGAGGTCAACCTTCTGAGAAAGAAGTGTCGACCTATCTTAATGACCTGCTCGCACTTTGTATCTAATGTCGGAGCAGTGTGAAATGAGGTCAGGGCAGCTCTGTCACGAGGTCGGAGCAGCCTTGAACAGCAACAGGTGAACTGCTTGCTGAGAAGAACTGAGGTCAACACTCTGAGAGACTGAGGTCGACACTCTTTATACACTTGATACCTAGTCATTCAAAAAGGTGTTTCATGAGTTTCAAGATTGAATGAATAATGGATTATGGTGAGACATCATCAAAATAACATTTATTCAACATGGTCGACTACACAAGTCATCGTCGATGGTTGGGAAGACAATATCGAAGTCAGAGGGGATCTGAAAGGCCTCTCGCAGCCCGTGGACCACCCTATAGGCAACTAACGGTGGAGAACGAGGATGACTAGGACCCGCGCCCAAGGTGCTCAGAGCACCACCATGATCGGCTTCCATCTCCTCAGAAGATGTAGGGCCAACACGGAGGACCCTCCTACGAGGCGCCATGGCTCAGGAAAATAGAAGAAGGGGGAAACCCTCACCAAAGTGGGAGAAGGCTATAGGGAGGGCAACTAGCGCTCGTGGCAGGCACCAAAGGAGCAGATAGGGTCAACCCCTAAGGGCCCTATAGTCCCTCTTATAGCTTCCAGAAGTGGGATGAACATTTCGAAATCACACGGAAGGAGAAAAGGCGCCTGTCACCATCAAGGTACGATCGTCGTCTCCCGATTCCCGAACACCTTATGAGCACTAATTATTTAGCATTTCCACAATACCCCTGACCTAATCGGGGATTCAAACTAGCTTGTCGTATCCCACGACAACTTCGACAACAAGTGGGGACCATCCCCAAACACCTGAAATGCGGCTTTAGTTGCTTACAACTTTGCCACCCGGGCCAACCTGAGGGTGCCCCAGCAACACCTTGTACTAAACGGCACCCGGTAATAAGGGTTGGGACCAGCCCAATATGCCTTTTCCTAGTCACTCAATGTTGATAATCTCCAAACGAGAGGTGAATTCGAGCCCCAAAGATCGTCACCCAGCTCATACGGCTCCTAACAAAGCGTGAGGGGATTAACCCGATCACCTTAATGGCGGCCTATTTCCAGCCATGTCACATCAACCCAGAGCCAACTAGAGGCTTTGGGCCACTTGCCGTGCTATGTGGTAACTCTACATCAAGCGGGGACCACCCCCGATTCCATGACAAGTGGCATTCGCCCGCCAACAATTTAGCTTCCCGGGCCAACCCGGAAGCTCGTAGCAATACGCCATGACATGCGGCACCAGCCATGGGGCTGAGGATCCTCTCTTAAAAAGCCTCCCTTCAGCCAGCTAACATTAGTGGACTCGGCCACTGTTTACACGCGGAATTTTCGGACATCCATTTCGTCGGATGCATAAGCGTATATTTTGGCGGGTACCACCTACAAGGGATATAGAACTTGCCATCGACTTGTTACCTGGCACTGCCCCTATCTCTAATGCACCCTATCGAATGGCCCTAGTAGAATTGGCAGAGCTGAAAAAGTAACTTCAAGACTTGTTAGACAAAGAGTTTATCTGTCCAAGTGTGTCATCATGGGGAGCTCTAGTTCTATTTGTGAAGAAGAGGGATAGTTCTCTCAGGTTATGCGTTGACTATCGCAAACTTAATGAGGTGACCATTAAGAATAAATACCATTTACCCCGCATTGATGACCTGTTTGACCAGTTATAGGGAGCCACAGTGTTCTCAAAGATTGATTTGTATTCGGGATACCATCAATTGAGGATAAGGGAAGAAGACACATCCAAGATGGCGTTCCGATCGAGATATGGCCATTATGAATTCTTGGTGCTACTATTTGGTCTGACAAATGCCCCTACAGTATTTATAGACTTGATGAATCGGGTGTTTAGACCTTATCTTGATATCTTTGTGGTTGTCTTCATTGATGATGTGCTGATATATTCCCCTGATGAAGCCTCACACCGAGAACACATGAGAATCATCCTCGAGACACTAAGAGTACATAAGCTATATGTTAAGTTCAGCAAATGTCACTTTTGGCTGAAGGAGGTCCATTTTCTCAGGCATGTAATCTCAGACAGTGGTGTTGCCGTTGACCCTATAAAGTTTTAGGCAGTATTGGAATGGTAGACTCCTAAATCTCCCACAGAGATTTAGAGTTTCTTAAGATTAGTTGGTTATTATCGCTACTTTATTGAGGGGTTTACATCTCTAGCGGCGCCACTAACCAAGTTGACCCGAAAGGGAGTCAAATATATATGGTCTGAGAGCTGTGAGAAGACTTTCCAAGAGTTGAAGGGTAGGTTGACGTCGGCACCAGTTCTCATTTTGTCTAATAATATGGACAACTTTGCCATCTACTCTAATGCATCGAAGGTTGGATTAGGCAGTGTATTGATGCAAAATAGAAGGGTGGTCGCTTATGCTTCTCGCCAACTAAAGGAGCACGAGCGAAACTACCCAACTCATGATTTGGAGTTGGCTACAGTGGTTTATGCTTTGAAGATTTGGCATCAAGTTTGAGGTGTTCACTGACCACAAGAGTCTGAAGTACCTATTTTCTCAGAAGGAGTTGAATCTAAGACAAAGAAGATGGGTCGAATTCTTAAAAGACTGACTTTGAACTGTGATACCATCTAGGAAAGACGAATGTAGTAGCCGATGCTCTCAGTAGAAAAAGGGTTATGATGCAGTGGGATTGGAAGATGATCGAAGACGCAGCGCAACTTATAGCTGTGATCGAGTCTCAACTATGTCAAGCATTTGTGGCTCAGCCAACCATTAGGTCAGTAGTGCTTGACAAGGTGATAGACGTGTAAAAAGATGATCCCCAGCTGCAAGAATTGATCGGGAAGACCGAATTTGCTCGTGATGAAGATGGAGTGATTCAGTTTCAACACCGGGTCTGTGTACCTGATTTGGCCGATCTGAAAAGCCAGGTTCTTAAGGAAGCTTACCGATCAATGTTCTCTATTCATCTAGGAGGTGGTAAAATGTATCAAGACTTGAAACATTCTTTTTGGTGGCAAGGAATGAAGAAGGATATAGCCGACTATGTTGCTAGATGCTTGGTTTGTCAACAGGTAAAGGTAGAGCACCAAAATCCATCAAGGCTAATACAGAAAATAAAAATTTCTCGGTGAAAATGGGAAGCAATCACTATGAATTTTGTGATCGGATTACCCATATCAACAAAAGGTAATGACTCTATCTGGGTGATGATGGACCGATTTTCAAAGTATGCATATTTCCTTCTTATGAAGATGAAGCAATCGGTGGAGAGTTTGACAAGACTCGTTAGACTTCACCGAATTTCAAAGTCGATCATCTCCGACAAGGATCTCCAATTCACATCTAGATTGTGACAAGGGTTACAGGAAGCTTTTGATTCGCAGATCAAGCTAAGTTTGACTTTTCACTCATAAATTGACGATCAGTCTGAAAGGATGATTCAGACACTGAAGGACATGCTTAGGCCTTGTGTTCTTGATTGGAAGGGTGATTGGGAGCGACATCTACCTCTTGTAGAATTTACTTATAACAATAGGTAAATTCTAAGGCTTTTAGGCCCAAGCCCAGCCCTAGAGACGTATTAGAGTAATTTCCCTATTATAACTAGATAGATAGGGGATAATTAGGGAGAACTTTGAATTAAACTCGAATTCCAGCGACCTAGCAAGTCGCGGTCTATCGCGTGACCGCCTCCTTTAGGTAGCGGTCCAGACCAGACCGCCACCTGGTTCCGAAAACGGAAACTGGGTAAGCTAGGAAAGTCGATATTTTTATCCTCTCAATCGCTAGGGATCGATGTGATCTGACAAGAAAACGTGTCCAGGACTCTTAGGGGATCGAATTGCCACCCCATAGGACTCTTAATTCGACCTAATCCCTCAACCCTAGGTTATTCCGTATAAATAGGACCCAGATTTGACGTACGCGAACCCTAGTTTTAGAGCGCGTGGTTCGAAGGAATAGTGTCATCAATTTATGTTCACCCTTTAGAAGTTATTGTTTCCCTTAATAAATTCTAACCTTTTGCAAATCTTCGTGATAGGAGGTCGAACGTCTGGAAGTCGTTGGTTCCACGCAAGACGCGCAAGAACGAGGGTGTTCTTCCGGGCGAGAAATTCGAGATTTAGGAAGCATCCCAGAGGTAAGTTATCTCATGTTGGCTTAAACATCAAGGTAGGAATAAAAGCCCTCTATTACCTCATGATTTCATGCACTATACACGGAGTATTTAACGTTTTTCTATGACTACGCAATCATGTTTTTCACTACATACTAGCCCTGCATCCTTAATTAAAAGATGAGATTTTTGATGTAATTCATGCCTTTTTGATGCCTTGACCTTGTCATAAGCATGCTATTGTGTCTTATTTTTCTATTCTATATAATTTTCATGCATTAATTATCCTAGAATAGACTATGCATGCGGTATTTAGCTTCTGCCTATTGCAGACAGAAGGCGGTCCTACAGAGACCGCTACTTTCAAGTAGCGGCCCTAGAGAGACCGCTATCTGGTTTCTGTGACCAGGTTAAATCCTATTTATCCCCGTTATGTAAACATTATCCGGCATGTCTTAGCTTATAAGATATATGTAGCTATGCCATGATTCATGTTACTTCGTTACATTCATGATTTCTATCATATTATGTTTGACATGTTTAAACACTTGCATATATATTAATTTCATATCAAAACTCTATAGTTTGTATTAAAAGGAAAACTTTCATGATCTTGATTCACTTTGATCGATGTTTGACGTGTTCCTTTCTCATCCCCTTTCTATTTTGTTACTTCACGCATAGCCCGTACTTCGGTACGACGCTATTAGTCACATGCACATGCTAGGCAATCTCTTAGACTTGAGAACCTCTCCGTCGGATATTCCTTCTACCGGACTAGGTGATCTTGTTTCAAGACCTCTGTAAGTCTCCGCGAGTCTGAGATTCCCACTAGGACGCCGAGCTAGTTGTACCCTAAAAACCCAAGAGTCTAGAAAGCACTTCGTGAATGTCGTGTTTTCTGTGGACTGGCATGATAGCGCCCATCAAGTGACCGCCACCTCCAGGTAGTGGCCGACTTCAGACGGCGTTCTGCTGGTTGTTCTTCTAGGTCGACTATATTCGTGATCGCAGACCTTACTAGACCGCTACTTCCTGATAGCAGCCCAGTTATGACCGCGTTCTGCCAGCTTGTTCATTGTGTCGACCTGTTCTTTTCCTGCATTGACTCCTCGTCAGATAGCGGCCTTGACTTGACCGCTACCTCAAGATAGCGGACCTGGATCAACCGCGTTCTGTCTGAATGCTATCCAACCCAAGGTCTGACCTTAGGGTTGATTCTATTCTGTTCCTAGATAGTCTCCTGATTATCTGGAACCCAACACCTTATACATTAATTCATTAATGAATTATGGAATAATGAAAAGGTACCGTCATGCTGCCAGATTCTTCCTGTAACATGACCTTGTCATTAAATCATTTTGATCTCTTATGGTTCTCTTGGCGCATTCTTACCTTGATCTTGTTGTCATGAAACTATTATTTGGACTTTACATTAATGGCCTACTTTATTGTTATACTCGTGGAAGTAACTTGATTTATAACTTGAAGATGTAAGGGCGGGCACGGAGGGTGTCTAAGAGCTCCACGCTAGCCCCCTCGGCGGATGGCCGGAAATATTATATTCTGGGGTGACATGGGGGAAACGAGCAGGGGCCAAGACCCTGAACAAAGCCTCCACCTGATGGTGAAAGAAGTCCCACCATGCTCGAGCCTCATCATTGGCCACCTGGCCAGCTCTATGCCTACTTGGCAACGTAAACTGCGTGGAAAAGGGAGGAATGTGCTGATCATTGCCAAAATTCTGAATAAATTAGAATGGATAGCATGACTCTAGCCATAAGATGCCACTCTTTCTGAAGAATACGACGCTCGGCATGATCGCCAATGCCCAATCGACCAACTCTGGCTCTAGGATCGACCTTGTGCATCTAGCCCCAGAAATGGGATGAGTATATTCTTCTGTTTCGAAGAGACTGCATCTTCGCATCTTGTTCACAAGCGGGCTAGAGTGGGCCGCCAAGCTCCATAAGTGCAGGACCCCAAGCACATCCAGCGAAACTTTGGCCAACTAGCCCCTGATGGTAAAAATCTGCTCTGCTGGCTGTGATGGATTGACACTAGCGAATTCTATCTTCCTCGGGACAATTCGCGACGGCTGTAGTCCTCGGGGAGTGGCATCCGGGAACAGCGTGCATACCTAGGTGTTGAAGAAATGCAGTAGACCAACCGTCCTCAAATTCCTGGGGTGGCAAGATCGGTGTAAGTCTCCCAGCATCTTGTAGATAAGGCATAAAGCCACCGGACAGAGGGAGAGCTTCGTACCCCAAGCCATCAAACAAGTAGGGTAAATGGCTTTAGCTCTGATCATGCTCTCATCGCCTTGCTGGAGAGTGAAGGCATAGATCCAATAAGTCAAGTATGCAACATAGTGCGTGACTGCATCAACTCCAGTAGGGTTCAGACCTCCTTGCTGCCCTCCCTCCAGAGCAGGCGGGAAAGTAGCTTGTCGTCAGACTCTCTTCTTCCGCTTCAAGGCAGTAGGCGCTACCATAGGGAAGTCCTCATACTTTTGCTCCCCACTGAAGAAATATTAGAGCCAGGTACTCATCCGCACGCGCCACTTTTCCCCAGGCTTGTGTGCTTCTCTAGTATGGTACGATGAGCGAAAATGCGTATGATACGCCTTCATCATAGAGCGATAAGCAAAGCCTGCTAAGTATCGGCCTTCTCCGTTGGTTTGATCTTTTAGTCAATCTGGACAGCAAACTTCTTCATATGGCTCACCATCAATTGGCAAGCCACTAAGCTGGGAAAGGCTCTAGAGGTCTAAAGAAGTTTCCCCCTTCAAAGTGTTGAAGGTGTTGTACTCGGGGTAGAAGACTTCGATCATACCGCAGCATAAACCCCTAGAGATGGGATAGTGGTACCTTGAGGTGTACACGCTGTGATATACATCGGCTTTGACCAAGATAGGAGCATAATGTTAAAGGACATAGTCCATGAACTCCACCCCTCCAGGTTTAAATACGTGGGCATCGGTGGCTTTTAGCTCGACAAACCACCCCACAGAGATCTATTGCTTGAAACGGACCGCCAAGCAGTCCAGCAAGAAAGATTCTTCTCTATATCCCCATTTCAATAGGGCAAGAAATAGACCAAAGATGGGCTTCTCTCGATCAACACGACCTGCAATTTCATTCTAGAGGGCGAGCACAGACTCGGGTGCTCTGCTCAGCAACCCGTCCTTCGGAGCCAATCCCTAGAGCCCTAGCACATCGCTACACTTCCGGGGTTCACCAGGCAAATAGATAGGCCTTCCTCACACTACAAAGTCTGTCAGCCTGTCCCTCTCAACAAGCAACACCTTCTCGGCCTTCCGGACGAGAAATAAATCCCTCTTACCTTGAAGGTTGAATCGCCTGAGGAAGGACATCAAGTGCTTGCCTTTGGGGTGATCCCTCCTGACGGCATCCCCATGATTATACTAGAAGGAATCACCCCCAGTAATGAGAAGGCGGCTAGTGTCCACTTTATCGGTCTCTGGGTCTGAGGATTCTTTGACCACAGCAAGATGTTCATGGCACCCATCCAAAGAATGGACATTTTCTAATGTCACCACGGCACGGGATGCAGAAGAAGAAGAGTCAGATGCCATTTTATCTACAAAAAACATACCCAGAGGAATAAACAAGCTCAGAAAATAGTTGATGAGAATAAAATTTCTAACAAAATTTCGATAGAGTCTCCCCAGCCTGGGAGCTTTGGATGTCCAGGGAAGGTCAGTCTCTCAATGACAGAGGCTCTTCTTCTTTCTTCCCGCCAAGGGGTGGTTTTATCGGCCCTGATCTTCCGACCGTCTTCATGATCATTGTCATTGACTGACGATGCCATCCTTCCTTCTTCTTCTTCTTCGACCGCCGTTGGCGGGCAGTCTTCTTCTTCTGCCATGGCCGCTTGCAGCAGCCGTTGTTGGCCTACTAAGGGGTTGCCTAGCCCCTTGAAATAGTTCCTGGCCAGGCTGGTCATCTCTTCTTGCCCCCGCTCCCGATGTAGGATGGGGGATAACTGTCGACCTCCTACCGGAGGGATGTAGGCCAGCCGGGCTCTTCAGATGGGTTGCTCGAATCTTCTCCCCAGTGTGGGGACAATAGCTTGTCGGGCACATGCCCAGAAGTTTGGATGGCGTGGAGGATCCGTGACAACTTCTTCTTTTTTCGGGGCCAGGCCCCTTTCATTTTCCTTCTTTGCCTCAGCAAGCTCAAAGTGGTACCGAACTTTCGCATCACGGCGAGCAGGTTGGGTCCTCTTGGGAACCCACACCTGTTTGAAGGTCTTTGGCCTTGGGGCCAGCTTCTTCTGGTCATGACGATCAGCTTCTTCTTTTTTTGCCCTTCCCCCTGATAGGGCCTGGAAAGTGTTGCGGGTTGACACGATAGCAACCACGTGATCTGGGATTGCTCGGGCTTCACGTCTGTTCAAAAAGATTCAGACGCCCCCAATCAGAACAGACTTGTCAGACACTGAGAGTCATCTGGTCATAGGGACTGCAGCTCTTCTGCGGGAATTCCTCTGGTGTGGATTCCCGGGCTTGTTGTGGTAAGCAGGGCGAGGCCCCTGAGCCACATGGTGCACCATGCAGCCCATCCATTGAGTTCGACTCGTCGCCAAACTCTCGCAGCTTCGGGTGTTGTAAGCCCTCATCTTCACATCGGCCTCCCCCTTGATTAGTTCTGGGAGCTCAACCTCCAACATGTCGGTGAAGGCTACCCCCAAAAAGTTGGGGAAGCCGAACACCTATGGAAAGGAACCAAACATTGTCAGTACCGCCAGGTACCCAGCAGCAGCATGGCTGGCCACGATCTCGGGGCTGAATGTTAATGCAGCAAATCCAACAGCAATCGACATTCTTCCTCTACGAACACAGAACAAGCAAATGATCAGCAGTCTTTCGGAGGGCCTCGGGGCCCATATATCTCGGTAAAGAGATGAAAGGAGACACTGGTCCCACCGGGCGTGCCAGACTTATCGAGACTGGAGAAATTTATCTGTTTGTTTATTTGTTCGGTCAACCAATTAATTAAGCAATAATTAATTGACTGGTTGACCACACAGGCGTGCCAGTCATGCGAGTGATAGATTTATTATGCCCTCAATCTGACCCGTATTAGGCGAGAGTGAGATCCGTGTCGGGACCAGCAGTCTACCATACCATAAAGGATATGATGTTAATTACAAACCCTATAAGGAGGAAAACCTTTGATTAATTACCGAGATAATGAGCCATCTGAGGCCGAAATAAGATGTAATAGAATGCATGTGACGAGGTCGCGTAGAATGATTCATTTATCATGCAGAACATGCATGGTTTGTTAGGTTGGAACCCTCGATACGTGGTGGAGAAATAGGTACGAAGACCACCATTACGCATAGCGAAAGCTTCCAGTCGGGCGTAGTCCGACCTTCCATCAATGTCATTTTATATACCGAGGGCCCGTGCAAACAAGCATGCATTAGCATGGTAATCATGGATATACTAAAGCATGCTGATAGAACCATGGAGATAGACAATTTAGACTTGAACAGTCCCTTTTATTTGGTTTATGATTGATCAAGTTTATTAGGCCCAACCGAGGGAGGCAAAGATCATCCCGAAGATGAGTGAGGGGTTAAAGTGGCACAAAGGGGGAATTTTACTCAAAATTGGCGCGGCTAGACGTAGGTATAGGATTCCCCAGCGCGGTGAAGCGTGGGTAAAGGGTTACACGGCGCGGGGAAGGCAACCTGCCCTTAACCGGCGCGGTCTGCCCGGGGCACGCCGGATTAGGCCGCGCCGAGTGGACACCATTTAAAATCCTTTGGGTTTGAGTCTACGGTTCATCCGGCGCGGGGGGGTACCGCGCCCAAACAGTAGCGTGAAGAATCATTCACCAAAAGATCATGTCTCCTATAAGGGCCCACCTCCTGTGCCAGTTGAGGAAGAGTTGTTGCGCGATGTCAACTGTCCCATGAACTATTGCAACCTGTGACAGATCCCAGTCCAAACACCCTTGGAGGAGGAGCTGTCCGTGAATAGTAGATCAAGATCCTCATCCACTTCCCCACAAAGGCAGCACAATGTGAGTGTCCTGACAAAAAGGTACAATCCTATCACAAGTGGGAAGCCAAGCATGTGAGATTCTCCACATCAACACCCTCACCTTCAACGGGCTCTTGAGGTCTCAAACAAGAGGAGCAAAACGGTGACGCACACCCCCGTTTGAAATAAGAGAGTAGGCTGATCTAACTGAAAACACTTCCTCCTTTTCCCATCTTCACACCCATCTGTCATGAATGCCATGCACTAACTTGAGGGGAAAGAGAAAAGACAACGGGTCCCCAGTTGATTCAACTCCTCTTGCCGAAGATTCCTCCTAAAAGTAGTCACCCAAGAGCCTACAAATATCTGACTATCAAAAGACTGAGCCACAGAAGCAAAGGGTACAGCCACAATAGCAAAGAGGCTTGGAAAGGCCTCCCCAAGTGTGAAGTCTTCACATCACCTATCCTTCTAGGAAAGACACCTCTGTCCACTGCCCAGCCTAACTCGAACACTAGATCTGATGAAGTCACTACACTAGATGATTGATGAGGACATCCTGTTGCGCATTTACGCTCGTAGACGACCCTGGCATTGATTTATCTAGTGATTCGTTTGCTTTATTTAGCATTATTTTGCTGATTCTAGTGTTATTTTGCTTCTATTGTATTTTAGGTAATATTTGAGGGCATTTTGGTCTTTGGGTCATGTAAGGGCTTTGTTGTCTTTAGGCCCTCTTTGTAGAGCCTATATAAGGCATGAGAAACCCTAATGTAAAGACAATTTTTGATAAGTAGAAGATTAGCATCTTTCTCTTTGTGTTGTGTAAGAGTGCAAGGGGTGAGAAGCCCAACCCAACCCTAGCCGCTGTCACTCCCGCTGTTCCCGCCATCTGCCATCAGGAACGCCGCCACCATTGCTGCGTCCTCAGCCCCTTGCCGGCCCACCACCCCTGCTTCCCCTTCCTCTCACCCTCCTGCCGCCGACCCGTTGTTTTCCCCTCCCCTCCTCTTTCTCCTCCCCTCCTCCGGCTACAGTGAGTGGCCACCCCACTCCCTCCTCCTCACCTCTGGCCGCCGCGAACCACTGCCCCCTCTCCCTCTTCCTCCCCTCCTCCTCTGGCCACCGCCACTCCTCTCCCTCTTTCTCCTCACCTCCTTCGACCACTACGAACCGTCACTTCCTCTCCCCTTTGCTCCTCCTCCCCCCACCACGAACCCGCCACCACTCGTCCACTACCTCCCCTCACCCATTGCTAGCCCCTGCAGAAGTGGCAACCAGAGTCACCGCCCATCCCAACAACAACAACGGCTAGAGCCGCCACCATCCAAGGCTGCCGTCGGCCCCGGCAGTAGTAGCAGCCCTCGCACCCGCCAGCCATAGCAGCAGCAGTGGCAGCCAGAGCTGCTACTGGCCACAACCGCCGCAGCGGCCAACGCCCCCAACTGCAGGAACAGTAGCAACCAGGGTCGCTGACTGCAGGACCACCGAACTCCCCTCCGCCTCTGGTCGCAATGGCTGCAGCAGTTAGGACTGTCCCCGCGCCATCACTGCAACCCCATTCTGTTGCCAATAACTGCAGCAGCAACGACCCATGCTGTCCACGGTCGCTTCTCCTTCCGCCAGTGATGCTGTCCCCTCCATGTGGTTATTGTTCATTTGGTCAAATCACTGGCAGAACCTTAATTTGTCTCCATTACAGTGTCGTGCTAGTTGTCCACCCCATAATTGTGAGAGTGGGTATCTATTTGGCCCTGTATTGACTATCTTGACATTACGTGTTGGACGGCGCCTACTTTGCATCGGGATTTCTTCTTTAGTACTAAACGTGGCAGTAATTTCACGCTATAGTCTGTACTTTGATGATCGCATCGTGTAAAATTCACTTCGTTCTTTTATTTAGCATTGCTCGACATATTTAATCAGATCTCGTCATGGTGGCACTTCATTTTTTGTATCAGAGAATGCTAGCTCGGCATCAGCCTGAGTAGCCCGAGCAAGGGCCTCCTGTAGCTCTGCCACCTATAGTACTCACCATCTTTAGCCTAATATCCCAATATCATTTTAAGAGAAGTTGGAACATCACTTAAATGCTTACCCTCTCAACGAGGTCGCACTCTGCTGCCTCAGCTCAAGCTACCGCCCCCGCTAGGTGCTCCTCCACGGCAATGATCTCAGCAGTCAGAGCTCCCGAACTAGATGCACCTCCTGCACCCTCTACCTCCACTCCCTGCTGGGCACGCTGCATTTATTAAGACTGTTAATGGATGAACACCAAAATTCAAGGGATAATTAACAGCATATAGATAGTGCATACTGACCAGAGTCTCCAGATCTCCATGCGTAGTCGCCAACTAGGCCTCCAGGCTGTGAAGACGGGCATGAAGGTCTGCAACTGCTGCATCCCGTGCATCCTGCATAAACCATTCATTTATTACAAGTTTCAGAAGCATATAAATTAAAATTAGGAAGCATTCATACATACCCCCCTCGGCCTCATCTGGGGTTGACCTGCATATGCCTCCCAGTACCGCTGAAGGTAGGCCGAGCTATCTGGGGCATGAGAGACGACTGGGGTCCCGCCTCTCTGCCAGTCTGCGAACTACTCGAGAAACTACAATCGCCAGTCTGTCGGTCTCGTATGTCCTCGGGGCATTCACCCGACTCCCCGAGGCTCATCCGCCTTGACCCACTCCTGGTGAAGGCCGAGTGTCCGCATCACCAACTGAAGCCATAGCAGCTCGATCTTGTTTAGCTAGTGAACCCAAACGTCACGCCCAAATCGAGGTCGGCCTGCCATGACCCACGGCTGGCCCTCATCGGGCATCCCCTCGTACGATCTCCACACAACCTCCATATAACATATCATCATCACATGTAAAGAAGAAATAAGAATAGAATGCATCATATTCACATACGTGCCAGTGAAGGGGGGGTAGTCTCGGAGCTCCCGTCTCACGACCATCAGCTCGTACGCATAAGGTGCCCCAGTCATGCACGGTAGCCACCGACGTGCTAGTGGGTAGGCAGCCTCATCTCAGGGTCGGAAGCCGGCTCGGTCCATAGGTATGTAGAGATGGCTCCACACCTGCATCCATTAGCAATTTTATCAGTCATGCATTAATCATAATTACATTCATAATCAGCATAAAAAATACGTACCTGAAGAAAAGGTGAGAAGCCGCTGACGGTCATCTCGCGACCTGTCCCCGTGGACAGATCGGCTAATAAGTGCACTAGTAGGGCGGCTCCCCAAGCATATCTCCCCACTCCCTCCAGGTCCTCGAGGACACTCAGAAACCTGTAGTTGTTATCATCTCCCTTTGTCCCCAGCAGTAACCTCCCGAGCATCAAGAGCAAGAATCTCCTCAGATCTATGTTCACTCTCTCTCTCTCGCAGCTGGGTCCTGACAAGAGGTGGCTCGAGCTCTCGCAGTCAGGCACTCTGCATACTCTGTCAATGACTCCCCCGACCTCTATCGAGTGTCTCCCAACCCCATAGCTCTCATCAAATCAGTATGGTCAATCGTCCTACAGGGAGGCTCGTACACTGTATCTATACCTAAAAGTCTCTGGGCTAGCACGTCATAGTCTGGGATGGTCACCCCGCTCACGGCCTCCCCTTCCACCCTCAGCCCAGTAATCCTAGTCACATCCTCTAGAGTCGGCACCATGTGCCCCCAAGGCATTAAAAATGCCCGACTAGCCCTGTCCCACCTCTCTCTCAACACCTGAATCAGAACTAAGTCAGGGCGTACCGGCTCTATGCTGAGTAAAAGACCGAACCCCATCGCCTCCACTCTCGCCCTCTAAAAGTCGGGCAGTCCATTGTAGGCAGCTATCACTTGGGTCCAAGAAATGCGAGTCTGTATCAATCCCTACAGCACAAATAAAAAGCAAAAGAATATGTATCAGTGGCAAGAATAAAAAGGGGGGAAATTACACTATTTCAAATAACGACTGCATTGGGGTCTCTACTTTCTGAATTAGTGACCGGACCCAGGTCGCTTCTTCTTTTGGCTATGAAAGGATGCCCAGAGACAGGGCATTAATTCCTTCAAGTTACGACAGGGTCATAATGCTAATGGCTAATAATAATAATAATAAATTTAGCTTTGCAAACTAATGGAGGATCATGGCTTCTAAGATGGAGGCCCCCATTCCCGAGTCTCAGGTGGTCACCATGTTAGTGAACAATGCCACCCCTCAGCTTAGGGCCATCCTAATGCTTAGTGGGCTTCACACCTTTCACCAACTCTACAACTGAGCTCAGATAGTTCAGGCCCAGGTAAGGGATTCAACCTTGTCTCCTTTCTTTGAGCCTCGCACCAAGAATAAAAGGACCCTAGCCATCCCCACTACCGAAGGCATCACGGTAAATGAGCATGTCAATGTTGTTGGCTAGCCCTACAAGTCTAACAATTGCCAAGTCTCCCATCCCACTCAAGCTACTGCTAACCACGGGCAAGGCAATCCCAAGCCCTATGCCAACGTCCCTCCACCTCAAAGCTACAACCGCACTTGACAAAAAGGGCTTCTTATCCCCTGTTGCCTGAAACTTTAGGTGACATCTTCTTTGCCATTATGTCCTCAGAATCTATTCAGCTTCCCCCTCCACGGGATTCGGTTCACCCCAATGCCGACACCTCTAGGTATTGCCCTTATCACCGAACTCCCGGGCATGATATATTCAACTGCTTTCAATTCTGGGATTGGGTGTATGATATGAACGATGAGGGGAGAATCAACTGGGCGAATGTGAAGCTAGCCATTGCCAACCTCAAGAAGCCCAACTGGGACCTTGGTATCGTACATAACCCACTGCCAGCTCATCAGCCAACCAAAGATCCCTCGAGCTCGAGGTAGAACGAACGGGTGAACACTGTGATTGGAATGGAACCACGGGTTCTCAAAAGGACCCATATTTAAGGCATTGAAGGATTCTCGGGCTGGTATGGGAAGTCAGAAGTGGAAGCCAATGAACTGTGGGCGGATGTTAACATGTTCACCCAGTCCCAAAGTCTGATCTCACCGCCCAGTCCGCTGCCAAGTGCTACCCAAAAAACACTCACCTTAATCAACCCTCCTCAAGTGACATATCAAGAACCCCATACCTTTTCAAAAGCTCAGTCAGTGCAAGAGCGCCCTTTGGTCCTCCTTTAGCCACCTCAGCGAAAGTCAGTCTCTTCCCCTTCTTCTGTCGACCCCAGAGACGATTCAACCTCCCTTTCATACATCTTCGGCTCTCCAGCTCCCTTGCAACTCATTCGCCCAAAACCCTTGGAGCAAGATGATCCGAAGGTAGCTTTGGTCAATGTCACTCTTCGGAATCGCATCATTCCCCCATCCCAAAGGCCATCCCAGCCGGAGGAAGGGGTTAATTTTCAAAGTCCTCCTGCGGAGTATGACATACTCCAGCATCTAGACTGGACCCGGCTAAGGTTTCCATCTTGGAGCTCATTAGGAAGTCTCTGTCACATCAGGCCACTTTGCTTCAATCCCTCTAGAAAATTATGGTCAATGAAGATCTTCTGGCAAGTGGTGTGACCGAGGCCATCATGGCCCTTACATGTGGACCATCCATCTCATTCTCTGATAAAGACCTCGCTTTGCTAGAGAGCAAGTCACTCCCGCTGTGCATCACGATCTCTCTCAACGGAGTCAAGGTTGACTCCACCCTCATTGACACGAGAGCTTCAATTAACGTGTGTCTCATGAAGACCATTCAGAAGATTGGCCTCCAGGAAGAGAATCTAGAGGAGGTGTGCACCACAATCTCAGCTTATGACAACTCAAAAAGGTTTGCAAAAGGAAAGGTGACCCTACAAGTCAGCTTAGGCCCAATGGTGATGACATCCAACTTCTTTGTCCTTGATGTCGACCCTGCATATAAGGCCATCTTAGGACGGCCGTGGATTGAGCAAACCCTTGGAATCCCATCAACAGCCCATCAATGCTTCAAGTTTCCTTATAATGGTTTAGTGATCAAAATCAAGAGTATCCCACTAGTGGAAACTCTCAATGCCATTACCTCCGAATAGATCCCTTTCATGACTATTCCAGACAAGGGCAAGAAGCCCGTCCTCTCCATAGAGGGCACCGTAGGGCCTTCTGCCTTAGGTCCACCTGATTCCCCTTTCCTCCCCTGACCAATCACACATTCCGATATCCCTCTCGGTAAAGGATGGGAAATCATGGCCAGGATGGGTTTCACCATGGGTAAGGGTTTAGGTCAGCTTGAGCAAGGGCACGTTCTTTTAATATCCGTGGGATTGCTCCGCTGGTAGTGGGAGAGTGCCCGACCCTGAAGTACTCCACTCCCGTGTGGTCACCGTGGTTTTGTGAGAGAGAGTGACCTAGTGCCCCACTTGGCACCCGACCAACCCCTTAGTTGTGGGCATTGTACCCTCGGGAGGGAAACCCTAGCCTTGTTGGCCCTCTACCAGCCAGGGTCTTGATCCACCACCTCCACTCGGCATCGCCGAGTCACCTCGAGATCATGTATGCATCGGCGATTCGGCAATTTTCACAACCCGGTGCTCTAGATTGATTGTGTTTGTGCGATAGGTCCGAGGACCCTCGTCTCGTTGCTGCATTTACCCTAGTGGTGTCACATCACTAATGGTTTGCCCCTCCCAATTGCGGGAGCCCTCATGCTAACATGCTAACTCCCGTGCTAACAAGCTAATCCTCATCCTAATCTGCTAACTCTTAGCATGCTAATTCCCATACTGACATGCTCACCGATTAGCCAACTGGCTTATCTTTATGTATAGCCAATCGTAGTTGGATCTTTTGGTCTAATGCATTCTGTATCTATGTTACATGTGACCGTTTTCTCGAGGAGACTTACGAATGGGGAGAGGGGACATTCCTCGTTAACGCTCACAAATCATCATTGGATCATAGGGTTATGCCCCTTGATGGCATGTACTCTCATGATCTGCCAGAGGTGAATATTAAGGGGGCTTTTAGTCCAACATCAAATCCACTATCTCGAAGGGAATTAGTGGTGATCATGGGTTGTGTGCCCCTCGTAGGCTAGCCCTCGGGATTTTCCCTCCCTAATTGGTCATATCATCCAATCAAGTTTCAACCCACGGAAGAATGGTGCCCCTCGTAGGCTAGCCCTCGGGGTTTCTTATCTATTCGGGCCTGCCGGCCGCCGTTGTGCCACCCGACTTTAAGGAGCTTACTCCATTATGTGAGTATGTCTCCGCTTCTCCCTCACAATCCTCTGGGGATGGGGAGATGCTGCCCAATTTTCATCGGGTTTTAATTAACGAATTGCCCTCATAATTCAGGCTTAATAAGATATGCTTTTGAAAGAAAAAACCTCCGTGCTCGAGTATGAATCTTGCACGAACTCTGACCCCTATCTCCAGGACAGCCAGGACCTCAATTCAATAATCAATTAACCCAATTAACTCCAAAACACCCACAAACATCTTAAAAAGTCAAAATAACTCAAAAATAGATGAAAAAACCCTTAAACTGGCACGCGCCTAATCCGGTGCGCCCTAATACGGCGTGATACCTCCCCACGCCAGATTAGCCGCACACTCAAACCAACATATTTTTGAATGGTGTCTACTCGGAGCCGCCTAATCCCGTGCGCACCGAGCAGATCGTGCCGGTTAAGGGCGTGTTGCCTTCCATGCACTATGTAGCCCTTTGCCTATGCTTCACAGTGCCGGGGAACTTGGTACCTATGCCTAGCCACGTCGATTTTGAGTAAAACTCCTCCTTTGTGCCGTTTTAATCCCTTACTCGTCTTCGGGCTTATCTTTGCCTCTCTCGACTGGGGTTGATAAGTTTAATCTATTATAAATTGAATAAAAGAGACTGTTCAAGTCTAAATTATTTATCATCATGATTCTGTTATAATGCTTTAGTGTGTCCATGAATGTCGTGTTAATGCATGCTTGCTTGCATGGGTCCTCGATATATAAAATGGCACTAATGGAAGGCTGGGTTACACCTGACTAGAAGCATTCGCTATGCGCGATGGTGGTCTTCGGACCTATGTTCTCCGCCACGTATCGAGGGTTCCAACTTAACAAACCATGCCTGTTCTGCATGATAAATGAACCATTCCATGTGACCTCACAAATTGTATCGTCATGTTCATTCTCTTGCATTCTATTTCGGCCTCGGACGGCTCGATATCTCGACAATTAATCAAAGATTTTTCTCCTTAATGGAGGATGTAATTAACGCCATAGCCTTTACGGTATGGCGGACTCCTGGTCCCGACACGGATTCCACTCTCGCCTGACCCGAGTTGGATTGAGCGCATAACAAATCTTGTCACCTAGTGACTGGCACGCCTACGTAAATAAATCAATAATAATAAAAAAATAAAAAAAATAAAAAAATATTCCACCACTCGCCTTTATGTGCCCATATATATGTGTTTCGAATTTCATCTTGAGCAGTGAGAAGAAGAAAGGGTTGGCCGCAGGTGGGAGAGAAGAGGGTTTTTCTCTTGAAGTGTTCACGTTTTCCATCCTAGTAGGGGAGATCTAGGCAGTCATCTTGAAGATCTACATCCTTTCTCAGGCATTCAAGCTCTGACAAAGTTGCATCTCCAAGGAGAAGCTTGTTCATCGACGTTGTAGTTGAAGATCGACCTCCACTGTGGAAGCATCAAGCAAAATCATCTCCAGGTCCTTCATCACATGAGAATATATTTTTGGAACCTTCCTCCATATTTTCTGATGATTTCTACTCTGTTAATGAGCATGTATTGAACATATTTTTATTTTCTGAACTCTGAATCTATGTGTGGTGAATCGTCTGTGTACGGTTGTATGTGTAGAGTGCTACGCCTGTAGTAATGTGTGTGTGGTTTTTGATCCATGGTTGGATCGTGTAGGAGACAATGTCTCCGTGTGTTTGGAGATTAAGCTCCGTGTGCTTCAGTTTGAAGCGAGTGGATCCTCACCGATTCGGTGAGGGGTGGACGTAGAGCGTCTGTCGTGGTCCCCTAAAAAATCTATCTTGCATCTTGTGTGATTGTGGTTTGCTTGTCTATATTGCTCATATCAATCGTGTGAGAGTGAAGAGTTCGAGAGAACTTGTTCATGTGGAGCGTAAATTCCTTTTGATTATATTTCGTGTTGGTAGTTAATTTTATTCTACTGCATAAATATTAAACACTATCATTATGCTTGGCGGAGACAATTCAACCCCCCTTCTTGTCCATATGTGCATCTGGGTTCAACAATCTGGTATCAGAGTGGGTCTCTGATTTTTAGGACAACCTCAAGGTTGTAGAGCAAAGATCCTTTGCTATGGCCAACAAGGGAATGCTCCCCAAGGGACATTCGATATATCGACCATCTTACTTTGATGGGTCTAATTACCCATATTGGAAGAATAGGATGACAGTGTTCCTAAGGGCACAGGAATTTGAGGTATGGAGAGTAGTGTCCAAAGGTCCTTATGCATTACTTGAGAATGAGGATGAATGGGAAGAAGAGCATGTCAAAAAATATTATGCTAATTATAAAGTTATGAACATTATTCAGTGCGCAATACACCCTAATGAATATTCTTGTGTTTCTATGTGTTCATCTGTGCAGGAGATGTGGAACAAATTGAAGGTCTTTAATGAAGAAACATCGGAGGTCAAGGAGATGAAAGTGAACTTGCTGATTCGAGACTATGAGTTGTTCGCCATGAAGCCTGAAGAGACAATTTCAGATATGTATGCTACGCTGAGTGAGATAACAAATGGATTAAAGGGGTTGGGCAAGGATTACTCCAACTAGGATTTGGTAAGAAGGTGTTGCGTTCCCTCTCACCTCAGTGGCACACAAAAGCCACTGTCATAGATGACTCCACGAATCTCACCACTCTCACTGTGGATGATTTGATTGGATCTCCAATGGCATACGAGATCAACATGAAGAGGACTGATGAGGAGAACAAGAAGAAGAAGGCGATTGCGTTGAATTCATATCCAACATCGTCAGACGAAAGTGACGCAAGATCTAGCATCGATAGTGAAGAAAAAGAGCTAATTACTCTCGTCACATGGAAAGTTAGAAAATATTTTAGAAGTGAAAGAAGAGAAGGAAATTTTCTAAGAAGATTCTTGAGAAGAAACACCAACAAGAAAGGGGAGCTGTGCAAGAAAGGATAAATCATATGCTATGAGTGTAAGAAGGCTGACCACATGAGGGGTCCATGCCCCGAGCTCTAAAAGAAGCTGAAAAAGAACAAACCAAAGAAGCCGAAAGTGATGAAAGTAGCTTGGAGTGACGAGGATTCGAATAGCTCAACATTCGAAGGCGAGAAGGATGAGCTAGACGAGCTGGTCCAGAATTTGTGCTTTATGGTGGATGAAGGAAGTTCTGAGGTAAATTTTGATTCCGAAACCTCAATGTAGAACATTGACAGTTGGCTTATGCTGACATTTATCAGAAGTATGAGAGGTCTAAAAATGATGTCAAGAAGTTGAAAAAGAAGTTTCATGATTTGATTAGTTTTACAAATCCATGTGATAGATGTAGCTTCTTTGAAATATACCCAAAGAGATCGTTATACAAGACAACAAATACATGTTTCAAATATATCCAACAAATATATCTTATTAGTTTGCATATGTTAAGGGACAGAGCGTAGCATCTCTAAGTTGAGATGTGCTGATAAAGGATGCAGAGGGAAATACTAGATACAAAGATTTTTTTAAAAACTTTATAATCCTCTAGTGAAGGATTTGAGTTTTCAGGTTGTCTGATGGGCTGAGAAGGTTGCTTGATGTTGATAATTATAATGATAGCCATTTCAGAACAGAGGAGGGAAGAGAGGCCATGATCCAAGAAATGACAATGCTCTCAGGCTGATGCATCCTCCTAATGTCAAGCAGGAACTTGTCCTGTGGTTAAAGGATGATGGATTTGGTTACCTAATTCTGAGATTGGATGAAGGAATCAAACACTTGACGAAATCTTTTTGTTTTTGTTTCATAAATGGGGGAATTAGGGGCTATTGCAAGCATTATGCAGTTTTAGCCTTTTAGTGTGGGGATTACATCCTTTGACTATTTGATAAGAAATTTTTGGATATATGTTTAGCAAAATTCTTGATGTCAGAAAAGATGTAAAAAGGTAAAAAAATGATGCTTTACCATAACAATAGTAATTTCAACAGCCAAAAAATTAGGCCAAGTCTCATTGACAAATGGCCATTCCATCGTCTCCAGTCGGTCCAGTCCATGCATGAAACAACCTACCAAGTTCTGGTATCGTCCTCATGTCTCATAAAATCACTTGCCCACTAAGTCACAACTGGTTTCCAAATTCCACCACCTTTCTATCGTCTTCTTGCCAAATCAAACCACTACCTGCATGTGGTGTTATAAGAGTGATGGTTAAAGAGAAACATACATTTCCTAGTCATCTGATCATACGTTTGCCCCAAATCACAATTCCTGTTCTCTAGAGCTGTAGTATACTCCCAATTCTTGCTTAGAGGACAAAGCATGGTTCTTCCCTTGAGCTCTATCTTGATTTTGGTCTCAACTCTCAAGAGCTTAGCAACATTTGGTTAAGTGGCTATCAAGACAAAGGGAAGGATAAAAAAATTTGGCCTCAAGCGGTTTGGAAAGAGTATTATATGTGGGGGAGAACAAGGAGCACCTTCCTCTAGTTCCATCCCCATAGTCAATTGCTTTTGGATCAGTGATATTATTGTGTTGAGTGATAAGGTTATGATCAGGAGTAGTAGATCTACTCTATTTCCACGAGACTTTGAAATGAGGAAATTCCTCTCTGTTCTCATGCCTCTAGTTGACAAGGAATACGGTAGTAGTAATGGATATCTATTTCTCCATTTGAAGAGAAGATTGAGTGCCCTCTATTGCGGACAGGCCTTATGCAGCAGGAGATCCAGATGGTCATCTCATTCACACAGCGAGAAGTAGGGCAGTGGGCCGCTCATGAGGATGCTGACAATAGATTGGCAAATATGCAAGTTGCCATAGAACTTTCACAGAGTTTAGTATGTTCATTGTGGATCACGGGTGAAATGCTCTAGGGCAAATGCATCACACAAAACACCAGTTCTTTAAAAGTGGGATATCTGATAGAGCATTGCCAAGCCTCAGGTAAGATGTGCAATAAAGTCGACATCCACCTCATACAGATGATTTATTACTATTGTGATAATGGTGCATAAAGATAGGGCATACCTAGATACTACAGTCCACAGAGATACACACAAAAGAACATCTGTCTAAGATGTTATGTTGAAAGAAAAAGAATCCATATGATGCAAACAACAATGGTGCAACTACCTGACCAATTTTATTCTTAATGAGAAAATTGGCAGCCATATGCATGGACTTGGAAGGATGCACATTCCATACATACAAAGTAAAAGCTAACAAGAAATGTGAAGTGCAACAAGAAAGGTAATAAATGAAGAAAGAAAACTCTAACCATTTTCATGTGATATCAAGTCATCAAACCGAAAAAGCAAGCATTTCACAAGACTGGGTATTAATGATCCTGAGGTGACCAAGAAATTGATATTTTGGCAACTTGACACAGAAAAATTGGTTCCATTGTCTAATTCAGCTTGATCTGCTAAGCATTGCCTCTCATTCAAGATCTGATCTAAGATGCACGTGCTGCAAGAACAACAATGAAAATTAGAAATAAAAAAATAATGGGTGTAAAAACAAGTAAAGTTAAGCACAAAAGCACATTGCAAAATTAAATGTAAAAGCACAGATGTGTCTGACATAGCAAGCAGATACTCCAAGCGTCATTGTGATGGTTAAAAAGGTGAGAAAAAAACTATAACATTTGAGTACCTTTTGATGTTAGACTTCCTTTAAAAATGCTAATTTTCAAAGTTTCAGAACGAATTGCTTATCTTAAAAGACCAGCAAATAAACTTCATGAGTAACAGGTAAAGATACATGAACATGTAGCACATACAGGTCCTTCTGTTTTCCACATAGGCAACCTTTGCAAAAACTAATCTCACATAAAATGGGTAATAAATTGAACACGTCCATAAAGTGGATGGAAGGTTGGATTATCAGAAATTGTGTCCATCCACACCAACCCATATAAGTGGGATCAAAGGTTGGATGACTAGCTATCAGAAATTGTGTCCATCCACACCAACCCATATAAGTGGGATCAACCCGACAAACTCCAAAGTGATAAGACCAACTCATTCAATTAAGACCAGTTGGGACTCATAAAGTAGGAAAAAAATGATTTGCCTCATGAGTGGCATGTCAACAAAACCATGACGGATGCACAATTGGGTCAATGATTCAATAGTCACAGTAGCATACCAGAGGAAAGCCATCCATCAGTATAACTATCAGTCAAATTATACAGATCATTCCACAGCTTGACCATTCCTTCATCAAGGACATCTCGCAAGCCCTACATTTATCAAGAGAAATATTCATATCCGCTACAATGTAAATCGATAGAAATACTTGTATCAGCTACATTCAAAAGAAATACTATCATTTTAACACATATGATACTGCTTATGATGGAGAAAAGCAACCAGCAAATAGTAGATCCATCAAGCAAAATAGATCTAGAATGCTAAAGTCAAACATTCTGATGAACTGATGTGAAAGTCTACCATGCATATATCAGTTGATAAACTACACCTTCACCACCTACCAAATCAAGTTTTAAGACAATTCTAGTATGATTGTGCAGCTGATCATCAAGATCATCATCATCATCATCAATTTGGATGTCAGATATTCAGTCAAATATTTGGCCATTTTGTGGTCTTTTTCACACAATTGGCATCTTGATGTATATGCGCAAATTTAAATGTAGGAGTGATAAACCTGAAATTTTCATTATATTAATGTTATATGCAAAAACCCCTAAGGTCCTGAACAAAGATATGCTAAATATAGAAAAGAATATAACATAAACAATACAGTACATAAACAGAAACTATAAGACAGCCAAAGGGGGGAAAAATCTATGAATCATGCTAGAAAAGGAATGCTAATAGATAATTCTTGGATCAACAACCTTGATTTAGCATCTCGTGTAGGGTACGTATACAAGAGCACATGCAAGGTATAAGCCCTCCATTATTACTTCTTTTCATAGGGTAGATCAGTTTTTGAAGAAAACAACAAAAAATATGGAGTCCCATTTCTTTTATTTATTAGATCCATTTAGGTAGAGGTAGACATGCGCGTAACTGTAAAAAATTCTTATGAGCTTATGACTTCAGCAATTTACTTTGTTTTATACAATTTTGCCAGCAGCAGAAAGTGTGTTTATCACAGTGGACAATCTGAACTATCTTAAACATCTATACAAGTGGCAGTGAAGATCTCAAAGAGCTCAAAACCTTGGGAAGAAAAAGGATTAATAATGGGTATTTATGTTCTTACAAAAATTAAATAAATAATTTACTATTCTAAATGAAAGAAGACAAAAAAATGCATGCAAAGGAACACATAGGACCAGCATTCTTTGGCAATATTGCACTGAGTGTATTCCGCAACCATCCTAATGAGTGTTTTCTCTCCTCTAGAAAAAAAACTAAAAATGTCAGAAATTGGAAGCCATAATCACATGTAACATATAGGAAGCCAAAAAATAAAGAGAGGGCCCTAGATCTCAATCATTTAATGTCAGAAACTGGGTATACTTAATAAGCTTCTGCATATAGCTTGGATAAAAAAATAATCACAATTCTGGCTACATAAAAATCAAGCTTGCATGTAGGTGCATCATCTAATAAAGAAACTACATGCTAGAAGCACAATTGAAGAATGTCAATGTCCAATTTAAGGTCACATATGCAACATTCAATATGCAATCAAATTTATTTGATGATTTCCATAGTTACCGGCATCCGACTACTGTTGATTCAGAAGACATATCAAATCAGGGACAATGAAAATAAAAATTGCTTCTTGTCACAAAATTTTTGGACTAACATTACATAAACGTATATTTCTATGACAACAAGGTAAAAAATTTCACATTATCTGAAGTGTTATAATGTTATTTAGATGAAACATCAGGTCTTATAAGTAGAACCCTCATTTTGGGAATAAAAAATGTGATAGATAAGATGTAGACTTCTCTACCCGTACACTCACTTATATCTTGGTGAAATCAACTGTTCCTTATTGCCAAACACCTTTATTTTGGATGCAAATATCATAGGTTATATCCAACCTGATCAATAGCACTAGGGGCTCCATGGCATTCTGAGCATCAAACTTACTGCTTCAGAAACTCAAAGCAGATACTGTTCACTTTACTGCACCTTTTCATTTAATTGAGTCGTGATGTAAGAGGCTTATGTCCTCAAGATCCGCATTAGTTTAAAGTGTTTAGGCTAAGTCTTAATTGGATCATGTTTTTAGAGGGAGATTCATTCACCCCCCTGTAAATCTTGGTTTGCACCACTACATCATTCTAACAGGGCAAAGCAAGGTGCAGTGGTTGCCACAGAAGGGCATTGCTGGTGGGATTTCTTTCATCGCCGGGAGGCTAGTACTTTCAGGGTTCCGATGCCAAGACGTGTTCCTTGAGTAACTCCAAAGTACATTATGTGGTGGAATGCCCACACCAACTTTTATAGGAACATGAAGGCCAGCTGCTGGGATGCGACATAATGCACCTTCTTAAGCCGACAGCCTGGGCCAGTATTTGACATTGAAGAGTCTCACCTGAAGAGACTTTGGTTGCAGCACCCCAAGGCAGTCAGTGAATATCTTGATGCACAAAAGGCCATGAAGAAAGACTTTCGGCAACTATCGCCAGCACTGCCAGAAGTAAAGGTGGAGGATTTTCTGAAATCTTTGAAGGAGTTATGGCAAGTGGGCAGTGCCCGACTCGAGCTACAACAGTTTCCTTTCCCGATGGAAGAGCCAATACCATCAGTAGCCTCTTGGCATTCAGAGCAAGATCGTCACTGTCCTTATCGGGCCTTTGTATGGAGGGAAGATAGGACCGCCACATATTATCGCCATACTTCCTGGCTGTTTGTTCTGTTAAAAATTCATGGCCTGGATCTCAGTGTTGTAGCAGAAGCAATTCTGGCCCGCGCACTGTTCATTTCATTCAAGTATGCGGATGGCTAGGGCCTAGGGCATCTAGGCTTATATCATTGTCTTGCTTCCCGAGAGCACCCGGATCTGGCTCAGCTAGGAGATCAGTGTGAGAAGATTGGGGACATATGTTGGTTAGTCCATGAAGCTACTTCTCGAGAAAAAGAAGTGGCTTTAAATGACTATCCCTCTCTCCTCATTACAGGGGGCCAGTAGGTCTGTCTTCACGCTTTTGACATGTCATATGTTTTTATACTACTTTTCATGCCTTAGCTTATATCTCCTTCGTTCTTCTTCTTTCAGATAGACCTGATGTACGGTAACAAGGAGATTACCACAAGCTGATTACGTAGGCTCAAAAGCCTTCTTATTTTGATATTCCTGCTCCGGCTCCCACTACTGCTCCTTTGCCCCGAGGAAGTCGAAAGAGAATAGCATTCCTAGTGAAGTCTATTGTGGGGCGAGCTACGAAAGCCCGTGAAGTTGCAACTAAGCAAGCAGTATCTGCGGCTCCAGCCGTTGAGGAGACTCTACCTCAAATACCTTCATTTGAACAATTTGCCATTTCTCAAGCTCCATCTATCAAGGCTGAGGGTAACCATGCACCGCTACTATCATGGCGGAATTTCTCTTCTGAAGGGGCCTCTTTATGCTTATTTTGTTTATTTTTTCATTTTGTAGCAGCACCAAAAGATGTGCCAACTCCAACTATGGTGGTAGATGTTGGTACAGCCATGGAGACAGTGGCTGGAGTTTTTGTAGGTAGCCCTGAGAGAGAAAATCTCCCTTCTCCCACACTAGCTAGTGAGGCGGTAGGTAAATTAAGGAAAATTGTCTCTAATATTTCATGTTTCGAAATTTCATGACTCCTTTATTTTATTGTTCATTTCATGATCTTCCTTAGGGCTTCTTGCAATTTTGCCTGAGAGGAGGGTCTCGTCCCCAGGACCTTCTTCATCATCAAGAGGACGTCACTCATCATCCAAGAAGGTGGTGATTCCACTGTGATGCATAGCTACTCGGTCAACTGTTCGTCGAGAGGCGGAAGCGACAGTTGAGCATCGTATTGAAGTGCACAGGTCCTCTTAATGTTCTCCATCCACGTCTAAAGAGCAAGTGGATTACAGTGGTTCTGACGATGAAGGAGCTACTAATGCTTATGGAGGTGGACCTCAGCTTCTTATCCCTTAATATATAGACGGATCGTCTGTATTCAGCCCTCCACAGCTTATCATCAAAATCATTGAAGAAACTTTGCCTGAAATGGCTGCAGAGGCTGGTGTAGAGGAATATCTGGCTTCTTCTGTAGCCGAATCATTAGTGGAAGGGCCACCTGTTCATAGAGCCCCAGAGTTGTTGACTCCTGAATCTACAGCAGCTAAAGTGAGTCTTCTATTTTATTGGAAAATCCTCAGGAAACACATCAGGAAACTCACACACCACCGGAATGTCCTCCACATCTAAACATGGCTGGTCTACCAAGACCACAGAAGCGAGAAAACCCTGACAACTAGAATCAAGCAAATGATGGACTCGAATAGCAGAAATGAGGAAACGAGGAGAGGTAGAGCGAATACCTTGGAAGTAGAAGGTCGACCTACGAGGATGCTGAAAGTAGACCCTCATCGTTCTACAATCCGCCACCGCTCCATGGGCCTTGAGCCAATCCATGCTCAAAATCACATCATAGTTTCGAAGCTGCAACGCATACAACCTGCCTGGGAAACTCTGCCCTTCAATCCGGATCGGAACCTTCTCGAAGCAATACGGAGTGACCATGAAGTCACCCGATGGTAACTCCACCATCAAATCATAAGACATCAGGGAGATCGAGTCCTCAACACTCAGCGTGAAATCCTCTGAAATGAACGAATGCGACGCGCCAGAATCAAACAAAACTCACGCTGTGTAACCCAAAATCATAACAGTACCTTCCACAAGCTGTGAAGACTCTGCCTCTACCCTGGTCATGTTGTAAACCTAGCCTCGAGCTCTCTGCCTGCCCACACTCACTGGTCGTGGTAGGGGCAGATACTACCCCTGCTTCTGAAACTGCTGCTCTAGGTACTGCTACTGCTGCTGAGGAAATTGGGGTGGCTGACGCGATTGCTGCGGACAGTCCCGTGCCATGTGTCCTGGCTGATCACATCTAAAATAGATCATCGGTGACGTACACTGCCTGCCTAGATGCGACTCGCTACAACGGGGACACCCCACACGAGAACCACCGACTGACCCCTGCCGCTGCAAAGGTGTCGACTGTTGAACATTGCCCGAAGAAGTCTGCCACTGCTCTCGGCCCTCCTTCTTTTTCTTCTGGAAACCCTTCCTAAAGAACCTCTTGATCTTGGCACCGAAAGATGCAGAACCCGTCGTTGAAGCCGCCAAAGTCGAAGCTCCCAAACTACTAGAAGGAAGTTGGAATGTGCTCTATTGCTGGGTAGTCATCTGCTGGCTACGGCCTGAGAAGGACTGCCCCTGGATAATCGGTCCCTGTGTCCTCTGCATATCCAGCTCCAAAGATGCCGTTATACGAGAAGCCGTCTCCAAATCATTGGCAGCGTTCGCGATCAAATGGTGCCTCAGCTCCTGCCTCAAGCCCTAGACGAACTGCGCGGTCTTCACCCTCTCATGCTCCATGATATGAGGTGCATAATGACCCAGCGCAACAAATCGGGCCCTGTACTGTAGCACAGACATATCATCCTGTATTAGCTCCAGAAACTGACGCATCCTCTACGTGGGAACATACTCTGGACAATAAGCACGGTCGAAAGCACTGACAAAGTGGCTCCACAAGATCTGCTCAAGGGGGCAAGACTGAAAAGACGTCTTCCACTCGAAAGTCCACCACTCTCGAGTCGTGCCCTGCAACTTGTTGCAAGCCAACATCACCTTGTCCTCCACAGTACACTGCATGGAACTAAACACCCGCTCCATCTCGTTGAGCCATCTCTGAGCCAAATCAGGGTATGGCTGGCTATCATAGTAAGGTGGATGGAACTGCATGAAATCCCTCACTACTCGGCCTGGCCCACCCCCGGTCGACGATCCCTCACCAGCCTCTCCGCCGAACTACTGCGACATAAGCTGGTACATGCCACGGAAGAAATCCTCAGCCCCCGGAACCTTCATAGTATCCATTACCTCGGTGGCCGCTAGTGGCAGTCTGCTCTGCTCCTCCTGCTCCTGCTGAACCTCTTGCTGGATCTCCTGAACCTCTGCCAACTGTCCCTACTGAGAGCGAGTCTTCTGCTTCGGTGCCATACTCGCTCCTGAAGCAGAAGACAAGAAACACAGAAACGACAAGGTCAACAAAAACGCATGGTGCCTGATGCCAGCGTCAACTGTACAACATTTTTGTGGACTAGTGGACCACTACAATTACTTATGATTCTCATATAATCCCACAACCGTGCTCTGATACCAGCTGTAACGACCCGAGAATCCGATTACCAGGAAGGCCTGATAACCCGAGACTCGAACCGCCACCCACGAGCCCGAAGACTCGGAAGGGTTAAAAGGATGGTGTGGAGACTACACATTCTTCAATGAAGCCATGCTTCTCTCCATCGTCGGGGGTCTTGGTTCTCCTCTGAAGGTGGATCGCAACACTCTGTGCCGCACCAGATCGCATGCGGCCAGGGTCTGTGTTCTTCTGGACATCTCCAAGAAACCTCCCCCCGGGCATGGATTGGTTATGGTGGTAGTGGCTTCTGGCAATCTCTGGAGTACCCGAACTTCCCCTGCTTTTTCCCCAATTGCAAGCGCCTTAGGCACCCTTCGCCTCAGTGCAAGAAGCCCCCCATGGGGCCTTATGGGGTTGCGCCACCCAACCTTGCTCGTCGTACTACTCAAGACTCTGTTGGGCTTCCCAAGCCCTCTGCCTCCACTCCAACCTTGGCGCCGCCCTCTGGTGCTTCTCCGGATGCTTGCCTATCCCAAGCGCCCACCCTTGCTGCTGGCGCTGTTGGCGGCCCTCCCTCATCTGGGTTCCTCAAGCAGGCGGCTCTCTCTTCTCCGCTTGCTGTCTAGGAGGACCCCGCCATCCCTTCCGCGAGCTTGGTGGCCTTAGCATCACTCCCAGTGCCTTCTACGCCCCACCACCCCGCATTGTGCTCTTCTGAGCCTGCAGAGGCTGGCCTTCTGCCCCCTCTTGCCGTTTCCTTCTCGTCGGTCCCTGCTTTGGCCGTCGATGGTGTTGTTGCGTGCCATGCCCCCCCTCCAATGGTTCGAACTGGCCTCTCCTTCTCTCTCCGTGGCCAGTAGAGCCCTGCCTCATCTGCATCTCCTGAGATCGCCCCAGGCTTTGATTCTGCCCCTGTTCCTCAGGGTGTTAGCGTCGATTCCCTTTAGGCCTGCTCTCTCGATGCCCCTTGTTTAGCTGATCAGTCGTTCGCCCCATCACCGCCCTCTTCTTCTATGCCTGTCGCTTCGGTGCCTCCCTCGCTTGGTGTCAACGACGGGGACGGTGCTGGTGCTCCTGCGGTTGCCCTTGCTGACGGATCGGCACCCTCCTCCTTGACTGTCGCCTCTGCCCCAGTGAAGCCTGCGCGTTCTGCTCCATCTGTTGCTCCCTCCGGTGCCCCGCCTGGGGCCGCTGGTGGCACTCCCTCACCTCCGGTGGCTGCTAGTATCCCTTTGCCTGGGGCTTCCACACCTCTCCAGCATGCGAGGATGGATCCAGCGGCATCAGTCTCTGCTTCCCATTTGTCTGTTCCCTCTGCCGTTAGCCCTCTGTGTGGGGGACTCAACCCAACGGCCGCTCGCGTTCCCTGCCCTGCCACGCCGACATCAGCCATGCCTTCATCTCCCCCTGCTGCCAAGGCCTCGACCGTCCTTCAAGCTGTTCCCCCTCCGGTTGCGGACCGTTCGGCTTGCTTGGCGTCTTTGTGCAAGATGAGGGATGACGTCAATGCTCTTCGCATTCCGCATCCTCCATTGAGGCCCTCGGCCGCCTCGCCTCCACCCTTCGCCCCGGCTGGTTGCGGTTCTGCCCCCCTTGTGCCTTCCCCGCCACTGGGTGTCGCTGCTAGTAGTCCGTGTGTGACTACCGTCGTTGCTCCTCCACAGCCCGTGCCACCTTTTCCTGCCACTAGGGAGGGTGCTCCGCCTGCCCCAGCCCACCATCCTCAGCCCACTGCCTCTTTGGTTCTGGGTTTGGTTGCTCCCGATGTTGCGCCTCGTCGTGCGTTTGCTCCGCCTACGACCGGCCTCGTTGGAGGCTTGGCTGGAGCTCTGCCTTCTTCTCCTCCTATGTCGACCTCTCTGTCGGCCTCTCCATCTGGTGCTCCCCACATGCCCTTAGATCCAGTTGGGGTGCAGGGCACCATGCTCGTCAACCAAGCTAACGATCCTCCCGGTTTGATTGATGAGCCGATCGTGGAGTCCGATGACTTTGGCTTCCAGCCTGCTCACCGGAGCAACCATAGGAATCGCCAGCGGCCTAACCACTTCTGCGATTTCGGGAGTCCCCGTCATTAGGTGCTACTCCTAGGTAGGCTAGCCCTGGAGCATCTGCTCGTTTTGCTGCGGCCTCCAGTTTGGTTCCCCAGCCTCCTGCGGCCATCGGCTCTGCTCCTGACTCCTCCGGCCAGTCACTCTCCCAGGGAGGTTCGCTTGAGGCTGTGCTGCTACCGACTGTCCAGCCTTCTGGTCGTCTTCACGAGGGGGGTTCCCCCTTGGCAGAAGGTAGAAGTACTCATATGTACACCTAATGGTGAAGTATATGGGTCCTCCCAACGCCGAAACTACAACCTCTTGTTGCACGTTATTGGCTATTGTCATTAGCGTATAAGCTTGCACTTCGGCAACATGATTATGCTGGTGCACAGTTTCATGACTCAAACACAGTAATCGTAGTATCAAGAGAAAAAAAAAAGAACACAAGAATTGGCTGTCTACGACGACACGTCCATTTCATCTAGATCACTACTGCTGGTCGAGCATCATCTTAAAAGAAGAGTTGCACCAATCTAGAAAAGAAGCTAATTAGATCGTCAGGTACACATGTGGACTCTGAGGAAACTTCATTCAAAGTAACAGGATGAAGAAACACTGGGTGTTTTGCACTGAATGAGATGACCACAAAGGTAGAAAAAGAGGAGGTGAGAAGACGAACACTCTGCAATTAGCAACAGATTACAGCAGAAAGAATACTAAACCTTGGTGGCTTTTCTATGGCTAATTAGAGAGAGAGAGAGGAAGAAGAGGAAGAAGAGAATCCCCAAAAATGACGGGCGATAGAAAATGAGCGATTTCCCCCCTCCTCGGCCTGGGATGCGGTGAGAAAGGGTGGAAGTAACCGTACTTTTAGGCCAACCATGATCACCCACCTCCAACCCTTTTCCTCTTTATCGTCTCCTCCCGTTACATTTAATATATAAAGACTTGGAGGCGGAGGAGAAGGATGGGGAAGGCAAAGTCCCTTCCGGTTTTAAGGGTGTCCACACGACGTCAGCCCTAATAAAGTAGGGCACAGTGTGTTGACCAGCCGTTGGACTCTTCCTTCCCTTTTTTGAAATAAACTAGTATGTATATATATTTATGAGCTCTCCCTGTTCCCATCCGCTTCTTTCCCGCCTCTGCACACAGGACCCATCTCCCCATGCACTCCTGTCACATGCAGTGTAACAAGCCAAGCAACCCCCTGCTCCACCCTTGGCCCCGGCCTGGTCTTCTTTACACATGTAAGCACAGTCCTTTGAGCGGGTCTAAAAAAAAAATCCAACCAAGAGACCAGCAGAAGGTGCCAAACGAGGGACCCCCCCAGCAGAGTGTCTTGAGATGAGACAAGCTAATGTTGCCTAATGCCCTCTTGAAGAGCATATTAGGGCATGTCATATCCATCCACCCACCTTCTCCGCACCCCCCTCTTTCCCTTCTCCTACTACTAGTACCACCACTACTGCTTCCATACTGACCACATCTGTTTGACCTGGGGTTTTCCTCTCCTCAATTCTAGCTAGCTCTGCCTCTCTCGCAGCAGCATGGACGACCAGGCCCCCGACAACGCCAGCGCCGACCGGCGATCCACCCGCGACAGAGGGGTCCCGGCAGCCGCCGAGCCGGTGAGGTCCCGGTGGACCCCCAAGCCCGAGCAGATCCTCATACTGGAGTCCATCTTCAACAGTGGCATGGTGAACCCCCCCAAGGATGAGACCGTCCGGATAAGGAAGCTCCTCGAGAAGTTCGGCCCTGTGGGCGATGCCAACGTGTTCTACTGGTTCCAGAACCGGCGGTCGAGGTCCCGGCGGCGGCAGCGGCAGATGCAGGCGGGGCAGCTGGGTGGGGATCCCAGGGGCAAAACTGCGCCTGCAGGGATCCTTAAAGCAGGTGGTGCAATTCCGTATGAAACCTCGCCGTCGAGCACATGGAGTACTGCATCGTCTTCGAATAATTCCTTCCATGGAGGGTTCGTCTCGCCTTCTTCTGCTGCCGGTGTCATCCCCACCGGTTGTTGTTCTTCTGCCTTTATGGTTGACGGTGGCGCCGACGACCTCTTCTCGATCTCTCGCCAGATGGGGTACCCGGGAACCATGGATGAAGCGCCGATCTTCTCTCCTCCCATTGCTCCAAGCCTACATAATTCCCAACCTGGTGAGTGCATGGCTAAGTACTATATATGATCACTGCCTTCTAATTTGTTGTCTCAGGTTCTTCCATCTCTGTGATATATCACCCTTTTGTTTCGTCGTCTACGTACTTGTTTAATTTGAGATATATAGTTTGTGTCGAGAGAAGGGATTCTTGCCAGATACAACCAACGTCCCCGGCCCCCGGGGGGCCCCCCCCCCCCCCCCCCCCCCCCGCCCAACCAAACAAAAAAGCCTCTGTATGTCTGATTTATTTTTTATTTATCTTGATTAATTCAAGAAAAATAACGGGTCCAACATGCCTCTACCTTGGCAAACCCGGACGATAGAGGTAATAACATCCCTGTAGGTCAAGATATCTCACCAAAGAGGTGAAGTCCTATGCTGTGGAGTATGTGTCAAGTCCCAAAGTCCCCTCCTGTCATAGTACCTCTGCATGATCACATGTGCCCATAACCTCTCCTCTCCCACTCCCAACCTCCACAACCACTTACACAAGAGAGCCAAGGTGAAGGCCCTAACATCCTTGATCCCTAGGCCTCTCTGCACCCTCCTAGCGGCAAGCCCCCCAAATGAGCCCTTCCTCACAGCAACTACTAGGTCACCTTGGATGACATCCCAACACTTCTAAAAAAAGGCCAAGGGGAAGCCATCCGGCCATAGAACTCTACCCCCTGCCAAGAGAAAAAACAACTTGGTGAACCTCCTCTGAAAAACTCCTTGAGATAGCATCTCTCTCCTCAGATGAGAGGCGAGGGGCAAGAGATCGTCTGCAATCCTCGGCCTACAAACTCATCCTTAGTGATCAGTGTAGAAACGAAGACTCTCACTTGGTCCTTGATCTCCTCATCTGAGGAAAAGGATAGATCACCCACCCTAACAAAAGTTAAGGTGTTGACCTTCCTCCTCCCTTAAGCAATACGCTGGAAGTAAGCAGTATTCTTGTCTCCTTCTTTGATCCACCTATCTCTCGACTGCTACCTCCAGTATATCTCCTCCCTAGAGAGGATCTCATCAAATTGAACTCTCAAAGAGTCCCTGAGACAAGTGTCAGGCTCATCCAGAAGACCTACCTCCCCTAAACAATCAAGGCCCTCAATCTACTGAACAATCTTATCCTTCGCTACCCTCCCAGGGAGAGTTCTACCAGCTCCCCAAGCCCAAAGAACATGAACTGTGTGCCTTAGTCTTCTCACCAAAGTAGCCATTGCAGAGGTGCTCGCTCCCTGTGCATTCCAAGAACTAGTGGCAGTCTCAAACAAATCAGCCTCTGTAAACTAGAGCTACTCAAGCCTGAATCTATAGCTCCTATCATGTCCACAACTGGTCTTCAGAAAGATAGGCTTATTGGTCCGAAACAAACATAGCCAGAGGAAGCACATACACATGAGGAAAGTGGTTCTCCCACTTAATAGAAATCAAGAGCTTGTCCAGCCTAAAGCAAGAGACATCAACTCGCAGGTTGGACCAAGTGAAATGACCATGAGCCATGCCGATGTCCACCAGAGCAGCCTCTTGGATGAAATCAGTGAAGTCTTGCATATCTCCCGAGTGCTTATTATCCCTCGTCCGCTTCCAACTCACCAAGGATGACCAGAAGAGAAGTGTTGCCGAATCAGGTCGTCCCACAAGAGCCGCTTCTCCTCCCTAGATTGGGGTCCATACATCCCAGTGAAGTCTCAAGAGAAGCCATCTCCAACATTTCTGAAGTAAAGAGAGATGGCCCATCTGCTAACCTGCCTATCCTGCATTACGTCCTCCACCTTATAAGGGTTTAACTTGTTCAAGTCTGAGCATGAACAAACTCTGTGCATTGCATGTCCAAGCAGTTATGAGTCCTTGTAGGTTATTATATCTCAACTCTGTGCATATGTAATGTACGTGCATGTTTATTCCAGCATATAGAAGTCCATGCATATGTTGCTCAGGCATGAAGTAAAGTCCATGCACATCTTAAGTCTGTGCATTGCAAAGTCCATGCATGTTCTGGCCTTGGCCAAGAACATAAGTCTGTGCACACTTTTATAAGTCCGTGCATGTTTTACGTTAAGTCCATGCATAAACTGTCATGACTCCAGCCAGTCCGCACACGATTTCACAAAGTCTATGGAAGCCATACCCCGTGCATCTTTTATTTTTAACATGAAGTTCGAGCACGTCTTCACACAGTCAGTGGAATCCTTACCCCATGCAATTCTGCTTCTAACACTAAGTCCGTGCAGTTCATGTTCATGTCTATGCACATTAAACCCCGTGCACATCTTGGACTTAGACTGTTTTGTTAGTCGGGCTACATTTCAAGTTCGTGCACACCTTCATCATGTCTGTGCACATTAAACCCCATGCACTTTCCGTTCTGTCATCAAAGTCCTTGAGCCCCACCGATCACCCTCCCCAATTAATGAAAAAAAAATAGAACACCTACCTCTGATCGCCGATCGTCGGTCGTCGTTGCCCAGAGCCGCCGTCCGCCACCGTCCGCCGCCCTCCACCGTCTTCTCTGCGTTGCAGAAGCGCCCACGTCCCGGCCCGTTATATGGCCGACCCGGCATGTTCGCACCGACCCGCACGTACCAGACCGGGCCTGCCTCGACCCATGCGGTCCAGTGCGTCCCGGCCATGACCCCCAGCCCGTGCGACCCGGCGCCCGACTGGGTCGGGTCGGGTCGTGCGGGTCGGTGCGGGTCGGGGCAGGACGGCAAACCATGCCTATGAGCACAAGTACTTTCAGACATTCTGTCTAGTACTAGATCTAGCCTCCAAATTACTAGTGTAATGACCAACGATTCGGATACCGAGAATAACCTGATACCATTCCAATCCTGACCCGCTGCCCACGAGCCGAAGGACTCGGAAGGGCTAGAAGATGTCTGTGGAGTACATAGAAATAGGAAATAAAGTAGGCAACAACTATAATGAACAGTGTATATGACTGAAATAAAATTATATTTTTAATTAAACTATGGAGTCTAGTCCAAATAAAGTATAGTCTACATTAAGGAAATGTACCCTATGTCGAGTGAACACTCGGCCCGCCGAGCTGGCAACTAAGAACCTCCGCATTGCACCCTCGAACCTCGAGGAGGAACTGTCACACCTGAAAAGTAGGGGTTGAGCCTCCTATCACTGGCTTAGTAGGCGTCCTGCAGAACCCCAATCGAAAACAACAGTGGTAAAATAGTGCAAGCAAGAACAAGAACAACAACAACATAAGCGGGAATAGCAACACCAATAATGACGGTGGAAGGACAGCCATAAAACCTTTGGTTGCTATTGGAACCATGGCTCTAAGCTACTCCTAATAGTGCCAGAAACACACCCTGATCTCACAGTTGGGGGACCACCAGACTGACAAGAAAACCCTGGCTACGTTGCCAGAAGAAATGCCACGGCACCTCTGTCGTGGAGGCCTATCCTCGCAGACAAAGGCCCAACCCAAGACCACGCAGTCTGGGAATACGGTCACGACCTCACCGTCATGAGCCCTATACCATCTAGGGAAAAACCAATAGTAACCCTTGCCGAAAAATCCTAGACCTCTATGTTGGAAAACATGTGAGAATTACCTGTAAAACCTCATCTCGTAGATGGGGAAACTAAACCTCGAGTCACGAGAGTCAAGTGTCACGTGACGGGAGTACAACCCACTAGAAGTAAGGCCGAAGGTGTCCCCTGAAGTCTTAGTCCATGCCTCAGGTGTCTCCCTACTCGCCCCAGGTAGAAACTGAGACACTGAAACATTAATCACAGAACAAGGGACTAGTCGGGGCCATGCTCGTCAGCACTCGTCCGTAGTCCCCGACCATGTGTGCACACACTGACCGACTGCACAAAGTCAGGCCCTCTAGCTGATTTTCCTCCCGGCCCGGACTCGAGCCGCTACAAGGGAAGTCCTACGGCAACCAGCCTAAAAATCGTCTCACTCGGGTGTAGCTCTCCGCCTACTCCTAAGCGGGTCAGCACATGCGTGTCCAGACAAGCTACGACTAGTGGGGGCCACTAAGCAGACGACTCTCGACGAAAAATCCTCAAAATACGGATAGGCTACGCTCTAGCCCGTCACACGTAGCTCGGAACACAGGTGGCACGATGCCATCGGACTCTGGGCAGTCCACTAGACCTACTAAACTCAACAGCCCTTGAGTCACAGGACTCAGGGTCAAGACTGTCGAACAAGGACAGCTCCATGTCGTCAATCTGGCCTATCCCTAGGTCAGAAACCACTGTAAAATAATTATTAGGGCGACGCATGACCGCCAAACCTAATCCCTTCCAAGGGAAGCTAAGAAACCCTCTACCCACAGGCTGGGTAATTGGACTCACAGTCCACAGGCCATAAGCATGGCCTACACGAAAACTGCTTTCCGAAAAAGTCAATGACGTGCGGGAATGGCCCTCCTTACTCACGCTGACTCGCGGCGGCTCGATTAAGCGTAACACGAAAGCCCAGAACACAAGAGGGTCACCCGGACCCTTAAAACCCACTGGCACGCTAATCGAGAGAACTCGGCACCTCTGGGCCAGTCCTAGCGAAAACCCAAAAGGGTGGTAGGGTTGTTAAAGTGAAAAAAAAAAAGAGAAAAAAAAGGAGCATACATGCAAGAGGATAGAAGCAAAAACTGCTAAGTGCTTTCCTTTATTCATTGATATCGTCAATGGAGCCCGAGACAAGCCCTTGGGGGTAACTCAAAAAAAATGGGGCGCGAGGGCTTTATGTACAAGAAGGTGTCATAGCCCATCAGGCACCAGACTCGCTCCTCCTCAGGTCGACAAGGCGAGTCTCCCTCTGAATAGCCTCCTCCTGGAGTCCTTCCAGTCTACAGCAGAGAGCCTCTACCTCGGCCTGTGCATTGCCGCACGCCAGCTCAGCCTCCTGAAGCTCCCTCTGTAGCTCCTCTACTCGGAGAGAAGCCTTCCTACTACGCTCGCGAGCAGCCTCGACCTCAACACCGAGCTCAGCCTGGATGGCTCGAAGCCCGCGGAGCTCCTCCTCTTCCTGCTGGATCTACAGCTGAGTCCTCCGTCTTTGCTCCTACGCAATATGAAGTCGGGCGAACTCGCACCACAAAGCTTCCAGCCTCACAGCCCACGCATCTCGGGGGAGACCTAGCATGTGATAACTCCGAGTGAAGGTCTCCAAACTGCTCCTCAGTCTCTCTATAGCCGGCAAGGGATCGACTCGAATCAACTGCTCGAGTCCCTGGAGAAGCCGACTAGCTGTATCAACATCTGCTAGCACTACCCCAGGCTGAGGGGCATCAGGCCAATCAACTCCCAGAGCAGGGAAGTCTGTGGGCACCTCTGGGGCCTCGCCCTCGGAAGCTGCGATGAAAAGAAAGTGGGATAAATGCATGTTCGCAATCTAAAACACATGCACGGAAAGCCATGACAAGCAAGATATGGTGATATACCGAAAACTGCCGCGGGGGTGCAAATAGCTGTAGAAATATGCTCCTTCCCAATGGCCAAGTCAGGAACGCTCATAGGGGCTAATGCTGGTCCACCCGGCGATGCATCTATAGTTTGGCTCCCTTCAATGCAAGTAGCAACATATAAGTGCTTAATTATGGAGTGGCATACGACTAAAGTTGAGCTCCAAAAAGTAGCTATGTACTTGTCTCAGCAAGATCACCTTCCTCAGCAAGGCTAGGAGGGGCAGACTCCGTACTGGGGACCTCTTGAGAGCAAGATTGCTCATTCACAGGGATTGACCTCGCTTTGCTTGGAAGCTCCCCTGTCACTTGCACATCGACTATCGGCTCCGAAGAAGGAGAAGCTGCATGGCAGATATGAGGGAAGGGTCAGTGCCATAAACAAGATGCAGGTGCAAGTTGGGCTATTCATTGACAGGTGGAAGGAATACTTGTAGGCTGAGTGTCTATCGATTTGACATTTCGCCCGGAACTGCACGGGCCCTCTGGCGAGTCCTGGGAAACTTCCCCTCTTAGGGCTTCCCCACCAGGGTGAGATGTGCCGTCCTCGACAGCCTGGCCTGTCACTATTCACATAGCCAATGCATTAGTTAACTCGGCAAGGATGGCCGTGAAGCAGCAAAGAGGTCTATCAGTAATCTGCAAGGTCTCTTACCTTAAGGACCAGCCGCGCTGTCCTCGCCAATGTCAACATCAGGGGAAGACCCCGATAGCGGGTCTCTCGGCGCCGCGGGGTCAATACCCGCCGCCCCCACGGCTTTCGCGCCCTTCATGGCATTGCCACTATTCAGGAGATCTACAAATGAGCTAGACTCCATAAGCTGCGAGAACTCCTCCATCGAGCCGGCCAAGTCAACTCCTGTGCAATGATGAACCATATAAGTCAAGCAAATTTTTATAAGAAGGGGTCGAGTGAGAAAGGTGAAAAATATCGCCACACTCACCGCCTGCATCCTCCAGCTCTCCCTCTTCCCGAGAGTCACTCTCGCTTGGAGAAGAGTTCGAAGTCTCAGCACTTGAAGTAGAACTCGAGCTCCTTTTAGAAAGAGGGTCAGAACCTGCAGAACTCCCACTCCCAGAAGTGGACCCGGCCTCGGAAGAAGACCCGACATCGTCACCCGCTGTCGAGCCAGGAGGAACAACATCAGGGCAGAGTCAAGTAATCAGGGTGCTGCAGGTGTCAATGGAGGTAACCCACTAACTAACATTAGGATGCTAAGGGATCACAACTCCCCCCGGGCAAGTTGCGGCCCCAAGGGATGGCCCTCGGGGGTCTTCTTTTGTTGTCTAGGGGTGTCCTTTAAGGGACACGGGGCTCTGGCATGTTGGGATTAGCCCGTGGGGGCTGTTGTTGTCGAGTCATAGTTTTCGGTCACAAGGTGTTCGGGTAAATGCCCGACACACCTCGGGTTGTCGAGCGGCCTAGATAACTGGATGAGGGGCCTCGGGATGGGCCTTGCGCTGAGGATAGGAGCTCGTGGGAGCTGAGAAGAGGCACTTTGGGGATGTGGGCCTGGCCTGGAGGTGTGTGCCACATTGCACGGCTAGGTGGCATTGTAGCCTCAGGTTGGCCCGAGAGCTAATGATAAGTGGCCCGTCGCCATGTGTCTGAGGGTCGGGGATGGCCCCGACTTACTGGAGAGTCGTTATAGAACCCGGTTGGCCTACTGGAGCGGTGAGTCGGCCCGCGGTTTGTTGTAGAAAGGCCGGAATATATGCCCTCACAAGGTGTTCGGGAAAATGCCCGACACACACGTGTGAGCCGTACATGTGCGTTGTAGGCCTCCAAAGCCTATGGTTGACTTAATTAAGTCTTACTTTGACCTTGGGGGGGTTAGAAGAAGGCCTCTTGGGGAAGACCTCGGCCTTGTTACTGGGTAGTACGTGGCATGGCTTGTAGTCGAGGCGCCCCTGGGTTAGCCCGGGTGGTTGTGTGGAGCGCGGGCAAAGCCTGCAACTGAGCGGTCAGGAGTGGTCCCAATTAGTTGCTGGTGTAGCCGTAGGTCACGGCTAACTGGTTAGGGTCCTAGGTCGGGCCCACTGGGTTGTAGGAAGGGCTGGGCAGCCCATGCTTTGAAGGTGTTCGAGGAAATTGCCGAACCCTTGTTCCTAGGCATTTCACTGGGAAATTATCCGGGTACAACAAAGTCATTGGTTAATTATGTTGGAAACTCATGAAACATCTTTTGATGACCAGGGATGAAGAGTGTCGACCTCAACATTACCAAGTGTTGACCTCCCTAAACCTCATCAAGCAGCCAAGTGCTTAAATCAACAAGGAAGTGTCGACCTCATCTCTCAGAAGGTCGACCTCAAGGCCATTCCAGAAACCATTATCATCAGTTTTCTACAAAGAAGTGTCGACCTCTGACCATCAAAGTGTCAACCTCAGTCTCACACAGCAAGCAGGTCACCTGGTGCTCTTCATGACCGTCCCAGCCTCATCATCAGTAGTGTCGAACTCACAAACATAGCTAGCACTCTGGACAACAGCCAGCTCAAAGAAGTGTCGACACCATTGAACCAGGAGGTCGACCTCAGACACATTCCAGAACCTGTTGCGGGTAAGAATTTGTAAAGCAGTGTCGACACTACAGACTCAACAGGTCGACCTCACAAGAGAAAGAACTTCAAACCTTTTGACAAAATTATCTTTTTGTAGAAAGTACAGAGAGCAAAAAAGTCAGGCGTAAACATCTAAAATGCACTGGTTTCAAGGTGTGAGGAGACTCCTAAGGTCACCCAAAATGTCACTTTCACCATTAGTGTCCAAAGGGTCACTTTAGTCCAAATATCCCCAAGTACAAGAACCTTGGAAAAAGCTCTCTCACTGCCAGTTCTACAACCTGCAACAGCCAGCATGACTGACTCTGAAAGAAGTCTCTTCTCTGATAAAAAGGATGTCCTCTTGCTTCAGTAAATAGAACAATGTAGTTTCCTTTGGACAAATCACCTCTTGTTCACTTACAGCCTATCATATTTGCATGCAAATTGGTGGGAAAGTTTGCTACCTCTTGAAGCCTATATAATGGATGGTTCTCCCTTGCATAAAGAAGCTGCTGGAGTTAGGAGGAGCTTAATCTACAGAAAGAACAGAGTGTGAGAAAGAGAATAAAAAGGAGTGACCACTCAACCCTTCATTCGAGAGGAAGAAGAAGTATTCCCCAGCCAGTCAGCCAGTCAGCCAACCTGGGTTCCTTGCTTCACTGCTTTAGCATTGCCAGTACCTCTTTGCTTGGGACTACTAGTTACAACCTCTTGGTTCTTTTGGTTTCTTATTTTTGTCCTTGTTTTTCTACCACATATCACTTCGTGTGTGTGTGTGTATGGTTTCTTATTTTGATTCTAGTTTCTTCCTTGTGGGACTGGCACTTCAAACTTCTGATTGAAGCTGGCGATATGCATATCTCTGACTTTGTCGAGGCGCACATTGAAGTAGTACTTCTGATATATTCTATACGGCAAAATGTTTACGGCTGTCTGGGATCCACCAGAATTCTGTTCAGCTCCTGACCATTCAGCTGTCCCCTCATGTATAGTGGTCTATTGTGGCTGGTAGTAGAGAGTAACATGCCCTCCTAAGTGAAGGTCACATTGGCTTTCGGCAGTACTTCAGCCAGACATGTTTCATATTGAGCAGGCGTCTACAAAGTAGTGATGATCGCCTGTCGGGTCTCTTCACTCAGGGAGAGGATCTCCCAGATAGTGAACCTTGCCGGAAGCTTCTTAAGTAGCTTCATCATTCTATTTCTAGCCCGGACATTAGATAGCTTCATTTCTTCTGTCCACTTGGGCTTGGAAGAGCCTTGAACAGTGGCCTCTGACGGACTTACTTCATCGGACTCCAAATCTGCACCTTTCTACCTGGTGTCATCCTCTTATTGTCCCCCGTCACCTACCGTCGAGCTAGTCTTGTCTTCATCTGGAGCACCGGAAGGTTGCTAAGGCTACAGGTGAGTGCCCCCGACTGTAGGACTAGCATCTTGGCATAGCTGCTTGCCCTTTGTCATCTTCAGGAATTCCATAAGGAAGGGGCAGCAATGTAGCCCCCACTCTGATTCTATAAACCTAAAGGAGGAGGGATTTGGACTCCCTTGACCTCTACAGGAGGTATCTTATAGGGCTGCTCTCCCCTAAAGATAATATTGTGGTTAACGGGTGACTGGCGCCCCCATTTTTGGCCCGGCTTGCCCCGACAGTGGGTGTAAAGTATATTTTCTCTTCATCTTCCTCATTGGGCAGGTTGAAGAGGGCAGAGAGGGTATTGCAGGAGAGTACCGTCTCCCTCTTGGCCTTATAGACTCTTCTTTTCTTCTTCTACTTTTTCTTCTTGTCTCTGGCTGGTGCTTGCCCCTAGAACAAGCTATCATCCTTTTCTGGCACTTTGTCAACCTCTCCTTCTTGTTTCAGCGAGAGTTTCTCTAGCTCTTGCCATGGGACATGATCCCATATCAGCAAGGGCTTCAATTTGGGTTGTTCATATTCATCTGGCCCGTTTACGTAGTCCTGCAGCCACTGGGCTTCTGGACTAATTTCTTTAGCCACTGGCAATGGAGTCTGTCTTCTCCGATTGTGTGTGTATTCTGATGACTGCAGGGAGGCTAATCCACACGGGTGCTGTCACCAGAGGAATGAGTCGTGGTGTGATGCCATGAACATGTGCCCCCGCCTTCGAGCGAGGTGTAGTTTTCTTCTTAGTCTTCACAGGGACTTGCTACCATCCCTGTTGCTCTTTGATTGGTGTCAGAAAGTAGGCCTCATAAGTGTGCTGAGTGCTAGCTTCTGTAATTTCTTCAGGCAATGCCTGATACAAAGAAATCATGTTCATCGCAGCTCTCCTCAGAGGCACTTCATGAGGTTGTGGAGGGTCAACCTTGTACTCCCCCAGCTCTATTTCTTCTTTCTTCACCATGCCTTCGATGATGTCTTTGAATACGTAGCAGTCCTCAATCGGGTGCCCCAGCATCTGATGATAAGGTTAGAATCTCAGGCTGTCTCTTCTTTTCAGGTCCTCTGGTCTTTTTGGCTTAGGCAAGGTGACCTTATTATACTGGGTTACCTAGTCAAATAGAATCTTGGTCTTCTCCTTCGGAAAAGAATAGGCCTCCTTCATTTTATCCCTTATTGAGGGACCTTCCTTCTTCTCTTCTACTTTGGCGGGCTGAGGTGTAGCTGCCTTCTTGCCTTTATCTCTTTGTTATTCAAATGCCCTGATATCAAGGGTGTTTACTTCTTTAGGCACTTGGCGCCGCTCTACTGTCTTTACTTTCTGTATGGTGGCAGTGGTTGATGTAGGGGTAGGCCTCGCCAAGAAGGCTTCTAATTCAGCCACTACATTATTCAGATGGTCGAGCGACCAAATTTTCATGCCGATCATCTTTTTCAGTACCTCCCTCCTGAGGTTCTATTTACAAATCTGTATAGCGTCCTCCTGATGTGGGGGCCGCTTATACCTCATTCTGAGGTTCCTCCACCTCTTGATGTATTCAAGGGCTATTTCATCTGCCATTTGCCTTGTTGAGTAGAGCTCAGCCACCATGACCTCCCTCTCGATGACGTGAAATCTTTCTCTGAACTTCTTTTGCATATCTGACCAGTCGCTAATCGACCCGGTCGGGAGGCTGGAATACCATTCAAATGCGAGCCCCGTCAATGAGGACCCGAAAAACTTCAGCAAATGTGACTCGTCTATGGCTAGGTCGCCCATGACGATCATGTAAGATGCCATGTGTTCCTTCGGGGATCCCTTCCCATTAAACTTGTCGAACTTGGGCGGCTTGCTGATCCTTGGAGGGAGCTACTTTATAGCAAGATGGGGTGGATATGGCACCCGATAAGCATCAAATGCAACATAGTCGCCTTCACTTCCCTCGGAAAGCTTCGGCTCAATCATCCTATCCACCATTAGCTTGTTCATGGTAGTTGGATCGATCGGCTCCACGTAGAAGTGTGCCGGTTGTAGGTAAGGGGTGACCAAAGTGGTCGCCTGCGGAGGAGGCCGCACCAATGGAGGTGGCTGGTGCACTTGTGGCAGAAATGGTGGCATCAGCGGCTGAGGTGGGCACTGCTGGGTGGTTGCCAGGCTGGGCTCTGCCAACTGGGGTAGGGTATATAGTGGTGGGAAGTTGCACGGGTTGATGCCTCCCCGCGACGGCTCAGCTTGCATTTCAGGCTGCTTAGAGGCCGAGGCTTGCTCTGTCTTCTTCATCAGTAGCTTCTTCAGAAGTTCTATCTCCTGCTGATATTTCTGGAGTAGCATTAGTACTGATGGGTCCATGGTTGCTGTGCTGGGGATGGCTTCTACTGTCTCCCCTGAAGCTCCTTCAGACGAGATGTTCAACAACACCTCCTCCTCTTCAGTCGTCACCACGTTTGCGGTGACTTCTTCAGGTAATTTTTATTTTCCTTTCACCGCTTTCAGCATTTCCCTTGCAGCTTACACTCTTCTAGTGTTTGGCCCTGGCCTTTCAGCTAATCGAGCCAATTCTTGGGGGTGCTCAAGTAGACCTCCATATTTATCGACCACTCCGGCCATATTGCAGGTGAAAACCTGCATGCACTTCCTTTGTCGATGAACCTTCCACCTTGCATGACCAGGGAAGGTTAGTCTCTCAAATACGGAGACTCTTCTTCTCTCCACCTGCTGGGGAATAGCTTCATCAGCTTCGAACTGCAAGCCGTCTTCATATCCAATGTCGTCAACCGACGACATCATTCTTCTTTCTTCTTCTGCTTCAACCGCCACTGGTGGGCAGTCCTCTTCTTCGACCGCGGCTGCTTGCAATAGCCATTGTTGGCCTAGTGAGGGGTTGCCCATACCCTTGAAATAATTTCTGACCATGCTGGTCATTTCTTCCTGCCCTAGTCCCTGATGCGGGACTGGGGATACCTGTCGACCTCCCACCGGAGGGACGTAGGCTAGTCGGGCACTTCCAATGAGTTGGTCAAATCTTCTCCCCACTTTGGGGATGTCGGCTTGTTAGGCGCATGCCCTAAAACTTACGTGGCCCGGAGGCTCCACGATAATTTCTTCTCTCCTCTCATTCATCTTCCTTGTCTCGACAGGCTCGGGGCGATGACGGACAGGTGCCTCTTGGTGGGCAAGTTGGACCTTCTTAGTGACCCACACCTGCTTGAACTTCTTCAGCCTTCGAGCCAAATCTTTTCAGACTCGGCGGCCTTCTTCTTCTCTTTCAGCTCTCCTCCTGGAAAGGGCCTGGAAGGAGTTGCGAGTTGGCACAGCAGCAACCACCCGGTCCAGGATAGCTTGGGCGTCGTGTCCATCTAGAAAAATATAGACACCACCGATCAAAATAGACTTCCCAGACACCGACAGTCATCTGGCCGTAGGGACAATAGCTCTTCTTTGGGAGTACCCTTAGCAGTGACCCCCAGGCTTGTTGTAGTAGGTTGGGTGAACTCCCTATGCTACATGGTGGACCATGCAGCTAGTAGCTGAGTCTGACCTATTGTTAGGTCCTCACGGCTTTGGGCATTGTGGGCCATAGGCTTCTTGTTGATCCTTCCTTCGGCTAGCTCCGGGGCCTCTACTTTCGACATATCAGCAAAGGTCACCCCCAAAAAGTTACGAAAGTCAACCACCGAAGGGAAAGAGCCAAAGACAGTCGGTACCGCCAGGCACCAAGCAGCAGCGTGATTGGCCACGATCTCGAGGCCGAAAGTCAGCGTGACAAATCTAGCAGCCATCGTCGATTTCTCTGTGAGCATAAAAATAAGCAAACGATCAGCATTCTTTGGGAGGGCCCCGGGGCCCATTTATCTCGACAAGAAGATGAAAGGAGACTATGGTCTCACCGGGCATGCCAAGCTTTATGGGGGTGAAGAAGAATGTGCTTCCCCTCCCTCCGAATCTTATTTCTTAAAGAAGGAGGAAGAAGGAAAGGGCGTGCCAGTCACTAACTGACAAGTTTTATTATGCGCTCGATCTAACCCGAGTCAGACGAGAATGAGATCCGTGTCGGGACCAAAAGTTCATTATACTGTAAAGATTATGACGTTAATTACATCCTCCGATAAGGAGGAAAACTTTTGATTAATTGTCGAGATAATGAGTCATCCGGGGCTAAGATAAAATGAATGAGAATGCATGCGGAGATGATATTGACAAGTCCACATGAGGGGTTTTTGTTTGTTATTTTAATCATGTAGAGCAAGCAAATAAAAGGAAAATTACAATGATATGACTCAAGAAAATTATGAAAATTACATGGGTTGACTCAAAAAAAGGTGAATAACACAATGGCGCATGCCGACGTTCCATCTGAGCTTCGAAAAATGTGGAGGTGTAAGTGATGACCCCATCACCATGTTATTCGCCGATTATTGTGCCATTTTTGGTCATTTTTGGGCTTATTTTATGGGTTTTTTCCACCTGGTTGGGCCGAAGTTCCTTCTATTTCTCTTCATTTTCACTTAATGGGCCTAGATAAGGGCTAATAAGGGTTATTTTGTGGATTTAAATAGAGATTTATCTAGCCTTTATCTCTTTGCCATGTCTATCTGGCTAGCGGCCTATCGCGAGACCGTTACCAAACCTTAGCGGCCCATCGCATGACTGCTAGGTGCACAAAGAGTCCTGTTTGGTTTCCTTTTCTCCCATTGGTGTTATCTCTTTGTGAGCAATTGGGCTTAGCGGTCTATCATATGACCGTTCTCCTAGCCTTACAGTCTATCGCAAGACCATTAGGGGAGACAGAGAGTCCTATTCTGCCTAATCATTCTCTCTCCGTCTGTGGTCGAACTAAAGTCCTTGATTGGGTGATTTCCCTCTCAGTATTGATCATCAGAAGCTTCTGTTTATTTCTATGGAGTCTTGGGAGCATTATCTGTGAGATTTATCAAGGTTCAGCCCTAATTTATTGCTATTATCCCTCCAATTTGACCCAAGATTTTAGGGGTCTATAAATAGAGCCCTAGACTTCATGACTTGAGGTGGAGATTCTTGGGGCTTGCAATGAAGTCCTACTGCAGTTTGGAGCAAGTACCAACCAAGGAGAACTTGTTTATGCGTCCTTAAGTCGTCTGGTCCAAGGAGTAGTCGATTCTTTAATTATTTTTGTGTCTTTCTCTCTCTTAGTCTTTGTCTCTCTTTGCATCATCATAGCATCTTTCTCTCTTCTTCTTCCACATTCTTCTACATTCAAAACATGTTTTTAAACATCCTCCTTGTATTTTCACGCCCCACAGGGGTTAAAAAACCACCACCCCCCAGGTATTCACCCTTCCTTTTCATGCATAATAGCTTCATTGCTTTATAGATATTACACTTCTCCAGGGCTAATTGGGTTGCTTTCTTTCTGTCTATACTCTTTTTTCACAGGTCTACTGTACTCTTAACACGAGGCCCAACTCTTCTGGCCAGCCAGGAGGGGTGGAGATCTGAGTTCCACATCTTATTTTCTGGGTGTACTTAGCGGCCGTCATCCGACGGTCTGGGTCTCCTTGCGGTCATCTGGGAACTGTTTGCCTTCGCCCTACAGTCGTAGGAGGACCATTTTCGCGTCTGCACCTGAGTCTTTCTCTCCCGCGTACGAGTGTGCTTCACTCGGCTTCTTTCCAAGGTACATATGTAGACATGTTTTCCTTCCCTTCCTTCCTAATCCCTTGTACTATATCAATGTGGAAATGAAAGATGTGATGGTAGAAGGGTGGAAGGGTGTGAGTGTGTGATCATGATCGCCACCAAGACACAAGATGCAAAATAGACGCACCCGTACCTTGGAAAGGGAGAAGGAACTTGCCTGAAGCAGCACTAGAGCAGTACATGGTTCTGGATGAGCCGCCCAACAAAATGAGCGGTCGCTCGATAGACTGCTCCAATGCAGCAAAAGGAACATGGGACAAAGAGTGGTGGACGACTGAACGGTTCGCAGATGGCCACTCAAAGGTCAAGAATGGTTTGCGGAAGACCGCCCTCCTATTCAGACAGACGAAGTAAGACCGTGCTATTTCGCCACGCACCAAGTCATGGGACTTGATCCTCCACTCCATCCGGCTGGCCAGAAGGGATGGGCCTCATGTTGTGATGATGTTGACCTGCAAAACAACGTGAAAGGCACAAAAACAAACCCAAATTAGATCTAAGAGGTGTAGTAACTATAAGAAAGTGGGGAAAAGTAACATAATGACATGGAATGGGGGATACTTGGGAGGTTTTTAAACCCCTAGGGGTGTGGAAAATTAGCAGGAGTGTGTGTAAAATGAAATGCAACAGTGAAAAATGTGGGTTAAATATGAAAGAAATGAGCATGCAATGAAAATAAAAAGGGGGTGAAACACTTAAACTAAGACTCAAAGGCTGGGGTAGATCACCTCTGCCCGTAGAATTCCCTCCTCTCCATGAGGGATCACAAAGTTGGCCAGCCAGTAGGCCAAGTAAGCTGCCAAGTACGTCAGCGGCAGCAGCTCCCTCGAGTTCCACTCTTGTGCTGGGGTGGGCAAGTGACGTGGGTGTGAAGCAAATCTCAACACCACCTCCCTACACTGCTCCCAGGTCATGTTAGAAGAAGCAAACTCCTCATAAAAGCAGTAAGGACCACTGTAAAAGTGCTATCACCTAGGCATTCAATGTCACTCTTGGTGTGCAGGTAACCTTCTCTTTTCCCACGAGAGCTAGGTCCCTCCAGGTCTTCATCAAGTATCTGAAGCAGTAAGGAAGGAGATATTGGCCGGCTCCATCTGAAGCACTGAGATGCAAATCATCTAAGGATAGCTCCTAATAGGGCTGTCCACAAACTGGCAGTCCAGAAATCCTATGAAAAGCTCACAGGTCCAGTGAAGTCTCCCCCTCGGCGGTGACGAATGTGTTCCAGCGCTGGTTGAACCTCTCAACCATGGCCTGGATCAACCCTGTATGGTAGGGATAAGAGTACAATGCTGCGGTCACTGCGTGGCGGATCTCCGCCCTATCGAGCACTACTCTGTAAACCGTCAGAATACTCCACAGCCATTTCGTCGCACCTCGACGGTAGCAATGGGAAGGAATGATGGTCCATCTCCCATATCAGCTAGGAGTCTTTTGTGATAGTATCCTCTCCAATAAGCAATCATGATCATAATCATCATGTACAAAAGCAGCACCAGAGGGAGTCAGAAACATCTCATCCACTGTAACATCCGCAGCCTTGTGATGCCCGGATAAATGCCAAACCGCTGGCGAGGATGGTCCCACTCGGACTGTAAAGCTGTCAAAATCTCTAAAGAAGTCTAGACTCTTCTGATCAGGATATTGCCTCTGTCGCACAAAGCCCCGGGGAAGCTCGGATAGGAAAATGTGCAAGTGCCTTGCATGCTGTCCCTCCGAGCAATATAGCCTACTCGAGACGACGCCTCTCTCTTGGCAAGCGGGAATCATCAGTCTCCACACCAAGAGGCACAAAGCTCTGGATAAAAGATAGGAGATGCCGGTCCAGTGGAAATGGGATGGATACCCTCTTGAGCGGTCATATACATCGACTCCCTGTCTCCTCATAATGCGAGAGACATCAACAACACCCTCAGCGCCAACAATCTCCTCAGTTGGGCCCTCAACGACCCAAGTAAACCCGCAGTCCACCGCGTCAAAATCCTCAGAAGTAATGCTGCGAGGAGGGAATGGTGGCATGGGCCTATCCGTCTTCCGCACATAGTGATCATCGGAGCCCCCAACCTTGGGCCTCCGGGACGCTTCTCTACCTCTGCTTTGGCGAGCCATGCTTGTAGAAGCTGCAAAAGTCAAGAGCGAGGAGGAACAATGAGCAACAAAGCTCAATCATAGATCAATTCAGCATATGGACAACAATAAAAATATTTAGCAATCCTACAAAGCCCCATTATGTCAGTGGACTCGGGGATTGGCAAAAAATCATGGAAGACACGGGCCACCCGCCCCCGCCTCCAACTTTGACGGATGTCCCGTGGGGGGCATTTGTTTGCGCCTGTTATTTATCTCGGATAAATCGAGATATTACCCTCGCATTGTTCGGGGATCAATATTCGGCGTATCGCCGCTCCGTGGAATATTTCCACACATTGGGGCTTCGTAGCCCGCATATTTCTGCAACGACGGACCCCTTGCAGCAAGCAAGGTGGATGGAATCCGGATTAAACCACCACGATTGTTAGGATCGCGTGGTTCCGGGTGAAGCCCTAGAAAGGGGGGGTTTTTATCCCTCATACGCTCGACATGAACAAAGAAAACCTCGTAGCAAGAAGAGGGAGATGTAAAGGATGATGTACACACTGCCGAAGAAGTCCCACGCACTTGTATCACGTGGCTCGGACAAGAACAAATCCTCCCTTCGTGTCCCACGGCACAGGGAAGATGACAAACGAATGGGAATGCGCGCTTCTCTCCTCTCCACGTAGCACACTGTAGCAACAAGCCCTAAAAAAGCCCGAGGAGGATGCTTTGTAAACAAAAAAGGGAGACGAGGACCCGTCCGGGGTCGGGGGGGCTTGAGCCGACAACACCCCCAAAGTTGTCCAAGTTTTGGATGACCTGTCTCCCCACATTCGAGAAATGTGCCTTAAGCAGCTCATTCCCCAATGGCTGGGTTCCACACATCGGAGATACTTTTTCGACTTGTGGACTCCTCCACAGGCTCGGGGGCAACCCCCATTCTCCGGCAAAGATACCAGGGGGCTCGGCTATGACCAAGTCCCAGATTTTTGTGTCTACTACGTGGTCAACATCGTAGGCTCGACACAACCAGCTGATGACTCAACCAGTATCAGCACCAAATTCGACAGCTCCGGGGATGAGGAAGAGGATATTCTAATCCAGCTCCCCGTTAGAACTAGCACCCCAATTCAAGCACTCGATGATGCTTCCCCGTCTATCCGCGAAGACATTAAGATGGAGGAGGCTCCCGAGGTCTCCCAGCAAGTCAAAGAGCCCAGTCTATTAGACTCTCCCATGAGGAGGGTTTCCAGGACAAAGACCACGAAGCCTTACCAGCTTTAGCAGGCAACTCCAGCCAAGCTTCTGTGGCACTAGCTGACATCTGTCAGCCTATTATTGATAGCCTAGAACAATCTCAGTCCAGGCTCAACAATGACAACCTCCTAGCACCATCAATTTTGACAGCTAGCTTTGAGGGCCCTTGGGTATATGAAGCCGACACTGACAATGAAGACCTCATTGACTTTCAACCCGCTTCTCCCAAGCTGGAGGATGGTGGCCAGGCGACTGTCGACGAACTCGTCGAAATTAACCTGGGTGAAGATGGAGCTCCTCAGCCGATGTTCGTTAGCTCTCTCCTCACCGAGGCAGAAAGGTAGCACTACAAGCAACTCCTGCTCGAGTACAAGGACTGCTTCACCTGGACATACAAGGAGATGCAGGGGTGGGACCCCTCCATAGTGGAGCACGACCTGGCAATATCTCCCTCTGCTACTCCAGTCAAACAACCCCAGCGGCGCATGTGCCACGAGCTGAAACTCCAGGTCTCGATCGAGGTCAACTTCATCGAGCCGTGCATCTATCCGATCTAGCTCGCCAACATCGTCCCAGTCAAAAAGAAGAATGGTTAAGTCCACATCTGCGTCGACTTCTGAGACCTCAATAAAGCTTGTCCAAAGGATGACTTTTCGGTCCCAATCATAGAAATGATGGTCGACATGACCACCAGACATGAAGCCCTATCTTTTATGGATGGGTCATCTGGATACAACCAGATCTGAATGTCCCTCAAAGACAAGAGCCATACTACTTTTTGGTCCCCCAAAGGGATCTTCAACTACAGGCATATGCCCTTCAGTTTGAAGAATGCCGGTGGTACATACTAGAGGGCCATGACCAAAATCTTCAACGAGATGCTGCACAACATCGTCGAATGCTATGTCAACGACCTTGTCGTCAAGACTAGGTGACGGGAAGACCATCTACATGATTTACGCCAAGTCTTCGAGCATCTCCAACAATATGGGCTCAAAATGAACCCTATGAAATGTGCCTTTGGCGTATCTAGTGACAATTTTCTCAGCTTTATCATCCAATACCTAGGAATTGAGGTGGACCCTAGCAAGATCAAAGCAATCCGAGAGCTCCCGCCACCCAACAACCTCACTGAGCTCAGGTCATTCTAGGGCAGGTTGACCTACATTCGAAGGTTCATCTCTAACCTCTCAGGTTGATGCTCGCCTTTTAGTAGGCTGATGAAGAAAGATGCCCCCTTCATATGGGACTCAGAATGCTAGGCGGCATTCGAGTAGATCAAGGAGTACCTCCTCACTCCTCCAGTCCTGGAGGCACCGGTCAAGGGTAAACCCCTCATACTCTACATCGCCACCATGGATGTCTCGTTGGGGGCTCTGTTGGCACAGATCAATGAGGAAGGTAAAGAGCAGCCACTCTACTACCTCAGTTGAAAATTGATCGGTGCTGAGTACCGCTACTCCCCTATGGAGAAAGTCTACTTGGCATTGGTGTTTGCCGTCAAGAAGTTGCGGCACTACTTCTTGTCTCATCAGGTTGAGCTCATATCCAAGCATGACCCCCTCAAGTTTCTCCTTAGGTAGCCCGTTCTCTCAGGTCGGCTAGGGAAATGGGCTCTTCTATTAATGAAGTATGATATTACCTATGTCCCTAGAAAAGCAATCACCCTCTCCAACACCACCCCCAAAGAAACCTGTTTGCCACAGAAAGGCTATCTACTAAGCTTCAGTCCACACCACCCTAACAATCCTCGGCCGCCCCTCTTACTTATCTTTCCCCTCTCCTACTCTCTGCACATCCCCTCTTAAAGCATTTTTCTCTACTTTGGCTTCCCCCGCCATCTTCGCATTCCATCTTTTCTGAATTGTGCTGAGCACTATTTTGATATCCTTAACAAGTGCTTCATAGGAAACCCCAATCAAGGTAGCCACATCCTTCACCTGCTCTCCAATAAATTTCTCTACCCCAGATAAGATTTCCTTGACCTCCTCTTTTCTCCGCCTTGCTTCCTCCTCCTGCACAGGATCTGTCCCCTCCAGAAGGGCTTCCTACTCCGGAACCGAGCAACACTCCCCAAGCACCCCAGCCACCTGCAGCACTGGCCGGTCTGGGGGCACTGGATCAGCTGCACAGTCCCCCACCTGAGGCACCAAGTCAACAGCTAGCCCAGCTAGCTGGCAGACAGAGGCGTCTCCCTGGTCTACCGGGACACCTCCCAAAGCAACCGCTGCTGCACCCGCCTCCTCCTCGCCCTGGTCCGAGTGCGCGTTGAAAGGGAGGAGACAGACTCCCTCAGACCCCTCCGGACTGCTACTGCCGCATGCCTGCTCAGACGATCCTCCATTAAAAGAAGCTTGGGCAACTGCTGCAGATGCCTTAGCCTATTGTTTCCCTTTCTTAGTTTTGAATTTTGGGGGCTTGTTGTCTGGATAGAGTTCCCAGCAATCATCAGTCAGGTGGTTGATTCTGCCACAATGAGTGCACTTCCTGACTCCCTTCCCTTCTTCTTCAGTGGTGAGCAAACTGGCCGGTTTTCCCTTAGGTGCATTGTTGGCCAGTGCTGACTGATCATCGGTAACCTGTCCACCAACCACTTGGCAATCAATGAGCATTGCCTCCCTCCTATTTGTCAACACCCTCTAATATACTTCATCCAAGGATAGGATGGAAATTTCATTAAGAATCTGCCCTCTTAGAGGTTCCCACTCAAGATTCAAACCCCCAGGAAATTTCAGAACTCTACCCTTTTGGAAAAACTTCAAATGTCGTTTATGATCTTCAGGGGTATCCTAATCATCCGCATCAAAGAAGTCTAGTTCACTTCATCCTACAGGGTTTGTAGGGTGGTGAAGTAGTTTGTGACTAAAAGTGTGCCCTGCTTCGTTCCATAAATTGAGTTCTCAAGCTGATAAACTTACATCATTATTCTTCTCCCCACACAACTTCTCAAGGAAGACCCACATGTCTCTGGCTGTGTTCTTTCGCATAATCAACTTCCTTTGAGTATGCTCTACAGAGTTCACTATCCAAGTCATCACAATATTGTTTCTTTCAACCCAGTAAAATTTGTCACCGTTCATATCTGGTTTCTCAATCTTTCTGTTGATGTATCCAGACTCTCTATCCTCAGATGTACATTTTGGCAGACGCCAACCACTCAACATAGTTGTTCTTGTTGAGTTTTACCGGAGTAATCTGTTGGCATGGTGGTCATGACTAGAGATCGTTGTGCCCTTGACCACAGAGGCTCCATTGCTGCCTTTCGAAGTGACATCAGAAGTGGAAGAGGAAATGTGTTTGGCCATGGCAGACTCCTCTATCTGCTCGCCCTTCCTAGTTCCACAAAATCACATGACAAAGTCTGTCCGGTCAAAGAGAGAATGAGAGAAGGGTGTGTGATCTCCACAGAACCACCAGGGAGGACTTCAGAGGCAGCCCTCTTAGGTTCCAGATGGCGCGGCCTCTTCCTAACCAAGTCGGAACAAATCCTGAGGCAGCCGCAACACTGGTCCTGAGCAGAGAGGGAGGAGGAGATCTGCAACTACTCAGAGAAGACTTCAGTGCAGAGATTCTAACGTTTCTGCAAAACAAACCTAGACCGCAAGTGCCGCTCCCTCCTGGAAACCCAGTGCAGGTTGATATCTGGCCAGGAGACACTTCTCCACTGTCTTCTTCCCTGATTAAGAGACGCGCTGCTCTGATACCATGAAGATTCCAGGCCGCAAGGAAGAGAGGATGGAGAAGGAAGGAAGAACACAAGGGATGGCAGACTGTAGGACAACTTCTTACCTACTGCCGCCAGCCTCGTCTGTCACTCCCTGTCCAGAACAGAAGTACCTCCTACTAGAAGAACGACCGGATGCGTCCACTGACGTCTTATACCACGTCACAAGTGTCTAGCTACCACGCCCCGGGTGTGAGACTCAGACACGCTCAAGTAACCACAAAGCGAGTGACTAGCTAGGGTCGCGTCCATCAATGTGTGTCCAACTGCCCCCAACCACGTGTGCACAGATAGACTGTATGCACTAGGTCTGGCCTTTAACTAGTTTTTCCCTCAGCCGAACTCTGGCTGCTACACGTGGGGCTAGGCGAAAACTAGTCTAAAAACCATCCTCCGGGTAGCCCCTCCACTACTCCCTAGTGGGCAGTACACACGTACCGAAGGCTACGACTAGTGGAGTGTCTCTGAAGGAGTAGACTCTCAAGCTATGAAAAATATCGTCCGAACCTGACAAAGTACAGGGACTATCCCACGTACCAGCACCGTCGCACGGTGACCACAGTCGGAGAAGAAACGGGACTGCAACCCACCCGGTGCAGTCCAGAGCCTGGCGGTCCTACCCAGGAGCGCCACAGGCTCTGACGATCTACCACTGGGCAGTCACAGCGGTCTGACGGCCCAACACAGGGGCGTCAGGCCAACGGTGTAAAACTCACTGTGACGCGCCAACCCTGGTGCGTCACAGCCCCTGACGCACCTAACCTAGTGCATTAGGATACGAGTAGAAACAAGCTGTAACGCACACCACTCGGGACGTCACAGTCTCTGACGGACCACCTTTGGTGCGTCAGGAGACTGGATGAAATCAGCTGTGACGCACACCCCTCGGGACGCCATAGCCTCTAACGGTCCTACCTAGGAGCGTTAGGGTGATGGGCAGTGTCAACTCTGACGCTCCCTCACTGGGGCGTCACAAGGCTCTGACGCCCCACCATGGGCGCATCAGAGGCCTTAACCCCCCAATGGTCAGAAACTCAATGGTCTGGAAACCATAACGGTTGGATGCTAACGGTCAGATCATCACTCTGATGGTCCACCCTAGGCGCGTCACACGCCCTGGCGGTCTTTCGTGGGACCGTCAGGCCCACGAGCCACCCAATTGGCAAGACTGCATCCTGTGACGCACCCACCAAGGGGCGTCACAGTCTGTGACACTCCCACCTTGGGGTGTCACACAATGTGACAGTCACTGGAAGGACCGTCACACCGTTTCGACGGTGAACCGGCGGGAAAAGGCCAAAAACACCAAGCACGACCCCATACCTCCATGGGAGAGGGGGAAAACAAGGGGGAAGTCCCATGGGGACCCCTAGTATGCTTCTAAGCCATCAAAACGTAGAATCGCGGCTTAAATCTATAGATCAGGCGAACTCTCCCCAAATCATGAAAAACCCTAACCTGGCATGGAACCCATCTCTCGGCCTCCCCTCGAGCTAGAAATAGCAGGAAATGAATGCGGGGAGCTAGGGAACGTCACCCTACCTCAAACTCGCCTCGAGGCGCACCAGATCGACCATGAATTGCGAAGAACGCTTTTAGAACCCTTGCCCCTTTACGATCTCCCACAAGCTTTACGCCGCCACGATCGCCTCACCGTCGTCGTCATCACCACGCCGTCGCCCGACGCCGTTTGCAGTCAGAGGGGACGCCGTCGCGAGCTCACTGGACGAAGAGGAGGAAGAGAGGGGCGCTCACGTTGGGGAGGAAGAAGGAAAGAGGAAGAAGAAGAAAAGATGAAAAGCTTAAAAAGAAATGCCCCTATTTATAGAAAATCTGGATTTTCAGAAACATACCGAAAAATAAAAAATCACGTTTTCGCGATCCTCGGAACACACCGATCGCAACGATACCACTCACGTTTGGGTGAACGACTCGGTTCGCCCGCGGCGGAGTTCCACAGGATTTGCCGAAAACTGGGTCGGGAATCGAAAAAATGTCCGGAAAAACCACGGAATGCCTCCGGGCTTCTGAAACGACCCCGGATCGCGCCGACCCGAACACGAAAGATGTCTGAAACGTAATTTCAGACACAACGGAGCCGGAACATTCTGAGAAAATAGATCCGGGACCCGAAAACAAGAATCTGAAAGGTTCAGGATATTATAGCCCTCCTCCCTTAAAGAAATTTTATCCTCGAAAGTGAGAACAAACCCACGGGGAAAGAGTCGACGTTGATGATATAGAATGTCACTTGGGTGACAAAATCGCCCAAGGCTAGCTTGACTTCAACCCGACCAAGCGCTTCCTCGGAATCCTGGTTGAAACTCGAAATCTTGACCGCGCTCACCTTTTGCAAGTAAGGCATCAAGTATAAAGACTTGAAAGTCTTCAAAGGCATGATGTTAATGGCTGCTCTAACATCAACCAAGATTCGATTCACATCGTGCCCATTGATCGTCCCTCGCATATATAAGGGGCGATTGTGGCACGGAGAGGACAGTAACATGTCGTTGTCCGTGAAGGATAGGTTAGCTATAAATGCCTCATACGCTTGGGCCTACAACTCTGCAACATGGGCTTCCTAGGCCTCTAGGTCTTGGAGTATCTTGACAAAAACCTCCTTGAGATCTTTGCTCCAAGTGATGGCTTCCCAAATAATGACATTTGTTGGAAACCGCTTCATATGATGAATGATTTTGCAGTCCGCCCGAGCATGGGTCTTGTCAAATGGCGGGATGATCTCTGCCAGAGTCTTCGGAGCCCCATAAGGCTTCACCCGCTTGGAAGGACGTTCCTCCCCATTCTGGCCACGCACATCTTCTTGGAACAATGGTGCCAGAGACTCCTCCAGAGGTGGCAAGGGTTCATCCCGTTGGCCCTCATTAGAAGGACCTGCCTAACCTGTAAGCTCAACCCTACCGAAGGCACTAGCTCGGTCTAGCGCCTCGTGGCACACTAGCGGCTTCACTGGCTCTTCTTCTTCATTAGAAGAGGCGATTATAAAAGAGACGTCACCCGATTTAGCTTCTGAGCTGGGGCTTGAACACTCTGAGGTGTTGAGGATAAAAGGGATCCCCCGAAATTGGGTTTCCAAGACAGGACCCAATTCCTCCCCTCTGAATAGTATGACTTGGTCAAGAGTTAGGGGGTCTCCACGCCCACGTCCTCGTCCTCGACCATGACCTCGGCTATTTCTCGTCGGGCGGCGCTAATATGTCGCCATGGGAGCCTTGCCCCTGGTGCTATCGGCCATAGTGTCTTGTCCCGAAGAAGAGTTGATGTTGTCGGGCGGTGGGATCGCCACCATATTGCAGAAGAGCTCTTACAGCATTTCCTCGAGCATCTCCACGGTGAGCTCCTCATCCTTGTAAAATATGGAGAGCTCTTCCGGGATTAAAAACTCCTCACCTCCTTCAAGACAGTGAACCATCTCCCAGAGCCGCTGAAGAAGGCGGGCTTCATACCAAAACGTGTCCCAGGGAATGTATTTGTCCAAAATGACGACCCTGGTGGGGCGAGGGCGAGTATACTCCTCTAGCTCATCTATGAGCTTTTGTAGCCACTACAAAGGAGTTGGCTCCTTGGGGGCCTCCATAGCTGACGCTTGCTCGGCTTGCTTTTTCAACCTCCTTTTCAAATTCTTCCTACGATTCTTCTCTTGTTTCTTTTGGCGTGCCGCCTCTTGAGAAGAAAGTGGACTTGATTTCAGAGGTGGAAGTAGTTTGCCCCCAGAATTTTACTTTCTGCTCCGAGCCGACTCCTTGGGAGCATTGGTTCCGCGACTCTTTCTGGGAGTAACCTTTGTCCAGTCGGCCTCCTCCAGTTGCACCTGAAAGGTAGCATTGATCGCCTGAGCAATTATCTCAGGCAGCAGCTCTTGGAACTCTACGAGCCCGAGGTGGAGCCCTTGGGGGCTTTGCAGTTCCACCGATTTTGCTTTGATTGGCGACTTAGCCTGTTCGAGCTATTGAGGTCTTTCCACAATTGACGACCTTGTTGGCTCGACATGAGATTTGACTTGAGGCTCCCTCACCTTGGCTTTGCCTTTATTATCCGGTTGAGGGTTTCCCCCTGTAGCGACGCTAGATTGGTTCAGCTTGGAGAGAGGTTTGGAACCTCCCCCCACGGCTTGGCTTTTTGGGCTTTGGGCCTTAAGTCCCTCGCACTTGGCCTTGCCTTTAGGGTTTAGCTGAGAGCCATTGCCTATAGACTTGCCCGACTAGACTTGCTGAGAGGCGGGCCTAATCTCCTATGGCTTGGTCTGCCCCTATTGAGCTTGCCGAAGGATCTTTTCAACGACCTCTTTAAAATGACGCCTCGCTGTCGAATTCCCCTGCGCATCAATCTCCCCTCTTTGGATGAGGACGTGTTTGGGTAAATACCTGACATACCTCGGGTTGTCGAATGGCTTGGGTAGCTGGCCGAGGGGCCCCAAAGTGGGCCTTGGGCTGAGGATGGGATCTCATGGGAACTAAGGAGAGGTACTTTTAGGCACATGGGTTGTGCCTCGAGCTACGTGCCATGTTGCACGGCGGGTTGGCAAGGTAGGCTCGGGTTGGCCCGAGAGCTAAAGATGGGTGGCTCGTCGCCACGTGTCTGAGGGTCGGGGGTGGCCCCGGATTGCTGGGGGGTGTCATAGGACCCAATTAACGTGCTGGAACCACAGGTTGGCCCGTGGTTTGACGTTAGAGGCTTGGAAGATATGCGCCGACAAGGTGTTCAGAACAATGCCGAACATGCATGTGTGAGCCATACACGCGTACCGTGGGCCTCCAAAGCCTACGGTTGACTTGATTAGGTCTCCCTTTGACCTTGAAGGGTTGAAAGAAGGCACCTCGGGGTTGACTCCCTACCTTTTCGCTGGGTGCCATGTGGCATGGCTTAGCATCGGGGTGGCCCCGGGTTGCCCCGGGCGGCCATGTGGGACACGGGGAAAGCCCCTAGGTGAGTAGCCAGGCTTGGTCCTGGATGGTTGCTTATGTAACCGTATGTCACGGTAGGCTGATCAGGGCCCTTGAAGGGACCCACAGGATCGTAGAAAGGGCTAGGTAGCCCATGCCTTAAAGGTGTTTCGGGAAATTCCCAAACCCTTATTTCTTGGTATTTTGCTGAGAAATCATCCAGGTACAACAAATGCCCCCCACGGGGCGTGCATCGGAGGAGGAGATGAGGGCGTACGGCCAGTGAGCCCCCTGTTCTAGGCCGTTGTAGGTGTATTTTAACACTTCATGTGACTTTGTTATGCTATGTTGCATATGTTGATTTTTCAGTGTTCTGAACATTCTTGTGTGCCCTGTCTTGTAGCTATGGCACGATTCGGCAGAGATGAGCGGGTCCCGAGACGTGTGGCTTGGGAGGAGGACCACTAGGTGCGATGGATCGAGCGACCGATGCCCCCTCTGGGTCCACCGGTGGTCACCATGGCTAGTGTAGAGCAGCTGTACCGGGGTCATACGATAGTAGCTGAGGGCTCCGTCGGTGAGAGGGTAGCTGGAGTTGGGACCGTAGAGGTGGCTCAGATCCTGGAGGCAGGTGGTCTGTATACTTATGACTGGAGTGGAGGCTGCCCCTTGGAGTTTCCCTTGGACCACCATCTGTTCGAGTTCATTGGGAGCTACGTCCCTCCCGACATGGAGGAAGATGATTCACAGATTCTGGGAGCCTGTCACCGTCTTGAGTGAGCTATTTTGATAGGTAGGGACAGCCTGCATGGCGTTACGTTTTGCAGCTATCCGAACTTTTTCGAGGTCTATTGGAGGGAGCGTCAGTTCCCTAGTGCTGAGTGTCTGGTTCTTCGGCAGGACAGAGCAGTCTGGAGTCAGAGTTGGGCCGCTAGGCCCTGCTTCTTGGGACTTGCACGGCCACCACTGTACTGAGACAGAGGGGACAGCCGGGCTGGTTCTGGAGCCTGCAGGTCTGCAGTATGCTGGACAGGGTTATGACGACCACAACATTCTGGACGGGGTTATACGACAGACCGTCATCAGTTGGTACGGCCATTGGGTGGCGATCCCATCGCACCGGTACCGTCAGGGGGCCTCCGAGTGACAGATGGGGATTGTGCACCACTATCGAGTGCTGCTGGACCGAGCTGGGATCATGAACGTAGTGACTGCTACTTTGTACGCGTACCCGTGCTACACTAGACTACTACAGGGATTATTGGAGCATTTCAACCGCCGATGGAACACGGTGGAGACAGTGGAGGGAGAGACCTCACTTGACTTATGGTCCCTGTTCCCGATTTCTGGATTGCCGATCAGCGGCGAGGGGTATGAGGAGGTGGTACTGGATGACCTCCACTGCAGCTACACCGACAGATAGGGGCGATACTGAGTGTCTTATAGCTATCGGTATCTTGTGAAGACCTAGAGGGACTTGGCCCTAGCGGGGAGAGAGAGAGCTGCACAGACTCCCATGGTGCCGCTAAACATGTGGGTCTGTCACTTCTACAACAGGCCCTTCTGCTTTTATCAGGAGTTTTCCAGGGATCAGACTCTATGGGAGGAACTACAACAGAGTCCAATCCGCGCAACACCGAGTGAACACTCGGCCCGATGAGCTGGCAGCTAAGAACCTCCACGCAGCACCCCCGAACCTCAAGGAAGAACCGTCACACCTGAAACTCAAGGGTGAGCCTTCTATCTCTGGCTCAGTAGGGGTCCCGCGGAACTCCAACCGAAAACAACGGTGGTACGAAAAGTTACAACAACAACAACAATAACAGTAAGAGTAGCTACAACAACACGACAGAAAGCGTGACTATACACGAATTCCTAAGTCACAGCAGTCGATAAAATCACGGCTCTACAACTACTCCTACCGGAAAGGAAACTAACACCCCGATCCCATCGTCGAAAGACCACCAAACTATGAACCACGCTAGCCACGCTACTTGAAAAATATCACGACACCTCTATCGTGGAGGCTTGTGCTCACACACGAAGGCCCACGCCGAAAACACGCGGTTCAAAAATAGAGTCATAACCTTGCCGTTGTGAACTCTACGTCGTCTAGGGGAAAAACCCTCAGTGACGCTCACCGGAAACCCTTGACCTCGGCTTCAGGAAAACACCTGGAAACCACACGTGAAACCACGTCTCACAGATGAGAAATGGGACCTCGAGTCACATTAAACTCACATCACGTGATGGGAGTACCTGCCCACTAGAAGCAAGGCCGGATGCGTCCACTGACGACTTAGTCCGCAGCCTAAGGTGTCTCCCTACAACGCCCCAAGCGGAGACTGAGACACTGTACAATAACCAGGAACACAGAACAAGGACTAACTGGGGACCCACTCGTCAGCGTAGGTCTGATGCCCCCAGCCACGTGTACACACACAGACCATACGCCCTAGGTCAGATCCTCTAGCTAGTTCTTCCCCAAAGCCCAGACTCAGGCTGCGCAGAGGGGCCCTACGGTAAATAGCCTAAAAATCGTCTCTCTCAGGTCACGCTCTCCACCACTCCCAAGTGGGTCCGCACATGCGTGTGTAGGAAAGCAACGACTAGTAAGGGCTCACTAAACATGAACACTGAAAATCACGCATGCACCCATCACAAGTAATGCGGAGTAACAGGTGGCTCGGAGCCACCAAACTCTGGACAGCCTACTAAACCTACTAAACCCAACGATCCTTGAGTCACAAGACTCGGGTCAAGACTGCTACAAGTGACGGCACAACGTCGTCAATCTGGCCTAATCCCTAGGTCTAAAATCATGATGACACGATTTCCAAGGTAGCTCACAAGCCGCTGAGTTGATCCCTCATCCAAGGGACACACGAGAAACCTCCAGCGCCAGGCTAGTTAACTGGACTCACAGTCCAAGACCACACACATGGCCCACTCAGGAACCACTTCCCGAAAAAACCCACATCATACGGGGAAGACCCACCGCACTCGTGCTGACTCACGGTGACTCGCCCAAGCGTAACATGAAAACTCGAAACACACACAGGGTCACCCGGACCCCCAAGACCCACGGACATGCGAATCGAAATAACATGGCACCTTCGGACACCCCAAAGACACGAACACAGAACCCACGAGCGTCTGGGACATCCACGAGGCCAAAGGTCAACCATTAGGTCACAACCGGGTCGACCGGAGGCCAACACAACGCGAACCTAACACGACTAGCACGAAATATTGAGTGGCGGTCCTCCCCGGACCATCACAGCGAATAGCAGCCCTCTCAGGACCACAAAGCCTGGGCTAGTGGTCCCGCCAGGTCCATAAAACCCCAAAGACACTCGGATTGAAGGCTGTCACCTCCCAGACTGCCAAGCACAGTAGCGGTCCTTGGCCTAACCGCCGTCGTCAGGTGGCAGTCAGTCGCAGGGCCGCTACTCTACCCGAACGACCAAGAAGCATAAAAATGATCATGCTCTAACTGCTACACACTGATTAGCAGTCCCCTTGAGACAGCTACGCTTAGTGGTGGTCCATCGCAAGACCGTAACCCTAGAACCGACATAAGGGGACCCCTGGCAGTCTCCATATGACCGCCCCATCAAGTGGCGGCCCCTGGAAGGACCGCTACCCCGTCCCGAGTGTGAAAATGGCGAACACTGTAGAAAACCCCATTCCACGCCCCATTCACATCCATGTGAAGGGAAAATAAGGGGAAACCAGTCCCCAACCTCCGCCGGGATTAGGGGCCCTACGGCCTCTTCTTGAAATTCTAAATTATTTCACTTGTGATTGCAGGTCACACTTTGGCGACTACAATGGCTGTTTCGTTTGGGCCACTAGCCATCGCAAGCCACGTCAAGGAGGTCTATTTGGCCCTCCCGTTGCAGTTCGGGAGCTTCCCTCCCGTCGTGGGCTTTCCCAACTTCTTGGGAGTATCCTTCGTCAACCTGCTGAAGTTCGAGGGGCTCAAGCCCGTCGAAGTCCACATTCCCGTCATGGGAACCTCCCCAGTCAAACCTGCCACTGACGGATCGTCGATGACTACTACTGGCCGCGCAGCCATGAAGACCCTGGGCTATTTTGTCCACCATGTCTGCTTTAATGCAGACCCCACCGACCAGGGAGCGACGTCCCGCCAAAGAAGAAATCGGAGGAGGGCTGCTGTGGCTAACCCCAAAGGCCGGATCTCCAACACCGGCAATCGGTCCAGATCGGAGGCATCTGGGTCCACCTTAATGGCCGAAAAGCCAACGTGATTCCCGACTGGATTGTGCTGAATGTCCCAGTGTGTAACTCTTTCCAAGCACTAGGGAGGATGGAAAAGAAGGATGTTGGAGCGGCCCATCGGCCGAAGAATGAGCCAGCCCCCAGGCCATTCAAGACTAAGCAAATTTGGGTACCCAAGTCCACCCGGGGCCTGATGTCAACTCGGCCGGGACCTGTTGAGGCCAATAAGCCCAGGAAGGAAAGAATGAAGAAAAATGAGTCGTCGACAGAGGTGACTCGCAAGCCGCCTGTCCAAGTCTACACATGGCAGGGGAGTACTTCTTTACATGTTGAGAATTATGGCAAGATTGCCAAAAGGGATCGGCTCACCTATGGGCCCCCAGCACAAGTAAGGGTGTCACCACCCACGGATTATCCTAACTATGAAGAAGAAGACATCACCCAGGCCATGCACGGGTATCTTCGCGGCCTCGAGAACACCTCCCTAGGGAGGCAGCGGGTGCTGCAAGCCATTACCGCCATTGAAGAGGGTCGAGAATGTCCAATCGACCCAGTTGAAATAGAAGATGTAGAATCAGGATGTTATGAGTGTCCCCGCCATGAAGAAGACCCACCGAGAGTCTCGGTGTTTGAAAGATTGACCTTCCCTGGTCAGCCAACCATACATGTAAGGAGAAGAAGTGAAAATATACAAGTTTATACTTACAATGTGGTCGGAACGACCAGCCATTATGGGGCCCTGCCTGAAGAGCCTGAAGAAGTTGCCAGAATTGCCGAGAGGCCCGGCCCTCTCACAAGAAGAGGAAAGACCGCCAGTGAGGCATTACAAATCCTGGATGAGACGACAAGTCTGGAAGAAGTCGTGGCGACTCTAGCTGCTAATGTGGTTATAGAAGAGGGAGATAGCGCCATGCCATCCACATCATTCGAAGAAACACTTGGCGAGGATAGGGGAAGCCACCCCAACCCTCTCGTCGGTGACCCAGCCTTCCTGATGTTATTGCATAAGTACCAACAAGAAATTGAAGCATTAAAGAAGCAACTGAGTGAGAGGGATATGCACCTCTCCGCGCCCGCACAAGGTGAAGGCTTGCTTGGAACATCAGGGGGCAGTGACCAGGCATTTGAAGTTTCACCGCGAGCGATCGCCTCACAACTGACGCACGACTACACCGGGGGCATGCCTCCCCCACAATAATAACTTGCGGCTGCACCGCATCCTTCCGTCTTCCAATTCCAAGGGGCTCCTATCACATCCCACGCGGCCGTGCTGGCAACACCGCACATGCAACAAGCTCACTTCTACCCAAACTCGGTTGACCCGACGGTGGTGAATAAGCTCATGGTCGAGCAAATGATAGAAATGAAGCTGGCAGAAAGGAGCGATGGTGACTCCACCTCATTTGATGTATACAGGGTGCCATACCCATTTCATCATACTGCCAAGAGGCTACCCCCTGGCATCATTAAGCCTCTGAAGTTCGAGAAGTTTAACGGGCATGGGTCTCCACGCGAGCACATTGCCTACTACACTAATGTGATGGGCGACTTGGCTGCTGATGAGTCATACCTCCTAAAATTCTTCGGGTCTACATTAACAGGTCTCGCCTTCGAGTGGTACTCGAGCTTACAGCCTAGGTCTATCATTGACTGGCTAGACCTACAAAGAAAATTCAAAGAAAGGTTCCACATTGCCGAAAGGGAGGTGACGATAGGTGAACTATATGAAACCAGGCAGAGGAACGATGAGTCCACCCTGGAATATATCAAAAGATGAAGGAACCTCAGCATGAGGTGCAGGCGCCCGCCGCATCAGGAGGATGCCGTCCAAATATGCAAGCAGAACCTGCGAAGAGAAGTGCTGCAAAGAATGATAGGCATTGAAATCAAGTCGTTTGATCGACTGAACAATGTGGTAGTGGAGGTCGAGGCATTTCTTTCAAAATACTCCGCCGCTCCTGCCACTTCAAGCCAGAAGGCCAGGTCAACTGACAAATGACCGGCACCTCAAGAAGTGCACATGGTCGACTTCAATACCTTTGAACAACAGAAGGAAAAGGAGAAAGGGGTGGCTGAGTCTCCCCCGTCCAAGTCCGCCGATCGACGAGAAGGCCCGTCCCTACGGGATAAGATGAAGAAGCTATACTCATTCCCTCAGGATAAGACTCGACTCTTGTTCGAATGGGCCACAAAAATTGACAAGGTTACTCTCCCAGAACCAAAGAGGCCGGGTGATCTCATAAGGGAAGACGATCCTCGTTTCTACCCGTATCATCAAATGATCGGACATCCTATCGATGACTGCTATATCTTTAAAGACACTATTGAGTCCTTGATCAAGAAGGGAGAATTACAAATGGGGGAGCACAAAGTTGATCCCCTGCACCCACATGAAATGACCACTCTGGGGGTAGCCATCAACATGATATCTCTATATCAGCAACTACCTGAAGAAATGGTAGAAGCTTGCACTCAACATACCTACGAGGGTTATATCCTAGCGCCAGCAGAAGATGAAGGAAATTGGCACACTGTGTTGACTAAAGCAAAGAGAAGGGCAGCGCTTCATTGTGGCATGGGTATTCATGTACATGGTGTCACACCTTGACTGGAACCCCCAGTCGTGACCCTCGTTTGGCATGAGACAGCTCCTCAATTGGTCATCAGAAGATTCACCAGCAATAAGAAGAAACACATCCCTATGCAGGTGCACAAAGAGGCCAATCCGACAGTGGGACGACTTCAGGAAATCATCAATGGGGTAGATGAATATGAACAACCTAAAATTTAGCCTGTCTAGCTGAAAGAATATGTCCCGTGGGAGCAGCTTGAATCCCAGAAATTAACGGAAGAGGATGAAGCTGAAGCTGAAGCTAAAGAACCGGGCATATGGGATGAGCCTCCCCAGGAGCGGCCACCGACTGTGAAGAAAAAGAAGAAGAGATCCAAGAACAGAGGAAGAGGTCTGGCTGTATCTTGCAACACCCTTGTGGCCCTATTTGAAACAGTCTGAATCTCTGAAGATGAAGACGAAGAGATATGCCTCACGTCAGCAGCGACAAATCAAGCTGAAGATTCCACCTCTCAGCATGCTACCAGGTCGGGAAGAAAATTGGGGCATCCTCCCGAAGCCAGCCACAACATCATGTTCCGTGGTGAGCCACTATACCATGTTGCCCAGCCTGAAGTCAAAGGGGTGGAGATTCCTCCTCCACCAGGGCTCTACCCCGACCGTGCAAGCGACAAGGAGGCTCCGTCCTTCATCGAATTTCTGGCATCTCGAGAAGGTGGGTGGCCACATCCGCAGTTGTAGTGGAGGGTCAAGATAGCTCCCATCTTACCCTCAGGAGTATCTCCTCCAGCAAACAAAGACCATGCGGGCATCCTGAGCTTCGATGAATTTGCGGAAGGAAAAGAACCGGTTGGACCAGTGCAACAAGCCCAGGCGACGCCAGAAGAAAAATATGAACTACCTCCCAAGCCAGCTCCTCAAGAGCATCCTGTAGATAAGTGTAAAAGGTCCGAAGAGCTGAGGCTGACCAACATCAAAGGCACCAGTAGAATAGTGAAGTAACTGAAGAGAATCCCAGCACACTTCTCTATCTGGGATATACTGTCCCTAGATGAGGAGACAAGACAAGCTATCATCACGGCCCTGCAAACACCAGCATACTTTGAGAGCTCCTTTACGGAAGCATAGCCAGGGGTGATGATGACATTTATGGAGGAAGATATGCTTCTACCCTCCGTTGACCACAATAGGTCCCTCTACATGAGGGGGCAATTGAACAAGCGACCAATAAGTAGAATACTACTTGATCCGAGGGCAGCAGTCAACATACTCCCCTATCGAGTATATCAGAAATACTATTTTGATGTGCACCTGATCGAGGTCAAGGATATGAGAATCACTGGCTTCAACCAGAAATTTGAAGTCCCCATGGGCATGGCAGAGTTTGAACTCTCACTTGGCGACTTCACCACCAACGTGCAATTTCACGTAATAAATTCTGATATGTCATACAGGGTGCTGCTGGGCTGGCCATGGCTGCATAAAAATCACGTGGTGGCCTCTACCCTCCACCAATGCATAAAGTAACCCAGGAACGGGAAAGAAGAAAGAGTGTTCGCTGATCTGCACCCTTTTAAAGTGTTTGATTGTCACTTGCTAGATGCCCCACTATATCTAGAGAAGCCGAAGAAGCCCAACCCTCCAGCTCAAGACAAAGGGAAGAAGAAATAGGAAGTTGGCGACTGGTTCCCCCTGCTGCCATCGAGATATGTGGCTCCCTTAGAGGTGTCACTTGTATAAGGCCCCCCCCCTGAAAAGAAAATTTAAATTTCTCCTCCTTTTGTCTCTTTAGTGCAAGTCCAAGGTGGATCATGGACCCTTTCTCCTCCTTTTGTCTCCTTGGTGCAAGTCCAAGGTGGACCATGGACCCTAGTAGCCAAGTGTCCCAATGGGAGAGAGGGTGGGGTCCCGCCAGGCCCAAGTGGCCCTTTTACAAATAAACCCACTAACTTAGCCTAATTAAACACACCAAATACACAAACACAAAACAAATACAAATACACTCCAAATACATAACTCAATGTGGAGACTCCAGACTGTCCCCCAGCCACAAGGAGGTCGACGTCACTCGAGCCGCGCTGCGTGTCCGGTACCAGTGGCCTACTGAGTCGAGCTGATCTCTGGCTTTGGTGTCTGCACCAATTCTCCCAGGGTGGGAGAAACTCGACCCCGTCGAGTAAGGGTCTCGGTCACTCTGTTATCGGTCCAGTAGATCTGGGTCTAGCCACTGTAGCTCTGCCCAGGTTATCCAGGTATCCTCGGTCATGGGCCGTCCGCTCCATCGCACTAGGTAGCGCGGGTAAGCTCCACTCCTGATAACAGTCACCTACTCGTCCAGTATATGCTCTATCTGCTCGCGCTGCTGTCGGAATGAGGCTAGTGGTGGACATTCAAGGGTGGTGTCACTCACAAGGGGTGGAGATGGCCCGAAGGGCTCACTAGGAATCACCCCGGGATTCCTGTAGGCAACCAGCTCCGACACGTTGAAGGTAGAGCTAATCCCATACTCCTCAGGCAAGTCCACAACATATGCATTAGACCCGACTCACCTTAATACTTGAAAGGGACCAGCACCACGAGCTTGTAGTTTCTTTACGGTTCCAGAGGGAAATCGTTTAGGTCTGACCCTAATCATGACATATTCACCCTCCTGGAACTCACGGTGGTGTCTATGTGCATTGGCCAATTCCTTGTACGGTGAATTACTGGTTTCAATGTGACGACGAATATCATCATGCAGACTTCTAACATGCTCAGCAAATGACTTAGCTAACTCTGACACTCGAGCATGAACGGGGAGGGGAATAAGATCCACTGGCTTCCTAGGCCTACGACATGTAACAATTTCAAACAGACTCATACCTATAGACCTATTGACCGAATCATTGTATGCAAACTCTACCAGTGGTAAGACTAAGTCCCAATTCCCTATATGGTCCCTAACAGGACACCTCAACAAGTCCCCCAGACTCTTGTTGACAACCTCAGTCTGACCATCTGTCTGGAGATGATATATAGTCGAAAACTTGAGGTGGATACCTAACATGTACCACAGTATCTTCCAAAAATAACTGGTGAACCTAACATCACAGTCAGATACTATGGTACGGGGCAACCCAAACTAACACACCACATGGGAAAGGAACATGCGGGATACCCTCGAAGCATCCGAGGTCTTGGAGCAGGGAATGAAGAGTGCCATCTTGAAAAATCGATCTACTACCACAAAGACAGAGTCATGCTTCCTGGAGGTTCATGGCAATCCTAAAATAAAATCCATGCTAACATCCTGCCACGGAGCATCAGGCACGGGAAGAGGCGTGTAGAGACCAGAGCTTTGCTTCTTCATTTTGGCCGTAGCACATGTACGGCACTGAGCCACGATGTGAGCAACATCGCACTTCAAGATCGGCCAATAGAATCGGTGCTCAATAGCTTCGATAGTCTTATTCTGACCTAAATGGCCGGCTAGACCTCCCGCATGAAGTTCCCATACTAAGAAATCATGAACCAAAGTCTGGGGAACACAAAGCCTACCCCCTTGAAAGAGATAACCCTTCTGAAGCACATAATCACTATGATCTCTCAACGGACCATCCTGGAGAGTGGTAAAAATCTGACCAAAGTCAGGACAATCAGCATAAGCTTCCCTCATCTTCTCAAGCCCTATAACCTCGGTACTCATGGTGGTCAGCATACAAGCACACCGACTCAAGGCATCAGCCACCTTATTCTCTATCCCAGCCTTGTGCCTAAGCACAAATGTGAACTCCTGGAGGTACTCCACCCACCTACTGTGACGTGCATTCAGCTTTTTCTGAGCATGGAGGAATTTAAGAGCTTCATGATCGGAATACAATACAAACTCTTGATGCAACAACCATGGTTCACTTACCTTAGTTAAAGTGTTTTACTGCTTATTGTTCCATTTGTTTATTGCTCTCTTTGGTCTTTTAACACATCATTATTTTGACAAAAAAAAATTCGACAGCATCTCCCCTTGACCCAGGCGTAAGGGAGATGCGGGGAGCACGCCCACATGGAGTGGCGGAACCCAACAATAGGAGGTGGACGTCCACGAACGGCAACACCTTTAATGAAACCTCAAAAAGAGCAGAGGGGATGATGAGAGAGAGAGGTAACTCTCGGACTGGCTATGGATAGCTGGGGTAAAGGGCAGGAGGAGGTGTATCGGCCAAGGAGCTCAGGTGTGTACTGGGCAAAGGGGAAGGGGATGTTAAGTGTGTACCGCTGAAGGACTGGGAAGGACTAGGCGTACCGCCGAAGGGGTGGCTAGGGCGTACCACTGAAGAGTAAGGCTAGGTGTGCCGCTGAAGAAGGCCAAGGGTGTGCCGCTGAAGAGTTGTTCAGGGGTGTACCAGCCAGGAAAGTCCAGAGAGGTTGAGGGTGCACCGGCCAAGGACTGTGCTGGTGAGGGTGATGCGGAGAGTGTTGGTGTATGCACCAGTGAAGGCACCGAACGGGTGGTTTGAGGCCAGTATGAGGGAGGAGGCCATGAGGGCTGAGGGTTTAGTTTAACTGGCCAGAAGGGTTTCAGCTAGGAGAACCAGGGGCTGAAAACCTAAGGACGTTTGACGGACAAAGATCGGAGATGGCGTGGAGGCCTGGGGTTCCAGGGAGGAAGGGAGAACTCCCCTCCAAGGTGAATGAACGGGGTGGAGGCTAGAGACCCTTCAAAGGAGGGGGGCTAAACCATAAAGAGGAGTAGAGAAATGTGCAAAAGGGACCCCAATCTGATAAGAAACAATGTAAATAACCAAGATAAAGAAAGAACGAAGAAGGTTTTATTCATAGCATCCAAGAATCAAAATGCACTAAGCATAGGGTGGGATGGGAGACAAAGAAAGGAAAGGAAAAGGATAGGGGACGGAGGTTGAATAGGGGCGACCGCTCCTTGCTCTTCTCCCCCCCTCCCCTCGCTACATTTCACACTCTCTCTCTCTTACTCTCTCGTTCCCTAGTGGTTGCTGAAGGAGGAAAGAGCTTCTTCTTCTTCTTCTTCTTCGGCTGGATACCCTTTTTTCTTTGCTTACCCTCCCTCTATCCTCTGTCTGCGTATCCCTTCTCTTCTCCTCTCCTCCTCTTTTTTTTTTGCCGTAGAAGAAGGGTTTTTTATACCCCAATGACACGGTGTAGTGGGCTGGCCGGTGGAGGCAGGAAAGGGGGTGCATTGATGAGGATTTAACTTCCCCTCATCCCGTTGACAGGGGAGTAGCTTGCATGCCTCACCCTCATGTCGTCACATCAGCCATCTCACTGCGTGCCAAGGATCTGTAGGGGAGAGGCATAAGATCCTCCCTGTCGGATGTGTTGTGGGAGGAAGCGTGCCATTGAAGAAGTGGGCCGTGCCATTGAAGAGGCTTTTAGGTGTGCCGTTGAAGGTAGATGACCTGGGTGCACCGCTGAAGGGGCATGGCGCTGGGGCCTTGGGGCGTGCCGTTGAAGGCTTGGCAGGGCGTGCCGTTGAACAACTCACTATGGGTGTGCCGCTGAAGACACGACAAGTGTGCTGCTGAAGGGACATGGGGGCGTGCCGGTGAAGGCCATAGGGGTGTGCTGCTAAAGACCCGCTGGGTGTACCACTGAAGGCTCGTGTGGGCATTCCGTTAAAGGGGATTTGGGCCCGTTTTTAGCCCGATTAACGATCCACTTAATTCTCTTCGGGCCCCACGAATTGTGGGCCTCCCGAGGGTTGGTTTCTCTTCGCTATCATGACTCTTAAAGTGGTTCCACGATAGTGTGTTGTTTATTCGGAGGGCCCGGGCGGGATGTGTTCTCCGCAATCTCTTCGGTTGAAGTTGTTGTTGATGCTGAATTGGCCGGGACATATGGAAGCGCAATTTTACACGTCCACAAATGCCCCCCACCCATGAGTAGCGCGGGCAAAGGATGGGCCGGGCGGTGCCCGTGGGTGTACTGATTCTCGGGCTAGATTTTGGGGCCGGTCGTCTGGAGGAGACGATGACCCGAGCCCGTGCCTTCATACTTGTACCTTCGTGAGGGGAGATTTTTTTATATATATTGTGTGTTATTTATTGCTAGCTCCTTTGCACTAATGTGGTGTTCTTGTTGTCCCTTTTTTGTGATGTCCAAGGCATGATGAGGACCCACATCAGTTAGTACCTAGTAGTAGCCACCTATAGAGGCCTGTTGGACTTCTAGGGGGCCAAATTGGACAAGATGGGATTCACCGTGTTCCTGTGGTCCGAGCCGTTTTGGCTCGACCTACCCCTCATCCAGGCACTGAGGGAGAGGTGGCACCCGTTGAGCAGGGCACTCTTGATGTTGTGGGGGCAGATGGTTCCTAGCTTGGAGGATGTAGTTCGGATCACTGGACTACAAGTGGACGGCGAGGCAATTAGCGGGGTCACCTACCCCGACTACCATGAGAGTGCCCTAGCGCTGTTGGGGCTGGAGGCCAGCATCATGGACAGAGAGAGTAGGATGGTCACTCGAATGTCCGTCATGGAGCCACTAAGGTTCATCGAGGCTCGTAAGCGCATCGGTGAGACTATAGTCGAGTTCATGGCGTGGATGAAGGAAGCCGCACGTGCCCTGTTTTGCTAGGATGCGAGCAGACAGCGACCTCCGGAGGTTCCTTTTCTTCCTTTTGGGTCGACTTTTGCTGGGCACGAAGGGAGATGACATCCATTGTCATTTCCTAGAGATTTTGTTAGATCTGGATGGAGAAGGGTAGTACGGATGGGGAGCAGCCCTGCTTGCACATCTAATTGCTAACTTGTCCCAAGGGACAGGTCGAGAGACTACAATCAGTAGCCTCGCCCCATTCCTCCAGGTAAATGTATTTTATTTATTTATTTGGCAGCTAGTCTTATTTTATGTTCACGCAAATTGACTACACTAATGACATGCAATGGATGCAGGTGTGGAGCTATTACTACCTTCTGATGGGAAGGGCCTGGTAGTGGCACCCAGTAGCTGTGCTACTGGCCCAGTAGGGAGGCCAATCGTGAACCCGAGCCCACATTCTTACTAGATGATGTCACTACAATGTGACCTAATGGAGTACCTTGAGGCCATGGTAGGACTCTTTTTTTGTTTATGTGTTTTTTATATTTATTTTATTTACGAGTGTAATAACTGACATGATGCATGTATGAAAATGCAGCTAGTTTGGAGGCCCTACATGGGCATGGATGATGCTGACTAGCCCTAGGTCAAGGCCGGTCGAGCTCGTTTCAGGCGGGACCTTTGGCTCCATTGCCTGAACGAGATCGAGCCTCTTCGGCTTAGGTTGGTGATGAGGACCTTGGGGTTCACCCAGGAGTGGGTGGAGGTGGACGTGCTGAGCCGCATTGGGTTGAAGACCCAAGGAAAGGTGAAACGTGTCGACTAGCATGTACTATTCCCTGCGTAGTTCCAAGACTGATAGTAGGGCGAAGTCCCTGTGGTATCTCATGTGCAGGACAGCACTGACTACCTACGTCGTTACCGAGAGACTCACACGGTCTGTCTCTAGCTTGGGAGACCATTTTGGGTAAGTATGAAATGAGCAATCATTTATTTGAGTTTGTGAATGTATGCCTATGCATGTGGCACTAACCTACATGTGTGCAAATGCAGGATGCCTGTGACGCTGTCATCATCGAATTACAGGTGCACCTGGAGGACACCAGACAATAGTTGGCCGCCACTCGATAGGAGTTGGACATCTTGCTAAGTTTATGCATTTTTTTTTGCACACCTAGATTCCTGATGTTCAACTGCTAACTGTTGTTGTACTTTCATTTCAGCATGCCCAGTAGGGGGCAGCAACAAGTGCAACTAGGGGAGCCTCTTCTAGCTCCTAGGCTCCCCCTCTGGAGGATGCCTCCCTCCAGGAGCAAATTGTCAGCACGGTGGCACGTGCCGAGGAGGCTGAGCGTGAGCACTCGACTCGGGTGAGTACTTGTTTGATTTGAATTTTAAGTACACACTTCCCCCCTTTTACCGACCTCGTGAAATTGTTGGCTCTTGGAAGGCAGTGGAGATCTGAGATGCACTGATCCGGGTGGCCCGGGTCGAGTAGGAGCGCGATGTCCAGGTGGCCACCGTGGCTGAGGTAGAGGTGGAGCTGCAATGCCGCGATGCTGAGGAGCTACCTTGAGATGTTGGGGACCTGAGGATCTCCCTCCAAGTGGCGCGTTGAGAAATCAACTGGCACGCCTGCATTCCATCCAGCCATCTTTGTCCCAGTCTTCCAGAACGATTAACCATACGCCGTTCCTTCCTGTGCGTTCCTATCATTCTTTTCACCCTCCTTTCAATACTCCTAGAATCTCCGTGTGCCAGTCCTGCATGCCAGCCCCCGCCGCGAGGGAAAGAACAAGAAGGATTTCCCCTGCGCGTGTAAACACCCGTGGATTGATTCCCCCTATTTTCCCCTTTATTCTAAGACAAATGGGGCATGAGATCGAACTCCACGTGGAGTTCGGTCTGCTTCTGCAAACCTAGTAGGAGGTAGTCACATGAGTGGCCGTTTGAGTCTAGAGTTGGGCGGCCAGGCCTCTTGCTGCCCGAGCTACAAGTGGCCAAAACTCTGGCCGCCTTGCTTCCCTTGCAACCTAGCCTGCTGGGTGGCCAAAGGAGTGGTCGCCCAGGTCTGCTAGGCGACCAACTCCCTTGCCACCTAGACACTTAATTGACTGGATGTTCAGGACGATGGCCACCTAGCCCAGGGACCTACCACGGGTTTGGCCACCCAGGTCCAGTGTGCTCGGGGTGCTGTGCTTCGCCATTTCATTACCCATAGTGTTTATGTTTGATGTGGTTTGATGGAAGAGGTGCCCACGCAATTCAGTATGATTCAAAAATTTTGTGTAATTGTTAAGGGCCATCCCTGTGGGAATTTATGTACTGTAGGGACTCTTTTCCCCATATAGATGAGTGATAGCGGAAGACCGTTCCCACACAAGTTTAGTAGGCCAACATTCGTTGGTTTTCGTTACCGACCTTAGGTGGCTTACCTATACCATGTTGTGCCGCTTCGTAGTTTCAGGCGTGCGTGAGTTAAACCTTCTTCAGAGTAGTACTCCACTGGCATAGCTTACTGTGTGTCATGCACATATTAGCACTGAGGTCGAGAGTGTTACTTACTGAGTGCCGACACTTTCCGACCACAAGGTCGAGAGCTGTTCTGAAGAGACGGTTAGGCTAGTGGCCGTGGGACCCCTTTTTGTTGTACCTAGAGTCCAGGTGGAGGGGAAATACTAGCTATAGGACCTTGACGGGATCAGGCCATTTGTGTGTGGACACGTGGTTGGGGGTAGAGTACCAGTACTGACGAGTACTACCCTGACTAGTCCTAGTGTTGTCGTGACTCAGCCTCACCCATTAAGGGAGGTGGGCAGGCGTAAGTTAGTAGGCATGGTGTAAGACGTCAGTGGATGCATCTAGCCGGTGCTAGCGAGTGGGTACTTCCTTCACCTGTGAGTTTAGTTTCCCAACTACGAGTCGTGGTTCTCTTGGTGTGGAGGTAGCATGTTCTGGCTGGGTGACTTTAGCGTGACTTCTCGACTGTGAGGTGGAGGCTTTCCCAATAGCGTTGCCAGGGTTCTCCCAACAACTGAGATAGTGTGTTATGTCTGCATGGTTACTATGGTGACTTCTGTCAGTGAGGACAGTTCGTACGATGAGAGGCTTCGTAGGATTTCTTGGTAGCGTAAATGGGACTTTACTTAGATCGACGATTCCAACTCAAGGTCGTGGGTTTCCATGTGAGGGTAGGAGTAGCGTAGAAACTCCGTAGTTTCACTGTTTTACTGTTATTCCCATTCTAGCCACCGTCATTGATAGTGTTAATATTATAGTTATTTTGCCACTACTGATGTTCCTACTATTGTTGTTATTATTGTTGCTGTTACTATTGTTACTGCTTATCACTTCCGTTGTGGTGGGGATCTGCGGGACCCCTACTGAGCTAATGAGATGAGGCTCACTCCCTACTTTTTTAGGTGCAACGGTGGCCTTTAGTATCCAGCTTGCCAGTGTCGGGGTATGCCCCACTTCAGTGTACGTTTCTTTTCTTGTTGACTGTACTTGCAGACTGGACTCTGTAATTAAGTTATATAATTGTAGAATGTTAATTTTATTTTTGCTAGTTAATTATTAGTTTTGTAATTTATTTTATGCGATTGTCTTGAATTTCAATGCATCTCCACGACACCTAAATAATCTTTCTGAGCTTCCCAACTCATGGGTGGTGGCATAGGATCCAAATGGTATCGGGTTTGACTCGGTATCCAGATCTTGAGTCATTACACCATTGATGATTTTAGTGAGGCATTCCCTCCACCTGCTAGACCACCTTCCAGCCCCCATTCTGTCACTCCCTTATCTTGGATCACCCCCTCCTAGACCCCCTCACAGCTAGGGGTCACCCCCAAACTCACCACCCTCATTTCGCCCCCCTCCTACTCCATTTCCCATCGGTAAGATGCAGACCCTGCCTTAATTCACAAGCAGTAGAGGAGCACCCAATTGCATAGCCTGCCACGTCTTCATCTTGGAGCCCCTAGGAGCACAAGGGTACCGTTGGAAGCGTCTTCTAGCCTACTTCACAACGGAGAAGGTCTCGCCATCATCTGAGTTCGTGGCTGCCCGAAGGAGTCTTCACCGCCAGACTGCATAGTTTCTCCCTAGCAAACACCCTACTGTGTTTTGCAGAGGTTGCCACAACCCGTACCTTGAAGATCTTGGGGCGGTGTTTAGCTGAAAACTTCTGCTCTGAGTCCCCTTTCATCACCAAGAAGCAGGACCCCATTCGGACTCTGGAGTAGTAAGTTCCAAATATCTTCCCTAGGGTGCGCTGGATTACTTCCCTCTAGGATTGATTGGACACCTTGTTACTGTTCGGGTGCCCTCTACCTGCTCCAACCTTCGCTGGCACCCCCGCAGGTCTCCCTTCAAAGAGGACTCGACTACAAACGTAACGAATCCAGCCCCACCCTCATCGGCGCACGGGAGCATTTGTGACAACCTCCCCTTCCAGAAGCAGCGATCCAAGCACTGTCAGGAGCAGAGCGGAGCAGTCTTGATGCCATCCCGGCCCTGGCTATCATCGTCACCAGAAAATTCTCCAAAAATTCTGACGCCCTCCTGGGCCAACCCAAGGGGTTTTGGCGCTAGTCTTATCCCCAACAGAGTTCGGGAGGGCCCGTGGCAGCACCGGCAGTGACTTCCTACCAAGCTATTCCTGAGATCTAGCAGAACCTGTGAACTTCATCCGCTCACCTTTTGCTTAATTCCCCACCCCCGCCTGGCCGGCTTACAGCCCCTCCCTGCGCTGAGGTAGTGTTTGCTTGTAATCTGAAATTAACCCCCACCCCGAGATCCCCCCCCTCCTGCGAGAGGCGTAGTGGTGGATCATTATGAAATTTCAGGTTCTAGCTACACCGACGTAGCCCGTCGTGGTCCTGAACCACCTTAAAAAAAAAAAACTACACCAGCGCAGCGTACGGGTTCTACCCACGCTTCCCCACTCGCCTCATCTCCGGCCGGGATCGACATTTTCACGCCGATCAGGTGAGCAACTGAACACCCCTCTCTGTCAGAATTACATTTGCTTGCTTAGCGTCACATCTTAGTGCCGTCGGCAGTAAGAGAGTGCCCGATCTAATTTCCAACTAATTAAGCGACCACTGCAGAATGAGTTGTGAGAGAGACGCTACAACCCAGTCCAATGGCCATCCCAAGCTATCCATACCCCTAGAATAGCGAGGTCCCACCTCGGACCCTTCCCACCAGTGCTGGTTTGCCTACGAGCAACCGTGAACGCTACGCGAGTCGGTCTGCAAGAGTGAGTCTGCCGCTCAAGGTTGATTGCTTGCAAGTCTAGACCCAAGGTGCATCGGTCTAGTGGCTATCACCCCCAAGGTGGTGTCACATCAAGTGATATCAGAGCAAGCTCACAACTTATCTCTACAAGTTGGTCCTAGGGTGTGCATATGCTTTTAGAGTCTCCCAGTGCATCGCTCTTGTCCACTAGCATGGCCGCCTCATACCGACCTCAACCATCGGCCCTCTCTATGAGTCCAAACCCCCAAGAGAAATCCACCACCAACACACATGGCCATCATGGCTGTGTCAACTACCTCATGGGAGCCTTGACCTATGCCAATGAGTGGCTTGATAGCCTATCTGGACGACTCGACCAACTAGGAGACAATAGGCCCGCCGCAAAGGCGGATGATAGAAGGACATCTCCCCCACCTCCCACCTTTGATGGAACTCATCCTAATAACTATTTAGATTGGGAGGCTTCAATGGACCAGTACTTCACTTGGTATCCCATGTCCGAGGATGAAAATGTCCGGTTTGCCAAAATGCAACTTACCAAAAGAGCCCAAACTCATTGGTTGAAAATTGAAGGCTTAAGGATAATTAGAAGGGAAGCTCCCATCACCACATGGGGGGACATGAAGGATCAATCTGGAGTGCGCCGTGGAGAAGGGCACCATCTGATGGGCCTCTTGGATTGGTTTTTATGCATCATTTTAGATGGCACCGCTTTAGGGGGCGCCGATGAAGTGGGGGTGCCGTATTAGCCTCGTTCGATTGTCCTGGGCTGATCGACGAGTCCGAGGATGATTACGGAGGTCACTTTTAGTCATTTCTCCTACTAGGGTCTTCGAGAAAACCTTGGCGGGAGGTTGACGAAGCTCTTGGTAGGACGTGCGACCTTTGTTGGAGCTTCGTGTTTAGTTGCCTCGAGGGCACGAGTCTTCCGTTGATGTGGCACTCGGCACTGCAATCCGTGCTTCTGGCTTGGCCTCGTCGGTGCTCAACGCTTCCTTGTAGGGTGGAATAGCACCTGGAATAATTTCGCCTTGACTAGGTGATCATTCAGCTGCTAACGGACCCAATATGGTGAGAAGCCAAACCCGCATCGGGTAATCGGGGTCTTCTACTGACAGAGCCTCATGTTCCTTGTTATGAAGGGCTGATGGCATTCTTCCTCCTCAAGAGAGTCTTCGTTCAGGTGGCGGGCCACTGGGTAGACCATCATCCTTGATCGGATGATGGGTAGGGTGTATGTAGCACGACGGAGTCGATGCTGGATCATTAGGCATGCTTGGTCGCGCTGCCGGTTGGTTGTGAGTTCATCTCAACTCTCCTGAGGCGAAGTCCCCGGTGTTCATTCCAGGTGACTCGAGGCTTTGGCAGCTTGAGAAGTCTTCAATGGGTTGATCTTCATCAGCTTCTGTGCTTCAGTGGGCTGTATCATTCATCTTTGCGGCTTGGTCACCAATGATCATATTTTGAGTGCCAACAAATGCCCCCCAGTCATGGGTGCTACGAGCAAGGCATGAGTGCCACAGGAACAACGGATGAGCCATCTGGATTGGTCTCCTCTTGCTGACAGAAGCTTGGAATGGCCCTTGGTATCGGCACAAACGTTTATCTGGCATAGCCGGAAGCCTGTACGGTGTTAAAACGGTGTCGCCGAAAATGGCACGCCCTTGCATTTTGGTTAAAACTGTGCCGGTTAAACCGACGCGCACATCTGTTATTCCGATGCGCCCCAGGGCGCGCCATATTAAGGGGGTAGAAACCCTTTGCTATAAAAGGATTTCATCCTTTGTAAATTCCTACACCACTATTCATTTAGTGAAAAACTTCCTCTCTCCTCCCTTTCCTCTCCACCGCGCCGAGCGACCTTGAGCGAGTGTGGGGCTTTCTTGAGAGGGTGAGTGTTGATTGCTTTATTCGGGTCTTAAACCCACTTCTCGGGCCCTGGGAGGCTCCTAGCAGGACTTTTCTTCAGAGCTAAATCCCCCGGGTGTCCCGTTTGGCCTTGGTTTAAAGCCTATGGCTGTTTTTAGGGGTCACTCCCTTGGTGGACGGCTTCCACTTCTTTTTGGCAAACTCCCGGGCTGGGGAGACTCTGCCGAAATTTTATCAGAAATCTTGCTTCAATTAACTAACTTCTAACTTTGGTTGTTCTGTTCTGGATGCTGTCTTGCAGATAACATGGCATCTGGCTCTCTTTCCTCTGCATCCCGTGTCGCTATGACGTGGGAGAATGTTCACTCCCTGGACCGAGGGTTCAAGCAAGTGGCCGTGGTTGCAGAATCTTCAGATTCAGAGACTGATACTATGGATACCAGCCGCCTGATGATTCTCAATGGTGACCACTTCAAGTACGAGCACGAGGATGACATCAGACTGGACCACCCCAAGGACAAGCACTTGATGGTCTTCATTAGACGCTTCAACCTTCACGGGAAGCGTGATATAATCCTCGTCCGTTGAGCTGAGGGAGCTTTGCTAGTAGATAGAGATAGCCTGATCGAGTCAGTTATTCAGGGCATGCCCATATACCTTCCCGGGGAGTCTAGAAAATGGGGTGCCATCCTCGGCCTGTAGGAGCTGACTCCAGAGATTGGGCTGCTGACGAGGGCTCCATAATTTACACCCACTCGCTGGAATGAAATGGTCGGGCGCATTGACAAAGAGAAGCCCATCTATGGTTTGTTCCTTACCCCGCTGAAATGGGGGTATCGAGATGAGCCCTTTCTTTAGGCGAGAGATACAGGCGAAGAAGAAGATAGCTATCCTGCTGCTCAGATGAAGTTGCCAGAGTAGATATAGCCCTCCTACTAGCTTTGCACAAAAGATGGGACTCGGTCAGCCGAGCTTTTGTATTCCCATGGGGGCATATGATACCGACTCTGGAGGACATGGCTCGAATCAGTGGCTTGCGAGTGCATGGCAAGGCTGTGACTGGGTGGGCGTATGTCGACTACCAGGAGCTTGTTCAGGAGCTGCTCGGTCTAGATTTGATGAGGCCGGGGCATCCATCGTCCCAACTATCGCGGTCGATGCTCCAAGAAAGCTTGGGACTTCGGAGAGCAGTCGCAGCAGTGGGAGAATTACCGGAGCAGCACATCGACCGGGTGGTCGAGCAGGCGCGCCCGAGCGTGGCGGCGGAGCCGGGACCGGAAGGAGACAGGGTCCTTAGACGCTTCTTAATGCTTCTATTTGGGAAGCTCTTGTTCGCGACGCGGGCAGACGTGATCAGCTACCGGCTCTTACCTCAGCTAGCAGATTTGAGCAGAGTAAGGAAATACGCGTGGGGAGCAGCGGTGCTGGCCTTCTTGTTCCACTCGCTCAGTGCGACTGACCGGGTGACAATGCGAGGCGGCTTCTCACCTTTTCTGTAGGTAAATGCCTAAATGCCTCTATTATGCTTCTAATTACCTAAAATGCTGACATCTCTTAAAAAATGTAGTTCTGGGCTTTTATATACCTACCTGGGATTGGCCGAGGAGTCGAGTTATATCCGGGGCGGTTTCCCATCGCGAGGCGGTGGAACATAGCCCAAAGCACAGGGTCAATTCAGAGGTCGACTCGGGCGATTCAAGAGGACCTTGACTCGTTCCCGCACGCATCGGTAAAAAGCCTGAACTCCTACATGCTTCTACATGTTTCTATCTGCTGCTAAATGCTAACCAATGCTATGAATGGCCCTTTCAGGTGCGTTGGACACCGTATAGGGATGAGGATCATGCAGGGCAGCCGTGGGTCGAGGCTTCCCTGGCCTACCGAGGACAGGACATCTGGCTCCATTGCATTAACGTGATCGAGCCACTTCACTATCATCTGATCATGAGGATGTGGGGAGTACATCAGCCCGCGGTGAGATTCCCGCACCGACATGATGAGTGTCTGGGAAAATCTGCCAAAGGGATTGGCAGCGATATCGACTGGAGTGGCCGAGCCAGGAAGTATGTTCAAGATTGGAAGCATAAGGGCAAGGCTGTGATAGAACGGGCTGATAGTGACAAGGCATATCTGAAAGCCTTTACCCGTCGATATGGCAACCAGGCCTTCCACGGTACCCGACGACTGGTATGAACACTAAACTCAACCTTTTGCACCATATAAATGAATGAATCCTATATGCATGACACTTGCTTTCTAAATGCAGCTAGACCCACAAGGGCGCATTGCCAAGCTCGAGGGACTTCTCCATGCCACGGTGCAGCAGCGGGATGAGTACCGAGCGGCTTTGGAGCTTCTGGTGAGCTTTCTTAGACTTTAAAAAACTGAAATACTTATGCAAATTGACTGACCTTTGAAAATGTAGTGGGCCGAGGGAGCCCAGAGGACCAGACCGGATGCACCGTCCTCCTCTACACAGCCAGTCGGGGGACGGGCTGAGTGAGACATAGAGTTTACCCGAGCCGTAGCTCGAGTCGAGGAGGCCGAGGCTACCCACGCGGAGTGGGTATGAAACCAAAATTTTCCTAAAATGCTTCATGACTTATGCAAATGCCTAGACTGACCAAAAATGCAATGCAATGTGCAGGCGAGAGAATTAGCTGCAGCATTGGCAGAAGCGGCAGAGGTGCCCCGTCTCCGGGGAGAGATTGACCAACTCCAGGGGGAGGTGACCCGATTGAGCTGAGATGCAGCGGACATTGAGCAGTACCAGATCGAGGCTCGCGAGGCACGACTTCAGGCCCATGAGTTGAAGATCGAGCTCCAGACCATGGAGCAGACCGTCCGACTAATGGGCCGAGCACCCGAGCGGACTGTGTCGTGGAGTGGCGCAGCAGGAGGCTCACGGAGCGCGGCATCGAGCACGTCGGTGGGAGATGTTATAGCTAGCACTTCCGCCCGTCGAAGGAATGAGGAGGCGGAGCAGAGACGCCCACGGGAAGAAGAGGAGCAAAGCGCCATGGAGCCACCGCCAAAGCGGCATGAGCCCTATCCAAATATGAAATGGGTATTTTAAACATATCCAAACCCGAATCCATATCTGTTTATTCGGGTTTTACCCGACCTGTCACAGGTCGGGTGATGCGGGTAATCGGGTTTGTGGATATTTTTGACATTCTTATAGAAAATCCAATTTTTATGGGTGGGCTCGTCCAAAGGCGGTGTCTTTTGAAGCTTCCCGATGGAGCCCAACTTCCATCCGTCTCTCCCTCCGAAGCAATTGGCGATTTCTCCACAGTTAGAGGGGGAGATCAGGATTCTCCAAGAGAATCGCCAGTCGACCATCGAATTGATAACTATGGATAATATCGAGCATTATCCCTCCCGGGCAATGCCACCGCAAGGTAAGAACCTTAGGGTCCTGCATTATGCCCCTGGGTCGGGTAGGTAGGCCTCCTTCTGAGGGTTTGACTTTTATTGCTCAGATTCGAGGCAGACAGACGATGAGGGGGAGTAACCGTTGGAGCATGAGATTGCCGACTTGAAGGAGACGCTTGCTCTGAGTGAGCCCCGAGACATTGGGTCCCTTCCTGCGCCCAAAATAAGGGAAAGTATAGTGCTCGGGGTGATGGCCCCGAGTGCCGTGGGGCCAAATGTAAGGACCCTGGGAAGTGGCTATTGTTGTATTCAATGAAGGCCCTGATCGCTGAGAAGAAGCAGTTAAAGAAGGCACGGATTGCCTGCCCAGTCGAGGAGGGTGCCTGCCTGGTTGAGGGGCCATCAGCGGAGGAAATCCAGCCTCCGGATCTCCCGTCCATCGAGCCAGAGGCGGCTGCCGCTGACGGGAAAATTGCCACCGAGCCTACCAGATAGCAGGCAGAGGCGGTCGATTCGGAAGTCCTGGCCGAGGCTGAGGGGGCTTGGGGTGAGGCAATGAACCAGCCTGAGCCAATCGTTGCCATCTCGAGAATGGGGACGCTTGGGGAGGATGCCCCAGTCTCGACTCTTCCAGAAAGAACTCTTCCCCCTTCGACTAGTGCCTCCGTCATTCGAGCTTCTCTATACCAAAGGTGCTGATCCTTGGCACCTTCATTGGTTCGGGAGGAGTTCAGATGCAGTCCCCCCTCCCTACTCTTTGAGAAGGTGATGAAGGGTGGCTTGATCGTGGCCCAGTTCGGGGCCGAGATATTTGATCTCTTCGCACGGTTGGATAGTGAGGAGAGGTCCCTTTCTCGGGTCCGCACTGAGTCCAATCGGAGGATCGGGCAACTGACTTCTGAGCTTGAAGTCCTTCAGCGGGAGGTAGGCTCGCTTCAGGCATAGACTTAGTCGAGCCAGGAGGAGGCTTGGACACTAGTCGAGCGGTTGGCCCAAGCTCACTACATAGCCGACCTGAAGAGCAAGCTCTTGGAAGAGGAGCATCAAGCTCAAGTCAAGCTTTATGAGCAGTGGAAGGCTGAGCGGGTGGAGCTCAACAGCCAGGTCTGAGGAGCCGAGCGAGTGCGGAGGGAAGTCGAGGTGGCACGGATTGAGGCCAAGGTGAAGCTGTCCGAAGTCGAGATAAAGTACTTCGAGGCCGAGCAGAGGCTGGCCAAGCTTTAGAAGAGAATAAAGCAAGCTGGGATGGAGGTGATCGACTGATATAGAAGCTCGGAGGACTATCATGTAGCTCTCCAGGAGGCCACCTTCTCATACTACGAGCCAGGTTACCATCGGGGGCTGCAAAAGGGATTCACCCAAGACTTCTGTTGAGGGATTATCGAGGCCCAGCAACAGGTGCTCGACGAGCTCATTTTTGCTTTCGAGCAGCGCTACGACTCGGATGAAGATATCGTAGAGTCTCCCTCTCCGATGTCGAGTGAAGAGGGGAGGAAGGATGCCTCTGCTTCAGCAGAGGGATCACCAACTCTGGTTACCTCGGGAGGGCACATGATCGAGGTAGTTCCCACACGAGTGGGGTTAGTGCCCGGACTGGCCACCATCGAGGATGCCGGGGGTAGATCTCCTAGCACCGAAGGTCCTTCATTCGTCGAGCCTTAGGATTGGCCGCGGGCCTCTCGGAGTCCCCCATCTCCATAGACTAGGAGGAACACAAGCTCGATGTGCTAGCTCTTTTTCTTTTGGAATGTTGCCATGTAAGATTTTTCCTTTCTATATACAATGGTAGTAACTTTCAGGGTCTGGATTGGGTTCTCTCTCTCTTTTCTTTCTTCTCTGTATCACTCTCTGCCTCTATCTCTCTACTTCTTTTTCTTCTATTATATTTTTTTATCTGTGCGACAGACCTATTTATATGAGAGTAATGAAGGAATGGGAGTGTGGAGGCCACGCTTCCTGCCCAAAGGATCATCCAGAATAGTGTAGCCTTTTTGCCACGTGTCAGCATCCTCTGTACTTTATTTCCTTCGGATCACGTGCCCTTCATTATCTTTCACGATTGCTACTCCAAAGACACAGGAGGTCCCTGTCATTTTAACAAGCAATTGGTTAGCATCGAAACAATATGTTGATGATTAGTTTGTACGAGGTTCATGTGCGGAAAAGACAACATGCACAGACTTACATCACTATGTAGTTGTGATCAACATGGACTTCCTCATACACTAGATAAAATGTGCACAGACTCAAACTGTGCATACGAGAAATATGCACAGACTTGGATTTAAAAGGAAACACGTGCACGGACTTAGTTCAGTCTAAAAAGGTAAGAAACCTGCATGGACTTCGTTTTAAGAAAACATGCACAGACTTGGTTTCAAGAAAAACATGCACGGACTTTATATGCAACGAAACACAGAATGTGCAAGAACTATGTATGCACGGACTTTATTTGCAAATAGCAAACATACACGTACTTGATGTGAACAATGTGCATGGACTTTGGTAGGACAAGGTGCACAGACTTTGTTTTGAACAAGGTGTATGGACTTAGATTGAATAAAGTGTACAAACTTTAATTAGAAACAAAGTGCACGGACTTTAGTTAGACGAAGTATGCACGGACTTCATTTGTGACGTGGGAAAAGTGCATGGACTTTATATGAACAAAGTGCATGTACTTCTACATGCATGGACTTTAAGTGCGATGGATTCAAAATGTAATGAATCAAACAAAGTGCACAGACTATATGTGCATGGACTTAGAATGCAGTGAGGCACACGAAGCGCACAGACTATGTGTGCATGGACTTAGAATGCAATCAACCAATGAAGCAACCGAAGTGCACGGACTATGTGGAGTAGATGAACAACAAGCATGGACTCATAGTGTGCAAATATTTGATGAACGAGTAAACAAATCATGCATGGACTTTATTCATGTTCGGACTTAAGGTTTCAACAAACCCAAGACATGCATGGACTCTGGAACTTAAACTACGCATGAGCAAATATGCACGGAGTTAATATGCACAGAGTTAAATGATGCATGCTTTGAGGATAGGAATGCGTACTCAACTAATCACTTCATTGAGTCTTATTGCATGAGAGCTTTATTGCAGAAGAACTTCATTGTAAAATTAGAAAATGATGTGAGATAATCAAAACAAACATATTTTGACAAGTAGTGTGTGACATCATCAAAATCGTAGGAATACAACACCAAGGAGGTGGCTACCCAGCCCAGTCTACTTTCGTGCTGTCGTGCTTCACGTGCCTTTGCCCTGAGGTGTCCGTATGCGATACAGATGTGTAGGAGAGGTGTCTAAATGATTCTTCGTGATTCCGAAGGTACCGCGCTACCTTGATTTGCAAGCCCGTGTGTTTGGAGGGTCTAGGTGACCCTGTGTGTGTATTTTGGGTTTCTATGTTGCACTTGAGTGAGTGCCTGTGAGTCGATGCGAGTGTAGTGGGCCTTCCCCGCATGATGTGAGTTTTTTTGGAAAGTGATTTCCACGTGTGCCAAGCGTATGGCCTTGAATTATGAGTTCAGTCAACCAGCCTGGGGCTGGAGGTTTTCTGTGTCTCCCTCGGATGAGGGATTAACTTGGCGGTTGGTGAGCTACCTTGGGAATCAGGTCACCGTGGTTTCAGACCCAGGGATTAGACCAGATTGAAGGCACTATGCCGTCACGTGCAACGGCCTTGACCCGAGTTGTGTGACTCAAGAGCCATTGGGTTTATTAGGTCTAGTGGACCATCTAGAGTCTAGTGGCCCCGAGCCACCCGATTCTCTGTGTTACAAGCGATGAGTGCGTGTGTGGCTTTTCTGTTCACGTTTAGTGAGCCCCCACTAGTCGTAGCCTTCTTACGGCACGCGTGTGCTAACCCACCAGGGAGTGGTGGTACGGCTTACCCGAGAGTGACGATTTTTTGGCTGGTTACCGTAGGGTTGGATGTGTGCATGGACTTTAGACTTGCAGAAGGAAGACATGCTTTTGCTCAGACTAAAAATATGCACGATGGTGAAACACATATCAAGCAACACACATAGAATATCAGGCACCAAACACACATTGATCATGCACCAAACACACATTGACATAGAATATCATGCACCAAACTCTCATTGGCATTGACTTGTAGTGTGTCATGCAGCAAATGCACACTGACTGATAGTGTTTGCTATCATCAAAACCTAGGGACACAACATCTTCTTTCTGCTGAAGAGAAGCTTGTGCCTTCCATGAAGCCATAGTGCCCTTTTCCTATACTTGTAGAAGAGGTAGAGGAGGGACATATTCCTCTGCAGCTCCCAGCTCACGTTTCAGCAGCTAGATCTTGCCCGATGACTGTCTTCAATCGTCACTCTCTCCAGCAACTAGCAGTCTAGAAACTATGGTGGCCATAACATATGGCCCCATTGTCATCGCCACCCATGCGCGTGTGGGTTACTTGGCGACGTCGATCACTTTCGGCAACTTTGGCCCCATCATCGGATCGCCCTACTTTCTAGGCGTGGTCCCTGTGGCTATCTTGCAACCAATCCCAATTTTTGTTCCAGCTCGTGCAGTCGACTCATCACATGCCTCCCCAGCATCGGTGGCTAGTCTGAGTACCAGACTCTAGGCCTCCATCACTGGCCCCTACAAGTGTCCCAGATCGTCTCACCACCTAGACTTCGGCTACTACCCCAGCACCTCACTCGGGGTTCCAACCTCGAGCCCCAATCGAGTCTGCACCCGACATGGGCTCCCTGCCCCAAGTCCACAGCTCCTTGGTAGTTCACTCGGGCTTCCAACCCTGAGCCCCAGCCAAGCCTGCACCAGACATGGGCCTCCTACCCTGGGTGCGTAGCTCCTTCGCAGTTCGCTCGGGCTTCCAACCTCGAGCTCCAACCGAGCCTGCACTGAATATGGGCTCCTTGCCCAGTGTCCAAGGCTCCCCAATGCTTGGCTTGGGTTTCCCACCCCAAACCCAGTCAAGCCAATGCTCAGCATGGGTTCTCAACCCAGAGTGCGAGGCTCACTAGCATTCAGTTAGGGCTTACAACCCTGGATCCCAGCAAGGTCGATCCCCGATGCTGGCTTTCTACCTTGGGCGTCTGACTTCCCAGCTTCACAATGGGGCCTATACCCCCATGACCCAGCAATGTTGACTCCCAGTACATGTTTTCTACCTTGGGATATGGCAACCTCAGCACCCAACATGGGCCTTCAGCCCTAAATTCTAGCAATGCCGATACTCAACATAGGTTTACAACCTCGAGTCTTCAACGTCCTAGCATTTCCCACAACATTAGTTCTCAGTGCCAAAGTGTCACCTCGAGCACCGACAACATTGATATCGGCCTGGCAGAAGCCTACACTCGGGTCACTCAAATGTCGACTCTCAACATGGGCCTCATGCGCCAAAGGCAGATCCCAGCATCTCTGACCGACATCTCTATGCTGCTGGCAACGGTAGATCAGGTCTTCTCCATCTACCACCTTGGGGCAGGGTCCTCTTCAACTCCCCGAAAAAAGCATCGTAGTGGACACAAAGGCAAGTGACCTACTATTGTAACCAATAATTACGGCAAGACTATTCTTGTCAGTGACTTGAGGATTCATCTTAATGGAGGCGAACTGATTATGCCTCGGGATCAGACCATGCCTATGATCCCCACTACCAACCACTTTAGCCTTCTGCAATGAACGCATGAAGACAAAGTGAAATTAAGAGAAGGTGGTGCCTCGGTAACTAATCGGGGGCATCTACACTAGTTCGGCACCCAGACTCCCAACAAAAGTCAAAAGAATAGCGACAAGGGCGGACAACAACTTAGGTTGAGATGAATCTGGGTTAACCTAGAGGAGGCTCAAGCTATTCGAAGGGCATGTACCAAGAACTTCCTTCAAACTTCTGGGCATCACATCACTCGAGGCATCATCGAATCCTCATCGACACAGCCCGATGACACCCATCCATCCAGTTTCTCTAGCGTAAATAGGCCAAAGCAAAGAAGGGCTCGTGTTGGGCCCCGCCAGCACCTAGCCCCTAGCTCTTCTCAGGTTAACTCCGGTCTCACGATGGAGGATCCACCTCAAAGGACCTCAGCCTTTGATAGACTAGGGACACCAGCCTACTCTGACAAGTATTCCTAGAAGAAGAGGACGGTTTGGCTCATCAATGACGCGTTTCGGGTGATCTCATGTTACACCATCGGCCACCAACCTAAGACTCAGTATGATGACCTAAACAAGTCTTTGGCCCAACTTAGGAGGCCTCGCCCTCAAGCCCAACCCCTAGTGCCGCTAGGTCACATCGACACTTCTACTAGACCACAGGCGTCAAAACACGCTAAAGCGGTTAAGTCAAGGACCGTGGTGCTCCTGCTAATGTGGATCCTGTCAATAATGATCCGCTAGTAAATGAGGGTCAAGAGGTGACTCTTGAGACTCTCATTAGGGAGAACCAACACATGAATACTCTCCTGTAAGACCTTCTTTAGGAGTGGGACCTTCACCCTCAACAACCTACTCGGCCTCCAGCCGAAGCACCGACAATGCCATCTGGGCACAATGGTGCCAACGCCTCAGCAATAGCAGCTAGAACCCCGACAATAGTAGGGTTTGGCACGTCTCCAATGGAAGCTCATCTACGAGCATCCAATACACCAGTGCCAGATAACCTTGTGGTACAATGACAGATGATTGAGTGGATCATCGAGACAAAGCTCACCCAGTATGGGGAAGGGGTCACCACTGTAGATCTCTATAGTGTCCTATACCCACTACACTACCAGCTGAAAAAGCTTCCCCCAGAGTATGCCAAGCCCCCGATGCTGTAGAAGATGGGCAAGGGTCTCCACATGAACACTTGGCCTACTGTATCACGGCCATGGGCAAGCTAGCAATGGAAGAGTCATACCTCCTCCGCTACTTCACCACCTCACTCATGGGAACTGCCTTCCAATGGTATTCTCGCCTGAAGCCTAACTCTGTGGTGGACAGGGTAGATCTCCAGAAGAAATTTCTCCACCACTTCCAGATGGTTGAGTGCGAGATCTCCCTGGCAGAGCTTTGCTCTCTCCGACAGAAGAAGGGCAAGAGTGCCCTCGACTTCATCAAGAGATGGTGAGACCTTAGCGTGAGGTGCATCAATAGACCTGTCCAGGAGGATGCCAGTACTATATGCTACAAATGCTTGGTAGCCGAGGTTAGTGAAAAGCTTCTCAGCATCAATATTAGAGGCTTCGACCAGCTCAATTTGGTGGTCGCCGAAATAGAGAAGTTCTTCGTCGATAACCCAAGCTATATTGTAGCCAAGCAGAAACAGACGCGAGAACGTCAACCCGATAAGGAGGTGAACACCATTAAGATCACCCCCACCGCCAAAGCCAACAAGGAAGCTGAGTCAAGTGGCTCCGACAAGAAGCTGGCAGACAAGCCAGCCACCCTTTCCTTTTTAGAGAGTATGAAGACACCATTCTCCTTCAAGATGGAAGATACAAAGATGCTCTTCGATCTCTACATGGCCCAGAAGATTGTCGAGCCGCTAGAAGCTTGCAAGCCAGATGATGCCTAGAAAGCTGATGACCCAAACTATTGCCTGTATCATCACATGTTAGGTAATCCACTTGAAGATTGCTATGTCTTTAAGACTTAGGCATAGAAGCTGATTAGAGACGGACTCATCAAAATGAAGAGTGGTCTCGTCGATCCACTACAGCCACATGCGTGGTCCAGACCTGCTAAGACAACACGTATGATTCACTAATCAGCTAATTTGATTCACATGATGGTCGCATTCTCTCTCTCTGATACTGAAGTAGAGGAGCCTGGCACCAGCAAGGCGAGTACTCACTGTGGTACCTAGGGTGGAGACCATAGCATGACCGCACACCTCTCTCCTTTCCAAGAGAAAGGACCAGGTGACTCTTTGACGACCCCATTTAGAAAATCATGGCACGTGAGCCACCAGTAGACTACACTCAATGGGACTTCAGTCACCCCTAGTATTGCCCTTTCCATGCTAGAATCTACCACGCGATCGAATCCTGTGAGGAAGTTAAGCACTTAATCTAGGAGCAGATCCAGTGGGAGCAGATTGATGCTGAGGGGAACTCTATGGCGACTCTGAGGCTTCGAGAAGCCATTGTAAAAACCCTGAGCATTGCCAGAAATGCACCAGACTAGCTAGATCCTCCTCGAGCAAATGGGCACTGGTGCCTTATCGACATGACCCAGAGTGACTCGAGTTTTGAGCTGACAACTGAGAAGCTCTCGAGTGACTACAAAGCCATAGGAGGTAGGACAACAACCAAGAGACTGAGATGAGTAATTTCTCGGTCAATGTCATCCATTCTCCTGCCACCTCAGCTCCTCTAGATACCCAAACACCAAGCACCAATCAGTCAGCTCTTGCTACTTCGACCTCACATTAGCGGCCTTGGCAGGAATTGGAGTCTCTTCCCTTCTCTAAGGAGGATACCGCTAGGTTACTCCAAGTCCTTCTTGGCCGAGAGGATGTCCTGGTAAGTGAGATAACAATGGGAGTCCCAATCCCCTCTCGTTGTTCCCCTACTTTGACTCCACCTTCTATATCAAAGATAGGAAGGGGAAACAAAATAGGATGGAACCTTGGCACGACCATGTCGTGTCTCTCCATCCTGTAGACACGCCAAAATTGACATTACTGTGTATTTCATATTACCTTATAATGCCCCAATTTGACCCTCAAATCGACCTTGTTCGAGTGATTTTCTCAACTTTTACTCTCTCACTCTCTCTAATGTTTGCAGGGTAGGAGAGCCCATTCAAGATTGAGCAGATGCAGGTGAGCACCTTGTAGACACATACATACACACGAGCGCACCGAATCTCTCTCTCTCTCTCTCTCTCTCTCTCAATCAGCCTACCTTCACCGTGATCTGGAATGGTTACCCGGAGACTTTTGCACTAGAACAGGTTGCTTGGATGCTCCCCTTTCCCTCCTCAAGCACCTCAAACTTGAAACACTTGCAACTTTTGGCATAGATTAATAGTTCGATCCTCCCCCCTCTGTCTCCCGCAGACTGCACCTCACTTGAGCTGGACGTGCTCATGCCTCTCACACGCTCCAAAGAACAGCTGCTCTTTGCACATCGCTCTCCCCGTCTATCTATAGTTTCCATAGAATATCTTTGATCCGGAGATCGTCCACTTTCTCCCTCTAGTTCTCCAGTGTTTGATTTCTCCCCCCTCCATCTAGTTTGCTCAGAACGCACTCTCCCTTTCTCTCTCATATCAAAACCCAGCAACCAGGAGTTCGGACAAGTAAACTAGCAAGCTCGAGAAGGAATTTGGACACTCCTAGCCTGACCCAACCGATCAAGGATTCCCGATTAGTTTTCTCGCACGTTCGTGTCATCAAAAACCCAAACCCCGAAGCGATCGAGGCGGCAAAACCCATCCAATTCTACGCAGCAGCGTTCGTTGGAAATCTGCTTGTTACCAGAGGGATGGGGATGTGAATGATCATCACATGTGATCAGAGGGAGCACCGAATAATGGAGGGCGACCCCTGCCGGCGTCCCAACTTCCCTTTGCAGCTCCTCGAGAAGAAGGAAGAGGATGCCTGCTCCAGCTCCGGCTACCCCTCTCTTGCCATGGCCTCCTCCGACGTCACCGTCGCTCGCCCCGGCCCTGGCCCCGGCCCCGGCCCGGGCCACGACCTCGCCCACGGCGGCGGCAGCGGCGAGCAGCCCAAGAAGCCCCCACCGAAGCGCAGCTCCACCAAGGACCGCCACACCAAGGTCGACGGCCGCGGCCGGCGCATCCGCATGCCCGCCACCTGCGCCGCCCGCGTCTTCCAGCTCACCCGCGAGCTCGGCCACAAGACCGACGGGGAGACCATCGAGTGGCTCCTGCAGCAGGCCGAGCCCGCCATCATCGCTGCGACCGGCACCGGCACCATCCCCGCCAACTTCACCTCCCTCAACATCTCTCTCCGCAGCACCGGCTCCAGCATGTCCGCTCCCTCCCAGCTCCGCGCCAACTACTTCAACGCCGCCCTCGCCGGGCCACCCCAGGCCCCCGCGCTGCGCATGCGCGGCGCCGACTGGGACCGCGGCGGCGGCGGTGCCATTGGGTTCACACCCTCCGAGGGGCCATCCACTGCGGCACTGCTGAATTTTCACGCCGGCGCCAGCGGCATCGGCCAGGCACTGCAGGCGGCCAGGCACGACCCCGGCGGCCTCGACGTGTCGCCCGACTTGGATAGCAGCGCAAGGAAGCGTCGCTGGGAGCAAGAGGCCTCCCAGCAGCAGCAGCAGCAACAACAACAACAGCATCAACAAGAGCAGCACCAGCACCAGCAGCAACAACAGCACCACCACTCGCAGCAGCAGACGCAGATGGCAGGCTTCGGGCAGCTGTCAGGTCACGGGCAGATGCCGGGCACCCTGTGGATGGTGACCAACCCCACCAACGCCGGCGGCATCTCCGGGGACTCCATATGGACGTTCCCTTCGGTGGGCAGCACCACCATGTTCAGGGGCTCCATGCCCAGCGGCGGCCTACATTTCATGAACTTCCCCACCCCGATGGCCCTGCTGCCCAGCCAGCAGCTGGGACTCGGCTCCGGCGCTGTCGGCGGCGGCGGCGCGGAGGGCCACATGGGCATACTGGCGGCGCTCAACGCCTACAGGCAGCTGCCGGGCGGGGGCAGCGGCGGCGGGGCGAGCTCGAGCTCGGAGCCAGTGCCGTCCGGGTCCCAACAGCAGCACGGCGGCGGCGGCGGCGGCGGCAGCGACCGGCATGACACGATGAGTACGAGCAACTCCTAGTTCTGATTTTATCCATCCAAAACCCCATGGTGTTGTTGACGATGATGATGATGATGCTTGCCCTCTCCTTCATTTTTCTCTTCTTCCTCTGTTAAATACTCCATCCACAGTGCATGAAATCATGAGAAAACCAATGCTCAGTAGCGGGTAATAGTCCTTCGGTGTGGCCTTGTTGAGATTCGGTGAAGTCCGCGCACATTCGCCATTTTCCCGAAGCTTTGGGTACCAGGGCGACATTGGCGAGCCACGTCGGGTAGAGGATTGGACGGAAGAGACCAGTCTCCTTCCCCTTGGTGAGTTGCTCCTTGATGATCGCTTGTTTCTCCGGGGCATGCTTTCTCCTGCGCTGTTGGATGGGTTTCACCGCGGGGTTGAGGTTGAGCTTGTGCATTACAATCTATCTAGAAATTCCAGGAAGTTGCTCATCAGACCACGCGAAGACATGAATGTACTCAGAAAGGAAATTTTTTTGTTGCTTCTGGACATCGGACGGGAGATCGGCTCCGATCTTGACTCCTAAGGTAGGGTTATACTTTAGGAAGATTGTTAGCAACTTGCCTCCAGGCTCGGGCATTACTGGTCCTTCCTTGGTTCCCCTGATCCCCTTGTTCTTCCCTTCTGGCCTTATGGCTTCGATCGAGATATTATAGCACCTTCTAGCCAGTGACTGGTTACCTTGGACTTCCCCCACGCCATTTTTGGTGGGAAACTTTATTTTCTGGTGATAGGTGGAGGGCACCGCCTTCATCCGGCTGAGGATGACTTTGCCGAAGATGGCGTTGTATGTCATCATTCCCTTGATCACGATGAAGTCTACCATAACTGTAACAATTTTGGGTGGGGTGCCAATGGTAACTGGCAGGCTTAGGGCTCCCTCGGGATAGGTTGCCATGTCGTTGAACCCACAAAGTAGGGTTCGGATCGGGCAGAGTCTAGATGGATTCTCACCCATCTTGAGGAAACAATCATAGGAAAGTACATCAGGGGCACTACCATTGTCGACTAAGATTCTGTCTACATTACAATGGTTTATTATGGCCAATACAACTAGGGGGTCATCGTGCGGGGTTGTTAACCCTTCCAGGTCCTGGTCGGAGAATACCAGGGCCTGCGGTTCACTTGCCGGTGGGGCCTTAGGGGGCTCAGAGGCTCAGCTCAGCCGCTCGGCGTGACGCTTCCTTCCTCGGCTACTATCTCCTCCTGATGTAGCTCCTCCCGCAATGATGTTGATGTGGACCCCACGGGGGATGTTGCCGATTTCCTCGGGGGCACCGCGGTCCTCCTTTTGCCCGGACACGTACCAGGACAAATGCCCCTGACGGACGAGATGCTAGATCTCATCCTGAAGATGGTGGCAGTCATCGATGTGGTGCCCATGGTCGCTGTGGAAGAGGCAGTGTTTGCGGCGGTTGTGATGCTTCACCTTCATAGGCTCGGGTTGGCGGAAGAGGCCCGAGCCTTTGATGTCTTTGTAAATCTCATACACCGAAGCTGTCAAGGGCGTGTACTGCTCGTATCTTCGGGATGACTCTTTATGCTCTCTGTCTCGGTTCTGCCTTTTTCCTTGGCCCGAGCTTGGCTCGGACGCTCGCTTCTTGTCCCCCTCCCTACCCAAGCCAGTTGTGCCGCAGCAAGCACTGAGGACTTCCTCACACTCAGCATGGCACAATGCCAGGGTCACTAGCTCGGCAAGGGGGGTGGGAGGATGCAGGACTAGCTCACGCCGGAGGTTTTCGTCACAGGTGCCTCCCATTAGTACGGTTATGGTAGAGGCTACATCCAGGCGGGGGATGCGTAGGGCTTCCGATTTAAGTCCTTTAATGTAGGCCCGCAGCTTCTCCCCTTGTTCTTGTTTGAGCGCCAACAGCCCCGCTACCGACCTAGGGGGATCGCTACCAGTGAAGCTTTCCTTAAACACTCACCCAAACTGCCTGAAGTCTCAGATGGAACCGGGGGCGAGGGCCCGGAACCATGCCTGAGCACCCTGGACCAGTGTTATCTCGCGCTAGTCCTGAGCCAGAGACGATGACCATGAAGTTATGAACTGCAAGATAGGGAAACGGGTCAGAGGTGCCCAGGGATGAATCCCCAGGGGAAACCCTCTGATGCCTAAGTCAGTAGAGCCTTGATGTGAGGAGTAAGAGGAGATGAGGGTGTGAGATTCCTCTCCACCAAGTAGTGAAGTGGTTCTTGCTCAGGGAGTTTAGGCTTAGTTTGGCCTTACCTTCTGCCAGGGACTCCAGGTGCTCCCAGGGGACATACTCCTTCAGTTGTACTGGTTGGATCTTGGATTGTTCATATTCCTCCAACCCATCGATGATCACCTATAGTCGCCAGACTACTGGGCAGGCCTGCTTGTGCATTCGCAGGAAGACCTGCTTCTTCTTGTTATCAGTTGACCTTTGGAGCATGAGTTGAGGAGTGGTTTTGTACCAGGCCAGGGTCACGGCCGATGGTGCTAGCTGAGGCACAACACCACGAATTCAGACTCTCGGGGTAGGGCGGGATGTCGACTTTATTCTTGTCTTGTTTAGCACCATCTACCAATTTCCCTTGTCCTTTACAAGGGCATGGATGAATGCATCATAGGTGTGCTTTGTACAAGCATCTGACACCTACTTAGGCAACTGTTGGTATAAAGAAATCATATTGGCCGTGGCCCCCATCACAAGCATCTTTTAAAGGCAGGGTGGGTCAACCTTGTGTTTGCCCATCTACAGCTCTCCCTTCTTGATCATACCTTGAATGATATCTTTGAACACACGGCAATCTTCAATGGTGTGCCCGGGCATATGATGATTGGCATCGCCGCGTCTCTTTAGCTCCGAAAGAGTAATCTTGTTATATTTGGTCACCCATTCAAAGAGGACCCCAGTCTTCTCTTTTGGGAAGGAATAAAGTTTCTTCATTTTGGATCACAATGAGGCACTTTCTTGTTGTTCAGCCAACCTAGAAGGAGTGTTGTCGACTCCTTTATCCTTGTTCATTTGCTTCTTGAAATCCTTAAAGTTGACTATGTTGACTTTTTTAGGCGCGGGCCATTTATCATCTGACCTTGCCTTTTGGCTTGAAGCAGCTGGGGTGGAAGATGGCTGTCAAAGGAAATCCTCGATTTTTGCCACCACATTATTTAATCAGTCAAATGACCTATTCTCCATCCCGATCATCTTTTCTAGGACTTCCCACTTCATATTGTGTTTGTAGATCTAGATCGCTTCTTCTTGGTGTGGCATGTGCCTGCACCTCATGCTAAGGTTACACCACCTCTTGATGTATTCCAGGGTAGTTTCATCATTCTTCTACATGGTAGCATAGATTTCAGCCATGGTGACCTCCCTTTCAGTGACATGGAACCAATCCTGAAATTTTCGTTGCATATCCGGCCAGTGGGTGATAGACCCTACCAGCTGCTTTAAGTACCATTCAAAGGTTAGCCCCGTAAGCGAGGACCCAAAGAACTTCAGTAGGTAGGATTCATCAGTTGCCAGATCACCCATCACGTTGATGTAATAGGCTATATGTTCCTTTGGTGAGCCTTGCCCATTGAACTTGTTAAACTTTAGTGGCTTGTTGATGTTGGGAGGCAATCTCTTAGCCGCATGATGGACAGGGTAAGGCACTTTGTACACATCAAAAGCAGCTTGCTCATCATTGTTGTGGTCGGCCAACTTCATCTCGATCATCTGTTCAATCATCTACTTGTTCGGCACCGCCAGGTCTATCGATTCTGGGTAAAAATGGGCTGACTGCATTTGCGGCATTCCCAACACCATTGCTCGGGGTATAATGGTGATTCATTGGTGTTGAGGAGCTGGATGTGGTATTGGGGCAATGCCCCTAGTGTAGTTAAGTACTGGCTGTGAAGCCATCATCTAGGGTGAGCCCTCAAATTCATCAACACCTCGCTGGGATATCTCAGGAGGGGCCTTGACCTGCTTCAGTAGTGTGTATAGTCAATCCACTCACTTGCCTTTTTAATGCTTCAATCTCCTGTGGATATGCTTGAAGTAACATCATCATTGTTGGATCGAGGGTGGATGGGCTAGGAACTTGGCCTCCCCCTTCCAACGGAGCATCTAGAGAAGGTGCTAGCCTCTCTCTTTCGTCTTCAGTAGTGATCACGTTCGCCACCATGGCAGTTGCATCTAAGCTTGTTTCACTGGCGAGGGCTTGTATTATCTCAGCTGCGGCTCTCCTTCTCCTGGTGACAGCACCAATCCTTTCAGTGAGCCTGGCCACCTCTTCATGGTCTTTGGGGAGGGTCTCGTACTGGTTGGCTACTCCAGCCATATTCTAGGTGAAAACCTGTAGCTTCTTGTTGCTTCAAATTATTTTCTTCGATGACTGTCCAGGGAAAGTTAATCTATCAAACACAGGGGAGCTACGCCCGAGACCTCCCCGAATTGCCTCCGAGGTCACAGAGCGGCACCTGCGGTACAAGGAGGCTCGGACGGCAAAGGTACCCACCGTAGGAGGGAATGTCCCTTCTGGAACCACCGGGATTGGGGTATCCCCCTGGGTACTCCCACTCCTGGGGTCCCACTGGCTGGCTCGGGTCAGACCGCTTCATCCTGCACCTCTACAGCCTCGGTCGGCTGGGTCTGGGTCGCCTCACCTCGCGACCCCTCGGCCTCTCCTGGCTTGGATCGGGATCCGCCGCCCTGCGCCCCATCAGCCTTAATGGGTGCCCCAGTGTCAGCCACTGCTGCCTGGAGCACATCCACCTCGGCCACGACTCCTCCAAAGGTGACGGCCCCCTTTGATTCGATGGTCGAGAGAGCCAGCTGCGCGCCCTCTTCGACTAGGCGAGCGGCCTCCGCCCTTCTCGCCCTTTTCCTCTCAGCAGCCACGGCCTTCATTGAGGACTGTAACAACTTTTTCATGGGATCCTTGTGCTTGGCCCCGTGACGCTCGGAAGATCCATCCCGAGCAAGCTGCTTGCCCTTGTCCCGGGAACTCCCGGACATATGAAGTCCGCCGGGAGCAGGCGCCTCCTCCTCATCAAGGATCACCACCTCAGCCGACGACGTCTCTTCATCAGCCACTCACCTCGAATCTGAGCCAAGAAAGATGGACCGTTAGTAAGAGGTTTACTAAGGCAACCCAACATCAACATGGAGCCCTGAAGCCCTTACCTGGAGGTGCCACCGTCTGAGAGGGATACTCCTCAATGTTGGCCTCAGTCATCAACTCGGCGGTGGATCGGCGATTCTCCTGAAGAAGGGCAGCCTTCTTCTCCACCTCTGGGGAAATCACAGCCGACTTTGGAGGGATGTTAGGGTGAAAATTGGAGATCAGCAGGAAGTTCCAAGACCCACTGTCCAAGGCTGCGCCCACCCAAAAATACTGGGTCTTCCAGCCCTTGTGGGAAGAATCTCTGGGAGAGAGGGCCACACAGCTCCTTCCCCTCTTCGCCTGGAGATAGAAGAAGCCCTTACCCACGTGGGTATGCTCCTTCAACTCAAAAAACGCATGGAAGAGGTCTAGCGAAGGCTCGATCCCACACGAATGGTAAAGGAAGATGAAGGAAAATATAAAGGTGTAAGAATTAGAGACCAACTGAACTGGAGCCAGTTGGTAGAATCAAAGCAATTCGGCCGCAAAGTAATGAAGAGGAAGGCAGAACCCGCACTTCCAAGCCAAGAGAAAAGAACAGAAGAGGCCGGAGCGAGTGTCCAGATTGGACTCATGGGGCTCTGCGGGAGAAAAATGATACTTCCAAGGTAGCCCGTACCGACTCTCCAGCCGCTTCACCTCATCCTCAGTTAGCTCACTGCGTAAAGGTTCCACAGGCGCCATAAAAGCCCTAGGAGCCCGCTCAACCTCTTGCACCTCGGCCTCGGGATGATGGTCCGCCATAGAGTAACCAGGAGAGCTGGAAGAGGAAGAAGAAGGTACTGAGCCAGATGACTCAAGGGGAAGCGGAAGTTGGCGAATTGCCACCGCCGTAACCTCTGCAAGCTCTGCGAAGGCCGCCGCAACTCTTTGCTCCTCTGAGTTGCCCTTGCGACGCATGAGCCTCTCGTGAACGCAAAGATGGTGGAAAGAAAAGCCCTAGGTGACGGAAGACAGGAGCGACAGCACGCGCTACGCTTATAAACCCCTCAGGGGAAGCGGCGCGACGTTCCAGTCTTCAAAAAGGGGGCTCCACACATCAATTCGCAAGAATTATTATCATGACGGGCGTATCCTCAGGACAGCCGCATCAAGTGGCCCCTGTCAGGGAAAATCCCCACTCAACTCGAATCACGTATACCTGCCCCAAATGCTACTCGACCGAGCTTAATCTTGGCTCGGGAGTAGGAGGGGAACAAGTGGAGAGGGGGATTTCTACCGCCCGAATAGGAACGGCCAAACGAGGTCCCGCCAGACCGAACGAGGCCCGGATCCTATAAGTGATAGCCCCTTCGGGGCTCACTAAGCCCAATAATTCACTCGGATTAAGCGCTTCCTAGGCGACCTTCGGGTTCGGAAGTCCGAGCGTCAGGTCGATCGGGAGGTCCTTTCGAGGTCCCAAGGAAGGAAGATGTTGTGATGCTTATGAGGGAGGAAAGAAGAACTAAAGAACAAAAGACACTATGAAACCCTTGGAAGTTGATATTCCCAGGACTTAAGAGGCAGATGGATGTGGAGAGTAGTTTTCCTTGGTAGGTACTAGCTCCAGGATGCAGCAGCACTTCGACGCAACCTCTAGATATCTCCCCTTAAACCCATGAAGCCAAGGGTTCTATTTATAGGCCCTTAAGTCCCTAGATGAGTTGGAAAGAATCTAGCTAGAAAATAGGATGAAACCTAGCAAACTCTTGTTGATAATATTCCCAAGAATCCATAGAAACAAACCTAAGGTTCTAAGGATCAGAATTGAGGGAGAAATCACAGAATCAAACTTTCAACTCGACCACGGCATAGCAGAGAAAGAGCAATTCTGCTAGAACTCTCTGTCTGGATTGACGGTCTTACGATAAACCGCCACAGCCATTTAACGGTATAAGGATGGACCGCCAATGTTGGTCGTTCAACAAAGGATAAGATTTGAGAGTTTGAACAGGACTCTACAAGGAAGTGACAGCCTAATGTTCAATCGCCAATTGTCTCTGACGGTCCTATGATAAACCGCTAGAGTACAACGGATAAGATAAGATAAGATTTGAAAGAAAGCTATTGTGTCTTGGACTCTGGCGTCATTAAGTGGTCTAAGAGAGAAGCGCCACACATCAGCAAATGCACCATGGTAAGGCTGCCAGAGATAATGGGGTGGCAAATGAAATAAAGGTTTACTAAGCTTCATCCAGCGGACAAAGGGTGAGGAACGAGATCCATCCAAGGAGAAATGACCCATGAAATAAGCCTTAAAATCGACCAAGATGGCCCAGTAAGGGTGAACAACTCGGAGCATCATAAAGATGAAGAAGGAGATGACCCAACTCATTGGTCATAAAACAAGTGTCAACAGCAAGGGGGGAGATCCAGCGTCTACGTCGAAGTGCTGTCGAGATTTTGAGTGAACTATAGCCAGGGAGGGAGGCTCTATACGTCCGTTTGAGCCTCCGGTTCAGGGAGTAGTGGTTTTTATTTATTTTTGGTCTAGGCATCTAGTCAATTGCTTGTCATTGCATGCTCATTTTTCATCTTTTTCATCCATGTTTTTCACAGTCATCTTCTCATTTTACACCATCCCTATTGTTTTCGTGCCCCATAGGGGTTAAAAACCTAACCCCCAAGTATCCCCCATTCCATTTATGACGTTAATCTCTCATTTCACTTTATAGATATTGCACATTCCAGGGCTAATTTGGGTTCTATTTTCTTGTTCTTTGGGTTGTTTTGCAGGTCAATAGAAGCATAGCACGAGGCCCATCCCCTCTGGCCGGCCGAAAGGGGTGGGGGATCAAGTCCCACAACTTGGAGTCTGGCAACGTCGCACGGTCTACTTCTATCCATTTGCAAGGGTACACTACCCTTCCTGGACCATTTGTCACCTTCTAGCGGCTTATCTTGGACCGTGTAGGCATCAGTCAGCCGTCATCCCACGTTCTCTATCCAGCATTGTCAGTGGCCTATCGAGCGGCCGTGTACACTTATAGGCGGTCCCAACTGGACTGTGTTTACTCTGGCAACACTGCACTTTGGGTGAGTGTCTTTATTTCCCAAGGTACGAGGTGCCCCTCCCTCGCACTTAGTGTCTTGGTGGCGATCACGGGTTGTCCTTTGCACTCTTTCATAGCTCTTAGTTTTATTTAGTGTTCCATATCTTAGTGTGTAAGGGAGTGAAAATAAAATGAGAGAAAAATATATCTACATCCTAATTTTGTGGCGATCACGGTGGGACGCCTAGTGCCTATCATGCTTTTGTTTGTGTTGACCTACATTCTTATGTTTGAGTAAGTTTTAGTTCCCTTGGGATTGCCATTGCGGCTCGTTGTTTTTCTCTATTCTCGGAGTGGTACACGGTCCTTTTTGGGCCGTTTACATCATCCAGCAGTCGGACGATAGACCGTGTGGCTTCTGTCTCAGGCATGGTTCTGCACTTCATCTTTTCTGTCGGCCTGTTTTTTCAAGTGGTCCTATGAGTGCCGTGTTGGTCATACCGTGGTTGGTCGGTAGACCCCTTATCTTTGCACTCGTCTATTCCTGTTGATTATATCTGTGGATTTGTTACGTCCCTGCAGAAGAACTTTCCATCTGAGAAAGAGAGAGAGGAGTTCGAAAAGAGAAGAGAGAGCCAGTTTGAAGAGCCTTGATCCATTGTGGTCTCTACTTCTTAAGAAGCTACATTATTTTATTTTTAAGAATCCGATTGACTATTTTTCAGTTTCTTTGTCTTTGAAATTTATCCTTCACAAAGTCTTGTTACCCTCTGTGTGTGTTCAGAGGAAGGGAGAAGATCTCTGGGTACCCTCCATTGTCTTGGAGGAAGAGAGGATTGTTCCTCTGGTAGGTAATCTACTGGGAGCAAGTTACTGGGTTACCCTTTGTACTGTGCAAAGGAAGGGAGGCAGTTCCTCCAGTTTGTGTTTTACTTCTGGTGTCCAGAAGTTTGAGGAGGGTGTACCTCGAGGGCAAGCTATCCGTCAGTAGTTGTTAGCAGACTGAGTCTGCTGTGATCTCGTTGCATTCTGCAAGGAAGCCTTACTCTGAGGAGTAAGGGGTAGACGTAGATTGCGGGTAGCAATCGAACCACCTAAAAACTATATGTCTCGTGTGGTTTGCCTTATCCATCTGTTATTTGATTGATTGCACGTCTATCGCTCGACCAATCTCTTCTCAGATAGTGCTTCTATTCGCAAGTGTTGGGTCTGATTATCTGTGAGGTCTCGATTTATTCTAGTTAGATCGAATTTGTGGTGATCTATTCAACCCCTCCCCTTCTAGCTCACCTTCCACATAGTCTGACAGCCTAGCCTTCTCCTCGTGAATGGAGAAGAGGTTGTCCTCCTCCTCTTCTGAGAGCCAGCTATTGCTCTTGCTCTTGATCACTGGGAAAGGACTGATTCCCTTGAAGTAGAGAGCTACATCGGCCAGGTTGCATTTCACCGGAGTGAACAGGGATAGGTCAGCAAAGACCGCGCGTTGTTCCCCATCTTTGTTGTATTTTATACACTGATGGAGGGTCGAGGAGATGACCCAATTTTCATGGAGCCTGGGCCTACCCAATAACACTTTGTAGGATGTGCTAGAGTCGATGATGTAAATGGTCACCTTGGAGGCAAAATCATCGAGCATCAAATCAACATCCAGCCGGCCGAGGACTTCCTCAGTATTCTGGTTGAAACTAGATATCTTAACTTCCTGAACCTTTTGGAGATAGGGAGTCAGATATAAGGCCTTGAAGGTTTTGATGGCCATGATAATGACAGCTGCGTCGACATCCACCAGAATTCGGTTTCCCTCATGCCCATTGATTTTGCCCTTCATGTAGAGGGGTAGATTATGGCACAGAGGAGAGAGTAGAAAGTCTTTCTCCTTGAAGGTCACAGCGGCCATAAAAGCCTCATACGTGGCAGCTTTTATTTTTGTTGCGTACGCTTCATAGACTTCCAGCTCTTGAAGTATCTTGATAAGAATTTCCCTCAAATCTTTACTCCAAGCTATGACTTCCCAGATTGTGATGCTGGTAGGGAAACGCTTCATATGGTGGAGGACCTTTTGATCAGCTCGAGCTCGAGCATCCTCCAGTGATGGTAATATGTCAGGCTGGATCTGCTGTGAGCTGCCACCCCGCTCCTCGTTAGGGAGTTGCACCGCCTTGCCCTTGTTACTGGGATCAGGCTGACTGTGACGAGCCACAAACTCTTGGAAGAGGGAGGCCAATGATGGCTCTTCTGAAGATAGCTAAGGGGCTGGTCCATCCTTGCCAAATGATCCTGCTTGTTCTGCAGGGCTGGCCGAAGCTAGTGATGGGACTGGAATGCTAGCGATAGTCCCCTCGACGCCAGCCGGGTCGAAGATGCTGGGTTGCCCCCGGATCTCCACTAGTGGGATCGGGGTAGGTTGTTCTCCTCAGAGGAGGATAACCCATTCGGGATCGAAGGGAGAGTGGCGAAGAGATGGCTCAGGGGCTCCGCCATGACCTCTGCTACGTCCACGACCATGATCTCAGCCACAGCTGGTGTGCTCTGGAGCTGGTTGCAGTCTGAGTGGAGCCGCAGCCCTTTGTCTGGTTCTGGATGCTACCGGCTCACCTCGCTAGGAGGCATTGATATTTTCTGGAGGTGGGATGGCAACCATGTTGCAGGTGCAGCCACGAAGCATCTGTTCCAGCTATTCCACGGTGATCTCCTTGTCCTTATAGAACAAGGTTTGAAATATGACTCGGAGGTCTTGCAGATGGTCTTCTTTTCTTCTGGTCTTGACCACCAGGTCATCTATGTAGCACTCGACCTTATAGTAGAACAGCTCATCAAATATTCTGGTCATTGTCCGCTGGTAAGTTGCACTGGTGTTCTTTAATTTGAACGACATCCTCTTGTAGTGATAGATGCCCTTGGTGGTTCAGAAGGCAGTATAGACTCGGTCATGCTCCGCGATCCATATTTGATTATAACCAGACGACCCATCCATAAATGACAGAGCTTCGTGACCGGTTGTGGCATCGACCATGACTTCCGTTATTGGCACCAGAAAGTCATCCTTGGGACATACTTTATTCAGATCTTGGAAGTCTACACATATTCGGATCTATCTATTCTTCTTTTTCATAGGCACAATGTTGGCCAGCCACGTAGTGTATTGATTTTCTTCGATGAAACTCACATTAATGAGTTTGTCTACTTCTTTGCATATCTGAGTGATAAGCTCCGGTCTCATGCGCCGTGGCGACTACTTTACTGGCTCCACTTCGGGATTTATGGCCAGCTCATGTTGTGATACTATGGGGCTAACTTCTGGCATCTCATTGTCAGTCCAGGCAAAGTAATCCCGATATTCTTGCAGCAACTGGATGTATAGCTTCTGTTCTTCGGGTGACAATTGAGCACTGAGGAAGGTCGGCCTGGGATCATCCTCACTTCCCAAGTTGATTTCTATTAGCTCATCGACCGTGGCTTGGCCTCCATCTTCTATTTTCGGGGGCGTCGACTGAAGGTCAACGAAGTCTTGAATATCGTCTTCGAGCTCGAATGCCTTGAGCCCTTCATTATGTTGCCCCCGGACCTCGTCAGGGGCTTCTAGTTTGGCCGGTGGTGACTATTTGAATTGTTCTGTTAGTAGGTCCTCTGCAGCTTTGGTTTTAGCAGATGTGCTAGCAGTTTCAACCTCTGTTGGTGTGTTGGTAGCCCTGGAGGGCTGATAGTTATTTAGTGCTGAGTTGGAGGAGAAACATTTCAACTCTGTGGCACGTGAAGATGATTCTGCCCCCTCGCCTCCTTGAATCACCCTGTCTTCAGTGGAGGTAGCCAGTTCTTTTCTAGTAGCGGGCATTTCCCGATCAATCTCAGTAGAAACTTCCACGATCGGTCTAAGGGGTGCTGATACCACTACCAAGGGAGGGCTACAGGAGGATAGCCCTGCTTCCTCAATGTCTTCGACTTCGCTGCTACTGGCCGTATCAAATCTGACTTGGAAAATCGTCTCTTTAGGGTAAACCTGCTCCCAACACTTGCAAGGAGCTATGGCTTCTCATTCTGGGTCTCTCGACTGAGCCGACCCGGCATGTTCAACCTCAGCTGGGTATTCATCATAAGTTGCCCCCGGTGGACTATCTTTTGCTGGGAAGAAAGTGGATATGGTGTCCACTTCATAACACCCACTGTAATAATATTCCTCAAGGGTGAAGCCCAACCCTGGATGTTGGGAAACATGCCTCAATTCTTTGTCCAGACTGGCAGGATACCAAAGCCTTTTGAATGCCTCCTTCTCCTTGCGAGGCTGGCCAGAGGGGATATGCTGCTTCCGGAACATCTTGGCCACCCAGTTTGTTGTGAACGTCAGCCCTTGAATGGGGACTAACGGGTTCTCTATATCTTCAAGGAGATGACAGTCAGCATCTTCCTGTGCAGGGTGTTCTTCAGCTGTGTAGAACAAGCTACTGGGGCCTTCAGACTATGCCACCTCCCATGTCTTGAAAGGCTCGACAATGATATGATCGAGGCCAAATATTGGCTTAATAAGACCCTCTGGGATTTTGATATGGCTGTGATGCTGATCGACCTCAGCTTCATTAGCTTCAGAGTAGGTGGCGGGAGGCGCAGCTCTGCCCACGTCTCCTGTTCTTGCAATGTGTGAGACCGTTTTGGGATTGACATACCCCAGTGGCACTGGTGGGAACCAATCATCGCCAGAGGTGCTTTTTGATGCCCTGGCCGGGGTCTTGGCTTTGGAGATCTTCTGTGACTACTTCGCATACAGAGAGGCATCGAGCAGGTGACACTCGAACACTTCAAATGGGTGGAGGTCAGCAAATATCCTCTCCTCCTTCCCCTCTTGGTTGTATTTGATACACTGTGTCCGGTCCTAGAAAGAGAGGCAACTATATCGGGGGATACCCAATTATTGGACTCCAAGTCAATGAAATCAATTTTCGTGAGCTCTCCATTAGGTAGGTGTGCATGGGATATGATTGGGAGAGGGGCCATTGGACCCTAGACTCAATGATGACAATGGTGGGTGGACAATGCACAGGTCGGACCAATGGTGACTCCACTGCAAGCGTGCCCTAGGACTTGCTTGTGAGAACAAGTCAATGACTTGCTCTTATACCACTTGATGTGACACCACCTTGGAGGTGATAGCCACAAGACCGATGCACCTTGGACCTATACTCGCAAGCAATCAAATTTGAGTAGCGAACCCACTCTAGCATACTCACCCGTGTAACACACACATGTACCCGTGGGCAACTCGACGATGGTAGAGAGGGTCTAGGGGGGGACCTTGACGCTCCGGGGTGATTTGGCTAGCTTTAGGCTGAACCACCTAAGGGTCTGGGATGCCCAACCTCACGGGCGGCTAGCACGCCAAGGGTGTGGGTTGTAGGGTGATCTCTCTCACAACTCGCTCCGCGGTGAACACTCAATTTGCTCGATTTTGGATCGGGTGCTCACTCGCCGTCCAACGGAGCTAAAAGACAATACAAATTAAGCAAGATAAACTAGACATGAGAGGGGGTCAGTAGCTCACCTGATCGGCATGAAGACGCCAATCCTGGCCAGAGACAAGGCGAGCGGGGAAGCGTGGGTTTCCCCGAACGCTTCGCTGATGAAGCTTCACCCTGAGATAAATAATTACATGCACTACACCTCATGCAGGAGGGTTGGACTAGGGGTTGGGGAAGTCAAATTACAATCAAAACTACCTCCACGCAGGGAGGAGCGGTCAGCCGGCCAAGCGGCGAGGGGAATGTTGAACTATGAGCTAATCAGAAGGGGGGGTTGCCGGTTCTGTCCGCTCTCTAGAACAGGGGATAGACAGCAACAAAACCAGTGGAAAAGCCTCCCAAGTTGGCCTAGGAGGATGCTTGATTTTTGTGGGAATTTTTGGTTGGCAGTGATGGTCGGGGCAGAGTCGTGAACAGGGCCTCTGCTTTTTGGTTCTGATAGCTTCAGAGTCACTACAGCAGAAAGGCGAGGCCATCACAGTCACTCCCGAGCTCCGAATCAGGTGAGATTAGAGTCATTGGATTTGTGGACGACTCCTCTTCGAACGGAGACCCACGGCATTACCGGCGGAGGTCGGAGTAGACGGCAAGGTCCCGAACAGTGAAGGGGTATCAGGTCAGTCTCAGAGGGAACTGATCTGCACACCCGAGGGATAAAATTAGGAACTCAGTGTCTTGGGGTCCAAACGGAGAGCCACTTCATGGTACTGGAAGAAGATTCGTAGTAGAAGCTCTCAGCCAAGCGGTGCTCCAAGAATCCCAGAAATCAGCCTGAGGGAGCCTTTGCAAGCCTTATCTAGTTATCTGCCCGAAAGGGAACGCCCAGTCCGGTGGTGAAGGCTCCTCTGGGCAGCCACAAGCTCAGACGATGGCGAGACCACCACCGTTGTGTAAAGGACTTGGAGATACTTCCAACGGTACCTCTTGTGCATCCAGGGGCTCTGGGATGAAGTCATGGCAGGCTCTGTAACCAGCAACTTCTCTGTTGCCTGCAAACTGAGAACTGCAGGTTGAAAAGGGGAGGTGGGAAATGAGGAAAATGGGAAGGGAAAGCGGTGGATGGGTGTGGAGGCAACCCTTGGCTGTTAGGGGGTCTGGGAGGGGGTAAATCAAAGTGAGGGAGTGGGAGAATGGGGGCTGGAAGGTGGTCTAGCAGGTGGTGAGAGAGTGAGCTACGAAATTGGGACAAGGAGGGAGAGGGAGAGGGATGGTGGTTTCCCTAGTTGGGGTGGTCTAGGGTTTGGTGGAGGAGAAAGGGAGGAAAAATTATTCAAATCTTCCCTTGGGAGCTAGGGGGATTGTGTGGGGAACAGAGAGGATTGCGTTGGGAAGAAGGGGATTGTGTTGGGAAGGCCAAGATCCTCCTAGGGAGGGAAGAGATTTGGTGGGGAGTGGTGGAGGGGCAATGAATGCACCTAGGGAAGTGGCAAGGTGGCTGAGGTGGCAGCTTAGGTGGCAGATCTAGGGCTGATGTGGAGGGTGAGGTGGAGGTTCCGCTGCTATCAGTTCGGGACGTGACAGAAACAGCTGTAACTCGATAGCCGAAGGGACCACGGCTCTATAAGTTAGTCCTAACGGCATGAAAGCAAACCCTGGTCTCTCAGTCGGGGGACCACCGAACTAACGGAAAACCTTGCTACAATACCAGAAGAAACACCATGACACCACTGTCGTGGAGACTTGTCCTTACAAATGAAGGCCCAACCTAAGACCACTCGGTCTGGGGGTACGGTCACGACCTTGCCGTCGTGAACCCTACACTATCTATGGGTATGACTTCGGTTACACACAAGAACTACCCGTAAAATCATGTCTCACAGATGAGAAACTGAACCTCGAGTCACGAGAGTCATGTGTCGCATGACGGGAGTACTAGCCCACTAAACGTAAGACCAGATACATCCACTGACGACTTAGTTCGCACCCCGGGTGTCTCCCTACGCACCCCAGGCAGAGACTATGACACCACACAAGTAACCAAATAACTCAAACAAGGGTCTAGTCGGGGCCGTGCTCATCAGCACGCGTCTGAATTCCCCGAACACATGTGCACACATTGACTGACTACTTTACGTCAGGCCCTCTTGTTAGTTTTCCTCATGGCCCGGACTCGAGCCGACACAGTGGGAGACCCTATAGCGATGAACCTAAAATCATCTCTCTTGGGTGTAACTCTCCACCTACTCCCTAGTAGGTAGGCACATGCGTGTCCAGACAAGCTACGACTAGTGGGGGGTGACTGAACATGTACACTCCCCGTAGAGAGGAAACACCGAAGTACCAAAGGTCACGGATGCACCCATTCGTAAGAACCACGAAGTACCAGGTGGCTAGGTGCCACCAGACTCTGGACAGTTCATTAGATCTACTAACCCAACGGTCCTCGAGTCATGCGACTCGAGCCAAGACCATTGTACAACATGGCTCCATGTCGTCAATTTATCTTAATCCTAGGGTCAAACGTTGATCAAATAATCCTTAAGGCATCTCACAACCGCCGAGTTCATCCCCTTTCCAAGGGAGACCAAGAAGCACTCGACCCCAGGCTGGGTCACAAAACTCTCGGTCATTGGCCATATGCATGGCCCACACGAAACCTGCTTTTCGAAGAAGCTAACATAGTGCGGGGACACCCCTCTGCACCAAAACTGATACATGGTGACTCGGTCTAACACGGCAAGAAAGCCTGGAACACACAAGGTCACCCGGACCCTCTAAACAACATGGACACACTAATCGAGATATATTGAATCCTCAGGACACCCAAAAATATGGTCACGATCCCCACGGGGTGTCTGGGACATCCATAGAACCAAGGGTTGACCAAAGGGTCTCAACCAGGTAGATCGGACGCCAAGATGGGTGAAGAGGCAGCCTTTCGATTGACCAGACTGCTGGGTTGGTTGACCTAGCCCACAGTGTAGGTCGACCAAGGCTGGGTCGGCCGACTGGCCCAGTGGGTCAGTCAGCTGCTCCAAGACCAGTCACCCCACTAACCTGGATTGGTCGATCGATCCATCTGGGTCAGTCGACCAAACCAGGGCAGACCACCCTGTTGCCGTGTCATCGGTCAACCGAACCTCTCTGTCGATCGATCGATTCCGGTGACGCACGAGCGAGGGCTCCACCGTGGGAGCTTAAACCACTCCCCACTCAACCCATTTGAGGGAAAAAATATGGGGAAACCCTTCCCCAACATCCTTAGCACTGGGAGGTCCCATTCAAACCATAAAAACTCTGTCGAATCAATCGAATCGTCTCTTACCCCAAAAACATGCATTTTAATCCCGACATGGAAGGAAACCACCATCGGCCTATAAAATGTGACGAAATGGAATACACGGGTCAAGGATCCATCTCCCTATCTCCACCGAAGATTTCACGTGCCGAGGACGTCGATTCCATGCGAAAATGAGCCTCGAACCACCGCCGAGCTCACGAACTCGCGAATGAAGCATGTTGCGTCACCGCCCTATTCCTCGCTCCATCCTCGCAGCTCGTCGCCCCACGAGCCTTGCCGCCGCGCCCCGCTCAAGCTTCGTCGACTGTCGGAGCGAGAGGGAGAGAAAGAGAGAACTGAGAGGAGAGAGGGAGAGAAATGAGAGAATGAGGGAGAGGGGGTGAAAGGGTTTCACGACTATATGACAGCCCCTCACGGAATAACACTAGGGAGGATTTGGCTATACACTTAGGGCTTCTCACGGCTATATGATTGCCCCTAAATGTTGTAGACCGAGTTTGGTGAATGCCAACACTTGATCATCATAATACCGGTATATATTTGGACTTTACCCCTCCCGTGGGATCAGATCAGGACCCCTTATTTTTAAAACACTAGTATTTAAATGTCATCTATTTGGGACCCATAGCCCCTGATATTTATCTAGACTAATTCCACTTTAATGGCCAAGAATTCCAAGGATCAAGTCATGTAGGAATATTAAGACAGATTTCATGAACATAGAGTTCCAAGACAGAACTTGTAGTAATGACGACATCAATAAACCATATGAAAATCATGACAATCTGAAAATCTAGGTGATTAGGTACAACCAGCTTGGCTGCCTTGAGGGAATCCAAGGCTAGTGTAGACTTACAGAGGTCTCTATTGTTGTGTGCCTGTGGTTTTGATAATGTCAATATTATGAGTCATTCTTTATATAAACCTGATATAGGCTTTTATGACTGCGAAATGTGCTTAAAATAGAAGTCAACGTAGGACAGTCAACGTAGGTCATGAGGTCAACGCTACTGAGTTGACATAAGATCAACTGGTCAAATTGCTCGAGCCATCAACTACATTTGAAAGGTCTATGCATACTCCCTCTGTCAATCAGGTAAGGCCAATGCATATTCTATTTGCAATACAAAGTCCGAGCACATTCTTCATACAAAGTCTGAGCACATTCTTCCTTGTGCTATTACTGGAGTCTGTGAAGTCCATGTAGATTTACTTGCTACATATCCAAAGTCCATGCATGTTATATGTTAAGGCTGAGTCATTAGGTCTGAGGTCAAGTCCGTGCAGACCTAACTCCATTACGGCAGCACAGCATAGCAAGTCCATGCATGTCTCATGCCTGCAAACACAAGGTCCGTGCAAGCTTGTTGCTGCACATAGGTAAGTCCGAGCACACACTGTACTAAACTCGGAGCACATCCTTAGTATGGCATTTAAGGTCCGAGCACACACTGTTTAAGTCCATGCACATTTTTCAATGTCCATGCATATTTGCATTAAGTTTGAGCCAAAGTCCGTGGACAGGCTGTCTTGTGCATACCTTCATCTTAAGCATATCAGGTCCATGTACGTTTGAAGTCCGTGGAGGTTTAAGTCTGTGCATATTTTACTTGTCCTTCCAAGTCCACGCATTGTTAAGTCCATGCATATATGTGAGTCTGTGCATATATGTAACGACCCAGAGCTCAGGGTACTGATAACCCGATATAAATATTAGACTACCGCTACCAAGAACTGGGGACGCCACCCAAGAGGCTGATGAGGCCCATAAAGGGTTAGTGGGGGGTTTGTCGAGGGAGCGTATAAACAATTAGAATTACACCACGCGTAATATTAATTAGAGCAGTAAAATAAATTAAAGTGCGAAAGCAGTTAAAAAAATATATTAGAGTGATAATTATAAATAATAGTCCAGAATTTACAATTATGCAAGTCTAACAACAACAAAATAGTCCCACTGTACAACTACACGGAGCATACCCCGGACAAAAGTACACCAGGACTGACGGACCACAACTGGCGCTCTAGGCACGGTCTCTAAAAACACGCAATGGATCGACAGACGACTGGGACGGCTCACTTGCAAGAAGGAAATGTGAGTCACAGCCAGACTCAGTAGGGGTCACGTGGATCCCTACCATGCACTAAACACGCAAGCATACAGTAATGAAGGCAAATAGAGTATGCATTTGAAGCAGTAAACAAACAATGGCACAAGTAAATCACAGTTATAGCAAAGCAGGAAAGCCTACCTAAACGGGTAAATGTGTCGAATTACGTTTAATTAATAGCATCAGAAGTTAAATCTACCAATAGAGTAAACCTCAGCTAACCATGTGATAGGAAGAAGGAAAGCCACCAGAAAGAAGAAACCAGATGCGTCCACTGACGTCTTACACTGCGTCTCAAGCACCTCGTAGTCAAGCTCATGACAAGCGAGTGACACAATAGTACCACACTGAGTGACTAATCAGAGTAACGCTCGTCAGCGTCAGTCCAAGCCTCTGACCACGTGTGCACACACTGACCCATCAAGGTACATGTAGCTCCTTCGCTCCCCTTCACTAGCTTTGACTCAGGGTTTGTGGTAGAGCTGACATTTTGTGCTATATCCAAGGTTGGAGTCCGAGGGGGAGCATGTGCCGACTCCCATCGAGGCGGATCTGGGAGAGACCTCTACCTCTCCGATGATTACTGGGGGCACCCGAATGTTAGAGGAGCCTCTGCCCTCTCCGACTTCGGCAGGAGACGCTGTTGAGGTTGAGGAGAGACTACCCTCACCGACCCTGAGCGGGGGTGTTATAGGCATGGCAGGGGCCATAGTAGGTGAGAGCCAGGACATTTCTCAGGTTTTTCACCTTGTCTTGTCATAGGGAAGTCTTGAGCATTATTGACCCGCTTTGTGTTTGGTGGGGTTGTACAGGTCCTTTTGGCGTGCTGGCTGAGGTGGGCCACTCCTCCCTGGAACTAGGGATCGAGTGGCCCACATCTGTTTTGCCACCGGAGCCACTGTTGGATGCCAGCGTGGGAGCGTCCTTGCTCCAACGAGCCCGAGGCTACGTAGGAGGTGATCCCCTACCTTCCTCGGAGGAGCTCCATCGACGGTTGAGTGAGTGCACCCATGGCTATCACGGCCTTGGGTTCCCACACGAGCTCTGGATGTCCTGCCTGGCCAGTATCTAGGCAGAGTACCTGCGGCTTGTAGAGGCGTAGGAGCAAAGGGGTCGACGGCTAGCGACCGTTCGAGAGCTGGAGGAGCAGCGGGCTCGGCTTGCACTGGTGGCTGTCGAGTAGGAGAGGTGTGCTGATGCGGCAATGCCGCTTGCTTGGGATCACACCGCACGGTTGAGGGTGGCAGAGAGCAGAGCCGAGGCCCTGGAGAAGGCCCTGGAAGAGCAACGGCGTGATGTGGAACTCGCTAGGGTCAAGTGGCAGACTGCCAAGACGGGGGCCAAGGCGAGCGTGCAGCTCGCGTCGACCTTGAAGGCGGAGCTGGCTGCTACAAAGTCCCACTTAGCGGAGCTGGAGGGGAGTAGGGCTGGGCTATGATTGTATCACTTCCCCCCTTTTTGTTATCTAGATCGTACATTTTTTGTTACCTCAAGGGCATGTCTTAGGCTCCCCTTTTATAGAGAATATTAATGATAGATTCTAGATTTTGATATCATCATTTGCTAGGTTCCTCCACTTCTTGTTCCATGGAACCCTGTCGAATGCAGGGACTGGCGACCACTTACTGTTAGTCTGCTTGATTCTCCCCTACCACATATTTATACAGGGTGTAACAGGCCAGGTTTTACCCATTTTGGGGGCATTGAAGTGGAGAACTAGGCTTGAGGACAGTGTGGTTGGATTTTGGGGACTAGGAACTGGGGACTGGGTACTGGGAAGAGACCAAGTGCTGGGGGCTAGTCTCTAGGAGAGAAAAGCCTGTGTTGTATGGGGTTAGCGTAGGTTTGTCAGGATGTGGTAGCCTACGAGGTCAAATCTGAGGGTTGGTTCTGGGATGCATCAGTTATAGACTGACGCATGGGGTGTTGGTTGTCTTGATGTTGTTAGCCAAAAATGTGGCTTATGTCTGGCTAAGAAGTTGAGGCTGTGGTGGTCGAATGACCCTGAGAAATGTGACGGCCAAGGGCCAGAACTGGGGGCTGGGGCTGGCTAACTAACCCGTGAAGGGATCGCAGCCAAAATGCAGGAGCTGGATATTGGCGCTAAGTCTGGGTGATTGGCTCACGAATGTGTGATGGCTGGATCGCTGGACTGGCGACTGGCACTGGGACTGAGTGGCTGGCCTATGAAGTTGTTGTAGCCACGATACTGGAATTGGGGACTGTCACTTGAACTGGGTGGCTAGCCTATGACGACACTGAAGCCATGCTGCTGCGATTGGAAACTGGTACTGGAACTAGGTGGTTGGCCTGTGAAGACGTTGAAGCCACGATGCTGGAACTGGAGATTGGTACTGGCATTGGGTAGCTGGTCTGTGAAGGCATTGAAGCCATGATGCTGGGACTGGAGACTGGTGCTAGAACTAGGTGGCTGTGATGGGGGGCATCATTTACCCCCTCCACATTTTTCGAAGCTCGGATGGATCATCATCATGTACCATCGTGTTCTTACATTTCTTTGAGTCATGTCATGTAGCTTTTATATTTTATTTGAGTCATTTTGATTTTCTAGTATAGGCTCTTGATGCCGCTGCTTGTGAGCATGTTAGGCACCTAGATCACTGTCGTTGATCACCGCTGTAAGTTGTGAGTGCGAGACCTATCCCGTGGCTCGTTCCGAGCATGAGAGTGAGCCGACCACCCAAGACTCAACGCCGGTTTCTCAACCGTGCAGATCGACTCGTTGCCCTCGCCGGGGACGACCGTGAGCCAGTGCTTCTTGTTTCGGGGCATCTTAGTCCCTTCGGGAACCACGTTAGGTGATGACTTGGTCGCATAGTTGCTGGTCTTGTCGATCCACTAGTCACGTCATCTAGTAGAAGTCCAAGGTACGCATCCACACCCTGAGTCTCATTGTCGTCCCGCATCAGGACTCTATTTTCTACACGCACAGGGCTCCAAGACCTCCTTCCAGGGCTAATATCTTTTAGATTACTCCACCAATTCATGTTCTATCTTCTCTAGGATCTTACCCTTCATATTATCTCAAGATTGATCTATCATACTAAAATTTTGGTGGACTTTATCTCCTAAAATTTGGGGAGAACTTTCTGGGTTTCCTGCACCTCTATATAAGCTGCCCAGTTCGCAGTTGCGACAGGGGGGCACTTTCTCGATTCGGGGCAAAGTCATACTACACCGTCTACCTGTCTCTTCAACCCTGGCCTGAAGAGGGAAGTATTAACTTTCTATTCCACGCTCTAGGGCTTGATTTGGTTCATTCTATCTCTAGTTCTCCCCTCCTACTTTTAGCAAATCATCACAATTTTCTGCATTCTCTGCTACACCTGCACTTTTGCACATTTTGCATCATCATTTTCTCCCTATCCTTTGCATCTTAATTCGTGATTTTAACTCTTATGTATTCACAACACACACACCTATCTTTTGCATCCTTCCACAGGGGTTAAAAATCTCCCCCCGATGTGTTCTCCCTTAATTTTTAGCCCTATTTTATCACTGTGGGATTGATACTACACTTCATGGATCTAATGGGTTTTTATCTTTGTGTTTGATCTTTGTTTTGTAGGAGAGCATGAATACAACGTGAGGCCCTCTTCCTCTAGTCAGCTGGAAGGAGAGGAGGTTGAATCCACGACATTCCCCATACCCCGTTTCTCAAGCACGATCAAGTCTTCATCTTTCCAATGTACACGGCGCCGTTGCATCCTTTCTTCATCTCTGTGGCGTTGTTGCAACCTTGGTGGTGATAACGGTCAGTATCTTAATCTTCATCACCCTTTGATTCACACTTTCATGCTTGTTTATGTTCATATGCATATACTAGCATCGTTAGTTTGGGGGCGGGGTGATACATAAACTATCAACCTACAGCCGCCTCCTGCCAAACCTCTAGGAGTATAACCATTGCGTGGCCATGCGTTCCCTGCCTCTTTTGTCTAGGGTTCTATCTCTCCACCGCTCTCGTAAGAGGCTCATGCACCGCGAGGGGAGTTAGGAGGAGCAAAGAATCGCGAAGGCCTTTGCAGACTTTAGCAGAGATCATAGCGGCAGTGATCCGGTGGCTTCCACCTCCTCCTAAGTCGACGCCCCTCTCCTCTTCCTCTTGTTCCTCTCGTCTTGCCATGGCAGAGCAGTATCCTGCAACCGAAGCCTAGGAGGCCGATCAGGGCACAGGGAGCTTGGCACCACAGCCTGAGCACCCTATGCGCGGCGAGTTGGGCAAGGCCAAAGTGAAGAAAATGGAGAGGCACTATGGGCTGCCATGGTAGTATTATTTCTCTCTGCCCAAACCTCACGAGTCTTGTCTAGGCACTCGTTTGAGTCTCTTTTGCACTTTTGTCTTGACTTGGAAATGTGGGTTTCACCTGCCTCTCCACCCATTCGTCGTGCAGTTGCTTCATGATTGGGACATCACCCATGATTCCCTCTGGCTCGGCACCTCTCTCCCTCCTGGAGAAGTGTAGGATGCAGCTTTATGATTGGACGGGTCTACCTCGGCACTTGAGCTACTTATTTGGGCCATCTTAGCATATTTTTCCCTTTTATTTGAGTCATTCTGATGTAATTTTCCCTTTGTTTGAGTCAAACCCCTAGGTTAATATGTCATTTACCTAAGTTTGTGATCATCATGATAGGATAGAGTAGCATATGGGCCCAATTAGGTGGGCCTGGCCCAGGGGCGCAGGGCACAAGGCCACCCCGGAGTCCTCCAGGTAATCGTCATAGACGGCTTCGATTGGGGCCAAGGCCGCTGCATCTTCAGGAACCTGGTGCTGGATGGATATAGTGTAGACTCCTCTCCCGGGGCCGCCTGTCATATGGGGACGCGGCGGGGCCACCACATAGTCTCCCATTCTTAGCTCATCCCTGTTAATCAGGTCTTGGGCTATGTCTTTGAAGACGTAACAATCTTCAATAGGGTGGTCGAGTATCTGGTGATAGGGGCAGAACAGTGGGTCGCCGCTTCTCCGAACATCTTGAGGCCTCTTGGACCTCGGGAGGGAAACCTTACCATAGTGGCAGGCCCAATCAAAGATGCCTCGAGTCTTTTCTCTTGGGAAGGAGTAGGGCTTTTGCAGCTTCTCTTGTAGCGTGAGGCCTCGCCCAGCTGGCCGTCCAGCTAAAGGGCCCGCCGGATTCCTTATCCTTCTTGCTGACTGGACGGAGGTATCGGGGCTAGTGGTTCGGGACCAAGCCACGTCTTCATCCCATAGGCGGGGGAAACCCTGGGTCAAGTTTGCCACCAGTACAGCTAGTTCGACCAATTGTTCCTTCAACATCTCGATCTCCCGTTGCTGCCTATGGTATAAGGCGAGCATAACGGGCTCGTATCGGGAAGGGCCTGAAATATAGCCTGTACCTCCACTTCTTGCCTCGCCAACAGAGGGGGATGATGGAACCCTAATGATGCGGTCCCTCAAGGTCGGCTCCTTGGAAGAGGGGAAGACCTCCCCCGCGGGACTGCGGTGGAGAGGATTCCAGAGGAACACTTCTTCATCTTGCGTCTCTTCAGCCGGTGGCAGAGGTTGTTTGTTGCGGTGGGCTTCCTGTAGGGCTGCAGCCTTGACGGGGTGTGGACGTCAAAAAATGACGACAAGGCTCCCATGGCATCCGCGGCACTCGCGCCTACGTGCGAGTCAAAGGCGGGAAGGCCGAATAAACTCATACCTCGCCCGGCCAGGACGAGAACTCACTCGGCAGCCTGCTACCCACTAAGGGAGGCCCCCGGGCAGAAGATACCCACGATCGACCATGTCGGGAGGTGAATTGAAGAAGAGCCGGAGATTTTGGCACACTATCGGCTTATGCCGGAAGACACGCAAAGTCTCGGATCGAAGCCCAGAAATGGTAAAATAAAATATTCCAGATGCCATGCGCTGCAACTAAAACATCCCGGGAGTGCCGGCATTCGTATAAAGGGTCGCGACTTCGAAAAGAATCTGTTCGGCACTTGAAACGGCATGAAAAAGCCTTGAAATGGCGCGATGAGGGCCTTAACCGGCGTGCCCCAAATCGGCGCGCCCCCCTCCCCTTCCTTGCCTTGAAATGGCGCGCCCTGCTTGTTATCCGGCGCGCCCCTGCTTGGTTATCTGACGCGCTCAAATAACCCATCAAGTTCCCTTCAAACACTTGAAACGACAGGTTGAAACGACGTGCCATTCCCTTCAAATACTTGAAACGGCGCGGGTTGAAACGGCGTGCCATTCCCTTCAAACACTTGAAACGGCGCGGGTTGAAACGGCGCGCCATTTGACCACGCCATTTGAAAATTGAAACAATCTGGCAGCGTGGCACGACAGACAACAGTGACGACGATTCACAACTGAGCCGTGGCACGTGCAGAGTGTAATTATACTGTGTAATAATATAATAACAGTGAAATAGGAGTGACAGCATGATGACTGTATGACTGTGGAAAAAAACGAATTGATTTCAAGTCAGCATCCCTGATAGTACAGTGGCTAGTATTTCCGCCTGTCACGCGGATGACCTGGGTTCGATTCCCAGTCGGGGAGCTTTCTTTTTTTTTGAAGAGGGTAGAATGCGAGGAGAGAAGATGTGGCGAAGAGGAAGACTTGGAAGGCGTGTTTTCATTGTTCGAAATGTATACTATGCACGAAAGCGAGAGAGAAGTAGTTCGCAAAAATGGCTAGTGTTGGCACTAAAAGACAGCCTCTTCACGTGCAGCGATTTCTTCCGCCTCGGCCACTGCACCCGGCGAGTAGTCGGGCGGCGTGGGGGGAGTAACATCATCACCGATGATTTCGCGCTCGAGCTCTTCAGGCAGCTGCTCTGCATAATCCTGCGACACCATGGTCACGCTCCTGAACTAAGAAAAGTCAGAAGCTTACCGAACTGTCGACACGACGCTAGGCTCCAAACGAAGACCTGCAAGAACAACCGACAAAGCCTAGATAGACAACAGCCAACACGACTAGAGCATCGTGCACACTGCCCTATGCATGACCAGAATGCCATGCATGTGATAGGATGCGAACCTCGAGTGTAGCTGCGAGAGGGCTGAGCAGGAAGGTCACAACGCGCATAAAATACGAAGAGAACCGTAGAGAGTCACATGCCACGTGAATGGAGTGCCTCACCACCAGAAGAATAGCCAGCTACGTCCACTAGCGTCTTATGCTATGCCTACTAGCATCTTGTCCACATCACCTACTGCAAGGACTAGTCCCAGACAAAGACACTGTCAGAACCAGAATAGTACCATAATGCGAGCGACTAGTCAGGGTCACGTCTAATGACGCAAGTCTAAAGTCCCTGACCACGTGTGAACACACTGCCTATCGTCTATGCCAGGCCTCTAGCTAATATTCTCCCTCCGAAGGATGCTACGGTTGACGAGGGGCCCACGGAACTAGCCTAAGAACCGTAAACCAAGAAAGTGCCCCGCTACAAGAGCCATTACATCGAAGCGTGCTGTAAGGCTACGACTAGTGGAGACTCACAAGACACAGAGACTCAAAACATGAGTGTAAAAGTACAGACAGGTAAGAGAGCACTATCGCACGGACTTCGAAGCACCAATGGCACCACAGCCACACTCGACAACTCAGGACAAGGCAACTAGACCTACTCACATAACGATCCTTGAGTCAGATGACTCGAAGGCAAGATCGTCACAATAGCGGAACAAGCCACCGAATCGGTCTAAACCTAAGCTAGAGAAAACAACGCTCTGCATGAAATGACTCACGGAGACCCGAGGGAACACTGAGAACCCTCAGCACACCTAGATACGTAAATCGAGGTAGGATGATACCTCCATGCATCCAGAAACAAGGTCTCGAATTGGATAAAGTCATCGAGATACACACAAGGTCACATGTCAACCCCTGGTCTCACCGAGTTGACCGAAACCCGACATGACACAAACACACAGAGACACACACAGCATACACAAGCACTCCTGGCCATCCCATCATGGTCACTGCCCTCATAGGATGTCAACAGGCACCCACGGGTCACGGGCAAACCATGAGATCAAGCCAAGACAAGCAGAAATCGAAGCGGTGGATGACAACAACAATCTAGGCAAAGTGAACCAGCACTCAATCGCTAGGCAAACCTGACAATCAAGAGGCAGTCGCTATGCAACCAGAGGCAACAACACTGGTAGTTCTAAATTGAGTCGTCAGGGTACCGTCATAGTCAAGGAGAAGACCACACCCAGTCACCTAAACTGACTGATCCAAAAACTACCGACAAATAGACCCCGCCCTAGAACACAACCTAAGATAGACCAACATACAGAACAGGACGACGGCCATCACAGCCAACAACAGAACCATAACACACCAGCATAGGGGTGTTACGTACTCTAATGCACTAGAGTAGGGGCGGCAAGGCAAACAGACCTGAAATCTAATACAGACCAGGTAATGCACCAAAACCAGAGTGTCATATCAGTATAACGCACCAGGATAAGGGCGTTATGGCCGACGGACCAGAACTTAAATAAAAGGGCATGTAACGGACCTTCATAGGCACGTTACACAAGCCTAACGCACTAGGATAGTGGCGTTATGGCCAACAGACCCAAAACACTAACACATATAAAAGGCATATAATGGACCAAGCTGAGTTCGCCATAGCCACATGACGCATGGGGATTGGTGCATCACACCAACCACCATAGCCAGTCGAACGTCAGTCAAACACAACTTAATGGACCCAGACAGGTGCGTTACCTAACCATAACGCACAGGGAGAGATCTGTTACAGCGAATCGACTGACATGATCTTTGAGGCAATGCGGTCATCGAGGGGCTGACAACAACAACAGGCCTTGAAAACCACCCCAGCGTAACACGCCTAGACCAGTGCGTTATACTCATGTAACGGACTAGGTCTGGTCCGTCACACCAACCAAGTCTCGAAAGACTAAAAATGACGAACGATACATAATGGTCTATCGAGGGACCGTTACATGTGTGACGGTCTCTAGAAGGCCTTAAAATTGAACATACGCAGGGGGGGTACATATAGGGGCAATAGTGAAGATAAAACGACCTAAAACATTGATTACAACATTGGAAAGCAACACATATTGAAACCCTCAAAGTCCCAAGGGTCAGATGGTTGAAGGTCGGTCACAGGTGCCTCTGCTCTGAGATCGTGCCCTCTAGGAAGGGCACGTTCATCCCAGATCGTGCTACCCATGGACGGCGCATTCTGGTCAGAACGTGCTACCCATGGGGGGCGTGTTCTGGTCAGAACATGCTACCCAAGAGTGGCATGTTCTGCTTTGGTCTGCTAACTTCCTCGATCCCATCACTTGTTCTGCAGTTAAAGAAGGAGTTGGTGCAGGGATTGGAATGTTGGCAGCGGCCTCCTCTGTGCCGGAAGGATCGAAAACACTAGGCCCCTTTTGAATTTCTACCTCTGGAATGGGGGCAAGTTCCTCTCCTTGAAAGAGGATAATTATCTCCGGGTCAAAGCTAGACGGGTGGAGAGGTGGCTCGGGAATCCTTCCGTGACCTGCGCCACGTCCTCCGCCATGACCTTGGCCGCAGCTTGTGTTCTGGGGCTGGCTGGGGCATGAGCGGGGTAGTGGCCCTTTGTTTGGCTCAGGAGGCCACTGGCTCGCCTTGCCGAGGAGCATTGATGTTGTTAGGGGGTGGAATAGCCACCATGTTGCAGGTGCAGTCTCGAAGCATTTCTTCCAGCTGCTCCGTTGTGATCTCCTTGTCTTTATAGAACAAAGAGAGTTTTTCTAGAATGAGAAGCCTTTCGCCATTCTTGATCTTCTGGATCATGTCTTGGACCTAGCTTCAAAGGCGAGCTTGCTTCTGCATTTCTTCCCACGGGATGTAACGATCAAGTGGGATAGCTCTGGTAGGATGAGGAGGGATGTAATCCTCTAAGTCATTGATAAGCTATTGTAGCCTCTAGAGGGGCATCGGCTCAGCTGAGGATTGTAAGGCGGCTGCCTGCTTAGCTTGTTTCTTGAGCCACCTTTTGAGGTTCTTCCTCTTATTCCTCTCCTGTTTCTTAGCGATAGCTGCCTCCAGGGGAGTAGGAGGAGGAGGAGGTGCTATAACTAGAGTTGATAGATCACTGTGAGGATACCTCCGAGTTGGTGCCTTGGTAGGGTAAGGTCGACGGCTTTTCTTTTCCCGAATTTCAATCCAGGCCCCTTTCGCTTGTTGTATTTGGAAGGTGACATTGATCACCTGCTCAATGACCTCGAGTGGGAGCTCCTGGTATGCTGGGATACTGGGACTGGCGTCTGAAGACATTTACATAGTTTGATGACTTAGCTGCGGTGGCGAAGGAGGCGTGTCCCATCGAACTGGTGCACTGGGGCCGGTGTCTGAAGACGTATGCGCAGTTTGATGCCTTACCCATGGTGACTGAGCATTTTGTTGAGAGGAAGATTGGGGAGCGCACTTGGCCTCCTACTCCTTAGCTTTGCCTTTGTGATCTAGCTGGGAGAAGTGTCTGGCGATAGCCAATGACGTTCTAAGATATTGTTGCTCCAGATGGTTGTCCTGGTCCCGCGTGTCGAGCGCGCCTTGTAGAGGTGGGCCCGACTTGCGAGCCGGAGTAGCTAAAGGCTCCAAGGATGTCTTCTTTGCAGTCTGGACTGGGTTTTCGAGCATGTGGGGAGGACCCGATGGCTCACCGACTGAGGGGACATGACATGGTCGGGTTGAGATCTCACCCTGCTTTTGGTTCCCCTTCCTATCCCAGGATGTTGGGGATGGAGGTAGGGCAGGGGGAGAACGAGAGAGACTTGAGGATCCCATCATTGTCTCACCCACCAAGATGTCCTCTCGGTCGAGGAGGACTCGGAAGAGCCTGGCAGTGTCTTCTCTGGAGAAAGGGAGGGACTCTAGCTCTTGCTAGGGCCGCCATTACACAGTCAAAGTGGCAGGGGCAGGCTGGCTGGTCGGTGATGTCTAGGAGTCGGGAGAGGCTGGGGTAGCAGTAGGATGGATGACATTGACCAAGAAGTTACTCGGCCCAGTCTCTTGGCTGGCGTCCTGTAATGTCCCAGAGTACACAATACCGATAACCTGATACTAGGTATCGAATTACCGCCATTATGCACTGAGAGCCCATGATAGCGATGACCCGATACTAGGTATGAGGTAGGGGTTTAAAAGAAGGAGGGAGAGGGAGAGAACCTCGTGCAGGGTGTGCACGAGGTCAAGAGTATACCTCGTGCACGTCTGCACGAGGCATGGGACATACCCCGTGCACACAGTGCACGGGGTGAGGCTTTGAAGAGGGAAGGAGAGGGAGACCTCGTGCAGGCTGTGCACGAGGCTAAGGGCACACCTCGTGCACATTCTACAAGGGGTACAGGTATGGCTCGAGCAGGTTTGAAGAGGGGGAAACAAACCCCGTGCAGGTTTCAAAGAGGGATGTAGCCCGTGCAAAATTTTTAGAAAGTGAAGGGGGCAGAGGGGAAAGAAAAAAAGGTGATAAGTATGTGCTGGGAGGGGTGTGCCGGTGAAGCCTTGAGGGAGCGTACCGGCGAAAGGGGTTGTCTTGTGCAGAAGTGATGGGAGAGAAAGAGGTAGAGGGACTTCACGCAGGGTGTGCACAGAGTATGAGAGTGCCTCGTGCAAGTTTTGAAAGAAGGGGATAAACCCCGTGCAACTTTGAAGAAACGATGGCACGTGCAGGAATTGTTTCAAGCAGAGGGGGAAGAGGCTGAGTGTGGCGATGAAGGATGCCAGGCCCACTTCTCCTGATGATTTTAAGGCTTTTCTTTTCTTCCTTTTTCAATTCTGGTCCAGCCTTGTGCAGCTTGCTCCCCCCTTTTTTTTGAGGTGTTTAGTTATTGCCCCAGTTTAAATTCCCACGATGCCTGTGGTTCATTTATCTTAATTAAAGTAATTTGCCAATTACTGTGATGTTTGTTTGTTAACTCCCCTCAGTCCATGTCACACCTTTATTGTTCTCGTGTTTCTGACAAAATTTTGGCAGCATCTCCCCTTGACCCAAGCGTAAGGGAGAAGCAGGGAACACGCCCACATGGAGCGGCAGAACCCAACAATCAAAGGTGGGCGTCTGAAGACGGCGACACCTTGGATAGACCTCGAAAAACGCAAAGGGAGCGACGAAAGGAGGGCTGGTGAACAAGCTAAGGACACTGGGGTTAAGGGGCCAGGACTGGCGTGCCGGTCAGGAAGCCCAAGGGGTGTACCGCTAGAAGACTAACAGTGAGGTTGGACTGCACCGGCGAAGGACCATGCCGGTGAAGGGCGTCAAGGCGCAAGGGGGGGTGTGCCGGCAAAGGAATTAAAGGGCCATAAGGTGTGCCGGGGAAGAGGATAGCATGCATGTGCCAGCGAGGGAGGTCAGGCCAATGGAGGAGTTGACGAACTAGAGGTGTGTCGGACAGGGAAGGCCCAAGGTGTACCGGGGAAGATGTAATCGAGGTGCACCGCTGAAGGAAAAGCCAAGGGCATAGGGGCCATACGCTTGGCCAGACGGAGTGAGCCAAAACAAACGAGAGGGCAAGCCATGAGAGGGATTTCTGGTTCTTGACCAAGCTGGGGGGAAGATCCAGTGGGGAAACTGGGATGGTAACTGGGCACTGGGAAAGGGTGGTGAGGCTCGGCAGAGTGGAGACAGAGGAGCCCTCACCCAAGGTGCGGGAGGGCCACCGAAGGGGAGACGAGAACAGAGACGCTGCCGGGAACGAGGAGACCATCAAACGCAAACACGAATCCGGTGAAGGGAGATAGCAAGGCAACAAAAGGACCAAGGTCTTTATTCATGCAAAATACGAAATGGGGGTTACAGTAAGGAGGAGAGAAGGAAGCAAGAACGGAGGAGAAGGGAAGAAAGGGGTTGGGGTTAAACAGAGGCAACGGAACCCCTGCCTTTCACCACCCCGCGTGCTACATCTCTCCCTCTAGCTCTCTCTCTCTTACTCTTTCTCTCTTACTCTTTCTTCGGGGCAGTCGTCGGAGGGGGGAAAGTTGGGAGCTCTCCTTCTTCTTCTTCTTCTTCTTCTCTTCCTGGCGCTGGTCGCCTGTGTCTTCTTCGGGAGGGCTCTCTGCGTGTGCTTTTTTTTTCTCTTCTTCTTCTCCTTCTGTTGTCTTCTGTTCTCTTTTGTTCACTAGTGCAGGGTAGTCTTTTATACCCAGTGGCACATGGCTCCTTCGAACGCGGGGTGGCGATGGCAGGAAAACAGTTCACTTATGGGGATTTGACCCGGGCGTCCTTGACGGCATGGAGAGTAGGCAGCGTGGCTAGCTCTCCGTCTGCCACCTGAGAGAGAGAGAGAGAGGTGTAGAAGGGAGAGCGGGGGAGAGCAGGGTGCCGTCGCCCCTGCTCGACCCCGGCTCCTCCATTTCTTTCTTCCCCTTCCTTCCTGCCCTCTTCCCCTCTGTTGTAATTTCTGTTCCGTGTTCTTCGCGAATGAAAGCTCGGTTCTTCGGGTCCCCCCTGTTGTCCCTCTTCGCTTGGGCTTTCATGCTTGCGTCTGAGGGTTTCTCCCTCCTCTCCGGCAACGTCTTCGTCTTCCCCGTCAGTGGTCCCGTCACCTTGGGTGAGGGCTTCTTTACCTTCATCCTGCCGTGCCTCCCCAATCTCTTCGAATACCCAGTCCCCACCTCTCTGTTCCCTCACTGAGACTTCCCCTCCAGCTAGGCCAAGATCAGAAAACCCCATGGCCTTCTCCCTCACTCGTATCAACTCATCCCGCATAACCATCTTTTGACCTTTCACGCCCCTGAGCCAACCCTCGCTGGCACTCCCCCCCAGCAGTACACCTTTGGCTTCTTCCCAAAGCGGCGCGCCTTGGCCCTTCTTCGCCGGCATAGCCCTTGGCCGACGCGCCCTCAGCTTCTCCACTCCATCACCGACGCAACCTCCCTGGCCGGCACACTCCTTCTAACCTTGCCCGGCACACTCTTGGTCTTCCTAGCCCGGCACGCCTGCCCAGCCTCCCCAACACTTGTGCTCCTTGGCCGGCACACCCTGAACCCCCTCTTCAGCGGCACGCCCTCGGTCTGCCCGCTCGCCGGCACAGCCCCTCCCTGATTCCATGCCCGGTATGCCACGTGCCCCTCAGCTCTTTCACCGGTATGGCCCTTGGCTGGTGCACCCTCCACGCCTTAGGGCCCTTCACCGGTACAACCCTTTGCCGGTACAACCCAACTCCCCCAGCCAGCCTAGCCCGATACACCCTCAGGTCCCTTGGCCGGCACACCAGCCCTTGCCCCTTAACCCCAGTGCCCACAGCTAGTCTTGTAGCTCCCCCTTCACTGCTCCCTTCGAGTTTCCCGAGGTCTGCCCAAGGTGTTGCCGTCTTCGGACACTCACTTCCAATTGTTGGGTTCCGCCACTCCATGTGGGTGCGTTCCCCGCATTTCCCTTACGCCCGGGTCAAGGGGAGATGCTGCCGAATTTTTGTCTAAAAAAGAGAAATAATAATAATGTGATGGGGACCGGGGGAATTAGCAAATACATAGAACAATAATTAACAGATCACTTTAACCAAGATAAGTGAACCACACGTATCACGAGGAAATTTGAAATTGGGTAACAACTAAACACCCCGAACGACCACAACCAAGGAAGAAGGAACAATCTGTACAAAGCTAGACCAAAATTAAAAAATGAAGAAAAGAAAGGCCTTAAAGCCCTCAAGAGAAGTGGGCCTTGCATCCTTCAACGGTACACACACAGCTCCTTCATCGGTGCGCCCTTCATAGTCTTCACTGGTACACTCCCTGTGCTCTTTCACCGGCACATGCCCAGTCCCTCGCCGGTGCACTCCTCCCCAGCATACACCTATAACCTTTTTCTTTCCCTTCTTCTCCCTTTCTCTCTAGAAAAAATTTTTGCACGAGCCACACCCTTTTTGAAAGCTGCACGGGGTTCATTCCCCCTCTTTAAAACTTGTTCGAACTACCCCGTACACCATGCAAGATGTGCACGAGGTACACCCTTAGACTCGTGCACACCCTACATGAGGTCTCTCCCTTTCTCTCTTCAGAACCCCACCCCGTGCACAATGTGCACGGGGTATGTCCCATGCCTCGTGCAGGTGTGCACGAGGCATACTTTCAACCTCGTGCACATCCTGCACGAGGCTTCTCTCTCTCTCTCCTTCTTCAGAACCCTACCCCATGCAGGGCCTGCATGAGGTATGCTCTCGACCTTGTGTACGTCCTGCACGAGGTTCCTCTCTCTCTCTCAACCTTCAAAAGCCCCTCACCGGCACCCCCCAGTCCCTTCAGTGGTACACCAGCCCCTTTCCTCTCCTTGCCTGCTTCTCCGACACACTATCTTTCTTCGCCGGCATGCTCACCTTCAGCCCACTCCTCCACAGTAGGAAAAGAGAAAGGAAAATATAATAATAGCAATAAAAATAATAATAAAGAAAATATAAAAAAATATATGCAGGTATGCAAGTGTGCACGAAGTACAGAAACTTCAAGTGTGGAAGCTTTTGTGCACGAAGAATGGAATTTCAAGTGAAAGAATTTTTCTGCACAAAGAGTGGTGAGGTTCAAACAGGCATTAGTAACTTAAACAGCACGGTTAGAAGAGTGGCACAAATCAAATGTATAGTGATTTATATAGTGTTAGCATCATCAAAACAATAGGGAAAAATACAACACCGGCCTCAGGTGGAGACAATGCCAGTAGACGACGATGATACGCATCGACTATCAACACCGTGGAGTGAGGCGACAGCGCCCAACAGAAAGCTGCCGCCCAAGAGCACCTAAAAGGCCCTATCATCTTCTCTAACGACAACTTAAACGGTGTAACCACTCCCCATTCTGACGCATTGGTGGTTTCGGCCACCATCAATCAATGTACTATACGCCGTATTTTGGTTGATAATGGAAGCGGTCCCGACATTATTTCGTACGACTATCTTGTGCTCATGGGTGTAGACTTGTCCCAAATCACGCCATTGCACACACCATTGTATGGTTTCTCTAGCACGACCGTCCGCCCAGAGGGGCGCATCTCACTACCGATTACGTTTGGGACCGCACCAAGGGACGTGACCTTCCTGGCAGATTTCACGGTCGTCTGCGCGATGACCGGGTATAATGCCATCATAGGGCGAGGAATCCTCGGCACCCTTCGAGGCGGCCCCTCCTCGTAGCACCGGAAACTCAAGTTCCCCATGCCTCGTGGAGTGGGAGAAGTCCGAGGAGATCAAAGGGAGTCTAGAAGGTGCTACCTAATCTTGATGCGTGATCGACAGCCCACGGAAATGCCGCCCGAAAAGAAGGCCAGGATGGAAGACCCAGGCCCGAGCACTAGCACCTCGGCAGTAGACTTGTACCTCATTCAAGTGCGAGAATACCCGAGTAGAACACTGAGGATCGGGGCCACCCTATTGGAGCAAGATAAGGAAGCCTACACAAACTTCCTCACTACCAACCAAGATGTGTTTGCTTGGTCCGGGGACAAACTCCCCGGAATCCCACTAGAGATCATTACATACCAACTTAGGTTGGATCCTAGTTGTCGCCCGGTCCAGTAGTGCCGAAGATGCTGCAACCCCGAGCGACAGGCCGCCATCAGGGAACAAGTGAGTGAGAAATTGAGCTCAGGACTACTTCGATGCAAACGTAGTCCTTGTCCCCGAACGCCGAAGACGCTACCCACCCGGTATCTAGACTGGGTAGCAAACATAGTCCTTATCCCCAAGAGCAACGGGAAGTGGCGGATGTGCGTAGACTACACTGACCTCAACAAAGCTGCGCCAAAAGACAACTTCCCCTTGTCGCGAATCGACCAACTGGTCGACGCTACGGTCGAGCTTGAAATGCTGAGTTTCTTAGATGCCTACTCCGGGTATCACCATATTAGCATGCACGAGCCCGACCAAGACAAGATAGCATTCGTCACTGACCATGGCCTGTACTGCTACACATGCATGTCATTTGGGTTAAAGAACACGTGAGCAACCTATCAGTGCCTCGTCAACTACATGTTTGACGCACAGATCGGTCGTAATATGGTGTGTTGGGGTGCAAGGCACGGATTCAAAGGGGGGGGTGAATGAATCCCCATTCAAACCTATTGCCGAAGTAAAAAGGATGGCTCATTCTAAACAAAGATCTATTGAAGCACACACTCAAACACCAAGCGAGCACTTGCGGCCTTAGACTATACTGGGCACGTGGACAACACAAAGTAGCTGTGATTGATACGAGCTAACACTACTAATCAGCAGGTTGAAGATAATTATTCATGAAATTCCTATTCATATTTATTTTGGAGCACTCACAATCTGTTACTTCCAGGATGTACTTGCAACCCGTGGACGAGGCGGGTAGTGGGCCCACGACGTCCATTCCCCATTGGGCGAATGGCCAGCTGGGTACGGTAGGATGCAGTGGCACGGGTGGCCTTCTAGGTATTGTGGAGTGCTCCTGCCACCTTTGGCACGACTTAGCATAGCTGCAACAGTCGTCAAACATCATCGGCCAGTAGTAGCCAAGCTTCTTTATTTCGATCTTCATCTTCGGCCCCGCCTGATGCGCACCGGCTGCTCCGGCATGGACCTCCTTCATGACGCTAAGGAACCCCCAACCACGTCCTCCCCACTCCCAAACCAGCAGCCTCCACTCCTCTTGCATTGCAGCCCCCTTCTTGCTTCATTGGACACCATTCGGATTGTAACTCTGGTAGCAGGTCACAGGCAGATAGCAAGGACACTGAAGATTGCAGCTTCTCCAACACTTCCCCAACTCTTCTAGTAGCAAATCATATACCACTAGAAAGATCGTCCAGAGGGCTTTCCAAGGGCGGTGGTTTTGTCTTCATCCGAGCTAGGAGCTATCCGCGAGAGCGATTCTCCCCTGACTACGCAAGAGCTCCCAGGCAGAGAACTAGAGCCCTAGAAAATCTTCCACCATGACCACTCCTTGGCAGATCTGGATGTGCAACTTGGGTGAGAGTAACTTCTACCAATCCTCTATCATCCCCAAAAAGTGGAATGAGATTCGGACCCCGACATCAAAAGTTACGAATTTTCTACCGAAGTCGTGCCAGGTTGGTTCCTCTATTCCTGAATGGACCCACCTCCACTCTTCTGACAAGTACATCGACCATGACATCCTCTGAGGTTGCCATCAATCCCATCTGAAAGAAGACTTGTCCACGGTCGTCTCGGTACCAGCCCTACCTCCATCCGAGTTCAGGATGGCCCGTGGCATCTCCATCTTCCAGCAGCAAGACCCTGGGAGTTGTCAGCGCCAGAACGGACTAGCACTGTTCCACGACCTGTACCATCCAGCAGCCAACTAAGGGTTAATCCAGAAAATTAGAGCATCTTCCTGGGTCAGATCGGAGTGTTTTGGCTCTGGTTTCGGCCCAATTGGAGTTCAGGAGCTTCCCTAGCGGCGTACTCTTCGACCGACTGTCCTGCGATTCCAGAAGCTGGCAGCACCGACAAGGAGTCTGACGCAACTAGTGTTAGCACCATCCCCTCCCCTCGCTTGGCCGGCTGAAGGCCCCTCCCTGCGTGGAGGTAGTTTTGGATGTAAGCACTTAACCCCCACCCCAAGATCCCCCTCCTGTGCGAGGTGTAGTGTTGTAGCCCTCCTTTAATTTTCAGGTCAAGCGCCATCGCCGCGGCGTGCGGGTGCGTACCCACGCCTCCCCGCTCACCCTCGTCTCTGAGCGGGATCGATGTTTTCACACCGGTCAGGTAAGCGTCTGCTATCCCTTGGCTGGTTACTCTCTTTGCTAATTTCGTATTGCTTTGAATGCCCGTCGGACGGTGAGCCGAGTGCCCGCACTTACACACCTCATCTAGTGCGCCCACCGCGGAAGGCGAGTGAGTGCCACCCCAAACCCACACCCCCGGCGTGTCGGCCCCCACTCAAGTTGGGAATCCCAGACCCTTAGGGGTCAGACTAAGCCAGCCAAGACCCTTTGAATGATTGGGTTTCGCCTTGGACCCTCGCCATCATCGCCCGGTCACCTTCGGGGGATCATGTGCGCCGTGTGAGCAAGACGTACACGTGAGTCCGTGATCTTCTTTATATGCTTGCTGGTCTAGGTCCTAGGGATGTCATTGCATCCAACAACATCATAGGGCTGTGCCACATCAATCCGCTTCGTTTCGAAATGAACGGGGCATAGAAAGGCCTCGATCTGGCAGATCCCATGGTTCTCCCACCGTAACACTTGAACGGTCGTTGCAGTAGCCGCTCAGTGTTCTACGCGGTCCAGCATGTGACCATGTAGGAGTATGTCGGTTTGGGTCTGCGCGGTCACGCGACAGACCGTTTTGTGGGTTTCACAGCCTAGTAAGGACCGTTTAGACCCCTTGCACGGCCTTGGTCTGTCCGTGCAGTTCCTTGTGTGTCCTCTGAATGGCACTTGAGTGGCCGTGCAGTGGCATTTGAACGGCCAATGTCTGACCGTGCCATTCCCTTCGCTGCTTTGAATGGCCCGAGTTTGGACGTGCCATTTTCTTTGAACAGTTTCATGCTAGACCATTTAGCTTGATGGAGTGGTCCCTCTCTCGAGTTATTGGGCGGCCTCCCTTAGACCGTGCAGTTCCCCTGAGCGGCCCTTGGCAGATCACATAGTGGCGTTTGGTCTATAGTTGTGTCGGTTGTTGGGATCAGAATGGCTCTGATACCAACTGTTGAATACAGGATGGATGCGATCTATCTAGTAGAATGTGGATCCAGAGGGGGGTGAATGGACTTTATCCACAGAAGATAAGAACAACAGGCGAATCGTTCAGACTTAGGACTCTGGCGAGCATAACGGATAGGAACAAGGGCGTTATAGTGAAATATAACGGATGGAACACAGTCCGTCATGACAATGAAGATGTCCAGGCAGACGGAGGCTGGGACGACGAGGAAGTCGATGGAGGAGGTGATAGACTCGACCTTAGGGGGGATATAACGGACTAGGGTACGTGCGTTATATGAGCTCATGACGGGGGAACATAGATCCGTTAAACAACAGAGACGCTAAATGAGACGGAAGGAGAGACGATGGATGAGACGGTGGGTGAGACGATAGGCCTCCTACTCTGAGAGAAGGTAACGAACCATGACGAGAGCGTTATATGAAGAACATAACAGATGGGTATAGGCCCGTTACATGATAGAGATGCTATATGAGACGTTGGATGAGACGGTGAGAAAGACGGTGAGAGAGACGATGAGATGACTGTAACGGACCTTATGAGGTGTGTTATGTTACTATAACATGCCATTAAGGATGCGTTATGCACAAAAGGGGGATAAATGAAATAGAAGTGCTTGCCTAGCAAAGAAACAAGGATAAGACCCAACCAAAGAAGGCAATGACAGATGAAAGAGACCTCTAACTGTCCAAGAAGACTCGACAAGGGTGAACAACTCGGAGCATCATTAAAATGAGTAAGGGGATGACCCGACTAAATGGTCATAAAATGGGTGTCAACAATATTGTCCAAGCTCAACTCAAGAACTCCTCACTTCCATTCTTCTTAGATGGTTATAATATCCCGACATCAGAAAGGGCAAGTTCCCATGATCATATCAATCCCTTTAACCACCCTTCCAATTTCACCAACCATGAGGTTGCCCTCGCAAGCCTTGGGGCACCCATGAGAGGAGTGGAGAACATCCCCAACTCCTTTCCTTTCCACCAATCATTTCATGTTCCATCCTACACCCAGGAAAGGTTAGCCACAGTTAGGGGCAATCAAGAATCTAGGTCAATGGAAAGAGGACAACATTGGCAATATGATGAGGAGGAAGTGGTGAATGATCAACCTATAGTGAGTTCGGACACAAGAAGCACGATTGGCCATGGACAAGGGGCAAGACCTTTGGTCTTGATCCGACCCAAGAGTGAACCACCCCAACAAAGTCTGGACATCACTCCTTCTGCTCCAATTCCACCTAAAGGGGCAAGGCCTTTGGTTCTCATCTTGCCTAAGGGTTCATCTACTCGGTAGTCAAATCAAGGTGTCTCTTCTCTGCTCATGGTAGAGGTTTTCTCAACTTCATCCACTTTTCACCACGACACCCCACGGGAGGAGCTACTATCAGCTCTTCATTTAATCGATCTAGCTCCTACCCCAACCATACTGCCAACTCAGCTTGAACCTGCTCTTGTTGTTGATAAGCCATTTGTGACCCCCACTCCATTCGATCTAGCTCTGATTCAGCTTCCTCAACGTGAATCCATCCGTCTTGAGGAGTCTGATACTGGACTTGCTTTCCCAAATCAAGATGCCATTCCAAGTACCCAATTAAACTTTCCACACATCCCTAACCCCCAGATTGCTCTTACTTTAGAAATTATGGTCGACACCTCCACGGTGTTGAACCCGGCCACGTTCATGTCATCAAAGGACCAGGAGCCTATCATCTCCGCCCTAGATGTCCATCAACCTATTCCATCCTCCAAATCCTTAGAGTCACCTGTCCCTAAGGAGAAGCCTCAAGATGTAGGATGGCACATAATGTCCAAGATGGGCTATACATTTGGCACAGGGTTAGGAAAGGAAGAACAAGGAATCAAAGAGTCGATTGAGAAAAATGGAACATTTGAGAGATTTGGATTAGGGTGTCAACCAACTAAGGTTAGCAATGATGAACCAACAAGGTGGAATTTGCATGATCATTTTGAAAAGGAATCTTGTCCTTTGGAAGAGAGAATTACAAATGTGGAAACGTGCCATGAGGGTGAACACGTGGATCTAAAAGAAAAGATAGATGATGTAGACATAGAGGATTTGGGTTTATCTAAACTATTCTTTGAAGAACCATTGTCCCACCCGATAGCCCAAGAAGAAATTCATGAAGCAAAAGGAGAACTAACTTTGTTAGTCCTCCTCTCTTTTCTATTCCTCTTGTTCACGTCATTCAAAAGTGGTTACATCTCCAAAATTGATCAATTCTAAAAAGAAAAGTCCAAAGTTATCATCGAGAAGCCCACTCTAGGGGCAAAACTCTCGAACCATGATTCCCCAGCTTGGGAACCTTCTTCACCCTCCATCCTTAATCACACTGCTCCAATCAACAGCCCTGCTAGGGGCATTTGCCTTGTACATAATAGGTCAGGTTTAGAAGAGTCCAAACCTTTAGCTACACCCCACAAGAAGGTTAGGGGCACCCAAATTTCCTTCCACTTTTGGTCAGGTCTAGCTGAAAGTTATAATTTGTTTACTCAAATCTTAATGTTTTGTTTAATGAATTCAATAAATCTGCTAGAAGAGGAAGAATGATCTAACCCACTTCCTATGGTCGAACAAACTCAAGTCAAAGAACCCATCAATCCTAGTAGGTATAGGGGTCGTATCCACGGCCGCGTACTTGCTTCCCATTCACTTGAACCTTGTTTTCGGCCTACCAAGGAGGTGGACTGCTCTGCTTCCTCCATCCAGTAGTGCCTAGAGTGCCCAGACGACGTCGTCCACTCTGTAGGAACCATTGTACATACTTAATAACCTAAAATCTAAAAAAAAGTATAAAATTCAAAACCCAAAATCACAAAGAAAATCAAAAATGAAAGAAAATCAACAGTCTGGCAGCTGCCATGCATTTCACTCCCCATCCCTTCTTGAATGTCAAGGTTAGTTTGCATTAAAGCCTTGGTGGGTTAAGACCTTGATCTACTAGAACCGAGGGGAATTCCATCTAGCTAAGCAGCTAATGCTCCAAGGGGCGTGCAATATGCACACACTCACATGGTTTAAAAACATGGCAATAGCCTAATACGGGTGACTATCCTGAAGATTTCTAGAAGACTCTAAAATCCTCCTTTTCCTCTACTCGACTGATCAAGACAGTCAGCACTTTTAAGGCCTTGAGCTCGGCAGCTAAAACTGACGCGGGACGAGCCCGGACAGGGAATTGAGACCTAAAGCCAGCAAACTCGTAAGCACGTATGCCTAGACGAAAAGACGATCATACACGCGAAGAGTGAACTCCTCAAGGGTACCGAGTAGTGGCTAGGTGAGCAGCGGCTCGAGGGGCGTCAAACACAGTCTGACTGCGAGGAGGGTGGTGGAAGCGGCCCGGGGAGGATGGGATGGGCACCGGATACTATCAGGCAGACCGGTATCGAGGGGACCGGATCAGATGGACACTTAACTCACCGGCAGCAAGTCACTCATTTTGGTGGATCGTTTTGGAATGGGCACTCGTCTCACAGGTGCGACACTGGAACTAATACTAGATAAGCAAAAGAAGGAGTGGCAGTCGAACATACCTAGCCGTCCGAAGGATCGGCTCCGGTCAGAGACGTGGGTGCACCGGGGAGCGTGTGCACCCGGCAAGCACACTGTGGTGATGGAGCTTCTGGTCGACCCTACTAGTACAAGCAAATGAAATCACATCCACGCAGGGAGGGGGAACTTAGGGAGGGGCACATGATACAGCACTACCCTCACGCAGGAGGGGGGAACACGGGGAAGGGGAGATGGGCTTGCTGCCCTATGCCTGTCCTACTAGATAGAACTGAATTGATCTGAGCAGTACGCTGCACACAGGGGTCTGAAAAAGATGCTGCTTGTGCCCAGATGAAGCTTAAGAAGTTTAGATGCGTTCCTGAAAGTTTGGCGTCGTTATGAGGTCACAGGAGGGTGGGGCAGGCCGTGGAACATAGCCTGTGCGAATCTATCTTGTGGGACTGGTCTGCGCAGTTGGCATGTAGAGGGCGGCGCGCTCTCCACCGGACTCCGAACGACGCAAGACAAGTGGGTTCGGATGACGGACAGACAGATCTACGTACCCTCAAAATATGAGCACCAACAGAGCACCGAACTGGGCGTGGTCGGCACTTTGGTGGGGCTCTGGATTCTGGATGAGCACTCAGATGCAGTCGGGTTTCACATGGGGGCACGAGAAGCACCGAATGCGAAATGCGACGAAGCCACTTGGGTTCGTTTCAGGACGTCGAGAGGTACAAATCTATAGAAGAGAGCTTGGCCAAAAAACTAGCAGGGAAGATGTGGCATGATCTACAAGCCCACTACACACCCTAGGCTGACTGGTTCACACCAGCTTCATGTAGTCGCACGAGAACAGACACCACAAACTGTGCCAATGTCAGAATGTGGCGAAACCACCTCTGGAACGTAGAGGACTCAGATACTAACCAACCTTCTGAAGAGGGTTTGGGCTGAATCATGTCGTGGAAGTCGATGCAGCCTCTTCCAATCAGACCTCAGGTTTTGGATTGAATCTAGCGTAGCCACACGAGAATTTGCAACGCGATCAGTGTCGAGGTTGAAATGGGACGGGACCACCTCTGGAGCGAAGCTGACTCAAAGCAGAACAACTTCTCATAAGAAAGTTTGCACTGATTCATGTTGTAGGGGGTTGAGGTAGAGTCTACAAACCGGGCCTCAGGTTCTTTCCTAGATCTGCAGGTAGCAAAGCCAAGGGATCTTCAAGGTGAGGACGAGGACGATGACGTGGGAGCCTCCGGGGGGCTGTGGGCGAGCTTGAGAGATGGGGATGTGGGGTAAGTAGTGGGAAGGGAGCTGGAAGTGGCTGGGGAAGATTTCAGTCCTAAGTAACTTCACCTTTGGGAGCCCTAGAATAGGTTCAAGATTTTCATGGAAAACTCTGGATATTACTCAGCTGATTCATTTGACATTGAAATAGTGCTTTTGAAGACTACCAATCAATGAATTGTGGGACATGGACATGGGTATCAAGTGCCAATGCTGATGTCACAAATTTTAAGAAAAATGAAATGGGGCATGGGATATGTATAGATCAGGTCATGTGTCAATATTTATACCTGCATGCAGTAAAGGATCAATTGAAGTTTGCCTAAAACATTCAAAGATACATGAAATATCAATTAAACTATCAAATTTTAACATTTAAACAAGTAACATGTCTTAATGTAATTACTGTTTTCTGGCAGGGTCTTTTCTTGGGTTCTGTTGGAGCAGCACACAACAGAGATGCATTAAAAGCTTTAAACATTACTCATATCTTGATTGTAGCCAAATCCCTGGAGCCTGCACATCCAAACGATTTCATATATAAGAAGATTGAAGGTGAGGCTTATGCTGTTTTCCTATTTCTGGCATTGAGCAACATTCATTTTCATGTGCTTATTTATGTAGTGTAATTGAATCATGGGAATCATACATTTTTGTTTTAATTTTGGCTTCATTTTAATTTATCTTGTGATCCTTGTAACATCAGATCTCAAAATTGTGATAGATATCCAATGGTACATGTTAATGTTTTTTTCTTTAAATGTGTTATGGCAGTGGAATGGTGGAAGTGATTTGCATAAATGACACTTTTTTGACGTGTAATGCCTCGTTATTGGTCCAGTGCTCGATAGCCCTGATGTAGACCTAGAGCAATATTTTAATGGGTGTATCAAGTTTATTGATGAGGCAAAAGGAATGGGTGGTGGTGTGCTGGTCCATTGTTTTGCGGGGAGATCGAGAAGGTATATCTTGACCCACTTCATATGCTGTTATTAGTTAGTCCTTTAAGAATTTGACTATTCTTCAACTCTAAGATTTTAGATGATGTAATTTATCTTCTCATCATGAGGACATTCTTAGGTTTGAGCTATGATAACCATGGGATAAGAGGAGGTAAGGGGAATGCTATGGTATATTTTACCAAGCATGTATAATAGGCATGTAAGACATGTTGCACCATCCTTTGCTTTCTCATGTATCGTGCAGCTGGTGGCAATTTGCATATAGTTTTCACTCTGACTATGTGAGCCAGAAAAAAGAGAAATCTGCCAGTCAAAAAAGGGATGGAGAAGAATTAAACATAGGCTAGTTGGAGAATGTGCCAGGTTAGACAACATATGGCAATGTACTAAGCATGTTTTCATTCTCAGGATGAGTGAAATTTGCTTCCTACTGTCATAGCTTCATATGAAGGATTCGACTGCCATCCATGTGAAAGCTTGAGTCATTGCACCTGGAGAAAACCTCCACTTTGACCATTCATCCTGTTTCGCACAAGGTTGAATGAATAATGATTAAGCTCACTTCCCATGAAAATTTATCGACAAGTTTTTCTCAGCCAGAGTCCTAGAGCCATCTGGGGTGCTTTATCTGAGTAATTGCTCCCATTCATGATAACGTCAACATGGACAAAATCTTTATTATTGTCTACTCTGTTGCTAAGTCATGGAAGGAACTCCCCTTGATCCTGTGGACTCCTTGTATGATACCTTTTTATCCCTGAAGCCCATTTAGTGCTTCTTCTTGTTGAATTTTTTTTCCTGTTGAAAGTTACATCCTTGAAAGTTTTCCTAGAGCATGTAAAACAACGAACCATCCACTGCTCAGTTCTACAAGGAAGGGGTATAGAAGAGCATCTGAACTTCATGGAATGAAACTTCTGTTTCATGAGTTATTCTTGGAAGGAAGTTCATGAGAAACAGCTTGCCATTTTATAGGGCTCAAAGGGTTTTTCTACCTGCGATGATGTAAATTGTGACTCAAAGATAACTATATCATGGTTGTTTGGCTGTTACTGAAGTTTGCGAGAGTTAATCTCTTTGCACAAGGGCTTATTCTTGTTCATCATGATGTAAGGATAAATAAAGCATTTATGATGTTTCTGACTGTCAAGTTTCACCAAATAAATGCTGGATGAGGATGAAGGTGAGTTCATGATGTATTTTGTGAAATCAAATGAATTCAAGTGAGAAATGAGAGGAGCTCTTTGAGGGAAGCCAGGAGGTTGGTTCTTTGGATTAGCTACAGGTTGAATTGGAAGCTGACCTACCTCTCTCTTCAAGCTAGCAGTAGCGAGTTGCCCGAGTTGAGTTTCCAACTTAGAGATGGATTGTTGCTATGTAAGAATCAGTTATTGGAGTTGATCAAATTTGACATTGAAATTGGGCTGAGGAGGTGGATGATGTGGAACCTAAGCTTGATTAGATCTGAATGGAGGATATTACCCCTGAGAGAATTGAGCTTAAGGGTATGGGGCATGTGCATGCTGAACTTGAGGTTGATGAAAGTGATTTGGAGGTGTATGAAAATTCTACTGAGACTGGAAGGGAACTTGGAATGGTTGTTTTTGAACTTGATGATTGAAGGGATTGGATGGTTGAGATGGTCCTTCTTGATTCTTCTAAGAAAAATTTGGATGATTTCTCTAACCTAGATTATAAGTGTTAGAATAAGGATCTTATGCAGGCTATGAGACACCTTGAGCAGCAAAGACTTGTTCTTGGGTAAATGGAGGGAGTTGGGCCACTGTGGGGCACTCAAAGACAATGTGATTTAGGCTTGCAGAAAGAACAAAAACTTCCTTATTGGTGAGTTTGAAGAAGGATTGAGAAGTGGATGGGAAGGTGGGCTCCTGTTTATTCAATGCTAAAAGTTGGTCGAGCTTTTGAGCGATCAAATCTACCTTCTCCATCTTTTGAGCTAACATGTCCACTTTACTCACCATTTGTGCAAGGGCGTTGACATCCATTCTATTTTCTGACTCGCATTGATTCTTCACTTCATACAGCCCTACCCTCTTGGACGATCTAATCATTCTTTCATATGATGATAATGAGGCATGACTAATAGAGTTCTCCCTAAGCATCTCAAATAAATCATATGTCTCATCTTCACTCTTTCTTATGAAAGCCCCTCCACATGACGCATCCACCATTTACCTATAGTTGTCGATTAATCCCTCATAGAAAGCTTGAACAATTTTTCACCTTGATAACCTATGGTGTGGGTATTTCCAAAGTAAATCCTTTAATATCTCCCATGCCTCATGGATTTGCTCCCCAAGATTTTGTATAGACCTAATGATGGCCCTCCTTATTGTATTGGTTCTACCTATGGGATAAAACTTCTTAAGAAATTCTTTTTACATTTTCGCCCAAGTTTCTATGGGCTTACCTAAGGCTCCTAACCAATATTTGACTTTGTCCTTCAAAGAGAATGGAAATAGAGTCAATCAAAGGGCATCATCAGAGAAGTTTTGAATTTTGACAGTTGAGCATATTTGGAGAAACTCATCAAGGTATTTATAAGGAACTTCATTTGTATTACAATAAAATGATGGCAACATTTGGATGGTGCTTGATTTAATTTCATATTGGATGGCTTGGTCTTGAGGTGCTTGAACAAAGAAGGACGGTTGATACTGATTGGGCATGAAATAGTCCTTCATTTGCTTTGGAGGTTCTTTGTGGTTCGCCATAGAGTTTCATTTATTCATATGTCTAGAATGCACAACTTTTTCTATTTCACTACTTGGTTCAACTAGATTGAGATGTAGGGATCTCCTCCCATGCATGCAATGCAATAGGACCAAAAAGATGAGAGTTCTTTTTTTTATTTTTTTTCAAACACTAATTTTAACAAATGATTAAACAACACCCACTATCAAGTTGGTCCACCGGCCAGGCAAGAGGTGGGATAGTGAGAGGTTCCCCTGGTTTTCACTGGGTCCTAATTAGTGAACCACTTGTCCTCTTAGGCGTGAGCCACATAACCTCTTGCCTAGACATCAATTTTTCAAAATAATAGTGGGTCCCAAAAGACTTTTTTTTAACTTCCAAGGGCAAACTAACTTTGGGGAGCTTCAATGGTACAACCGACCCAGCTTCCATGAGGGGATCCACTAGTGCGAGGACTTACAGAGATCTTGGAGAAGGAAATTCCAGTCCAATGAGATGGAGTACTCAATTAGAGGGTCCTTCCAACTCCAAGAATGGTGTGCCTAAATTGCCCTATATAAGGGGAAAGAGAGAAGAAAAGAAGAGATTTTTTTTCAAGAGAATGCAAGTAAATGAGTCAATAACTAGGTGGATGAATGCACGAACATGATATGTCCACCATATTGAAGCAAAGAAGAAGCACACTTCAGCAGCCAGGAGGGCGGCAAAGAAGAATGTCGGCATAGTGCAAGGCCAGCTCTCACTCTCAGGAAAATCCATCATGATCGGAGGAGTCTGAGTTTACCTAAATGACTGCCAGGCCATAATCCCACCTGAGAGGGTGATACAAAATAGTACCGATGCACAACCATTTTCAAGCAATAACTTGGGATCGAGAGGACCGCACTAGGTCCAAGAAGAAGGAAGGGCCGGCCTTGAAGCTGACCAAATTGAAACAAGTATGGGTGCCCAAGAGGCAGACCCCAGCCCCAGCTCAACCAGAGCCCATCAAGATCGACTGTCTTGAGGGAGAAGACAAAGAAGTTGAAGATAAGAAGACTGAGGTGCCAGTTCGAGCATCTCGAAGGCCAGCATTTCCAGCCTACAATCGACATGCAAATATTTATTCCAATGATAGAAGATACAATGGGATGACCGAGCGAAGGCCCCTCACCTACAAATCACTTGCGTAAGCTCAAGCTCCATCACCGGCTGTCTGCCACACTCTGGGGCAAGATGATATCACTGAAGCTGTACGGGGATATCTCTACAGCCTTCGAAACACCCTCTTGGGAACTCAGCGGCTCCTAGACTTCGTGAATGATCTAGAAAGAAATCGAGGGAAATAAGTCAACCCAGAAAGCATTGAAGAGGCAGAGTCACGGTGCTATGAGTCGCCCCTCCGTGAAGAGGCCGCACCGAGGGTCTCGGTGCTCGGTCGACTGACCTTCCTTGGATAGCCATCTAGGAAAGTAACCTGAAGAAACAAGAAGATCCAGATTTATGCCTACAATATGGCCAGAGTGGCCAGTCAGTATGGGGCTCTCCCTGAAGACCAAGAAGAGGTGGCTAGGCTCGCCGAAAGGCCAAGTCCTGTCACTAGGAGAGGAAGAGCCATAGCTAAAATAGTGCAAGCCCTCTCCAACGAAACGAGTTTAGGCGCGACCGCCATCGTGGCGAATGTAATCACCACTAGAGATGAAAGGGAGAGGCTAGCTCATTCTCTAGGTACTCTGCCAGAAGGGGGCAACTAAGGTCCTAGTCCGACCACCCCCGACCCGACGATGATGATGTTGCTTCACGCCTACCAACAGGAGATTGAAGCCTTGAAAAGGTAGGGGAGCTAGCTGACCATGCATGCTTCCACCTCGAAGCAGATCGAACCCCCTCCAGAAACATCTTGACATGGCACCGATGAACTTGAGGGCTCACCCCAAATGATGGCTTCACAGCCAATCCCCGATTTATATTGGGGGCATGGCCCCGATACTGCCTCCGGCTCCCCAACACCAAGCCACTGCCACCATACCTCAGGCGACAGTGTTGGCAACTCCCCAAAGCCAACAGGCCCATTTCTACCCAGAACTGGTAGATCCAACACTAGTAAACAAGTTGATGATTAAACAAACGATCGAGATGAAGCTGGCTGATCAAAGTGGCAATGAATATACTTCCTTTGATGTGTATAAGGTACCCTACTCTGTCCATCAGATGGCAAAGAGATTACCTCCTGGCGTCACCTATTGCCGAAGTTCTATAAATTTGCTGAAGTTTTTTGGGTCCTCGCTCACGAGGCTCAGCTTCGAATGGTACTCAAACTTACTGACATGGTCCATTAGCAACTGGCCGGACATGCAGAGGAAGTTTTTGGAGCCGTTCCATGTCATCAAAAGGGAGGTCACTGTGGCCGTACTTTATGCATCCAGATAGAAGAATGATGAAACTGCTCTGGAATACATCAAAAGGCGGGGGAACCTCAGCATGAGGTGCAGGCACCCACCACACCAAGAGGACGCAGTCTAGATATGCAAGCAAAATATGAGGCGCAAAGTCCTCGAAAAGATGATCAGCATGGAGATCAGGTCCTTCGATTGATTAAATAATGTGGCGGTGGAAGTTGAAACTTTCCTAGCCATGTACTCCTCCACACCAACTACCTCGAGACTAAAGGGGAAGTCGACTGAAGCGGCCTACGCCCAAAGAAGTAAATATGGTTGACTTCAAGGACTTTGAGAAGCAGAAGAACAAAGATAATGAGTTGCTAGCACTCCCACTGCCAGGCCGACTGAACAATAAGAAAATGCCTCCCTGTGATCAACCAATCGGTGCACGATCCTCGGCAGATTCTCCCCACTACTTGTAAGCCTCGACTCCCAAAAATGCTTGTGCAATTCCTATATGTTTTTTTTAATGAAATGTTGTATGCTGACGCTTTGATGAAATGGAGTGTAGGTGTGGGCCTACATGTACCTCCCCAGGCTGGGGAGAGGACAAGAGGTGCATCCCAAACGGGTGCCCATCGCGAGACGGTGGACAATGGTTTGGGAGGTGGGATCCCTGAGACACTAGGTACGTGCAATCCAGGACGACCTCAACACTTTACCCTATGCCTCGGTAAGATCTAAACTTAAATATTCTTTTTATTAAATGAGACTATGTGCTTGGATGCTAATGCAATTGGCCGCTGTTTTACAGGTCCGGTGGACACCGTACTAGGGCAAGGGATAGGAGGGCCAGCCATGGGTGGTGGCAGCCCTAGCCTATGCGGGCTGAGACATCTGTCTCCACTGCCTGAATGTCATCGAGCCACTCCATTACCGATGATCCTGAGGATGGTGGGCATCCACCAGCCAGAGGTGGAGTTCCCAACGAGAGAGAGAGACTGGAGGAGCGTGTGGGATGCCACTCATGCAGACTCGTGACAGAGATTGACTGGATCAATTGGGCCGTAGACCAAATCCGGGATTGGACCGGGTAGGGGCGAGTGGTGCACGCCCGAGCCACGAGTGACGAGGCCTACTTGACGGCCTACGCCCGACGCTACGAAGACCAGGTCTTTCGTGGCGCACGACAATCGGTACTACTCTTAAACTCATGCTCTAATATGCTTATAACTACAATGCATACTAATGATGGACATTCTACATGCAGCTAGACCCCCAGGGATGGATTGCGGAGCTCCAGGGGTTGCTTCACTCCACGGTCCAGCAGTGGGATCAGCTCCAGCACTCCCTGGACCTCCTGGTAAGCTTCAGCCTTAAACCCAAAATGCAATATTTATGCTTAGATGAGACTGACATAATTCTAAATGCAGCATGCCGAGGGAGCCCAACGCCAGGCACTAGATGCACCGTCCTCCTCCTCACAATCGCCAGCAGCTCGAGCTGAGCGGGATGCAAACTTTGCACGAGCGATAGCACGATCCTAGGAGGCCGAGGCCGCTCTTGCTTAGAGGGTAAGCAATCCACTCTTCCTCCTTTTGATTTCATGATTAAGACTACAGGAATGATTTATGAGATGAATGCATATACAGGCGAGGGAATTGGCAGCTGTGCTGGGCGAGTGTGGATGACAAATTGACTATGCGGCACGTACGTCTCGGCACTCAAGAGAGCAAGTCTAAGACGGAAAGGCCGAATACACCCTACACCCTTCCCGAATGGGACGAGCATGTACCTGATATCCTGTCATCTAATAAAGAGGTCCCTCAAGCAGAAAAGATGGCCCTTGCTCCCTGGTCAGTAGTGCCAAAGGCTGAATCAGAAAGAAAATATGGAATTCAAACATAGACCCAGCAAGCACCGGGAACTGCTCGAAGTCCAAGGTCGAGACCCAAAGGCTTCGAATTAAACGCTCCGAAAGGTGTGCATTATGACTAAAAGCAGCACGGGAGGGCGAGCGTCCGTCTGAATCGCCACTAAGATGGGAAGAATCCCTTTGACACTTTAACCGGTGCCCCCCTCTTGGAGTGCTAAATCGGCGCGCCCTCCTACATTGTGTAAACCGGTGTGCCCCTCTTGGGGTGCTAAACCGGTGCGCCCCCCTTTGTTACCTTAACCGGCGTGCACAATCCCCGCGGGTTTAGCTTCCGAGCCATCCCGTCATCATTCCGGTCCCCTGTTTTATACAAACAGTATGTCGACGAACTACTTTAAATGGCAAAATTGTTACTTCAAACCGACGGGCAACAACATATATCCCTAGAGTGGGAACTTTCGAGCCCCGCGCCGAGCGCCCACTCCACCGGCCGGCCATGCACGCCCCTTTTCGAAATGACAATAGTAACGTGGCAAGTGTGGCAACATGACAGCATCGACGATGAGACGTGGGCAAGCGGCAACAGTTCACAGTTTCACCCCCCCTTCGAACGAGGTGACTCTCGGTACCCCCCAATATAAGCCAGCAACCGGTGAAAGAAAGGGGGGCTCTCCTTTTTTTGGGAAGAGAAGCTCAGTGAGATGACTTATCTTAGGTCAACTAATTTTTCCTTAAACAGGTAACTAGCTGCTAGTTCTTTTCCCTGTCTTTGTTTCTACATGCCCACAACCCTTTGCACCTTGAGCTTTATGGTTTCATGCCCCTTACTTGTGTTGCTATAGGCTATTCTTGAACTCTGCTATATGTATAGGTCGACACATTTTACATTTTCTATTACAGGTTGTTTGTAGCTTGGTCTTCTGTTAGAGTAGCTTGAGTCCAACTACTTCCCAATTTATGCTCAGCTTCAAGACACCCTTATCTGTCATTATCATAGAATTCCCACTGCCACTTGTAGTTGACTTTTCTACCATTATTCAGTTGTCCGAAAGCTTGATGCCTGTTGCCTGATCGGTCTACCGAGTTAGTTGACCAAGGCATAAAATTCAGTCGACCTAAGTGAATGTCTGTCGATTGGAACTGATATCAGTCGACTGATATCTCATATCTATCGACTGAATCTACCTTGTTTCTGCATATGGTCGACTGGTTTACTGGATAATCAAACACTTAGAAGATTTTTAGAAAACATCATGCAATTATGGAATCACGGCTAGTCATTATCAAAACACATAACACATAGTTATATATCATCAAAACACATAACACAACTTTCTCTCTATTTTTGATGATGGCAACTATGAGTCATTGCTTGCTTGAAAATTAACATTCAATTTAGGCAAGTAAGCATGATAAACATGATTCCATGATAAACGTGATTCTATAATATCAATGACTCCACATCTTCTCCCCCTTTGACATCAACAAAATAGAATGCATAGAGAGAATGTATGGTATATCTAGAAATGTGGGAAGCAATGTCATCAGGACACATTCAAAGTAGTGGTGAAATAGTGAGAACCAATGGAGAACAGCAAGGTTAGAAGTGTCATTAAGGAAATAACACTCAGAAAACCAGAGGTAGCAGATATAGCAAGGTTAGAAACAACATTCAAGAATGTGTCAGACCAAACATGTGCAGTTCAATTCCAGACATGGGTAGGAAAGCTCATATCAAAGTTGGATATAGCCAAGAAAGGATAGAACATGAAATTAGTGTATATAGCTAGTTAACAGAGTCATTTATCTGATTTATCTTATTTTTAGTTTTCTTTGCAATGTATGGAATTTACATTATGTGAACGAGCTACATGCATGATGAAGGTAGGTACCAATAGGTGGACTGATACCAGCAGTCTGGACAAAATGGAGTCGACCCCTGGGGTCGACACCTATGTAACAGGGTCCCAGAAAGACCTTGACCTGGAGAGGGTCGACCCTAGGGGTCCACCACTGCCAGTACAGGAGCAAACCTACATTAAGAAAGTCTTTTCCTCATGAATTACAATTGAATGGAAGCTCATAATTTCTTAAATCTCAAAAAAAAGGGACTAAATGACAGATCACGAGACATGTGGACACTTGCATACATATGTATGCAAGTGACTATCTTTATCATCAAACAGAGCTTAATGCAAGAACCATGTAGATTTATGAACATATGCACCATGCAATGTTGGAAACAGACAGCTATACATCCATGCAACTTTTATGTGAATAGAAGGACCTAAAGCGCCCTTTTGACATCATCAAAACACACAGTCGAGACATAGATACAATGTCACTGAGATAGTTGAGGTGCAATAAACATGAGTTCTAGAGCAGGACTGTAGACACGCAGTGGAGATGAAATTTGAGTAGCTAGTTTAAGAGGTATGATATCGAATGTGATACCAATTATACCAATTGTTGGTTCAAATATCAAATGATGGAGCGACTGAGTAGCAGATGAAGTGGGGGTGCAGAGACAGCATGGGGCATTCGACAAAGCTCACATACCAGGGTTTTTCATTTCTGAAAGCTCATCATTCTCCTTTTAGAACAACATTATTCAAGACCATTATATGCACTAATGGTTCAAAGTTTATAAGCCCAAACTCTGAGTGTAAAAACCTTGAAGAAGTGTTCTCGCATACATAATAGAGCTAAAATAGATCTCCAAGACCAAAGCCCTTGCCCCCATTCTTTTTCATCTTAATGATTTCAAGAGACACCTTTAGAAAGAATTTTAACTAACATTGAAAATGAACACTTTAAGGTGCATAATTCTTTTTATGGTCAACCTATATAAGGGGGGCGCCCCTTGACCATAAGAAGGGAATTTAGAATTCACTTCTTTCCTCCCCTTTGTCCAAGTCTAAGGTGGACCATGGACTAGCCCCTATGGGCCCTATCAGCCAAGTGGCCCAATGAGAGAGTGGGTGGGGGCCCCGCTGGACCTACTGGGCTTTTTGCAAAGAAACTCAATTATTCCTAATGTCTAACCATTTGCATTATAATGCCATACAAATGCAAACCCAATTAACCCAAGGGTATAAATATAAACTAAAGGACACAAATGTAAATAAAAAAAATAGATGCCTTGCTCTGGTGTCCCATCAATTCTCCCCGGGTGGGAAGAACTCGATCCCATCGAGTAAGAGGTGCAGCTGCTCGCTCCTTCAGATCTGTCTCTCTACTCTGGTGATCCACGTGTCATCGGACGCGAGTCATCCTCTCCACCGTGCCAGGTAGCGCGGGTACACTCCACTCCAAGTAATCATCACCTGCTCATCCTGTATATATTCTATATGCTCACACTTCTGTAGTTATGAGGCTAGTGGACACTCAGGGGTCGGGTCACTCTCAAAAGGAGGAGACGGCTCAAAGTCTCACTAGGTATCACTGTTGGGTCCCAGTAGGTGACTAGATCCGATACACTAAGGAGGAGCTGATCCCATAATTCACTAGCAAGTCCACAATGTACGCATGAGATCTGAATTGCCTCATACTCGAAAGGGACAGGCACCATGAGCATCCATGAGACCGACTAGACTTGATGCATGCAGACTCTGACCAAATTGTACAAATGAAGGAAAAAGCACACTCTATATCCTAGTCAGTCCTAATGCTATGCAGACCCATGCAATGGTGGATTAGGACATCCAAATGTATGACTATGAGGCCGAGTAGGACCTAGCTGATGAGTTCTTTCATGACGAGGAAGAAGTCCAAGGTGATCCACCAGACCTCCAAGATGCTCAGTAGCCAGTATACCGGATTATGTATGAGTCTAGGGTCATGTGTGTGAGTCTTTGTTTCGTCTAGTCTGTGAGAGTCTGCATGTGTTACCTTGCGATGTCAGTCCCTTCAAGTGTGAGGCAAGTCGGATCCCATGCGTGCGTTATAGACTTGCCTGACGAATGGGCGTTCAGCTCTACCATTCTATGTCTTTGATCCAGTCACATATAGGGACCCAGCGATGATTCCCAGTGAGTCTTTGAGCCGTCTCCTCCCCTTGAGTGACCCCACCTCAGAGTGTCCACCACTAGCCTCATTCCCATAGCAGCATGTGTATTAGAACATATGCGGGATGAGCAGGTGACTATTAGTCTGAGTGGCACATACCCGCGCTATCTGGTTCGGTGGAGAGCATGACCCGCATCTGATCACCTGGGTGAAGCTACGGAGGATGGGACAAGATCCGCAGGACCGAGCAACCGCACCCCTTACTCGACGGGTGTCGAGTTCTTCCCACCAGATGAGAATTGATAGGGCATCGGGGCTATTCCATTAAATGTTTGGAATGTATTTTTGTTATATTGAACTTGGTGTGTAATGTGTGTTTGTTTTGGGTTTTATTTGAGTTTATGTGTAAAAAGGCCATGTTGGCCCGGCGGGACCCTCACCCTCTCTCTCATTGGGCCACCTAGCATCTAGGGTCCATGGGGGCTGGTCTAAGCTCCATGGTGGACTTGGACCAAAGGAGGCAAAATCTAATTTTACTTCCTTAAGAGGGAGGGCACACCCCTGTTATGGCATTTTTTTATTGCTGTAATTTTTGACCCATGTGGGAGAATAATCTCCTATCCCTCATTTGCCCCTCCCTAACCCTAGATCTGAGGTTAGTTTAGGTCATTTCCATTCCATATAAAGGGGTTGTATTTTCTATTTTCACTATAATTAATGAGAAAAAATCAGCATTTTTGCTCAAGAGTAAAGGGCGCCCGTTTCCTCTCTCTTCCCACCCCCTTTGTGGCAAGGATTGTAGCCTTCTTCTGAGGTGTGATACCTCCTTATCAGCCCCACTCTGAGTGAGAAGCTCAGTACTGCCGCCGTGGCCACCATCGAGCCGCTGTCGCACCACCACCGCCTCATCGTCAGAATTCTGTCTACCACCATCCCGCAGCTTGAAGCCCAATTTTTAGCTTTCAATCCGAAGATTTGAGAAGTTTTTAATTTAAATTCAACCCGAGTCTTTAATTTAAAATTCAGCAACCAAATCTTCCCTTAACTGTTTAATTCCCGCACCATCATCCTCTGTGACAATCATATCGTCCTCATAAACAAGTAGTACAGTTGCATGTCCCCCCTGCCCACTTGACAAATATAGGATGATCAGCATTTGATTGTTTGAAACCAAATCTGACCATAACAAGGTGCAATTTATCGAACCAAGATCTAGGAGACTGTTTCAACTCATAAAGTTCTTTCTTCAAACGACAAACCTTCCCTTTTGTATCAATTCTAGGAGGCAGTAACATGCAAACAACTTCTTACAAATCACCATTAAAGAAGGCATTCTTGACATCTAACTAGTATAGAGGCCAAGAGTATTGGACAACCAGTGAAAAAATCACCCTGACAGACTTTAGCTTTGCCACAAGAGCAAAGATCTCCTGATAATCAATCCCATATGTCTGAGTAAACCCTTTCACAAGTTTGGCTTTATACTATTGTATCTCACCCTCTACATTATAGTTGATTGGGTAAACCCATTTGTAGTCAATTGGATTGCTACTCTCCAAAAGATCAACTAGGACTCAAATGTCATTCTTGTTAAAGACACTTACCTCCTCATCTATTGCACGCTATTATTTCAGATCCTGCATAGCTTTAGAAAAGGAAGTAGAAACATGGGTAGAGTACAATGAAGAGAGAAAAGAATAGTGTTGAGGAGAAACATGGGAGTAAATAACAAAATTAGTGATGGGGTGTTTCGTGCAGTCCGGAACATCCTTTTTGACAACAATGAGAAGATTTAAGTCATCAAAAGCAGAAGGATCTGAAAGGTTAGCGCCCTCTAGAATTGGCTAATTAGTAGAGGGCTTTTCTATGAACTTCTTTAGCCTGTAAGTGATAATTTGTTGCTTCTTCTCAAACACTCTCTACATTAGTCATTGAAGTTGGAGTATGAACACCTAGAGATCCATCTATGGCAGAGCCAAACAAAACGGTAAGGCAATGAGTAATAGAAGAAGAGAAAGAGGAAGGAGGGAGGATGCTAGAAATCTCCCCCTGAGGCTAAGTCTTGGGAGAATAGTAGGACTCAGACTCGGACTCAAAGAAAGTAGCATCCTTCCGAACGAAGAAATGGCAGGAGACAAGATCATAGCATTGGTAACCCTTCTGAGTAGAAGAGTAACTGAGAAAAATACCATGAATAGCCTGTGAATGAAGCTTGGTGCTACTCGGACCCAAAGGATGAATGAAACAAAGACACCCAAACACTCCAGCTAGAAGAGGAAATAAGGGTTTGTTGGGAGAGAGAAGAGCAAAAGGACAGCGACCACCTAAACCCTTGGATGGCATCCTGTTGATAATACAGTTGGCCATATGAACTGCCTCGGCCCATAAGGATTTGACCAGGTACCACTGAAAAAGGAGAGCCCTGGCAATTTCAAGGAGACGATGATTTTTGCGTTTGGCTGGGGAGAATATGAACAAGAGGATTCATGAAGGACATCCTCATCTTCAAGAAAAATGACACTTAGGGTAAAGTATTTTCGGGCATTATCAAAACAAAGAGTTTTCACCTTCATGTTAAAGCAAGTGTTAACCATGTTGCAAAACCCTTGCACAACACTAGATACTTCATCCTCGGAGCGTAACAAATACAGTAAGAGTAAGGATAGTAATCATCAGTGAGTGAAATAACATATCTATAGCCATCCAAGGAAGGAATCGGAGAAAGTCTCCACACATCAGAATAAACAAGCTCAAAGGGAGTGGAACTTTTATTTATTGAAGAAAAAAATAGTTCTACAATGCTTTGTCAACTGACAAGTTTGGCATGAAAGGGATGAAATGTCAACTGACTCAAAAAATCAAGGAAACAAGACCCTCAACAAACGAAAAAACAGATGTCCTAATCTAGAGTGTCACAAGGTAATCTCTTGGGCTTTATTGTTCAATTGTGATGATGCAGAGGATTGGAACAAAACTATGTTCCCCGGCACAAAGAAGTTAAGTCCATCTACTTCACAGTCCCTCTCAATCATTTGCTTGCTTTTTAAGTTCTAAAACACATAGTGAGAAGAGAAAAAGCTCATAGAATAGTTTAACAGTTTAGTACGACTCCCCATTCACACTCCGACCTATAAAAATACGCAGAAACTGCTAAACTCAAGCTGAGACCCACGAAAATAATCTAAAAAATATTCAAAAAAAAATTGAGACATTACAATCCCCATCATCCAAGATTATAGAAGTCTAATACTTTCCTCTTCAGTGCGGGTGAGGTTCACCCCTAGATCTGTTAACATTTTGGCCCGTCAACTTGCAAAAGTGGGTTTTTGTACCAAGATCAGCCGAACTTGGTCCTTCCCTCACATCCCCAATTGTATTTGACTTGATGTAAACATGTCTTATTATTTATATCAAATCTCAGTTAAAAAAAGAAACAACAAAAACTGAATAACATGGACATGATAAAATCAAAAAAATAAAATTAAAAATAGATAAAAAGTAAAAAGAAAACGCATGGCCGCAAGTCAAACCAATGGGAAGGGTAGTTGATCGGGAAACTACCCTAGAGAAGCGATAGAACCATGCGTTTGCCGAAGCAAAAGGCCGAGCGTCCAAAACCCAGCAATTCTTCTCCACACAGTTCCAAACCGCGGCTGGTTTGGCTGGCTATCGCTCCTCACGAAGCTTACGAAGCCGATTCTACTCCTGCTCCCCCTCACTTGCTCGCTCGCGCTCTCTCGCCACCCAGGGAGATCCCTGATGGCCAGAGACCATGGGAAACCTCAGGGCAATGGCCTCATCGTTGCATAGATGGAAAGGCGACGCCTGGCCGTCATCTGCTCCCACCTGCGCCAGGTCGAAGCCGGCCGTCCCCTTCCCGCGCTGGGATCCGGTGGGCCGCCTGCCCTTACTGCGTCGGCTTGCGGTGGGAACGTTGTGGGTGCAGGGGATGGGGGCGGTGATGCGGCGGAGGGCGACTGCGTCTTCTGCAGGATCGCTAGAGGAGAATCCCCTGCTTTTAAGGTTCCCGATTCGTGTCTCGTCCTTCCTTTTGTTATTCATGCGTCGTTGGGGATTATTTATATCAGCTCCAAAATTGCATTTTTATGGCTTCCAGCTATAAGAAGGCAAGTGTGGAGATAGCAAAAAGGTCCTTTTTTCTTTTTTTCCCTTTTCCCGTTAATCATTTTTGCCGTTTCTAATGCTTCCGCGGGTTTGCTTCCATCGCTTCTGAACTGACAGGAAATAGTGCTGACACTTCAGTTACCAGTCTATGTGTGAGCCTTGAAGACCCGTTCAGTGGCCGAATAAGGAGGGGTAAAACCTTATTTATCCTCTACCTTTTGTTCGACACATCTAAAAAAGTAACCAACTTAAAGATGTCCCCATTTTGGACTTCAATTTGGAGATAATGGGGGGTCTAGTTGGTGTGGTGACAAGTCTGGATTAAAGTAAGGTTAGGGTGTGCCTGTTGGAGTTAAATCTGGGGAGGTGGAATACCCATGTTTTAAGTTGTCTTATCCTCACTCGCCTTATCTTGCTACAAAATAACACCAAATTAAGGATAGGTATTTGGATTGACTTATCCTTATTCCTACTGAAGTTATGGATACCAAGATGGAAGTGTTTCATGCGTGTCAGTTGGTACTATTTAATTTAGTCACTTTGGGTCCCCTTGTTTGGTTGAACTCGGACTGTTCGGTGGAGATTGAAGGTTTTACGAGGATGTAAGGCCAAAGGATAGTGGCAGTTTCTGTACGTATATTGGCTGTTTGATCCCATTTGTAAAGTTTGGAAATCCAGTCAATGAACCTAAAAAGATTTTACTGTTTTCTGAAACTTCATAACTGTCTTCAAAATTCTTCAGCTACATAGTGAATAGATCCACCATTATATGATTACAATGTTGACATAAGGGAAACTTCCGCGCAAGTGTTTATTCCATTTCATTACTGTTTTGTGATAGTTGCCCTAGAGAAGGTGACGTATACCTGAATGAAAATTGCCTCCATCTATCTTTGTCTAGACTGTTTTCATGGTCTAGGGGAAAGTTTGAGGACTGCTTCCTGGTTGTATGTGCAGCTACAACCAAGGGAGCAGCTTTCTGTCCACCACGGTTTTTTTTTTGGGTGGCTGCTTATGGACCACCCTACCTTGGTGGAAGCTATCTTGATCGGGTCCTTACACCATGTATAGGGTAGACATCAGGCAAGTCAGCCACTCGGAAGCTTTGCCAAAATCTTTTGTTGCATCTAGACTAAACAAAAGTGATGAGATAAGGTTCATAATGTTGATGGCTTCTGGATGTTGCTGTGATTTTGTTGATAGATCTCAATTAAACATTGTTGATATGCTACTATGTTGAACTGTTGTCACGTGTGGAGTGCACATGCTTCATCAGGAGCTTACAGAGTTTGGCTTTTTGTGATGCAAATGCAGTTGCTCGATGATGTTAACTTCTGCTTAGAATGTTTCACTGTTGCTTGATGAATGAAGAAAAGTGGGTCATTGAATGTATATAAGTATTGTTTGCATTGTTTCCTTTTGTTGGTTTAGGTTCTCAGATTTGACAACATTACACATTGCTTATTATCTAAATGGATTTCACATTGCTGAACATCAGCCTACTTCAGTTAGATAAATATCAGAAGGAATCATGTTTACTTGAAGAAGGCCAGCTGAACCCAGTAATACTTAAAGCTTTTTCAAATGCTAAATCAACCATTATATGTTGTGCTTTATTTATAATAGGCTAGTCATTAGCTCATATTCTTATACCCTTTGGTCTTGGCCAATAAGTGCATTAACTTTTGCATTCCATCATTCCTTTTAGATCAGAAGGCGCTGTTTTCTAGGATTCTTCATTTATGTCATGATGCTGATTATCTACTTCTTTCCTCTTTGTACAGCTCTATGAAGATGACACATGTCTGTGCATCTTGGATTGCAAACCACTGACTCGTGGGTATGTTCAGTCTATTACAACATGATGTGATGATGATCACCACTCTGCTCTTAATTGCAGGAGTAATGATACTAGTAGTTCATATGGAAGTAAATTTGTTCAGATAGAAAGTCACGTAGCTTTATTTGTCTAATTTTAATCATAATTTCCTGCTTAATATCTTCCTGAATGTTAGTGTCACACCATAAAAGAATCTTAGTCAAATGAAGAATAAATGTATTACTCGTTATAAATAATTAGGAGACTTATTTTTTTCCTGCTTTGCTTTTAAGAGACAACATCATATGATTCTGGGTTGATGCTTCATTTGATCTAGTGATTCTAAGTTGATGTGACAAGTGTTATGATGATAATGATGTAAGGTTTGACTTTACTGTCTTTGAATATTTAACACAGTCCTCCCCTATTCGAACTGACAGATTAAAACGAAGCAGGACTCTTCCAGGGAAGGACGCAGTCGAAACGGAGACGGAATTGAATGACGACACTCCCAGAGTCGCTATTCAACAAATGACGCCACTCATAGAGCCGTCATTCCTGATTTTCCATAAACTTTTCACATTTTAAATATAAATGACGACTTTCAAGCAGGCGCTGCTAATAGAAACAACGCCTTCATGAAGGGCGTTAATTCAAGGCATTATCCAAATGATTTTCATAAAATCAGAAAATATTAAGAAATGACGCCACTTTTGAAAGGCGTTACTCAATGAAATGACGACCCTCAGAGCGTCGTTATTAAAATCAATGACGCCCTTGACAAAGGCGTTAATTAAAATTGCACAAAAAACTCCATATTATGCAAATATTGAAGTCCAATCTGAATGCCATAAAGTAACATGAGATTTAGCCAACTTAACATCAAATTTGGCGTGTCTACAAGGGCGTGTCGGTAAAGGGGTGCGAAGGCGTGCCGCTGAAGGCCTTGCAGGGCGTACCGCTGAAGGCTTCGCTGGGTGTTCCGCTCAAGAGTTCGTATGGGCATGCCGTTGAGGCCTTGGCGAGGGTGCCGTGGAAGTGGATTTGGGCCCGTTTTGAGCCTGATTGACGTTCCATGTAGTTCTCTTTAGGGCCCATGAGTTGTGAGCCCCCTAAGGTTTCTCGTCCATATGTGTGACAACATCCTATAATGTTTCAAATTTCATGCGTTAGTACTCGGCCTGGAACTAAACTATGGATGTTGCTAAATTGTCTTGGACGTTCTATCTCAGTTGTAGGATTCCGTGTCATTTGTTGTCATTGACGTAAAATGTTGCAGGAAGAAATCGAAAATGCTTAACATCGAATTTTTCATGATTCTGACATTTTACAAATTAAAAGACGAAAATAACACTAACCAAAGCTTGGAAATCTACTGGCAGCGCGATCAAATGAAGAGATAATTGCATTCCTATCTTCAAAGTCTTGTATTCTACCCTATATATATTATGCTATTATGTTCTTGGCACCATCATGTACACCTCCACAGTATAAATAAAACAAATATATTTCATCGTATGTACGCCTATAGTTAACCTACCATTTATTTAACTTCATTTTAGGTAGGTGGCTCCCGTACACTAATTGATGCACCTCCAGATTTGTGCAGTGAGATCTTTCGCACTTGAAAAGTTGGGTTGGCTCATTTTGGAAGTCAAAACACGTGAAATGTCTCGTCGAATCGTTCACGATATTACCTTTTTATGTTTTACGTTTACTCTCTACTTTTATGCGCTGCAACAATTTATGTGAAGCGAGAAAAGAGTGAGGGTAAAAAAGATGCCAACCCTTCGGAATCACCTACAACTTCCCAGAAATAGTTCTGCAAGAGCTTTGGCAGTTTGGCCCTATTTGTTTGTGAGATAAATTAAAATATCTCACTAAAATAGTACAAGACAAACTTTATCAAAACCCCTCCCACTACCCATACCCTCTCATCATCCAACATGGCCAACATCTCAACCAATTATCTCGAGGCATCGGTACAATCTCTCAGAAAAATGTGAGAAAATAGTTAAAAAATTCGTAAAAATCGACAGAACTGACAGAATCGGATCCGGGTCTGAACCACTATGGATCCACTAAGACACATGCACTACAGAAGGTCACCTAGGAAGCGGTTGATCCGAGTGAGTTATTGGGCTTGGAGCAAGTAGGCCCTGGGGGGGCTGTCACTCTAAGGAGCCGGGCCTCGTTTGGTCCGGTTGGACCTTGTTTGGCCGCTCTCTCCAGGCGGTAGGATTCCTCCTCTCCAGTTTCAATGAATTGCAATGCAAAGTTTTTCTTGCTAACCTCATCTCTAGGGAAGTGATGTCTTATTTCTATGTGCTTTGTTCTTGAATACTGGATGGGGTTCTTTGTTAAGTTGATGGCACTTGTGTTATTACACAATATGGGTGTGCATCCAAGATCTACATCGTAGTCTTGAAGTTGGTACTTTATCCACAGCACTTGGGTCTTACAGCTCCCTATAGCAATGTATTCTGCCTCTAAAGTGGATAGGGCCACCGAGTGCTGTTTCTTCGAGGCCCAAGAAACTAGACACCCACCTAAATATTAGCAATAGTGACTAGTGCTTTTTCTATCAATCTTAAACCCAGCATAATCAGCATCAATATATGATATCAAATCAAAGCAGCATGATGCTGGATACCACAACTCTAAATCATGTGTGCTAGCAACATATCTCAAAATTCTTTTGACAACAATCAATTGAGATTCTTTAGGATTAGCCTGAAATCTTGCACACAAGCACACACTGAATTGTACATGCGGCCTAGAGGTTGTGAGGTATAAGAGAGATCCGATCATACCCTGGTATGTCTTGAGATCTATAGGTTTACCTTTCTCATCTGCATCTAGGGATGCACTTGTTCCCATGAGTGTGGATATATATTTGACATCCTTCATCCTAAACTTCCTCAAATTCTCCAATGTGTACTTGGACTGGTTTATGAAGAATTCATCCTTAGTCTCTGTGACCTATAGTCCAAGAAAAAATTAGAGTTCACCCATGAGGCTCATTTCAAATTTCTTTATCATTAATTCAACAAACTACTTACATAGATTGGGATCAGTCAAGCCAAATACTATGTCATCTACATATATCTTAACTACAATGATATGACCATTTAAAACCTTGGTAAAGAGAGTTTGGTCGACTTTACCTCTACTATAGCCCCTACTTGTTAGGTGGCCACTGAGTCTGTCATACCAGGCTTTGGGGGCGTGCTTCAATCCATACATTACTTTATTTAAATTGTAGACATGGTTAGGTAAACCACTATACTTGAAACCAAGAGGCTGTTCTACAAACACTTCTTTTTTATTAAGCCAATCAGATATGCACTTTTAACATCCATCTGTTGAAGTTTTATCCCTGGTGAGCATGTAAAAGCTAATAGAATTCTAATGGCTTCTGTCCTAGCCACAAGAGTGTAAGATTCTTCGAAGTCAATTCCAAGCTCCTGATTGTACCCTTTAGCTACCAACCTAGATTTATTTTTGGATATGACCCCATCTTCATTTAGTTTATTCCTAAAGATCCATCTAGTCCCAATTATAGACTGATCTATGGGTCTGGGAACCAGATTCCACACCTTATTTCTCTCAAACTAACTAAGTTCCTCATGTATGGCATTAATCCAGTGTTCATCTATTAAGGCTTCTTCAATATTTTTGGGTTCAATTTGAGATGCCAATGCAATGAGGTCCTCATTATTTACATCTCTATGATAAGATCTGGTTCTAGGTGGGTCATGGAGGTTTCCAATTATATTCTGAACATGATAGTCCTTTATGGTTCTGAAGTTGACAGATGACTCACCGAGCAAGGTCGACTGATTTTCATTTCTTGTTGACTGACCTGTTTCTTGTTCTTTGGCTTGCTGTTGGCAGTTTTGCCCTAGCTCCTCCTTGGACTCTAGGAATTCTCCATCATCATCATTTCTTTCCCTATCATCAGCATTATTGTCAGATTTTTCAAAAATTTCAGCAAACACTACATGTGAAGTTTCTTCCACAATTTGATTTTTTACATTGAAAATCCTATTTCATTCCCATTCAGCCACATGTCACTTATCAAACTTCATACTGTGTAGAAGATTTGGGAGACCTAGTGAACTACCTACACTTCTAGAGTCTTGTCTTCAGGCAACTCTATAACTAGGGGAGAATTTTCAGGCACCGAGTGCGCGGCAAAGAAATCTACAATGGCCTGGCTTTTAATGCCCTTTTGTGGCAAGTAGGTAATATCAAATTCCATCAATATGATGGCCTATTTACCCAATCGCCCTTGAGCATTGACTGGGAAAGTATATATTTGATTGAATCAGCTCTGGATATTAGCTAGATTTCATGTGACAATATTTAGTGTCACAGCTTCTTGATCGTGAAGACTAGAGCTCAATAGACCTTATCACTAGGGGTATATTTTTTTTCTATTCTCATCAGCCTTCTGTTGAGGTAGTAGAGTGCCTGCTCCTTTCCTTCATCATTGTTCTGAGCCAACATTGTCCCCAGAGAATATTCAGTGGCAACTACATACAGAATTAGCGGCCGCTCTTTTATAGGTGCCCCCAGCATTGGCGGTCTTGAGGTATTCTTTCAACTAATCAAGAGCTTTCAAACATTCTTGACCCGAGTGAAGCAATTCATCCTTCATCATCAACTGGTGAAACAGGTGGCATCGCCAGGACAGATTTGAGAAGAATTGGCGGATGTAGACTACTCGACCTTGCTTCGATTGCAATTCTATTATGCTTTGTTGGCCCAGTTGGTGAGCGGACAAGAAGGGGGGGTTGAATTGTCCCCAAAATGAGATGACAGATTTTAACACTAACTAGCAGAATTAACGAGATTGATGAAAATAAGCTAAACAGAAATAGCTCTAGTTCTCTTAATCTCCCTGAGCTCACTTGATCGTGTTGGAAGAAAATAAGACGCAAGCATGCAACCACAAGACACGAGGATTTTAAGCTAGTGCGGGACAACGACGGGCACCACACGTCCACCCCTCACCAAATCGGTGAGGCTTCACTCGCTTCGAAATGAAGCACAGGGAGAAAAATCTCCAACACACATGGAGACGTGGTCTCCAACATGATCCGACAATGGATCCACACACACACACACAGGTTACAACAACTGCAGCACAATAAACCCTTAACCGTACGCAGACGGTTCAACACACACAGATTCAGAGTTCAAAAAAATAAGAATATGTTCAATACATGCTCATAAACTGAATAAAAATCATCAAAATATATGTAGAAAGGTTGCAGAAGTGTATCCTCATATGATGATGGGCCTGGAGATGTTTTTGCTTGAACCTTCCACAATGGGGGGTCGATCTTCAACTGAAACTATGACGAACGAATTTCTCCTTGGAGATACAGCTTTGTCGGAGCTTGAATGCTTGAGAAGGGATGCATATCTTCAAGATGACAACCCAAATCACCCTTGCAAGAGTAGAAAATGTGAAGCACTTCAAGAGGAACTCTCCTCCTCTCCCACCTGCGGCCAAAGCCCTCTTCCTTCTTCTACAGATCTGAAAATTGCAGCTCATATATATGGGCATGAAAGGTTATATGAAATACCATAAAAGCCCATGCAAAGCCCTTGTAAAACCCCTCACATATCTGTATCAAAATCCTTAGGGTAAAGGGGTCAAAAAGGGATCCAATCAGATTGGGTTTAATGGGATTAGAGTGAAGTTCGCAAACCCCAATCCGGAACACCCTGAACAAGTGTTGACACCTAGTGTCGATACCCATTTTAAAGGTTGCTGCCAAAACACCAAAAAGAACCCAGCGATGCGAGTGTCGACACTCGGTGTCGACACTTGGTCGTGGGCCTGCTGCAAACAGAACCCTGTGAATCAAGTGTCGACACCTGGTGTCAACCCTTGCTTTCTTGGTCTGTCTGCGCAAGGCAGCCTTAAGCAAGATGAAAAACTTTTGAAAGCTCTTTGAATATTTCATTTTGACAATCAAATGACATGCATTTGTGGGATTTAGAATCATCATACAAACCACTTTCAACAAGATTTGTGTGAATTAGCTTAACCACATTCCAAGCTCAAGAAGAAAAGTGCATGAATCACATTCTAAGCATTAAGAACACATGAATAAAATGCATGAAAGCCCATTCAAGATTTCAACAAGAAAAACCATGAATGAAGTACATTATGAAACTAAATTACACAAGTTTGATGTAAAAAATCTTAACATGTATTAACCTTGTCAAACCCATGCAAAAACCATTTGAAGACCAGGCTTCTATTTTAAGATTACCAGCTACAGTGCAAGGGTACCATCAACAATGGTTACATTGCCCTACCATGAACTCAGGACCGGTTTAATAATCGAATAGCCCCGGTAAGGATGGCGTAACTGGGGTTGATTGGGTTGTTCAAGTTTGGGTTGTTTTGGCATATCTGGAGTCGGGGAGGGGTTTTCTTAGATTTTTTCATTCAAGGTGGAGGTGGCAAATACGCCACCCGACCCCGGTTAACGGTTGGGGGCATATACGCCCAGGTGGCGTACCTGACCCCACCCTAAATGAGAAACAAAGTCGCCTTCAAGGAATAAGATGTAAAGTGAGAAGGAATACTAGTCATGTGATCGGTAGCTCCTAAGTCTATGACCCAAGGATTATAAAGAAAATTGGAGGTGACACTCAACACCCCTGTCCTGGTGGAGTATGTGTAGAGTAGGCAAGGAAAGTCCCGCTGTAAGAGAATCCACCATAGGTGGAGAATATCAGTGAATGAGAGTGCAGACACCAGAGAAGAAGTGAAACCACCATATGAAGAAAAAGTCTGAGGGCTTTTAGCGAACTAAATGATGGCAACATTACCCCTCATTGATTGCCCACCCTTTCTAGTCCTAAACTTCAGCGATTTCTTCTCGGGATAAAGGCCCCAATGATTCTCCATCTTATGTTTGCCTACAGGAGAAAATGTGTGCAATGCTTCCCAACCTTCATTTTCTCTTTTCCAGGACTTTATGCTCCCCTTCCAAACTTGTTGGAAGTGCTAATCAGCACTAAATATTCTCCCAACTATTATAGCTCCCCCACTCATGGCCTTCTTTTGCCTTTCCGCACTTAGTACCTTGTAATGTACCTGCTCAAGGCCAGGAAGTAGAACTATACTGAGTATTTGTACCCTTAAGGTCTCATACTTTGAGTTTAAGCCAGCAAGAAACTTACAAATCCAGTTCTGCTGAATGTACTCTAAATATTGCTTTTGGTCCTTCGAACATGCCTGTTTGTAGATAAAATAGTACTTAAGCTCTTCCCACGTTCTTTTCAAAAGTCCATGTGGTGCCAACACTCAATGGCTGGTTCCTTGACTCGGCCATCTATATGGCCAGTCTTCCTACATTCTGCAAGGAATACGCGAGCAGACACAAACCAAAGTCTAAATTCATCTCCATTAATTTTGCAGAAGACATCTGCAGAGATAGGTTCTCAGTTGCAACATTTTATGACTGAGGGAAACCTACCCCCACCACCAACATAAGCGGGCGGCCACTTTGGACCTATGGACTCTACCAATTGCGGATCATAGGATACACCGGCTAGGGCAAGGGTGAGCTTGGTAAAACCCCAGAGCGGCGCTACCCAAACTCCATAGCTTCTCTCTCTAGAAACCGGCTAAAGAGAGAAACTTTTGAATAGTAAGTCTTTCAAAGTAATGCAAGACTATATTGACAAAGGAAAGAGTTTTAGCAATACAAATAAATTGTGCTTAATTATTGTGCTTAATTAAGGGCCAAATAGTAGGAATGGGCCAACAATTGGGTTAGCATAATGCTACAGTGTAGAGCTCCTACTATGATGGAAAGTTGTAGTAGGTGAAAAAGGGGGGAAACCTATCAATATATGTGGGCTTCAAACCCAAATTTGTGAAGCACTTTTAGGGATAAAATTGTGCAGAACAAGAGCCATATAAGATTAACTGAACTAGATGAGAGGCAAACCAAGTTGAAGTTGGTAAGCTAATGATTACTCGGTTATAAGTTGAGCAAATAAGAGAAGAGTACCTATCAATTGTCATAATATTATAGGGTGTTTGGGAACACATTTTTTAAGACAATTTGACAATTAAAAATCATTTAAATTTTTAGCACAATTTTTTAAATCAATATATGTCTAATATGAAGTTGTTGGCAAGTCTTCATTGGTCCTAGTCACTCTTCCTAAAACTCCTTCCATTGTTTAATAATATATTTTTCCAATAAGAAGGGAAGAAGAGGAAGGGAAGGAGAGAGATATGTTCCTACGAGAAAGGAAAGGAGGGAGATAAGAATGGGAAACAAAAGGAGGAACATTGAAAAATGATTATGGGGAAAAAGTCAATAATTGTTTATTTCGAGGGAGTTTTTGAAAGATTTAATCACATCTATAGAATATCAGTGACATTACCCACTTTCCAAAAAAAAAAGACCTTCCAACTGGGGCCATGAAAATACCTACCATTTCAGGTGAATTGGCTGCAGAGTGTGAAGGAGTTCCAGAGGAGGAACTCCAACTGGACACTAGTTAGCCATGTAATTTTAGCTTTCTTTTGGAAGCCCTTGTAAACTCTTGAAAATATCCCAAGGGGATGTAAATATCAACTTGATGTAAACTTTTGAGCCTGCCATATGTATAAAAAGCTTGTTGCAGTTCTCTTTCTATAATCTTTAGTGATGGGATGTTAATCTCTTTTGGCTTTAATTCTTGTGTGTGGATTGTCATTTTCCCTAATACCTATCCTGAGAGGTTTTTCCCCTGTTGTGTTCCATTCTGAGCAATTAGTGCTTCCTCATCAATAAACTGGAGCTGGGGAGTGACATTTAATCCTCTTAGGGCCCTTGTATCTTCACCTGCAATATGTTGATGACACTATCCTCTTTACCTCGGGAAATTTTGAGCGGCTCTTTGCCATTTGGCTTCTTTTAGAGTTGATGGAAGAGGTAGATGGACTCAAGTCGAACTTCGACAAAGGTCTCATGGTCGACCCAAACATGGAGCGAAGATACATCCATATGGCAGCAGCATGTCTAGGCTGCAGGTTCAGCGACTTCCTAATCACTTAACTAAGGCTCCTCCTCTTCTGGAGCTCCACTGTAGGGATTGGGGGAAGGTAATCCAAAGGTTTGGGTGTAGACTGGAATGGTGGAAGGGAGACTCCAGTCTTATGGCAATAGATTTGTTTTATGCTACAATCCTTGACAGTCTTCCTACTTACTTTCAATCTCTTTTCAGAATCCTGAAGACAGTGGCAAGGAAGCTAGAAACCATTCGGTGCAAGTTCCTTTCGCATGGAATGGGTATAAGTGTGGGAGATGGCATGATATCAACTGGAAGGGGGCTTACTATAGTAAACAGGTTGGTTGACTAAGCCTTACGAATATTTGAGACTTCAACTTGGCACTTCTAGGCAAATGGCTGTAGAAGTTGGGGTCAGAGGAGGATGGTTTGTGGGCCGATGTGATGCTGCAGAAGTACTACATAAAATCCAGAGAGTGAGCTGTTTCCCCATCCTCTCCAACCCTTATTTCTCATGTCTGGAGTGGGGTTTTGCATGCCCAGGATGTTGTTTGCTGTGGCACATGTGTTGCCATGGGTAATAGGAAGAGGTGCCTCTTTTGGAAAGAAGTTTGCTCTAGCCTGCTACGGTCTTCATAGACTTGCCTCCCCCCACCCCCCAACCCCTTTTTGCCCTGTAGCTCAGATGTTCCAGGCTTACAGCCCAGGAGGGGATTGGCTCTTGTCCGCCAGGAAAGACATGAAGGATGATGCGATAAACCAACTGGCAGAACTCGAGTCTCCTCCAGAATTCCTCAGTGCAGCAAGACTATACAGACTTGTGTTTTGGAAGATGGATAACAGGCGGAGGTTCTCAGTCAAGTCCACTTAGAGCCTCATCCATGATGGAGGCACCCATTCCCTCCGGCAAAGCATGACTAGAACCCTCGAAGCCCTCTGAAGGCGTGTGTTCTCATCTAGAGAGTCTCCTTAGAGAGGCTTCGGAATTGCCACCATCTAGGGTCGTTTGTTGATGATATCAACGCTACTTGCTGCTAATGTGGGGAGGAAGATGACATGGGCGACCTTTTTGTTAGTGCTCTTTTGTATGGGAAGTGTGGGAGCTGATCTTTCTTAGGCTCCATTATAGGCACTATGTGCTGTTTACGGTACAAGATCTCTTCCACTCATGGGAGTGGTCTTCGCGAATCAAGGGAGATCACAAACTCTACTGGCTGACTCTCCATGCTACTTTGTGGACTTTTTGGATGGAGCAGAATGCTAGGATCTTTCATAGGGAACCGAAGTCTGTGAAGTGTGGAAGCTATTTCCTGGTTCATTCGTACTAGGCTTTGGAAATGGGTTAAAATCATGTGTAATGTGGATGCAACCTCCTCCATCTCTTTTTGACTTTGTGAGTAACGAATGAGTGACACCATCTTGGTGTGCTCTAGTCTAGAGGTTTTTTTGTTCTTGTCCCCTTCTATATTAATGCATTCGTCATTTTCACTTCAATAATTCCGAAAGAAGTGATCTATTTATAACTATCTTTCTTTGGACCCATTTGCATTGTATGCAAGGTAGGAGATCTCTACATACACATTTGTTACAGCCTATTAGTGAGATTGAGAGGTTAGTGCATTCTAGGAACCATCCACAACCTAACCTCATGGAGAACCAAAACCCACAACAAGTCCCCAAGCAGATGAGGGACTATTTCATGCCTAACCATACCAACCATCCTTCTATGTCCAAGCACTGCATAACCAGGCGGTTCAATATGAGATCAAATCCAGTACCATCCAAATGTTGCCATCCTTTTATGGCAATACCAATGAAGTCCCTTGTAAGCATCTTGATGAGTTCCTCCAGATTTGCACCACTGTGAAAATCTAAAATTTTTCAAATGATGCTTTTAAGTTGACTCTCTTTCCTTTCTTACTCAAAGACAAAGCCAAATATTGGTTAGGAGTCTTAGGTAGATCCATAGATACATGGGCTGAAATGCAAAAGAAATTTTTAAAGAAATTCTATCCCATAGGACGAACCAATATAATGAGGAGAGCCATAACTGGATTTACACAAAATTCTGGAAAGCACATCCATGAAGCGTAGGATAGATTGAAAGATTTATTAAGGAAATGTCCCCACCATGGATTATCAAGATGGCAAATTGTCCAGGCATTCTATGAAGGTTTGACGGAAACTATAGACATATAGTGGATGCTTCATGGGGGGGAGCATTTATAAGTAAAAGTGATGATGAAGCTTATGATTTATTTGAGATGCTAAGTGAAAACTCCATTAGTCATGTCTCGCTCTCATCTTATGAGCGAATGATTGGGCCATCTAAGAAAGGTGGGCTTTATGAAGTTCAAAACCAAGGAGAATTTGAGAACAAGATGGATCTTAATGCCATTACACAAAAATTGAACAAAATGGACTTGTTGGCACAGAAGATGGAGAAGGTGGATTTAGTAGCTCAAAAGCTAAATCAATTGTTGTCCATGAATAGATAGGAACCTTCTTTTTCCTCTGCTCAACAATCACAACCTTGCTCAGATTCTAACCTTCAAGAGCTTTGTGCTCTGTGTTCTAGCCCAACTCACACTATCACAAATTGCCCTTTGACGGCCCAACTTCCCCCTTTCATCCATGAACAGACCTTCGCTGCTCAGGGTGTATCGAAACCTGCTTATGATCCCTATTCTAACACCTATCATCTAGGCTGGATAAACCACCCTAATTTTTCTTGGAAGCCTCAACAAGGTCCACCTATGCAGGTGAATCCCTCGAACCAAGCTGTCTAAAAACAACACTTTCAAATGGCAAATCAGTCTCACCAATATTTTTAATCTCCTTTTCAACAAGCTCAACATCAATACCCTCAACCTCCATTCCATCAAGGTCAAGCCCCGTATTATCAAAACCAATTTTCTCAGGGCCCATATAATCAACATCCTTCTAATCGCTTTCATCAACCCAAATATCATCCTCCTCCTCCTCAAGTTCCTCAGCCCAATTTTCATGAGAAATTCAAACAACTCCAACAACTCATCCTTACTCAACATCAACTCATTGCAAAGTTAAAGAATCAAATAGGGCAAATTACTGCGAATAATATGAGGAGAGAAGTAGGCCAGCTTCCTAGCCAACCAGTAGCTAACCCCCGCAATCAACCCCCAGGTTTTCCCCAGCGAGCTCCTCATATTCTTCCTCAACCTAATCAACCTCTCCCTCCCCCTCCTGTAGGCCCTCAATTTGAGAATGCCAAGGCTATATCTACCCTTAGGAGTCGGAAGATTCTAGATGACCCTTATCAGGCTAGGGGAATTGGTAACAGTTCGGGCCAAGAAGCCCATGAGAAGAGTGATAGTGAAGAGGAGGAGTCGGTGATTGTACAAGAGAAGAAGAAATCAGAGGGAGGAGAGAGGAAGCTAGATAAAGGTAAAGCAAAGGTTGATGAAGAAGGACCCCATGCATATGTTTCTAAGATTCCTTTTCCCGATGCTCTGAAGTCAAAAGCTCAAAAGAAAAAGTCAATTCAACAAGAGAAATTAGTGGAATTATTTAAACAGGTGAATATCAATATTCCACTTTTGGACGCGATCAAGCATGTGCCGACATATGTCAAATTTCTAAAAGAGCTATGCACTCCGAAGAGGGAGCCTAAGGCGATAACTGTCTGGGCTTTAGTTTAAAGATGTTGGCATTTATTATTGTTGGCCTGCATTTTGTTGGTCTATTGATAGTGTTATCGGTAATGCCCATACCTACTTCGGAATGTAGTTTTATAAATGTCTTCTTCTTTCATCTTCAGTTGGTGATAACCCGAACGAAGATTGATCTTGGAGAAATATTTAGCTCCAGATATTTGATCGAACAGTTTATCAATCCTCGACAGTGGGTACTTGTTCTTGATTGTAAGGTGATTTAATGGCCGATAGTCGATGCAGAGTCTCATCGATCCATCCTTCTTCTTGACGAATAGCACAGGTGCTCCCCATGGGGAAGTACTCGGTCGGATGAAACCCTTGTTCAATAGCTCCATTAGTTGTTCTTTCAGCTCCTTCAACTCAGTAGGGGGCATTCTGTAGGGTGCCTTGGAAACAGGTCCAGCACCAGGGACAAAGTCAATGGTGAAAGACACATCCTACTCCGGGGGTAAGCTGGGCAATTCTTTTGGAAAGACGTCAGAAAAATTCTGAACTACACGGATGTCTTTAAGCTTCGATTCCTTGACGTCCGTGGTAGTTACAAATGCAATGAAAGCTATACATCCCTTGCTTATAAGTTTACTAGCTCGGAGAGCTGATATAAGAGGTGATCTAGTCCGAGGGCTAATGTATACCAGTTCCGGATAACCCACAAAAGTTATCTTGCCATTCCGACAGTCTACAGTTGCTTGGTATGTGGATAACCAATCAGCACCTAGTATGACATCATACACTTCCATATCTAGGCAAATTAGGTCGACAGGTAGATTATTTCCTTTAACCATAACCTCACAGTTTGGATAGTGATGTGTGAGGTCGGCCTTGTTCCCGATAGGTGTAGATATGACTAAGTCTAACCATTCGGGCTCCTTAGAGAATATAGCAATAAATTTCTTGGAAATAAAAGAATGTGTTGCTCTGGTATCAAATAAAACTTTAGCAGTCTTAGAGTAAACGATTAGTGTACCTTCCACGATTCCACCTTCTGTTGGTTTCGTCTCTTAGAGAGCTTGCAGATGGCCTTGCTTCCTTGCCGGGAGCTTCTCCTCTTTAATGGCTTGCTCATTCATCAGTGGGCAATTAGGAATCTAATGTTCTCGACTTCCACACCGGAGATAGGCTCCTAGCTTCCTCCAGCATTCCTCGGTCTTATGGCCGGGTTTATCACAATATTTACAAATTTCCTTTGTAGGTGCGGGGGTGGTGAAAGGCATGTCATTCTTCTGAAATTTCTTCCCTTTGGAGGACTCCCCTCCAGTGTTAGACCGCTTCTTGTTGAATGTTGCTTTGAATTTTTTTGGGCTTGTGGCAGGTTCCTTCTTGTTAAGTGTTGTCTTGAAATTTCCTCGGATCCTCTCCGATAATTCGGTGGCATCCTCGAGCAACTGCGCATGCCGAACTATTTTCGAGTAGACTTGGATGTCCATCGGTGCAAGTTGGATAATGAAATGGGGCCGAAGCCCGTTAAGGAACCTTTTTGCCTTCATTTTCTCCATACACACCAAGTGGAGTGCGTACCTAGATAGTTTTGAAAACTGGGCCTCATACTCGGCCACTTTCAAGCCATGTTGCTTTAGCGCGGCAAATTTCGCGGCCTTCTTTTCCTGATTGTGGTCAGAGAAGTACTTGCTGTTAAAATGCTCGACGAATTCATCCCATGTGCAATGGTCTTCTGGCAATGTCGCTTCTATAGCTTCCCACCACCTTCGGGCATCCCACTCCAATTGGAAAATAGCCAGTAGCACCTTCTCCTCGTCCGTGCATTACGTTACACAAAAAATCCATTTAATTTCTTTTAACCAATTTTTGACATCCTTGGGGTCGGATGATCCCGCGAACCTTGGTGGGTTCATGTTGCGAAAACCCCTGTGGAGATCATCGGCTCTACGGTTAGCGCCGCCTTGCGCCACTTGCTGTAGCGTCTGAGTAAGGCCTTGCACGGTGCACTGCATCTCACGCCATTGTGCTCTTTCAACGGCCATGATCCTACAAAAGAGTTTAAGTGTAATGAATATCGGGTTTTAATATGAGGTCAAATTTCATTTATAGAACTTAACTCATGGCTCAACCCATCTCCCCGGGTAAGGTCTAATTCTATCCTTAGACTTTTCAATTCGACCAAACGTTCCTCCACCAACGAGGCGTCCTCGACTGCTCGCCCGCTGGTACTCGGCTCTAGCCCCTGCTCCTCGGCCCCAGCCTCCTCGCCGCCAAGTTCTTCCTCGCCGCCACTAGTCTCAACACCATAAGGCATTGAGGGAGGAGGGAGAAGAGGCACCAAGGTCCCCGAGCTCTTAGCCACGGCCTGCACGGCGGCCTCCGAGCCCTCTTTGAAGCCGCGATCACGTGCCGGACCGAAGATCTCCAGGGCCGCCGAGGTCAGCTCTTCACGGTAAGCTGAGGATGAGCGAAAATTCTCCACTACCTCCTCACCGATGGTCAACATCGACAAGCGTAGCTCCGCCAGGTGTGCCTCCACCTCTTGAGCCTGGAGCTCAATGGTCTTCACCTGCATCCCCAGTCCGGACGCATGGGCCTCGATTGTCTCAACTCAGACCTGGAAGAAATCATGGTCCCTCTCCATCCCGGCGAGGGCCCGCCCCACTTGCTCCAACTGCTCTCGGAGCGTGGTAGCCTCCGTCATAGGTGCCTCCAAGCTTCCCCCCAGCGTCTCACACTTGGCCGTCAAACCTGCCTGCCCGGCCTGACTAGTCTCCAAGTCCCATGCAACACCATCGAAGTGGTACTGCCACAAACTAAAAACCCTAGCAAGCGCAACAAAGTTCTTTGTCGCCAAATCTGCCATCTTGTCCCAGGCCCCAAGGCCAAACTCCCCGATTCGGTCCTGGGGGTGCATGGTCTTGTTAAGAAGGGCCTTCGCCTCAATCCAGAGGTGAGACTTGTGGATGGGCTCTTTCGGTAGCAGGAAGTGAGGACCCGAAGGAACGGCTGGCAGCAAGAGACGAGCCCTCCTCTCCTCCAGACTGAGCGAATCACCGTCAAGGGCGAGGGCCTTGCCCTTATCCAGAGCCTCCCTCTCGGAAGCGGGTGCCAGGGGGTGACCACAGGATCAGTGGCTGGCGGGGGCGGAGGGGGAACCTCAGGAGGAGGTGGAATCTTGGATGGCGAAGACGATGCGGTCTGACCACGGACTGAAGCAGAAGCTCTGCTCCTCTTCTTCGGATAACGCTGGCTATCCAGCACCGCCAACTCGTCTACATTCAGTGGAATGCGACCACTGCCAGGCATGATGGACTCCGCCTCAGCAACACTAGCGGCACCCTTGGAGATCTCCCTCTGAACACTCGACCCTCCACTAGCCACAGGCACTGCGGAGGAACTTACTACTGGGACAGCCACAGGGACGGGATATTGAAGATGCCCCGAAGTGAAGACAACAGTGACTTGGGGCACGGCGACTGTCACCTGGCCAGCCCCAGGCTCGACGTGGTCCACGGGACCAGGGGCACACCACGGCAGCTGCACTACCTCGTAGTGCCACGAGGGTACTTCCGATGCTCCTGCAATCTTTTTTTAATCCAAGAAAACCCTACCTAGGGCTAGATGAGGGACCATCAATCAAACCACACCTAGTTAACCCAGTTCACCACCAACACAGCCTAATGAAGGCTCAAGGTTAGTACCATGTGGTAATGGAGGACTTAACCCCAGTTCCCGGAGCACCGCCAGAGTCAGCACGAAGTCAGCGTTAATGAGGGGGAACTTGAGGATGGCCTTTATCTTCTCAGACTCCTCTGCGTTGGCCGAGGGCTTCCTGTCCACCTAGATAGGATGAAATCCCCTAAACATTCAACCGCCAAAGGACTTGTGATCGCTCAACTTGGTGATATATACATAGCGCTGCACCGAACCCTTGAGATTGGATGCGACAGCAGAGACTTGGACGACGTTGCGACCAGACCGAGCCTTGAAGTATGCATGGGCCGTATCGGCTGGACAACTCTGGAGGCTATAGAACTGCCGAAAGAGGTGAACGTTCGGCTCCATAGAAGCCTTCTGGAATATGAAGATGAACCCACAAAGGATGTGGTAGAAATTGGGGGATATCTCCCCTAGATGCCGACCATAATAATGAAGGATGGACTCAATGAAAGGATGAATAAACAGGCGGAAGCCCACCTGGAAGGACGCCACAGGAACCATGATGCCACCCAGAGGCAGGCTCAGTTGATCGTCGTCTACGGTGGGGAAGATAATGTTGAAGTTAGGAGGAATCTGGAAGGCCTCTCGCAGTCAGGTGAAGATCGCTAGGGTCCTCTTATGTCGGTTCATGCCTTGCGGTAGCGTGATAGACCGCCACCGGGCCCAGCGGTCTCTAAGAGACCGCCAGGTAGAGCCTTGCGGTCCAGGTGTGACCATTTGCGATTTGTGTATTTTAGGGGTCTTGCGGTCCTGGCTGGACCGCTAGGCTGGGCCTTGCGGTCTGGAGGAGACTGCTAGGATCCCTAGCGATCCAGAGAGGACCGCTAGGTGGTTTTTCATGCTCGTCGTGTCTGTTTTGCGTTATGTTGGTCTCCGGTCGGTCCGGTTAAGACCTAATGACCGACCTATGACCCCGTGAGTGTCCTGGATGTCCCGTGGGAACTGTGATCGTGTTTTTGGGTGTCCGGAGGTACCGTATTTACTCAATTAGTGTGCTTATTTGTTTAAGGGTCCGAGCGACCCTCTTGTGTTTTGAGCTTTCCTATTGCGTTAAATCGAGTCACCGTAAGTCGGTATGAGTACAAAGGGTCTTCCCCGTGCGGTGTGAGTTTCTACGAAAAGTGGTTTCCGAGTGGGCCATGTGTATGGCCTTGAACTATGAGTCTAGTTAACTAGCCTGGGGCTGAAAGTTTTTCATGTGTCTCGTGGATGAGAGATCCACTCGGCGGCTTGTGAGCTGCCTTGAGAATCCTGTCATTGTGGTTTAGGCCTAGGGATTAGGCTGGATTTACAGCACTGTACCGTCACGTGTAGCGGTCTTGACCCAAGTCTCGTGACTTAGGGACCGTTGGGTTATTAGGTCTAAAGGGCTGTCCAGAGTCTGGTGGCCGTGAGCCACCTATTTCTTCGTGTTACTCGAGATGGGTGCGTGTGTGGTTTTTAGTGTTCACATTTTGTGAGCCCCCACTAGTCGTTACTTTCCTGCATACGCAGGTGTGGACCCACTTGGGAGTGGTGGAGATCGTGACCTGAGTGAGATGATTTTATGTTGGTTACCGTAGGGCCCCTTGCCTTTGCAGCCTGAGTCCGACTGGGGGAAAAACCAGCTAGAGGACCCGACCTAGAGCAGATGGTCTATGTGTTCATGTGTAGCTAGAGGCAGAGGTCACGCGCTGACGAGCACGACCCTAGCTAGTCCTTGTTCTGTGGTTACATGTACAATGTCTCAGTCTCTGCCTGGGGCATCGTAGGTAGACACCTGAGGCTACAGACTAAGTCATCAGTGGATGCATCCGGCCTTACTTCTGATAGGCAGGTACTCCCGTCACTTGACGTGTGGTTCTCGTGTCTTGTGTTTTCGTTTCCTATTTGCGAGACGGGATTCTGCGTGTAGTTTCTGGGTATTTTCCTGTGACCGAGGTCTAGGGCTTCTGGTGAGCGTCACCAAGGGTCTTCCCTAGACGGTGTAGAGTTTACGACGGTGAGGTCGTGACTGTGTTTCTGGACTGCGTGGTCTTGGCATGGGCCTTCGTGTGTGAGCACAGGCCTCCACGGTAGAGGTGCCATGGCGTTTTTCGAGTAGAGTGGCTAGGGTGGTTCGTGTTCTTGTGGTCCCCCGACTGTGAGATCGGGGTGTTGGGTTTGGTTCCAATAGGAGTAGTTGTAGAGCCGTGGTTTCATCGGCTGTCGTGTTTCAGGGATTCGTGTACGATCGTGTCTTTCACTGTGTAGTTGTAGCTGTTCCTATTGTTACTATTGTTCTTACTGTAGTTGCTACTTTTCGTACCGCCATTATTTTTGGTTGGGGTTCTGTGGGACCCCTACTGAGCCAGTGATAGGAGGCTCACCCTTAGTTTTTAGGTGTTGCAGTTCTTCCTCAAGGTTCGAGGGTGTTGTGTGGAGATTCTTAGCTGCCAGCTCATTGGACCGAGTGTTCACTTGGTATTGGGTACGTTCTCTACCTTAGACTGTACTTTCTGTTGGACTGGAATCTATTGTAGTTAGTTATTTATTTTTGTTAATTGATGAATTATCCTGCTTTATTTCCTATTTCCATGTATATCACACCTATCCTTTTAGCCCTTCCGAGCCCTCTGGCTCGTGAGCGGCGAGCCACGATTCGAATGATATCGGGTCATTCCCGGTATCTAGATCTTGGGTCGTTACAAACAAAGCCCATCTGAGAAGAACAAAAGAGTTACCTCGTGAGCCAAAGAGGAAGAGAAATAGAAATTATCATAATATTCATAATCAGAGAAAAGAAATATGCACGGAGTTAATACATAGAAGTGTGCATGAGCTTGTTTATTAGCAAAGCATGCAAGAGCTTTAAAATGTACTCGGACTTGATTTGACCACTGACTTGATTGACAAGTGTAGAGTCTGCATGGGGTATGACGTGCACGGACTCTATGAAGGAGTACAGGGAGTTTGTGTCAATGAAAAACCTGCATTGGGTATCATGTCCATGGAGTTCACAAAAATGTGCAAGGACTTTGTAGCAAGGAGGAATCTGCACGAGGTTTCATCTCCACGGGCTTAGTGTATACGTGCAAGGACTGGATAACTGGAGGAAATGTGCACGGGGTTTAGATTCCACGGGGTCTATAAAAGTGTGCAAGGACATTGAAATCTTGAAGAAATATGCACGGGGTTTAGACTCCACGAGGTTTGTAACAATGTGCAAGGACTTGGAGAATAGATGAAATATGCACGGGGTTTGCAAAGACGTGCAAGGACTTGAAGACCAGAAGAAATGTGCACGGGGTATCGTGTGCATGGACATGAACTGCACGGGGTTTCAAGTGCATGGACATGAGATGTGCACTGACTTCTATATGCTCAGACCTTGCAATAGTTTGTGCAGACTTTAGACACAAAAGCTGCACGGACTTAGTTTCAAGGAAATGTGCATGGACTTTGCTGAAAAGCTGCACAGACTTATTGAAAACATGCACAGGCTAGAGTGTGCACGGACTTGTAGAAACGTGCACGGACTAGAGTGTACACGGACTTTGTAGACTCGAAATGTGCATGGACTTTGATAAGAAAAATCTGCATGGACTTGGAGTAAAAGATGCATGGACTTTGATAAGGAAAATCTACACGGACTTAGAGTAAAAGATGCATGGACTTTGATAAAGAAAATCTACATGGACTTGGAGTAAAAGATGTATGGACTTTGAAAATCTGCATGGACTTTAGCTAGAACTAAATGCAAGTATGCATGATGGCAAAGTCTGCACGGACTTTAGGTTGAACTAAATGTAAGTATGCATGATGCCAAAGTCTGCACGGACTTCATGTGGCACAGATGCACAGTGTGCATGGGCTTTATGCAGTGGAGTTAAAACATGCACAAGGTTAAGAGGTGTATGGACTCAGCGAATGCATGAATATGTACGGACTTTGAAACAGAAAAGAAACTTGAAAATGCAAGCAAGTATAAAAGTAATTGTAAAGACCAAGTACACAGTATGCACACTGATGAACACACAATTAGATTTTTAATATAAATCACCCTCAGATTAAGCACATAAACCTAGCATTATTAAATGGCAGATCAATTAAAATAGTTGGCAGATAGTGTATGACATCATCAAAATAGTAGAGGTTCAACATGCCCCTGCTACATTCATGCAACTTATGAACAACGTCTTTAGGCCTTATCTTGACCGATTTGTGGTCGTATTCATTGATGATATCTTAATATACTCCAAGACCAAAGAAGAACATGAAGAACACTTAAGGATAGTTTTACAAACCTTAAGGGAGCATCAACTATATGCGAAGCTTAGTAAATGTGAATTCTGGCTAAAGGAGACCTCTTTCCTTGGACATATAATTTCAAAAGAAGGTATCATTGTGGATCCTTCTAAAGTCGAAGCTGTCAAGAACTGGAGCCGACAAACAACCGTCTCTGAAGTTAGGAGTTTTCTTGGCCTGGCTGGTTATTATCGGTGATTTATCAAGGATTTCTCAAAGATCGCTGTCCCTTTAACTCGGCTTACAAGAAAGGAGAAACCTTTTACATGGTCGAAGGATTATGAAGAAAGTTTCCCAACTCTTAAAGACCATCTCACCACTGCCCCTATATTAGCATTACTTATCAAAGGTGGTGGCTTCGAAGTTTACACGGATGCATCTAGCATTGGCCTTGGTTGCGTCCTTATGCAAAATGGCAAAGTAATCTGTTATGCCTCAAGACAATTGAAGCGTCATGAGGAAAACTATCTCGTTCATAATCTAGAGCTGGCTGCTGTCATTTTCGCCTTGAAGATATGGCGGCATTATCTTTATGGGGAGAAGTTCACTATATTTTCGGACGACAAAAGTTTAAAATATCTTTTCACCCAAAAAGAGTTGAACATGAAGCGCCATCCAGAAAGTGCTGACAAGACCAGAGGAACCCCAACTCGACTTAAACCAGTCTCAAGTCGAGTTGCAAAGGCCAATCAAAGGTTGCAGTATGAAGACACCCGCTCAAGTCGACTTGAAGACAAGCTAAGTCGACTTGAGGATTCTCCCAGAAGCCCCTCTCCACGGGATCCAATGCTAAGTCGAGTTAAAGGCCCTCTCAACTAGACTTAAACCGGAAGCAGGTCTAGTGAACCCTAAATGGGACCCATCCCTAGCATGTGATCTTAAGTGATGATTGGTGGGATCCGTGCGTACGAGGAAGAAGCCTCCAGAAGAAACTTTTGGAGGGAAAACACTCCCCTAACTACCTCTGATTCATGGGCCCCACGAGAGATTCCCGGAGGAAGGAATATCGCGAACAAGTTGGGTTTTCAGTTGTGCGTGAAAAAGAAAAATAAGGGAAGAAAGCGGGGGAATGCTCGTGTGCTTGAAAAAGAACTGAGAGAGAACAGAGAGAAGAATAGGGAGGAACAAAACAAGGTTAAAAGAGAGAAAGGAGGAGCACGAGAGAGCAAGATTCAAGGTGGTTCGTGAGAGAGAAGCTCAATTGCGAAGACCGATCTTCTCTGAAGAGAATTCATCTCACAAGGGCCCTCAGAACCTGTTGTGGAGAGAAAGTCAAGCTGCAGAAGGATCTTACTCAATCAAGCTTCACCAAATTCCAGTGAAGGATTCGAAGTTCTCAAGGGCAAGAGAGCCACATTGGGAATCTTAGACCGTGAGGAATCTGTTGTCATCGCTCCAGTCTGTTTGCAAGCGGATATCCCACAGATCGAGCATCAGCATCTTTGGAAGATGGCTTACAGCTCGGCTTGTGCATTTTCTTTTGATGTTTAGTTCTTCTTATTTTCCCATTTATATGTGACTATTCTCCTGCAGAAGATTGTGTGATCAGATCAGGCTACATTGTAGCTGTGATCTGGGTTGGGCAGGACTGCCCTTAAGCTGTATGTCAGCGTGACTGTGAGCAGGGAGAAAGCTCACAGGGTTCAAGCTGTTTGCTAGTAGAGTGTAAGGGACCTTCCCTTGGTGTGTGTGTGCATTTTGCACTTACTGAAGCCTTGCTCAGGTTGAGCAAGGGGTAGGCGTAGGTCATCTTGTGAGGTGACCGAACCACCTAAAGAATGTGTCCCTGATCTGTGTGGTTGAGACTCTTATTCCCTGCACTAGATGCATGATTAGGACCGCTGCGCTATTCATTCAATTACATTTTGTTTGGTGTGTTACATGCATTATAGAGGATTCGCCCACATCTGTTGAGTAGAACTTTGTTAGTTTCTAATCTGCATTTGTCTTAGTTAAAATTCGTCAAGGATCTATTCACCCCCCTCTAGATCCTCCATTCCGTGTCTAACAGTTATTTGCTCTTCTCCTATTTTAACCCCTTTTAGGGCTCCTTCGCAATGGCATCCCAATCATCTGTGCTAGAAGCGATGGCTTCCCCAACAGAAGAGCACGTCTCCTCTGCGTCCTCCTCAGCCCTTTGTCGCCACTGTTTCCTTCTACAAATGCCCTTCAATCTTGTAACACCCCTAGAAATTTAGGAATTTTTCGAGATCATTTAGTAATTAAATTAAGATTTATTAAAGCATTTAAAAAGGATCAATGTGCCTTTAAATGTATTTTTAGGTTAATTAACTTAAATTAGAAGACGAATTAACAATCAAGCACATTGGCCCTGTTGAGAAGTGGATGGCAGATCTAGAGGGGAGGGGTGAATAGATCTTACCCTCTTTTCGCAATGCAGTCCTCTTTATGGCTAGTTAAAACAAATTACAGTGAAATAACACTAGCTTAATGAAGGATACTATGATTAGCTTAGCAAGATAAACACGTAATCTATCAATTCGAATCGATTCGAGCCTAAGCATGCATCTAGAACAAGTCAATCACACAAACACACCATGACACATCAGATTTTAAGGTGGTTCAGACTGAATCCCCAGTCCTACGTCCACCCCTCACCAAATCCCAGTAAGGCTTTACTAGTGCAACACACCAACCCACAAATCGGAGAACCACCGATTGCCTTCCTACTAACCGCGGTAGGGACGAATCTTAACTTCAATGTTTGAACAAAATGATAGAAGAACAAGTATAGGTCCCTCAATGGCCAGCAGATTGGCTGCCTCCTGTCTAACTCTATTCAATTCCATTTTTCTATTCGTTCTTTAGTTTATTGGCTATGTACTATGTGTTTGGCGTTCTCTGTAGATTAATGCATGGGTGGGCCTAAGAAGAGCTGGCACCACACTTATAGGAACACCCACCTGTTGGATTGGGCTCTTCACCCGGGGATTCCCACTTGGGTGTAACTAGTCACTTCCAATCGGGAACCTCTATAAGTCCTCGCGAACTGTGGATTCCCACACGGTCGCTAGGCTGGTTGCACCCACGAAGTCCCGTTCGTCATCCCTGGGGTTTGAAGGAGTCTCTATTAGGATCCCATGAGCAACAAGCCTGCACCCTTAGATTTCTCTTCTTCTCCTAAGGGAACACACAAAAAAACTAAAAAAGACATAAAAAATCAAAGAAAAATGGAAAATAAAAAAAAAGAAAAGAAACAAAAATTGTGGGACGTTGCGGTGGAAGCTTCGTTTGCTCTATAATACACCCAACTCCTAAAGTGAACCATTTAAATCGAGTTTGAATTGGTTTTAAATGGAACGAGTTTTCACTAATCCTGGTTATGAGGAGGAGCTCGCTCCCTAATACGAGTTTGAGCTTAGGGCCAATCCACTATTCGAGATAGAGGATAGCCATCCGGTCACCTTCATAGGCATGTTCTCAGCTTCGCCGAATGAGGCCGTCCATGCCGAGTCATCATCATCGCATAGTGAGCATGATCAAGCTAGCCCTAGGGCTCCCACGTTATCCCCGTGCGAAGATCAAGAGTTGATCAACGTGCTATCTCGCTACACGCCCAAGGATTTGGTTACTTTGGCCTCCCAAGGGAAAGTCCCGGTTGCTCCCCAAATGTCCTCTCATTTCACACCGCCTCAGGTTCAAACCCCCTTCCAAGGGTCCTCTAGTCACCCCGCTCGAGAAATCCCACCTCAACTCAGCCACCCCACTGCCTCTCAAGGGGTTCCACAACCTTTGATCCCACCAACCACGGTCTCCCCTCTAAAGGGGATGGACTCCGTCTCTAGGTAGGATATTCAAAGCTACATTCTGCAAGTGGTGGCACAAAGCATGTCGGTCTCCCGTCCCCACTCTTTGGCCCAATATTGCAAGCTCCCTAATGCCTACTTTTCGCTTGACTTTAAGGCTCCCAACTATCGAAAGTATGATGGTACTACTTGTTAGGTGCAATCCCGAGATCTAGAGGGGGGGTGAATAGATCCCTCTACTAAAATTATGCTCAATTAAAATTCACACCCAATTCAAGCTGAATAAAGCTAAACTAATTCTTCAAACTCTTTTACACTGAACGATGTCTAGTAGTTCACATAGAACTAATCTCTAGCACTTTGCACATAATAAAGATACATTAAGCAGAAGCAAATGACATCCAATGGTTCAAACAGAATCACAATCAAACATATGACGATATGCTATAATTAAACGGATGCTAACCTTAGCATACACTAGTTCATATAGATCAGATATCAAACACTTTAGCTTATACCAAGTTAAACACTATATCAAAATGTAGTGAAGAATCAACTTATGCACCAACCTGTGAACGAGGGTTGAAGATAAGGAGTGAACGCACAAGCCAAACCACAGTGGACAGGATTTTTTAGGTTGTTCGATCTGCCACTTGTAGATCTACGTCCACCCCATACTCAACCCGAGTGAGGCTTCTCTTGCCAAAGCAAGAACGTGGAGAACACTCCACTACAACTGCTGAGCAACACAGCTTGCTGACTTAGAAACAATTCTTCAAAACTGCTAAGCCTCACAGCTTACTGACTGAGGAACAGATCCTCATGAGGACTAAGCCCCCGCAGACACACAACTTGACCCAATCTCCAAACAGAGCATCGCAAGTAACCAAAGGAAAATGAAAAAAGAAAACAGAAAACAAGAAGAAAGATCAATCGGAAAGAACTATAGCTCCAATGAGCATATAACTTCGAATTTGATCTAGAAGCCAACACTTCAAACAAATCCTCAGTGGAACACACTACTGCTCTCAATTCCTCTTTCACAAACTGGGTCTGTAGATCTGAAATCGAGATCTCTATCTCTCTCTCTTTTCTTCTTCTTCTTCTCACTAATATTCTCTCAGATCTTGGATCCAATCTCGCGCCCGCATTAAACTTACCGTATCTGCGGCGAACATTTGCACGATTTTATCACCGTCCTTTCCGCTACAAACGTGGACTTCCGTCCGAGCAAGAAATGGTTCGCAAGTGATCGACATAAGTGTATCTTTGAATGTTTACACCCCAATGCGGGGTCTGTTCGAATGCAATATGAGGTTTTGCTCTCGCTTTCAATATCATGAATTTCAGGCCATAAGACTCCTTTTCCTGGCAATCAATCAAGGGCTTTCTCCTCTCCGAGGGGATGTAATTAACGTCGTAGCCTTTACGGTACGACGGGTTCTTAGTCCCGACACGATACATACAATCGTCTGACTAGTCAGATCGAGCACACCATGGGCTTCCTCGAAGCCCGAATAAATCGTCACCTAGGTGACTGACACGCCCTCGCACTAATAAACCGAATAACCGAACGAATAAACGAACAAATGAAGAAACAAAAAGGAAGTGTCCCGAAAGTACATCCACAAGTCTGGCATGCCCGGTGGGACCAGGCCTCCCTTCATCTCCTTGCCAGGATTAGGGGCCTGATGGCCTCTTTTTAAAATTCTAACTGTGTGAGCTGTTCTCGCATATTACTTTTTGACAACTACAATGGCGGTGACGTTTGGACCCCTCGTCATTGCGAGTCATGTTGAGCATGGCTAGTTGGCTGTACTGACCAAGTTTGGAAATTTTCCTACTGTCGTCGACTTCCCTAATTTCTTGGGGGTCGCATTTGTGGAGCTTCTACATGTCTAGGAGATGGAATCGATCGCCGTTGCCAAGGCTACCCCGACTGATGCTGTTGCGGTGGGCTTCCATGCCTACCATGTTGATTCCCGTGCATCTGCCAATCGAAAGCGCACATCTGCCAGAGGGTGGCCAAGAAGAACACCAGTACATTGCAAATCCAGCTATCTACTTCAGGTAAATCCGTACTCATCAGAAGCATCTGAGTGTTTCTGAATGGCCGACAGGCCATGATTATGCCCAGCAAAGTGATTTCAACGGTGCCAGTACACAACTCCTTCCAAGTGATGGCCCAAGAAAAATTGGCTCACTTCGAAGCCAAATCAAAAGGGGGGTCAGCCCTGAAGCCGGCCAGATTCAAACATATCTGGGTGTCTAAGCGAGCTCGGTCTCGAGCTCCAGTTCAAACTGACAAGGCGCCACGGACCCTTACTGAAGAAACCAGTCGGGACGAGACTGCGACAGCCATCACTGTCAATGTAGTTAGGGGTAAAGGCAATGGCGGGAGACCATCAATGTCATCTGAGGAAAATCCAGCTGGGGAAGGAGGTGCCACTCTCAACCCTGCCATGCATGACCCTACAATGCTGATATTGTTAGAAGAATACCGACAGGAGGTTGCAGCATTGAAAAAGTAGCTGAATGAAAGGAATGCACAAGCATCTATCTCTAGACAGGCAGAAGTTCCTCCTGAAACCTTAGGAAACGAGGGCCAAACCCCTGAAGCTTCACCATAGGCGGCCGCGTCCCAGCCGACGATTGATTACGCAGGGGGCATTCCCTCCCAGCAACAACATGCCACTTCAATGCAACCCCTGGTTATTCCACACCAGGGAATTACCACAGCACCTCAGGCAACAGCCGCGACCCCACAAATGCAGTAGGCCCACTTCTGCCCAGGCCCGGTCGACCAGGTGATGGCGAATAAAATGATCATAGAACTGATGATTGAAAAGAAGCTGGCCGATAGAGGCAATGATGATTATGTCACTTTTGATGTGTACAAGGTACCCTACCCTATCCATCATGCGGCCAAGAGGCTACCTCCCAGTGTTAATAAATCGTTGAAGTTTGAGAAGTTTAACGGACAAGGTTCGCCGAAAGAGCACATAGCTTATTACGTCAGCGTAATGGGTGACCTGGCAGCTGATGAATCCTACCTACTCAAGTTCTTCGGGTCCTCCCTTACATGGCTCGCTTTTGAGTGGTATTCAAACCTACCAGCTGGGTCTATTAACGATTGGCTAGATATGCAAAGAAAGTTTCGGGAGCGATTTCATATTGTAGAAAGAGAAATAACTATGGCCGAATTATATGCTTCCAAGCAGAGGGATGATGAAACTGCTCTCGAATATATTAAAAGATGGCACAATCTTAGCTTTGATTTTTTATAAATACCCTCTTTTTCCTTTTCTTTTCCTTCTTCTACTTTTTCTCTTCTTCTTCCCATTGGGGCTTCCCCCCTCTCTCCCGACCGTTGCCTTCTCTCTCGTGCGTGGCCCGCGGTGTCCCCTTCCTCGATCCTCCTACTGCAGACGGCGGACCATGGTGGCGCCGATGGCGGTGGCGTGGTGATCGTGGCAGCGTTATTCTCACGGTGAGGGGTGTGGAGATTGGGGCTTTTTCAACGTGATTTCAATATCGGCAGCGATTCGGTGACTTTCGAGCTTCCCAGAGGTAGGGGGATGGATCCTTGCCCTCTTTCCTGCTTTCCCCACAATTTCTAGGCCGAGGAGAGGTCAAGAGGGGCGTTTTTGAGCCGGGGGCGTGAAAATGTATGTTTTGGGGTTGAGCGTCGGATCTCTCATTTCTCGGAGTTTTTAGCCGATCTATGGGTATAGAATCATGCAAGGAGGGTTAGGGATGAATTCCCCTTTGTTTCTCCATCATCAGGGGATGATCGGGGTGTAGATCAGATTTTTTGGCCGTTCCCGCCGTTTCTATGCTCGGGTTGGGGTTGCGGTCCTACCAGGGACCGCTAGGCCCCTTTGGCGGCCCTTAGGGTGTTGCCAAGTGTTTTCAAATGTCGGTTGGGCTTAGCGGTCCACCCAGGATGGCTAGGCCAGGTTGCGATCTCGCGATAGACCCCTACCCTTGGGGTAATGGTCGGCTGTCGACCATTTCTCTCATCTGGTCAACACCCTCGAGGTGCGTATTTTTGATAGTTAGGAGTGGTCCCCTGGGTTATTGTCAAGGCATGACTATTTCTTGGCATTTTGCGGTCAGCAGAGGGCCGCCTGGTGGGCGTAGCGGCCCGGCAATAGACCGCAACCCAACCCTGTTGCTCACCTGGTAGCGGCCATGGTATGGCCGCTTGGCTGAGCTTGGCCGTCTCAGGGAGACCGCTAGGCCCGTTTTACCATTCAGGGAGGGCCGCCAAGCTAAGGGGCAGTCCCAGGTGTACTGCCACTCCATTTCCTTCTGATCGGTAATTTTTGTGAGTTGAGTCTTACCTCCAATGACCTGTCCACTAGTCATAGCTTTCCTGCGCACATGGGTACGGACCCACTTGGGAGTGGTGGAGAGCGTGACTCGGAGAGATGATTTGTAGGCTGGTTACCGTAGGGCCCCTCATCTTTGCAGCTTTCCTCCAGACTGGGGGGAAAATCAGCTAGAGGGCCTGACCTAGGGTGCATGGTCTATGTGTGCACACGTGGTTGGGGGCGTCAGACTGACACTGACGAGTGCGACTCCAACTAGTCCTTGTTCGTGATACTTGTTGTGTGTCTTAGTCTCCGCCTGGGCTGTGTAGGGAGACACTTGGGCGCGGTGTAAGACGTCAGGGGACACATCCGGTCTTGCTTCTAGTGGGTAGTGCTCCGATCTTCTGGCAAGTATAGACTTGTTTCCTTGTTGGACGGCGATTGGTTTGCTCGGTGCGATTAGTTGTAGTAAGCTTTTTTGTTTATTTATTGTTGCTTATTGCTTCTGCTGTACTCCTGCTAGGTAGCATTACTTTCTACGTACGCATGTACTCTGCGGCCTTGTTTCTTGTGTTGCGAGGTGGGGATCTGCGGGATCCCTACTGAGCCTATGAAATGAGGCTCAACCCTGTGTTTTCAGGTGAAGCAGGTTCGTCGAGAGGCACATCTGAGGTTCCTCGTGGTTCGTTCAATCAGAGTTAGTCGCCAGTTACTAGAGCCGGGATATGCCCCATGTACTTATACTTTTCTTTCTATTGACTGTACTTATTTTGGACATGAGACACACTCGACCTTGTAGCTTTTAGTGAGTAGTTATTTATTTTCTTACTTTACTATTTAGATCATTGTGCTATTTCTGTAGTTATTTTAGCTTCTTGTGTACCCTCACACCATCCTTTAACCCTTCTGAGTCTTCAGACTCGTGGGTGGCGGGTCAAGGTTCGAGCGGCATCGGTTTCTTTCTGGTACTCGGATCTTGGATCATTACACCCTACTTGGAGAATGTTCTTCTAATGCCAAAAGAATCCATTATTTTTTGCGATCCGGAATACATCTTTGAGCTTTCATGCATCTGGCTGAAGACGAAAAACTTAGCGCTCTTCCATTTTGCACTCGTGTTGGTGATTAACCAAGGGGCTAGAGCATGCGGCCAAGCTCCAGAAATGAATAGTTTTGGTAAAATCTACTGGGACCTTTGTCAAATGGCCTCGGATGGAAAACAGCTACTACGTAGTGGTATTAGGCTCTACACTGGCAAACTCGAGCATCCTTGGGTACATCGTCAGCGCTTGGAGTGTTCTTGGGGCAAACTCTAAAAATAACATGCATACCCAAGCATTAAAGAAGTGAATGGGCCCCACAGTCCTAAGGCTCTGTGGTGTGTGGGACTTGCACAGCTCTCCCAACGTCTTGTAGATTAAGCAAAGTGCTACTAGGCATAAAGATAGCTTCATACCTCAGGCCATCTGACAGGCTGGGTAGGTTGTCTCTGGGCGGATAACTGTTTCATCTCCTTGAGGGAGAGAAAAGAACAAAGCCAATAGGTCAGAAAAGTAGCACAGTGTGTCACAATATCTATTCATGTTGAATTTGGTCCACTTTGATATGCTTGGCAAAGAGAGGACCGCAAGCTTGCTTTGAATCTGGCCCTTTTCGCCTACTGAGCAGCAACTGGAACTACGGATGGTTAGTCGGTGTGCTTTAAGATGCCCTAGAAGAAGTATTGAATCCATAGTTCCATCTGAACTTTCCTTTGATCTCCTTTCTTCTTGCTCTAAGATGATGAAGCTTTGGATGAATCCTCATAATAGGACAAGCATAATGTCCTATATACTTTCATTAAATAATGATACGGCAGGCCAACGAAGTATCAACCCTCGCCATTAGATTCATCCTTCAGGTAGTTAGTGAGGCAAACTTCCTCATACGGCTCGCCATCAATGGGCAGGCCACTAAGTTGTGAGAGGCTCCACAGATCTAGTGAGGTTTCACCTTTAGCTATATAAAATGTGTTGAATTCAGTGTTGAATACCTTGAACATGCCACAGCATAAACCGTTCAAAATAGGGTACTAGAATCGGGAGGCGTAAACACTATTGAAGACTCCTGCTTTGATCAAAATTGGGTCGTACTCTTTTATAGTGTGCATCTACAACCTTCAAATCCTCGAACTAGCCGACAACAAGCCGATATTTGAAGTGGACTGCCAAGCAATTTAGAATAAAGGGTTCTTCCCGATATCCCCACTTTATCGGTGCCAGAAAAAGGCCATAACCCAGAACTTCTCTCTGCACATGCCCTACGACACTGTCCCACCTAGCCGGGGTAAACTCGGGGGCCCGAGTCAGCATATTCTGAGTAGGTAGTAGCTTAGCCAGCCCCAGACCAGCCTTCCACTGGTGAGGTTCTCCTAGAAGATAGATGGCTTCATGGTGGTGAACCACTCCTCTGAGGCTATCTCATTCCACAAGGATAGCTTGCTCGACTCTCCAAGCCATCATCACATCTCTCCTTCCGACAATAGTGAAGTGACAAATGAAAGGAAGAAGGTGCTTATCCTTTGAAAGATCCCAGGGATACCTTTCGCTATGATGATAGTGAAAAGTCCCAGCTGCAAATGAAAGGAGTGAATAGTCTACAGTGTCAATCTCAGACTCTGAAGACTCGTGAAGCACTGCTATCTTGTCGCGGCCCATATCCAACTCGTGAATATTCACCCAAGTCACTTTTGGGTTGAACGGATTGGCCATGGGTGTGTGAGAAGATGAGATTGAACCAGAAGCCATCTAGTCTGATAAACGGATGATAGAAAAGAACAAAGTTAGCAATAAAAGATTTGATAAAAGAGCCACAAGAGTTCTAAAGAAATCGACATAGTCTCCCATGTCCAGGAATCTACCAAAGAAGAAATAGGAACTACATCACAACCATAGGGTGGGATGACTCCTAAACAAAGACCGTGGGATAACTCCTAGGCCACTCTAACCAGCCGAACTTGTAGGGAAGACGAAGGCTCAACCTGGAGGAAGAGCTTGCCACCGTGAACAAGTAGAAGAGAAGGAGAAGAAACGGGACTCGCCGTGTCACGCCCCAATGTGGAATATCGGGACATACAGTTAGAAACTAGCTAGAAATAACATTAATATACCAAACTAAATAATTACTTCTATTGATCAAGAAAGACTCCAAGTTTTATTACAATAACCATCAATGCTTAAACATGATCAAACATAACTTCCAAAGAACGCAGTCCTCAAGGCGACCACATTCAAAAACCACCACTCAAGTCTGCGTACCCTGCCTTTACGCAGACCTGCTCCCCCCCCTGGGCAAGTCTGCGTAAACCCCCCTCCAAACTCTATAAAAGCCCCCATGAGGTGGCATGGGGTCATAAGATGCATGGAGCTCATCCCCAGGACTACAAACGGTGCGTAAAGGACTTTGTTGGCTGATTTTGTGTTTTCTAGGATCATGCCGAGGGCATGTCGCATGATTGTCCCTTATACGGCGTTTAGCCAAAACACAAACCTCCTCAAAGGTGATCCCTGCTTTGATGAATGCACCCTATCTGGATGTCATTTAATGATCACATGCTACCCTTGATGTTGCTTGATGAAAGCACCCTGCCCGATCTCTGCCTCGATGATCGTACCCTACCCGAATACTACTTGATGAAAGCACCCTGCCCGAGCTTTGCCTCGATAATCATGCACTACCCTTAACGTTGCTTGATAGATGTACTCTGCCTGAGCTCTACCTCGATAATCGTGCACTACCCTGATGCTGATTGATAGAAGCACCCTATTGCACACTACCTGGATGCTGCTTTAGATGGAAGCACCTAGCCCGGGCTCTGCCTAAATAATTACCCACTCTCCAAATGTTGCTTGGGGGAAAGCACCCTACCCGATCTCTACCTCAATGACCGTGCACCGCTTGGGTGTTGCTTTGATAAAAGTACCCTACTCGATTCTTGCCTCCATGGTCGTGTCCTACATGGGGGTTTCTCAATGAGAGCACCCTACACATTCCCTACCTCGATGATTGTGCACTCCCTAGATGTCACCTTGGTGAGCGTGCTCTGAATGCAATTACCCAGACAATGAGCACACTTCAAGAGTCCTGATGCAAGATGAAGCATCAGTCCCCTGCCTCTATGAATGTGCCCTGAACATGGCCTTCGAGGTCTCACGGCATCCAGATCTTTTAGTCACAATGGTGCCCCCGACACTCGACTGCCTGTCCAGATGCGCCCAACTACCAGGGTCTCACAGTGCCTAGCTTTTTTAGTCACAATAGTTCCCCCGACACTCGACTGCCACTCCAAACGTGCCCGATCGCTAGGGTCTCACTACGCATAGCTTTTTCAGTCACAATGGTCCAGGCACGCCCGACTGCTAGGGTGTCACGACGCCTAGCTCTTTTAGTCACAATGGTGTCCCCGGCACCTGACTGCCAGTCCAAACGCGCCTTACCACCAAGGTCTCATAGCACCCGAACACCCAATCCTCTTAGTCACATCGTTGCCTATGACAGTCGACTGCCTGGCTACCCCAGTCATGTCGGGGCCTGTGACACCCGATCATTCAACTACTCCAGTCACAATGGTGCCCCTAACACCCGACTATCGAGTCCAGACGATGTCGGGCTACTCTTGCCCCAATGATGCTCAACAACTCCAATCACATCAGGGCCCATGGCACCAGACCGCCTAGCTACTCTAGTCATGTCAAGGCTCGTGGCACCCTACCGCTCAACTATTCCATTAACAAAGGTGCCCTCGGCACCCGACTATCGTGTCCAGACTGCATCGGCTACTTCAGCCCCAGCGGTGCTCAGCCACTCTAGTCTCGACGGTGTTCATGGCATCTGATCATTCCAGCAATGGTGTCTAGGTTACCCGACTATCCCAGTTTCAACAATGCCTGGTCGCCCTAATCACAGTGGTGCTTAGGACCCCGACTGCTCCAACCACAACCGTGCCAACGGTACCCAATTACTCTAGCCACAGTGACGCCTACGGCCTCGACTGCCCCAATCACAATAGTGCCCATGACACCTGGTAGTTCCAAGTTCAACCGCTCTCGGTCGCTCCAGTCATGGTGATACTTATGCCATCAGATCGCTCCAGTATCAATAGCGCTCGGCCCCCTACCTCAATAGTGCCCCGACCACTCCAATCACAAGTGTTGCCCGCGCCATTCGGTCACCTTGGCCTTAGTGACGCCCAACAACTCCAGTACGATGGTGCCCACGGCACCCCAACTTCCCCGATCTCGACAATCCTCCGTATCAGGGATATATCACAACACCCTTCGGGTGGCATCTGTTAGGCTTGGTGATCTGCTCAGAATGAGATCCAGAGGGGGGGTGAATGGATCCCAATCCCTCTCCCTCCTAGTCCCAACTTCGCAGCTCACTTTCTCACCACCTGTTAGACCACCTTCCTACCCCCAGTCTCCCCCTCCTTCGCCTTAGTTTTCCCCCTCCCAGATCCCCTAATAGCCAAGGGTTGCCTCCACACCCATCCACCCCCTTTTCCCTCCCATTTACCTCATCTTCTACCTCCCATCTCCAACCTGCACTTCCCAGTTCACAGGTAGCAGAGTACCAACATCTTGAAGATTCAGCCACGACCTCATCCTGATGTCCCTAGAAGCCCAAGTGGTACCACCGGAAGCGTCTCCCTGTCCTCTTCGCAATTGTGGTGATCTCGTCCCAGTCTGAGTTTGTGGCTGCCTGTAGAATCCGATCTCCCTAAACTGCGCTTAATCTTCCTGACAGTCAACCCGAAACTGCTTGCAGAGGCTCCCACCGCCAACCCTTTGAAGTTCTGGAGATGAGACTTGGCTGAGAGATTCTTCGACAAGTCTTCTTCCAGTGCCAAAAAGTGGCACCCCATTCGGCATCCGGACCATTGAGTTCTCAATTTTCTCCCCCAGGTGCGCCATCATGTCCCCTCTAGGACTGAGAAGACCCCCGTTCACTGTTTGGGACCTCGTCGGTGACTCCGACCTCCGCTGACAACGTCGTGGGTCTCCATTCGAAGAGGACTCGACATCAAATCCATCGACATCATCCACGCTCGAATCAGAACTCAGGAGCACCCGTGGTGACCCCATCTTCCAGCTGCAGTGGTGCTGAGATAGTCGGAACTAGAGAACAGAGTCCCTGTTCACAGCTCCACCCCGACCAACGTCGGCCACCAGAACTCCTACCAAAATTCAGACGTCCTCCTGGGCCAACCCAAGATGTTTTGCCACTGGTCTCGTCGACAAAAGAGCTCATGAGTAGCTGCAGCAGTGACAACATCAACCGTCTATCCCCTGTTCCAGAGAGTGGGCAGAACTTGGGTCTTCCGCCCGTTTAGTCTCTAGTTCAGCTCTTCCCTTCCCTGCCTGGCTAGCTTACCGCCCCTCCCTATGGGAGGTAGTGTTTGAATGAAATTTTGGCTTCCCTTCCCCAAGTTCAACCCCCTTGCATGGGACATAGTGATGTAAAATCTTGAATAGGTCGAAGCTACACCGGCGCGGCGTGTGGGGAACCCACGCTTCCCCATTCGCCCTCGTCTCCCAACGGGGCTGATTTCTTCAAACCGATCGAGTAAGTGCTCTACCCTTGCTCTCATTTGGATGCCATGTTCCTTCAATATTAGTTCATAAGCTCCGCTGGTCCGTGAGAGTGAGTGCCCGATCAACAAGCTCCATTGCTTTGAGTGGCCACCGTGGGAGAGAGTGTGACCCGTGCCCATTGGCACCCGGTCGGCCCCCTTGAATTAGGACTCCAAACCCTTGGGAAGTCCCTTGGCATTGCTGGCCCTCTACCAGCAAGGGCCCAGCCCTCACGACCCCGACTTGGCATCGCCGAGTTACCCCCGGGTTTGGGTGAGTGCCGGGAGAGTTGGCCGCCGATATCGGCCCATTCGACTTGCAAATTGTGCTTGCTTGTTTAGGTCCAAGGGTCTGTCACATCACGACCCCTCGGTAGGGGCCTTTCCAATTAGGGGCTAGCTTTCCCCCCACTTCTAGTGGCTGAGAGGCTTCGGCTTTCCTTAAGATGAAGTCCCACAGAAGTGTCTATCCCAGACTTTGGCGTTGTAATACCGAGTGATGTGCTACTGATATTCCGTGACTCGGATGCCTACGATCTCTTGGATCTCGCTTGCCATATCGAGGTTCTCAAGTAGTTTCTGCTCATTCACCTCGGGTGAGAAGTTGATGACTCAGAGAGATGGGCTGCCGACTTCCAAAGGAATCACGGCATCCATGCCATACACCAACTGGAATGGAGTCTCACCGGTGGTGGTCCTCGGAGTGGTTCGGTGTGACCATAGTACGCTTGGCAATTCCCAGAGCCAACTACCATTGGCTTTACCGAGCCTAGCCTTAATGCCTTTTAATATAATTTTATTGTCATTATCGACTAGTCCGTTAGCCTGGGGATGGGCTACCGAAGTGAAGTGGTTGCGAATATGTAGGTCAGCACATTTTTATCTTAAAGTAATGAGAATCAAATTGCCAACCATTGTCGCTCAAAATCACTCGGGGGATACCGAAACGACAAATGATCGACTTCCAAATGAAACTCCATACGACTGACTCGGTGATCCTGGTGGTGGCTTCGGCCTCAATCCACTTTGTAAAATAGTTAATGGCGACGATGACAAACTTCTTCTGGGCCTGAGCCGTAGGAAATGGACCCAGGATGTCGATCCCCTACCGGGCAAAAGGGTATGGCTCGGTAAGGGTGACAAGCTCTGAGGCAAGCCAATGGACCAGATGATAAAAACGTTGGCATCGATCACACTTTTGAACATAGGTCGAACAATCGTGCTGGAGAGTGGGCCACTAATAGCCTTGCCGCAGCAAGATCTTGACGAGCGATCTTCCTCCTTGATGCGTGCCACAGACACCTTCATGGACCTCTTGAGTTGCTCGACGGGCTTCATCGGTATCAAGGCATTTGAGGAGGGGATCGGAGAAAGACCTTCGATACAATGCTCCATCCAAGATGACAAAATGTTGAGCTTGGTACTTTAGTCTCCGAGCTTCTCGAGGGTCGGGGGACTCTTGAGAGTCCCAGAGCCAGGACATATGTGGGGTCCGCCAGTCGCTTGCCGATGCCTGGTCGATGGTCATGAGCTCCGCTTCTATGCTCGGCCACTCTAGCTCTTCGAGGAAGACCGATCGAGTATCTTATGGGCCAACAGAGGAGGCCAGTTGAGAGAGGGCATCTGCCTGGGAGTTCTCCTCCCGAGCTATTCGGATGACTTGAAAACTCTCAAATAGTGGGGCTATTCCTCTTACCAGTTGAAGGTATTTAATCATCAGTGCTTCCCGAGCTTCATAGTAACCGTTGACCTGGCTGGCAACCAACTGGGAGTCAGTATGAATCCTGACTTGTTCGGCCCCCAATCGTCGTGCCATCCTGGCTCCTGAGATGAGAGCCTCATACTCGGAGACGTTGTTGGATGCCTGGACGTTGAACTTCAAGGCATACTGCAACTCTGCTCCTTCTGGAGATCTGAGGAGCATGTTGGAGCTACTACCGGTCGAGTTGGAGGACCTGTCAACAAAAAGGTCCCAGGTGGGCCCGAGCGCCAGTGGAGGGGCCTCTCCGATTTGGACGGGGCTCTTCGCAATGAAGTCTGCCAGTGCCTGTCCCTTGATGGCCGAACGGGGGTGATAAGTGATGTTGTAAGTCCTGAGTATTATGGCCCACTTGATTAGGCGACCGGCAACTTCAGGGTGAGTGAGGATTTTCTTCAGGGGCTTGTTGGTCAGTACGACGATGGAGTGCCCTTGGAAGTAAGGTCGGAGGAGCTTGGCCGAGGTCACCAACGCTAGCACGAGTTTCTCAGTTGTGGGGTACCTACTTTCGGCATCGTTGAGCACCTTGTTGGTGTAGTATACTGGCCTCTGCACTCCTGCGTCATCTCAGACCAAGACTGAGGTCACTGTGGAAGGAGTCGATGAGAGGTAAAGGTGCGGTGTTTCACCTGGGATCGATTTTGATAACACTAGGGGCGAAGCCAGAAAGTCCTTTAGCTCTACAAAAGCCTTCTGACATTCCTCATCCCAGGTGAACGTAGTGGATGCCAATTTGGGCCCTCTCAATAATTTGAAGAAGGGTAGGTATCGTTCAACTGCTCGGGACAAGAAACGGTTGAGTGCAGCAATGCGCCCTGTCAGGTGTTGGACATCCTTGATGCACATGTGCGGCTGCATATTCAGAATGGCCTGAACCTTGTCGGGGTTGGCCTCGATCCCGCGTTGGGTCACTAGGAAACCCAGGAATTTCCCAGATCAAACTCCAAAGGTGCATTTTGCTGGATTGAGCTTCCTGTAGTACCTTAGGAGGGTGTTGAAGGTTTCAGCTAGGTCGACGAAGTGGTCCTTCGCCTTAGGTGTCTTGACGAGCATGTCGTCGATGTAGGCTTCCACGTTCCGACCTATTTGTCCTTCGAAAATGTGGTTGATCAGCCTCTAGTACGTTGCTCTAGCGTCCTTCAGTCCGAAAGGCATTCGGGGTGTAGCAGTATACGCCGAAGTCAGCGATGAAGGCTGTCTTCTCAATGTCTTCAGGATCTATCCGGATCTGATGGTAGCCAGAGTAGGCATCCAGAAAACTAAGCAATTCGTTACCAGAAGTCGAGTCGACTAGTTGGTCGATGCTCGACAGTGGGTAACAGTCTTTCGGAGTGGCTTTGTTGAGGTCGGTGAATTCCACACACATTAGCCATTTGCGAGAAGCTTTTGGTACTAAGACAACATTAGCGAGCAACGTCAGGTAAAGGACCTATCGAAATAGGCCAATTTTCTTTCCCTTAATAATATGCTCTTTGATGATCATTTGCTTCTCTGGGGCATACTTTCTTCTGCGTTGCTGGACGGGCTTCATCGACGGGTCAAGGTTGAGCTCGTGCACCACCATCTCCCCAGGGATCCTGGGAAGATGCTCATCAGACCATGCAAAGACTTGGATGTACTCCAAAAGAATATCTTTATATTACTCTCGTACATCAGGTGATAAATCAGCTCTGATTTTAACTTCGAGAGTCGGGTCGCCTTTGAGGAAGACAGACAGTAATTCTCCACCAGGCCCTGATGCTGTCAGTTCATCCTCGGCTCCCCCGACCTCTATCTTTTTCCCTTCTGGCTTTATGGCATCAACCGAGATTACATAGCACCTTGGGTCCAAAAAACCATTATAAAAAATCTTAAACCCACTCGGACATGATTTGCGACCCGTAGAACTAGATCTAAAAATTCGGGGTCTTATAGCCCCCCTCCTTATAGAAATTTTATACTTGAAATTTAGGACAAAGCATAGAACTGAGGGGAAAGAACTCACCCAATGGAAAGGACTTCACTGTCACAGCACGACCATGCTACAGACCGCTTGCCCAACATTGAGGAACACTGCTAGACCAACACAACCACATGAGCACTCTCGCTCCACCACACCAATTTACACCTGACCCCGCACCAACCGGGGTACACGAAACCAACAAGTTTGGCATCCCCTCAGCCTCCTCGAAACTTCCAAGGGTATAGCACATGCGACAGACTCCGCACATAGAGAAGCACACGATCCTCAACCGGAAGATCGAAACTAGGACCTACTCTAGCTGATAACTTCTTCAGCTATCAGACACCGAGCACTATGAGAATCACCTAAAAACACATTATCAGATGGCAACCTCACCGCCGAGCACAATTAGCCACCACTCCTCCGTCAGCTCTGCACCGCTCGCAACACATGCTCTCGATCCGAATGCCACAATACTCATAGGCCAACACCGGTCCCAAAAACCAACACCTCATAGGACACCAACAACACCAAGGGGCCCCTTACGGAGCACCGCCAATGCTTCACCAACCGAAAACCACCATGCCCAACAACCAACTCTTAGCACCCACGCACACACATCGATCCCCTACACAACTCCCTCTAAGCCAAGGGAACACCGCAACACAGACAATGGCACTACTAGAGGCACCATGCTCCAAACTCTTCAAAGTCTTGTCATGGATGAGCACTCCATCCATAACCGCCACACCTCTCGATCGATCTCGAACCTCATGCCCGCCGGACGACTGACGCAATAAACCACCTCTCATCCGAGCACCTAACTGTTCCAGCAACTTCCTCGACTATACAACACGGCATCTGCATAGCATTTCTCGACCAACATTGACACCTCCCATTCCTCAAGTCCACCTCCGGAACATCCACACCGACCAAAGTCAGTAGACTCCCATGCTCAACTCTGGGCACCGAATACCTGTGCTAAATAACCTACCTAAAAGGCCACGACTTGACTCATTACCAGTCGCCAAGTGGCTCCACCCTCAGCCACGCGACATGATCCAAGGGAAAAATTGGGGCAACAAACAACTTCAATCGACCACTCTCACCGCTGAGCCTCCCGATTCTCCGTGCTACCAGCACCACCCAACATGATACTACCACCTACGCACAACAAACAAGGCCATTCACATGGCCCAACACAGCTCTTAACCCAAGAGACACTCTCCACAACTGATTTTGAGACCTCCAGGACACGCTTAAAAAGAACACACACCATACTCCACCACTAATCTGATCCTGGAGCCTATGGGTTATGGGACCACCACACCTCTGCTGCACAACTCTGCATCAACCACGCGATAGAAACGGAGGGAAACCTGGCATCTGCCACGATGATCCAACTACCAGTGCAGGTCTTAAGCAACAGGGCACCCAGAGAGACCCCACACTAGCCTTACAACATGACACCCAACCTCGGTTGGTGCCTCTACTCACCCGATTCAACATGACCTACCAACGCCCACACTCCAAGACATGACGAGGAGCACCCACATAATCCTCACAGGTAGTTCCACTGCCAACGAACAAGATGCTAACGGGGACCTTGAACACACCTCGGGAAAAACACAGGCATAAGGAAGTACAATTATAATAGAGAGAACAACAGAATTAAACATAAGCACAACACACGATGACCAAAATTCAAGCGCACCTTCCACGGAGTAAGCACGACAAATCCACCCGGTCAAGTGCCTCGTGCATGCCGGGAACCCTGACTTGTCATGCTAGTGGGACGTGATAAAGATGGCTGGGACTGGGGCAGCCGCCAAGGGCACTCGCGAGCAACATGACTGATCTGACTACACCTGAAACACTCCAGCTCAGCTTCGCCCACCACACACGGCCCGCCCTCGTGAAACCTGCCACATCTCAGACACTATCCTGGCTGCTTACTCAAACCAAGCCACGGTGGTTGAACTAATTACTACTTAGTAGACACTGTGGACACTTGCTCCTCCTGCGGCCTTTCCAGTATCCAGATCTTGGGTCACTACAGGATGGGCTACCAAGAATTCAGCCATGCCCTATCCCTTGATTACTTTTCTAGGGACGTAAGTGATGTCATACTCCAAGAGTAGAAGAACCCATTTCCCTAGTCGGCCTGAGAGGATGGGCTATCTGAGGAGGAACTTCAGGGGGTTGTGCTTAGATATGAGCTCAACCCGATGAGATAGGAGGTCGTGTCGTAGCTTTTTGACGGCGAACATCAATGCCAGGCATACTTTCTCCATGGGAGAGTAGCGATACTCAGCACCGATCAATTTTCGGCTGAGGTAGTAGAGCGGCTGCTCTTTACCTTCTTCATTAACTTGAGCCAACAGAGCCCCCAATGAGGCGTCCATGGCGGCAATATAAAGTATGAGGGGTTTACCCTTAACAGGTTCCCCCAGGACTAGAGGGGTGAGGAGGTACTTATTAATTTGCTCGAAAGCTGCCTGGCATTCTGAGTCCCATATGAAGGGAGCGTCTTTCTTCATCAGCTTGCTGAAAGGCGTGCATCGACCAGAGAGGTTAGAGATGAATCTCCGAATATATGTCAATCTGTCCTGGAATGACCTGAGCTCAGTGAGGTTGCTGGGTGGTGGGAGCTCCCGAATCGCTTTGATCTTGTTGTGGTCCACCTCGATTCTTCGGCATCGAATAATGAAATAGAGAAACTTGCCACTAGATACGCCGAAGGCACATTTCATGGGATTCATTTTGAGCCCATATTGTCGAAGACGCTCAAAGACCTGACGCAAATCACGCAGGTGATCTTCTCACCTCCTAGTCTTGTCGATGAGGTCATCGACGTAGCATTCGATGATGTTGTGCAACATCTCGTCGAAGATTTTGATCATGACCCTCTGGTAGGTAGCACCGGCATTCTTCAAACCATAGGGCATACGCTTGTAGTTGAAGATCCCTTTAGGAGATCTGAAGGCAATGTGATTCTTATCTTTGAGGGACATCCGGATTTGATTGTAACCGGATAATCCGTCCATAAAAGATAGAGCTTCATGTCTGGTGGTCTCGTCGACTATCATTTCCGTGATTGGGACTGGGAAGTCGTCCTTCAGACAAGCTTTGTTAAGGTCCCAAAAGTCGACGTAGATGCGTACTTGACCACTTTTCTTTTTAACTAGAACAATGTTGGCGAGCGAGATTGGGTAGATGCATGGCTCGATGAAGTCGACCTCCGCCATTTTGTTGACCTCGACCGCAACCTGGAGTTCCAGGTCATGGCGCATGCGCCGCTGGGGTTGTTTGACTGGAGTGGCTGAGGGAGATATAGCCAGGTCATGCTCTGCTACGGAGGGATCTAACCCTGGCATCTCTTTGTATGTCCAGGCAAAACAGCCTTTGTATTCGAGCAGGAGTTGCTTGTAGTCCTACCTTTCTGCCTCAATGAGGAGAGCGTTGAGGAAGGTTGGTTGAGGGGCTTCATCTTCACCCAGATTAATCTCGATGAGCTCATCGACGGTTGCTTGACCACCATCCTCCAGCTCGAGAGGTGCTGGCTGGAAGTCGACGAAGTCTTCATCGTCAGTGTCGGCTTCGTAAACCCAGGGGTCCTCGGAGCCAATGGTTGAGGTTGACGGGATTGGAGGACTGTCGTTACTAGGCCCGGACTGTGGTTGTCCTAGGCAGTCCCTATCGGGTTGACAGCTGTCGCCTGGCATCCCAGAGGCTTGGTTGGAGTTGCCTGCTAACGCTGGCAATGTTTCGCAGTCTCTGTTCTGAAGACCTTCCTCGTGGGGAGAGTCTACTAAACTGGGCTCTTTGGCTAGCTGGGAGGCCCCAGGGGTTTCCTCCGTCTTACTATTTTCACGGACGGACAGGGAAGCCTCATCGAGTGTTGGAATTGAGGTACTGATTATGGCGGGGAGTGGGATTAAAATATCCTCCTCCTCGTCCCCAGAGCTGTCAAACATGGAGTTGACAGGGCCGAGTCGACGGCTGGCTGCATCGGGCCTATGACGTGGACCGCGTGGTAGACACGAAAGTCTGGGTCTTGGTCATAGCCGAGCCCCCTGGTATCTTTACGGGAGAACGGGGGTTGCCCCCGGACTTGTGAAGGTGTCCACAAATTATGGAAATACCTCCGCTATACCGAGCCTTGCCGGCAACCCACCTCCCCCCCAACCTCCCCTCTCCTGCTGTAGGTATGCCAATGCCGATTGAACACTCGGCCCGACGAGCTGGCAGTTAAGAACCTCCACATAGTACCCTCAAAACTCGAGGAAGAATGGTCACACCTGAAAATCAGGGATGAGCCTCCTATCACTGGGTCAGTAGGGGTCCCGCGTAGAACCCCAACCGAAAATAACAGGGGCACAGAAAGCAACAACAACAAGAACAACAGTAACAGCAGGAGTAGCTACAACGACGACGACAAAAAGTACGATCGTACGCGAATCCCCAAAACACGATAGTAGATGAAACCACGGCATTACAACTACTCCTACTATACCGGAAAGGAAATCGACACCCCGATCCCACAGTCGGAAGACTACCAGAACACGAACCACCCTAATCACACTACTAGGAAAACGCCACGACATCTCTGTCGTGGAGGCTTGTGCTCATACACAAAGGCCCACACCGAGACCATGCGATTTGGAAACACGGTCACGACCTCGCTATCGTGAACTTTACGCCATCTAGGGGAAATCCTCGGTGACGCTCACTGAAAATCCTAGACCTCAGCTCTGGAAAAATACTCAAAAACTACACGCGAAATCACGTCTCGCTGATGAAAAATAGAATCTCGAGTCACGACAACTCACGTCAAGTGACGGGAGTACCTGCCCACCAGAAGCAAGGCCGGACGCGTCCACTAATGACTTAGTCCGCAATCTCAGGTGTCTCCCTACGACGCCCCAAGCAGAGACTGAGGAACACAGAATAAGGAATAACTGAGGTCGCGCTCGTCAGCGCGGGTCCGACGCCCCCAGCCGCGTGTACACACACAGACCACGCACTCTAGGCCAGGCTCTTTAGCTGGTTTCCCCCCAGCCCGGACGTAGGTTGTAAAGACGAGGGGTCCTATGGTAACCAGCCTAAAAATTATCTCTCTCAGGTCACCCTCTCCACCACTCCCAAGTAGGTCCGTACACGCGTGCGTAGTAAAGCTACGACTAGTAGGGACTCACTAAATGTGAACACTGAAAATCACGCACGCACCCATCGCAAGTAACGCGGAGTGACAGGTGGCTCGAAACCACCCGACTCTGGACAGCCCCCTAGACCTACCAAATTCAACGGTCCTTGAGTCACGAGACTCGGGTCAAGACCGCTACACGTGACGGCACAACACCATCAATTTGGCGTAATCCCTAGGTCTAAAACCATGAAAGCACGATTCCTAAGGCAGTTCACGAGCAGCCGAGTTAATCCCTCATCCTAGGGTTACACGAGAAACCTCCAGCCCCAGGCTGGTTAACTGGACTCACAGTCCAAGGCCATTCACACAGCCCACTTGGAAATCACCTTCCGAAGAAACCCACATCGTATGGGGAAGACCTACCACACTAGTGCCGACTCACAGCGACTCGCCCAAGTGTAACACTAAAACTCGGAACACACACAGGGTCACCCAGACCCCAAATACCTACAGGCATGCTAATCGAGGTAACTTGGTAACTCCAGACACCTCAAAAATATGAGTACAAAATCCACAGTGTTTGGGACATCCACGAGGCCGAAGGTCAACCACTGGGTCACAACTGAGTCGACCGGGGCCCACACAACGCGAACAGAACACGACTAGCACCAAAAACACAGTGGCGGTTCTCTCTGGACCGTCACGTCGGTTGGCGGCCCTCTCAGGACCGCAAAGTCTCAGCTAGCGGTCCAGCCAGGACCGTAACACCCTGGAGACACTCAGGCCGAAGGCGGTCATCTCCTAGACCGCCAAGCAAGGTGGCGATCCTTGGCCTGATCGCTAGCCGTCGAGTGGCGGTCAGTCGCAAGGCCGCTACCCTACCTGAACCTGAACAACTAAGAAATAGAAAAATGATCATGCCATGACTGCTACGCACTGATTGGCAGTCTGCTCGAGACCGCTACTCTCAGTGACGGTCCATTGCGAGAGCGCAACCCTCGAACCGACTTACTGGGCCTGGTGGTGGTCCTCAGCTGACCGCTAGACCAGGTGGCGGTCACTGAAACGACGCTACCTCCCACCGAGCCCAAAAATGACGAAACTGGTGGAAAACGCCATTCCACGCCACAATCACCCCCGGGTGATGGGGAAAACAAGGGGATTTAATTGCTTACTGTTATATCTCTGTGGCTTCAATGTACTACACGACAGTCCTTTTATCCCTTCAGGAGCTTTCCTGCTCTTGGGAGGTCTCGTAGGTTCCAAGCGATATCTGGTGTATTCGATAGTCCTATCGGGTATATCTGGTATCCGGGATATGGGTCGTCTACTAGCGTGTTGTGTGAAGTACATGGGAATCTAAGATATACAGTTTTCAGAGACCTTAAGTCCAGTACAGTGGTCTATTGGCATTAGGTTTTGTGATTCTCTATCGCTTCATTTTCCACTTGTTGTCTGGTGCGTGCTGTCTTGGCACTGTACGAGATGGTCCTGCTCTCATAAGGATGTGACGAGCTGCTCCTTTTCCATCATGATGTCTGTCTCGATCATGTTGTACTTGGCAGTATTTGCTGAAAGGCTCGAATCTGCGGTATGTTGTTCGAGGTTTTCTATAAGTTGTTCAAGTTGCTGTTGACTTTTAGCGTTGGTTTGATGACGGTACACTTTTTTACGTTGTTTTGGTCGGTCCAGCGTATGTCTACTCTGCTCCTGATGTGTTTCGCTTCTATTGAAGTGCTCGATTGGATTCCATGGTTGAGAAGATGCTCAGGTGAATCTAGGATTTTTCCCTTTCTGGTGAGCTTTTGTTGATCAAGCTTGATGTTTCTCATCCCGTCTGGTGGAGTCTTTTCGAGGTTAGCCTTGGAATTATTGTCTTAGTGATGTCTTTGTCCTGTGTCTGCTTAAGTGTAGACAACTTTATTCTGAGCCTGATCTGCTTCCTTGCTTTACGGTTGCATGGCTTTGGACGCATTCTTATGTTAAGAACTGTTGTATGCCATATTCGCCGTGCCGTGTCCAACGGTCGATATGTTGTGAAGGCTCATTTATCGTTTCAGGACGTGAGGGTAAGCTAAGATTTACATTTTTCCTTGGGCTTTGTGCTGAAGCTAGTACTCGTCTCTATTGCACTTAGGCTTCTTGTGACCGATTGTTCGCTGGATCAGTACTTGTGGCGTGCTAAGTTGCGATTTTCTCGAATTGTGATGACACTGAGTGTGTGCTGAGATGCGAATACTGAGCTTTTTTCTGATGCCTATGTGTGTTGTATGAGTGCGCAGCAGAAGCGTATGGGGTTATAACCCACATGTCGAGGATCTTTTTATGAGGTTCTGGCCAGTTGAGAGAATTGCTTCTTCTCTATGTGACTTCATCTTGGCTTCTTGTGCATTGATGTCGTCTATTGTCGTGCAGTTGTTGGTAATTTTTCTAGTGTTGGCATCGGTGGTTGCAAGTATTGGGGAATTTGTTGACATTCCTACTGATTGAGTACTCTCTGCTCCTCTGTATTTTCTCTTAGGTGTTGTATTCTCGAGGCATGCTTGTAATCCTTGAGATGCGTCCCTTGAGATTATCGGTTTCCTATCATTTCTTGTTGTCATGGGTCATTCTTGGTGAGCTACTTGATGCATGACTCGTTCCCCGTAGTCGTGTGATCAGCTACTTTTGTGCCTTGATGTGACCCTGCTTACAGTTGTGTTCCGTGGTTCTATGTCCTGTACAGAGCCAGGATCCTGCGAGTGTTGCTATTGTTGTTTCGAGTGCTATTTCCATATGATTTTGTGTTTCTGTCTTGGACCATTGTCTTGTCAGTTGGCATTACTGTACTCCTCTTCCTGAGTAGAGTTAGCTTGTGACTCGATCAGATGTAATGTCTGACTGAGGGCTGACTTGATTGTGCTCATGGTCCAGTGCTACCGTGTTGCTGTGGTTCTCCGTGAATTTATCGTTGGTGTCTTGTGTGCCAGGTGTTCCCTGTCGCCTTTGGCACTGGAGCCGATGATGTTCTTAAGCTGTCAGCTGAGAGGACTATGCTTCCTTGTTTAAGCTGATGCTTGATGTGTCTGTCATTTTGTTTTCCAGTATCTGTTGTTGTGGCGGTCGTGTCTCTTTCCCCTGTGAGACGTAAGCGACGTTGCCTTGTTTCAAAGGTGTCAGACTTGTTCACTTGTGTTGTACTTAGTCCCGAGCGTGTGCTCATGATTATGGTCTAACTATGTTTCTCTGAGCTGTATTTTTCGTGATTCGTGTCATTTTGTAGTTGTGTTTGTCGGGTTATTTTTCCCTGCTTCTCCTTTGATTAAGGTATATTCTCGTCCTGATCAGACGAAGGATGTAATTTGTTCGACGCGATCGAGTCGACGTCGATTTGTTGGGCAGGCCATACGGCATTGTCGATTTGTTGTAGATTTCTTCTGACCATCCCTAGGTGATGAATCGTGGAGTCCCTAATGCTCTTGTCGGGTGACCTGAGGCTTCAGCAGTCTGAGAGGACCCTTGTTTGTTGACTTCCTTCGACTTTTGCACTTTGGCGGGCCGCATTCTTCTCTCATTCAGGCGTGATTGCCATCTGATTATATTCTGGGTGCCAACAAATGCCCCCCCGTCGCGGGTGTCACAAGTGAGGAATGAGCAATGCGGGACCATAGGATGTACTTCGACTGAGCATACTCTTCATTTGATCAGCACAAACCACTGATTCGGTGCAGCTGTGGTGCCGTTAAAATGGCGTGGCTTCATAACGGCCTTAAGACGGTGCGAAGATGGCATTTGGACTTAAAATGGCATGGCCATGGCAATTGCTTGTAAAACGACGCGGTCGTGCTTGTTGCTGTTAGAACGACGTGGCCTGTTATTGTTAATTCGGCACGCCCTTAATCAGCAGACAAAACTGGCCAAACCGGCGCATGAGGGTGCTAAAATAGCACACCCTACCCCCGTGCCGGATTAAGCCTGCGAATCCCATTATAAGAACCCCTATTCTTCTCTCTCTTCCTCATTTCCAACCATTTACAACCCTAGCACCTCCTCTTCTTCTCCCCCCTCCTACTCATGGCGCTGGCCTCCTCTCCCTTGCGCTCGCAATGACGGCAGCGGCGGTGGATATTGGTGAGGGCGAGAGTCCATTTAGCTTAATTTAGGGGGGGTCCAAACCCCTTCTTTCCAGGCCCCGAGAGGCTCCTAGTAGGCTAATCCTCGGAGCTACACTCTTGAGTGTCTTGTTTGGCCTCGGTGTGACACCCACAACTTGTTTCAGGGATCGTCTCTCAATGGACGTGTTCCCACTTTCTTTTGACACGCTCCCCAAATAGGGGAGACTCTGTCGAAATTTTATCAGAACTTTATTTCCATCAATCCTTTTTTGACCTTGTTTATTTTCTTTTGTGTCTCTTTTGATGCAGATACCTTGGCATCTGGTTATTCTTCTTCTTCCCGCGCTGTAATAACTTGGGGGAATGTTGATTCTTTGGACAGAGGCCACGATCAGTTGGCCATAGTTGTAGAGTCCTCCGATTTAGACACCGACACGGTAGACACCAGTCGTCTGCTAATCATCGGGAATGACTCCTTTAAGTATGATCGCCACGATGACTATAGAATAGACTACCCCAAAGACAAGCATCTGATGTCTTTTTTGAGGCGATTCAACCTCCAGGGGAAGCGGGATCTGTTTCTCGTTCTGAAGGCTGAGCAGGCGCTACTTGTCAAATGCGATAGTTTGATAGACTTTATCATGCGGGGAAGACCCATCTATTTGCTGGGTGAGCCTAGGAAGTGGAGTGTCGTGCTTGGACTCCAGGAGCTAACTCTGCAGGATGGGCTATTGACCAGAGCCCTGAATTCATCTCGGCCCGATGGAATGAAGCCGCAGGCCGTGTTGACCGGGAGAAGTTGTCTTTTGACTTATTCTTAGCCTGACTAAAATAGGGGTGCAGAGAAGAGCCATTCTTGTTGGATAGCTTGGCAGTGCACTTCAAGCATCAGATTTTTGTGGGCTGGTTTGCTAATATGAAGGCTACCAATGCCCATGCATTCCGGGCCAGAGTAGTGGAATTCACTGATTACGTCTTGCAGCACTACACTCCAATCTTAATTAAAGCCGGCGTGTACCACAGTGTATATGCATCGAGGTATCGCTACCCCATTTCCAAGGGCCTATGCTGTGGCATGATTGAGATGTTATGTCCAAAGTACAACACCTTTTACACTTCAGAAGGAGAAACGTCGCTAGACCTTTGGAGTCTCTCCCAGCTAAGCGATCTCCCGATCGATGGTGAGCCGTATGAGGTGTTGTGTCCCTTGGTTTTGATGATAACTAACTATAAATTATTATTAGATCCTTGACAAATACCTAATAAGTTTAGCTTAACATTTTTCAGAACAAACACTCAAAGCGTGTCGACACCTCCCCTCAACGTGTCGACACCCTAAGAAGAAATTCCAAAGCCAACAACCCACCTCCGCCGAGGGACAATTCACTCTCGGGAACCCAGACGCCCTTCGAGCCCTCAATGCTAAAATGGACGTCCTCGTCTACTTGATGAGGACCTAGATAGCTGGAGAGGAGAGGTCGTGACTTCCTCAGATGAATCACCCCCGCGCGAAGGGCTCTCGGATGACGACCAGAGGTCAATTCATCCTTCAAGAAGGACGTATCGTCTGGAGTGAGTGGCGTAGACCTTCGTAGCCCCCACCTTCGGAGCAATAAGCCTCCTCTAGCCTAAGGAAGAGGAAGTCTAAGCTCAATCAACAATGCACAAAGGAGGATGTTCCAGACCTGGAACGCCAGGGAAACACTCGGAGCCCCATGGCTCCATCTCGACGACAGGGGGAACTGTCCCTCCAGCTGCGGGACTTTGAGCGACGTTTCACCGAATAGGAGTGCGCCCTTCGTGCCCTCTAGCAAAGCACCGAGGAGGATGAAGAACAATCCCCATTCTCCGATCAGATATTGGAGGCAAAGATTTCACCCAAAATTTCTCTGTCGACCTTCAAGTCTTACGATGGCCAGGGTGACCCGGCCAATCACTATGACAGCTTCGACGCCCTGATGACTTTGCACGGGACGTCCGATGCGATCAAGTGCCGAGCGTTCATGACTACCCTAGTCCAGAGCACACAAGCATGGTTCCAAGTGCTCACCCCAGGGAGCATCACCAGCTTTCGACAATTCGGGCGATTGTTTAAGGAGAGCTTTGCCGGCAGCGGCCCTCCAAGGTCGATAACAGGATTGCTGGCCCTCAAACAGGGGCAAGGGAAAAAGTTGCAGGCTTACATTAACCGTTTCAGAGCGAAAGCTCTGCGCATCCCCCACCTGGATGTGGCCTTTGCCATCTCTACACTGACCGGAGGCAACCACGATGAAAATCTCTGGTGAGAATTGGTGCTTCACCCTCCTTCATCCCTCGCTGACCTTGTGACCTTGTCTGCATCATGCGGAGTGCGAAGAGGTCCTCATCGCCTGTCAAGATCCCATGAACTCGATGCGAGAGGGGGAAAGAAAGAGGTCATCTGACCAATCTTCTGAGCAGGGGAAGAGGAGGAGTCGAGAGGGTGACCGAAAGGAACCCCCGCGCAAGTTCGAGCGCTATACTCCGCTATCTACCCCTGTCTACCAGATTTATCAAGAAATAAAGGACTTGAGACTACTTCACCACCTCGGGCTGATGAAGATCGACCCAAAATGTCGGAGTCATCGAAAGCACTGTCAGTTCCATGACGATCACGGCCACCATATGGGAGATTGTCGCTAGCTCAAGGATGAGATTGAAAGTCTCATCCGCCAGGTCCACCTCTCCCAGTACGTGACCGAGCAAAAGCAGGATCACAGAATCCCCCCTGAGGAAATTGACAATCGCCCTCGAGGAATCCACATAAACGTCATCTCAGGCGAATCAACCTTGGGCGGAGATAGCAGCCGAGGAAGAAAGCGTCATGTCGAGCGAGCCAGCCGAGCTTCCGAGCTGCCTAAAGCTCTGCCACCGGTGACCGACCAACAGACCTTGGTCTCCTCGGACCAAGATCTCAAAGGAGTGGTCACCCCACAAGATGATGCCCTTGTTATCTCAGCCATGATAAACCATTGTGACGTGGACCGGATCTTAGTGGATAATGACAGTGCCCCCGATGTTTTGTCATACAAGTGTTTGCTAAAGATCGGTGAAAACCCGTCAAAACTCCGTCCGATCCGAACCGCCCTCTATGGGTTCAATGGCTAGGTTACCTACCCCGAGGGAGCACTAAGCCTACCTGTTACCCTCGATACCCCACCCAAAGTCGTAACCTTTATGGCAAACTTCGTAGTGGTCAAGGAAATATTGGCTTATAATGCCATTTTCGGCCGAGACATCCTCAGTCGAATCAAGGCAGTGCCCTCCACATACCACCAAAAAATGAAGTTTTTCACTAAATATGGCACCGAGGAAGTCCGAGGCAATCAGGCAATGGCTAGAAGGTGCTATGTGATCTCGGTGGAAGCCATAAGGCCAGAGGATCAGGGCAAAGAGCTCGGGACTATTGAAGACAAAACAGCGAGCAAGCCCAGGGGAGAGCTACTGTCTATTTTCCTCAGAAATGTTCCGACCCTGGCAGAATGTCGTAGTCGGCGAGCGGCCGGGCCTCGTCGTCACGTTCCTTGATCAGCAGCCAGTTGTGTCGTTGCGGTTTGCGTCCGCGTGGCTTTGTCGCCATCCGGATCAGCAGCCATTTTAATCTGGTTTTAAGGCCAGTTCTATTATGACTTAATCCAGCTTTTGCAAGGTATTATCCAGTTCTAAATATTGTTACTGCTTTAGGACTAAGAAGTACTGATGCTTACATGAATGATGGACTGTTGACTTATTCCTGCTGAAGGCTGGTGCTAACGCTTTCCCTCCTCTCAAGATTGCCCTCGCCCTGCTTCTGATGCAGCTACAGTCTTTAACTGCTGAAGCTATGTGACATAACACATGAGAGCCACTTTCTCCCATAAATACTCTGCAAGCCTCCAACAAACTTTCTGGGTCGACATCCTCATCTTCCATACTATGTGGTGCAAGCTTCCATGATTCAATCTGTAAGCTTCATTCAACAACTTCTTTCTCAAGTCACCTTACAAAAAAACTTCTTTCTCAAGTGTTCTTCAAGGGGAACATACAGGGGACCTCTAAAGCACAATGTTATCATACAACTCTACCTCAGGATATTGTAGAATCTGTGGGAGTTCGCTACCTTCTGAACTTCTGTAATTTTATCATACAGAATGGGATCTTACAGTCAAACTAGCTAACACTCCCTTAGTTCTGTCTTCAGGAATCCCAAATGTAGATCCTGCTATTTCTTCATACAGCTTCTAGTCATGGATCATTAAGTAGACTACTAAAGCTGTTCTACTTGAAGCACCAGCTATGGCATTGGCCTTCTCTGGATGATAGGAATGGTTAAAGTCACAGTCTTTCAAGAATTCCATCCATGTGCACCATCTTAGATTCGATGCTTCAAAGAAGACACATACTTCAGTCATAGATGATCTATAAAGACTTCAAACTTCTCACATAGTAGTGTTCCCAAATCTTTGAGGCAACAACACCAAATCTAGCTCTAGGTCATAAGTGGGGTAATTCTTCATCATGGCACTTCCCTTGTGTTGAAGCATAAGCCATCGCATCACCAGGTTATTTCAATATAGCTTTTGTAACTTTTCACCAGCTCATCATTAGGAATAAGCGAGTCTTAAGTGATGTGGGGCAGGGAAGAAAGATAGAAGGTGGGGGTGTACGCTTCGCCCCCTCCCTCTCGCAGGAACCACCTAGGGTTTGGGATAGAGAGGGGGCGCAGGCTTCGTGCCCCCCCCCCCTCGCAGGGACCACCTAGGTTGCCTCCTATCAAGGCTCACTCCTCTCCATCACAGAGAAGGGGAAAATTCTGTAAAATCGCACTCAAAAATTCATAATTAATTTGCAAAAGAGGGTTACATGACTATTGATAGGAATTTGGCTAACCCTAACCCTAATATGTAGTCTTCGACCAAAATAACTCTAGACTTAAGAAAAAGTGCAAAAATCGCACCAAAAATTACAAGGAAATGGAAAGAGAACTTAGCTCCAAATGTGCCCAATAAAATTATGAAAATTATAGACTTAACCCTATCCACTTGAGACCACTAGATTAGACTCAAATAAAAGTAAAATACATAATAAAAAATAGCAAATGACTCTGCTAAGACTCCAATAGCCGTCCATGTAAATAACATAATTGTGCGAAACACCAATCGAGTCCTTGCTCCGATGTCACGAGTCTCTCTCCGCATCGGACTACCCATGGGAAAAATGCGACAATGTGGGGCCACCACTATGTGGGGTTGAGGCAGCAATGAACCAACAGTCAGACACTCTTTACTTGAGAGGGAGAACCTAGACTCAACTCAATTCACACAAGACACAGCGTTTTCATGTGAATAACACTCTTAGACCAAGCCTTCAAAGGCTAAATTCAATTGCATTGGCTGAGCTTGAGCTGAAGTAACTTGGCCCACCATGGGCCTCGGCCTGCCTCCTAAGGACAGATGGTGCTGGGGCTTGGATTAGCTCCATCTTTGGCTAGGGTTACACTTGGTCTCTTATGTTAATAGGTAAACAACTGAAACTACATCTTTGATCTCCACGTCTAATGTTATTTTATACTAAATGTTGATATTATTCACTGGTAAATTTGAAACACTGTATGTACGCATTCTCCTCATCCGGCTATGGCATTTAGATGCATGCTAGGGGTGTCGGGGGAGCTTCCCCCTTGTTTTTCCCCTCATCCGTGGATGATCGGGGCGTGGAATGGGTTTTTAGGATTCTTCCCCCCGTCCCGTTCTCCGGTGGGTGTGGCGGCCCTTCCAGAGACCGCCACACTCACTGGCAGCCCAAGGTAGGTGCGCCAGATGCCCTGGCGGCCTGAGGTGGGTGCACCATTTGTTACTGTTTTGTCGGCATGGGTTTTTATCGGCTGGTGGTCGCACGATAAACCGCCAACTGCTGTAGCGGCTGTAACTTCGGCCGCTACTTCCAGTTTTGACCATTGCGTCTTGGGGCGTGTGTTTTTGACCGTTGGGTTCTCGTGCCTTTAGCGGCCGTAAGTACGGGCGCCAGAGGGTTACTGGCGGGCCAAGGTTGGTCCGCTAGAGCATTGTGGCGATCTGAGGCAGGCACGCCAGAGCCAGTGTGACTCGTGTTCTAGCACGCCTGGGTTGGGCCGCTAGAGTCCCTGTAGCAGACTAGAGTTGGGCCGCTAGAGCCTGCGGCGGCCCAAGGTTGGACCGCCAGGGTCTGGGCTGCACCGGGTGGTTTGCAGTCCCGTTTTGCTTCGATCTGTGGTTTCTGTGAGTCGGTTCTTGCCTCTGGTGACCCGTCCACTAGCCGTAGCTTCCACGACACATGTGTGTCAGCCCACCGGGAGCACTAGTGTGGCGTACTCGAGAGAGACGGTGAGTAAGCTGGTTACTGTAGGGCCCCCACGTACAGTCGAGTCCGGGCTTAGGGGTAATTACCAGCTAGAGGACAGGCCTAGGGCATATGGTCTGAGTATGCACACGAGGTTGGAGGCATCGGACAGCGCTGGCAGGCGCGACCCCGGTTAGTCCTTATTTTGTGGTACTGGTTACTAAGTGTGTCTTGTCTCCGCCTGGGGCATGGTAGCTAGACACTTGTGACGCGGTGTAAGACGTTAGGGGACGCATCTGGTCGTTCTTTTAGTGGGAGGTGCTCTTGTCTACCGGTAGGTAAGGACTCGAGTTTTGACGGACTGAGGTTCGGTTCGCACGGTACTCCCGTCACGTGACGTGAGTTGTCATGTCGCAGGTTTTCGTTTTCCATCTGCGAGACGGGGCTTTGCGTGTGTTTTTGGGAGCGTTCCTGTAGTCGAGGTCTGAGATTTTCGATGAGCATCACCGAAGGCTTTTCTTAGACGACGTTGAGGTCACGACAGCGAGGTCGTGACTGTATTTTCAGACCGCGTGATTTCGGTGTGGGCCCTTGTCTACGAGGACATGCCCCCACGATGGTGATGTCGTGTCGTTTTCCTGATATCGTGACTAGGGCGGTCGTACTCTGGTGGTTGGTGCCTGGTTGTTCGCCGACCGTGGGATCGGGGTGTTGGGTTCCGTTCCGATACAGTAGGAGTAGCTGTAGAGCTGAAGTTTTACTAGCCATCGAGTTTACTGTTCCTGCTGTTACTGTTATTCTTGCTGTAGTTTCTACTTTTTGTACCACCATTGTTCTCGGTTGGGGTTCCGCGGGATCTCCACTGAGCCAGTGATAGGAGGCTCACCCCTGATTTTTAGGTGCGGCGGTTCTTCCTCGAGGTTCGAGGGCATTGCGTGGAGGTTCCTAGTTGTCAGCTTGTCGGGCCGAGTGTTCACTTGGCATGTGGTACGTCTTACTATTTTAGACTGTACTTTCTGTTGGATTGGACTTTGTTGTAGTTAGTTATTTCTGTTATTATATCTGTTGTCCTGTTTTATTTCCTATTTCTATGTACACCACACCTATCCTTTAGCCCTTCCGAGTCTTCGGGCTCGTGGGCGGCGGGCCGAGATTCGAGTTGCACCGGTTCCTTTTCGGTATTCTGATCGCGGGTCGCCACATCTGGTATCAGAGCTATGGTTGTGGAAGGACATGGGAGTTGGAGATATTACAGTGATCAGAGTCCGTAAGGTCCAGTACAATCGACAGCTGGCATAGGGTTTCGTGCTTATTTTTTGCTTGGTTTCTCCCGTGAGAGCATGAGTGCGCGGCGTTGGCGCTGTGAAGGTGGTTGCTGTTGTTGTCGGAGTGTCGGCGTGGGGTCTAAGGATCAAGGTCGAGAGCTTTCTCCCTCATTGATGGTGGCCCCAGTGGTGCTGCGTTGGGTAGAGGTTGTCGGCAGGTGCGTTGCTGCGGTGCCGCATTCGAGGAATCTGCAGTGAGATCAGGCGGTTGGCGAGGATTGCTCGTGGTTAGGTGGCCGTGAGTGTGCTTTGAGGGAGTTGTTATTGGTGTTGGCCACTCCAGTTGAGGATTTATCCAGCCCCTGAGGCATTGAGATCGTGGTTCGAGGTGGCAGAGCTGGCACTCTGGTCGAGATGTACTTGGATGAGCGGAGGATCTTCTTGGATTGGGCTGTGGTTGCCCTGGATCTGACTCGAGATGTAAGGCTCAGTGGCGAGCTCGCGACTCGAGGATGAATGTTGGCGGGTGTCGACTATGGCTCGTGTTGTGGCTCGAGGCATGGTGTGTTGAGGTTCGAGGAGTCGCAGCGATTGTGCATAGAGAGGTGTTGTGATCGTGGTCTGACAAGACACTTGGTGAGTGTGTCAGAGGTGCTGACCTGATGGCGGTTATGATTTTTCTGGTGCTGGAAGGTGCTATTCCCAGCGTGTATAAGGTTCGAGGTCAAGTCGAGCACGGGGACCTTCCGTTGGTCGGAGGAGTATCAAGTTTTCCCCTGGTGGGAGGAGATCGCATTGGGTTAAGGTTCGTCGTCTTGCATCGTGTGTCCGGATTTGTTGGCCTCTCTCGTGTGCCATGAAGTCTGTGCAAGATGAATCCTGTGTTAGCAAGGTGGTTGCCAGTGAGAAGCATTACCCATTTTTTTAAAAAACTAAAGTGATACTTGCAAGGACCAAGGGGAGATGCTCGACCCCTGGCACCATGCAAGAAATTTTTATATATGAGGAAGCAAAGAAGAATACAGGGGGGGATACAAAGGACAACGGGGTCTCGGAGGAAGGGGCGACAGAGGTCGAATACAACAGAACATAGGCAAACCAAGGCCCAAACTACCAGACTACACATGTAGAAACAAAGCCCAAAAGAAAGCGAAAGCAAGAGGCAGCAGTAACTCAAGGTGGTATGTAGTTGCGGCTCGGTGATGAAGAATGGTTGCGACATTGAGACAAGCGAGGGCCCGCCGACTCAGGCTGGCACGGTGGACATCCACAACTAACAAACTTGACGTAAGCAGCGATGTCGAACGGACCAGCGAGAGGCCGATCAATGCCCAGGATGATGAGAGGCTCGATAAGCGCGGGGAGCTGGATGCGATCTCCAAGAGTCAGAGAAGCGGACAAAGGCGATGGCACAGGCTACCGACTGGATGGAGGAGGAGGGCCATCATCGTCAGGAGGGTCGTGGACCGCCCGTCTCGCTGCTCGCATCACAGCTTGAGTGAAGGATAGCCGGGGAGTTGCGGACGATTGGGGCTGAACCTTTGGCAAGGTAGGGTTGCGGCCGGTGAAGGGGACGCAAAGGAGCCCGGGGCAGAAGGCGACCAAGCTGGCGCCCCCACGTTGAGACCAGACGAGGGAGCAGGAGCAGAGCAGGAGGTCCACAGTTGCACGGCATCAGCCACTGAAAGGCCCAGGACAACGGATGCAGCACGCTATGGAGGCAGGCTGGCTGCTGGACCGTCCCCCTCAGTGGAGGAGCTCGGCTGGATGAGTGGAGGCGAGGCCACAGAGTACACAGGGGGTGGCACTGGCGGGGCAGTCGGGCGAGCACAGGAGCGACGGGAAGTCTACTTAGAGACAACCGGTCCAGGCGAGGCGAGGCATGCCAGTTCCAGACCCGACACCACGAGGACTTGCACAATGGGGAAGGAGGTAGACTTGCCTTCGGCCAAGCCAGGAGGCACCTCCGAGAGAGACGGGGCGGGGGGGCACGAACCAACCCTGAGGGCACGTCGTCAGCGACAAGAGGGTCTTCCCGCAGCAAGGGTGGCATGACCCCACCAGGCACAACAGCGACAGAGCCCTCCAGGGATGGTGGGGGCTGCTCGTCCTCCATAGTGGCCTGGGAGAGGAAGGGGCCATCCCCGGCAGGCGGCCCACCAGCAGGAGGCTCCTAGGCACCGGAAGCAAGTGAGACGAAAGGGGGGTGGGGACAAGGGGCAGGATATCCCTTCGCAGCAGGGAGGGGGTCACGAGCGGGAGTTCCTCAACGAAGGCAATGCTAGAAGAGCACACCGCCGAGGACATCACTTGGGCGGGCAGAGGAGCTGGAACACGCACTCCACTGAGCGGTGAGGGGGACGGTTGGGCAGCAGCATGGAGGCAGACGTCAGTGTAGGAGGAAGGCGTAGGTGGGGGGTAGTCCCCTTGGTGCCCACAGCATGGGGGCTCGCCTCGGCCACTCCGGGGGTTGCTGCCAGGGCAGAATCATCCACGATAGGAGCAGGTACAGGGGGAGCATCGTAATAGCCCTCATACGCAGGCAGAGGGGAGGGATCGACTGGCAGAGGATGGCAGGCAGAAGGGCCAGCAATGCCCCCGGATGGCAGTGGAAGGCCAGGAACAAGCAGGATGCCGGTGCCAGGCAAGGGGCGCCAGACGGATCCAGGAGCAACAGATGAAGCTTGGGGGCGTGCCCTGCCTTTGGCAGCAGAGGCATCAGCCCCCTTGGCTGGCGGAGGGAGTCCCTTCTTCTTGCAATTACCAACCAGGTGGCCTAGGCGGTGGTAGGAGGAACGCCAGAGAGGCGGGTCCGGGATGATCACAGGTTGCCAGAAACCACCCACTCCAATGCCAACCCACACACGGTCCTGATGTTAGGCCAAAACCCAAAAGTAAACTTTTAATCCAGAGAGAGCTTTTGGACTTGAAAAAGAAGGCACTTGCTTTACGTAGAGAAGGACGTACGGATGAAGCAGATGAAGAGCTGAGGAAGGGGAAAGATTTAGAGCGCCAACTTCAAGAGATGGAGAATGCACAAAATCTTCCATCTGCAAAAGCAGATCCTAGCAAGAGGGATAGAGAAGTTGCCAATGTGCATCAGGATATTTCAGCAGGTTTGGGCTTTGATGAGGAAGAAACAGCAGAGGTTACTGAAGAAGATATGGCTGATCCTGCATTACTGTCAGTCCTAAAGAATTTGGGATGGGTTGATGAACATATTGATTCTGCAAGCAACACAAGAGGATCATCTAAGCAAGCAAATGATAAATCCACACTGGAGATCAGCTCCCCAGTTCTGGCAAAGGTTCCAAGAAATAAGGCTGAAATCCAAAGAGAACTCCTGGGTATAAAGAGGAAGGCCCTTGCCTTGAGACGACAAGGCAAGACGAGGGAAGCTGATGATGAGCTGGAAAAGGCAAAGTCTCTTGAAGAACAAATGGCAGAAATGGAAGGTCGACACTTGCCTGTACCATTAGAAATGAAAACTGATGTTTCCTGTGACTTGATTTCTGAAGATAAATCCACAGTTGTAATACCGGCTGATGTTTCTGGAGGTGTAATCTACACACAATCCATTGAGTGCACACTCTCCAATGATGAAGTTAATCTCTTGGATGGTTATGACACAGCTGTCAAGAATGGATGTGCCACTTCCATGCCTCCAACACTCTCCGACAGATCCATCACTGGAATTTCTAAGTTGGAGCCTTCTGCAACTGCTCAAGAAAAGCAAATAGTGGTTGAGCAGTGGACCACTGCCTCCCCATCTGGAAGAATTCTTGACCAGGCAGATTTTCAAACCGGTGATGATCGGAGGAGTGCGCATGCAACTGGTCTGAATCCTGCAAAAAAGGAAAGTGGAGGCCAAGCTAGTGTGTCTGTTGAGCAGACAACACCAGAACTGCTAGCTGATGATAGAGGAAACACCAAATGCAACCAAGGTGAATCTGCTGGGGCGTTGAATGCAGTTGATAAGAAGCAAAACGTGGTCACTACCATGAAACAAGTTCCAAGGAACGAGGCAAATGCAGGACAGAGATCCAATTCTCTAAATGAACAAATACTAGCTCAGAAACGGAAGGCTGTTGCATTAAAGCGGGAAGGGAAATTGGTGGAAGCTCGAGAGGAGCTGAGACAAGCAAAACTTTTGGAGAAGAGCCTTGAAGAAGGTAAGCATCAAGTGCATGAGGCCAGTCAAAACAGCTTGGCTTCTACACCTGGCCAATCTTCTAGTGTGTCAGATGGCAGACATCAGAAACCGATGTCTAGTAGGGATCGCCTCAAGTTGCAGCAGGAGTCCCTTGCTCACAAACGCCAGGCTCTGAAGCTGCGAAGAGAAGGCAGGATTGAGGAATCCGATGCAGAACTTGAACTAGCCAAAGCTCTGGAGGCCCAGTTGGAAGAGATGGACAACCTAAATTCAAATAGCAAGAAGGGAATGATGGATGCTGCTGCGGCTGTTGAGGATCTCCTTGATCCTCAACTACTGTCTGCCCTCAAATCAATTGGATGGGAAGAATCTGAACTTCTTATGCATTCACAACAGAAGCCAGCACCAGAGTCCGTTGCTCAAAGTATGTACTCTAGTTCACGAGAGAGGTCAGAAGCCGAGTCCAGCACCCCTAAAAACACAAACATCAGCCCAGAGAAAGCTTCTCTGGAAGAACAGATCAAGGCAGAGAAGCTTCGTGCAGTTAACCTGAAACGGTCAGGGAAGCAAGCCGAGGCCTTGGAAGCCCTCCGCTCGGCCAAACGTCTCGAGAAGAGACTCGTCTCATTAACCTGACGTTTTGGTATAACCGGAGTCTTTGTCTTGTGCAGCTTGTTGCCATGCCGAGAACTTCTAATCAGAGAATAAGAGGAAGATGCACTCGTCTCTATTATGGTTGCATGTGTTGTATGGAATATATTGTATCAACGCAAGTCAATGATGTATAGATGATTTCTTTTTCTTTTTTTATTTCTTTAATAAATGAGCCATTTTTATAGTTTAAATATATTATGCAGCTTCCCATTCCAATTTGTCAACTCCCTCACACTGTTGCTCTTCACTCTTCAAGGGAGTTGTCATTTACTATTGAAGTTTCATCACATGCTTTTACTTTATCCATTGGGCCAATTGGCTATACACTTTCACTGCTATGGAGGGGCAATTATCCTAGTGCTAAAGGGCCTTCCGCTATTCTATCCATCTTCTATTCAACGCCATCCATATTCCCATCTATCACCGATTCTTTGTGAACCACTCTAGGGGTAAGGAGGAGGATCTCATCCTCTCACCCTTCATATTCTTTGCATCTCATGCATTTCATGCATTCATTTCATCCATTCTGTTACATCCGCATGCATTTGCATTCCTTCTTCCTTGGATTTTTAGACCCATATCTTCCTTATCTTCTGGAATGTCCTAATCTTTCACATTCCCCATCTCTTTTATCTCTGTCCTCTGGATCTCCGGGTCTCCTTACACTTCTTGGGCATTGTGCCCCCTCCGATCTTCTCTCAGGGCATCGTGCCCCTTTCCAAGTCTTGCATCCGGACTCTCCAAATTTCTCGCTTGTCTTCCTGGGGTATTGCGCCCCATGGTGTCTCATTCCTCCGGAACCTCCAGACTTCCTCCTAGGGCATCGCGTCCTTTCCCACTCCATTCCTCCGGAACCTAAGGATTCCCTATCTCACTCCTTATCCATTCTTTCAGGGCATCACATCCCACACTATTTCCTTCCTTCGGACCCTCCAAACTCTTTTTCTGTCCTTCCAAGGCATTCTCCCCACTCCATCATTCTTTATGGGCATCGTGCTCTTCTCTGTCTTCTTCCTCTGGAACCTCCGGACCCTTCTTCCTCTTCTAATCCACTCACCCCACCTCCACTTTCGGACCCTCCGAATCTTTCTCTCCTCCTAGGGCATCGCGCCCTTTTATACCTTCCTCTCCCAGAACCTCCGGATCTTCCTGGGCAGCGCGTCCCATCCCATCTCATTCCTCTGGAACCTCCAGATCCCCTCTATTTCTTTCGATTCGTCCTCCTACTCTTTTAGGACATTGCATCCTTCGTCCTCTTCTTCCTTTTCAATCATCTTTTTTCATATCTTTTCCGAGGGCATCACGTCCCTCGAGATTGTTCTCCTCCAGAACATCTAGATGATTCCTCCTATCATGATTTTTCTCCTTCACTACCTCCGGACCCTCCAGATCCACCACTTAATATCTATCAATTCCTTCTCCTTTTAATCCCTTCTGATTTCGGGTCTAACCCAACTTCTTCCGCATCCACTGCTTTGGGCATCTGCCCTTTCTCCTGCTACTTTCGAGGCTTTAGTCCTCACTCCTCCTCTTGATTTTTCCCATTCCTACTGTAGACCTTTCATGTGATCAGGGTCTCCATGCCTTAGCGAGGGAGTTCTAGCCTTCGTCCCTCTTCCTTTTCTCCTTATTCGTCTAAGTCTAGTCTTGGTACCACTCCTTCTTGTTAAGCCACTTCAAACCTTGGCTTCTAATCATTTTCCTGCCATTGAGGATAATTCTCACGAGGATCAACATCGCCTCCGATGGTAGTAGCTACTTCATGAGTTGCAAGGTAACATATTGGCGTAAGTACGTATTTTCATGATGTCATTACTACCTTGCTTAACGCATGGTTTTCAAAATGAAAGTGCTTCTTAACAAGATTAAGAATGGTAGTCAAGACCTTTATCTTAGATCTTTGTCTTTATTGAATTTCAGAAAGAATCTTTAGGCTTGCTTGTGCAGCACCTCTGGTTATAAGAATCCCGTACTAGGAGTTCAGCATTCTCTCCCAGCTTGTTAAAGGCAACCCATAGCTGGGCATTCCACACACTTCACGGCGTCCTTAGACGACCTCCTTTGGTGAAGCACCGCTACTGCTTTGGTCATACCATAGGTATGCATGAAAGTCTTTTCTCTCCTTTACTTAGCCAAGTGCAGGGGCAAGAGGTTGACGGACGAGATGACTGACCTAAGTACTCCCCAATACGAGAGAAGTCTTAAATAGGGGCAGTCTTGACCCAAAATAATAAAATTTTTTTATGATAAATCTAGCCGGCAAGGGCAATTCTCAGAATCAAATTTATTAAATCTATGAAATAAAGGCATGTCAAGAGAGGCAAAGTCCCCGCAGGGAAAACCCTGTCAGGGAGTTCAGGAGGGAAGGCTCACTTGAGGGGCATCAATAAAACCCTCCTAATACTCATCTCTAAGAAGCAAGGAGCTCAAGATTTCCGGGACTTCAAGCCTATTAATCTATTAAATGGAACTTACAAGATCATCACTAAGCTATTGGATGTAAGATTGGTCAACATTATGGACATGCTAGTCAGCAGGTATCAAGGAGCTTTCTTCAGGGGGAAGACACATTCAAGATAATTTCTTAGTGGCCAATAAGTGCTTTTTTGCCATGAAAACTCATAGAAAAAAAGGGGTGGTGTTGAAGCTAGATTTCGAGAAGACCTATGATAAGGTTAATTGGCAGTGCTTGTTTGATGTGCTGGACAAGATGGGCTTTAGGGAGAGTTGGATTGGATGGATCAGAGCTTGCATTTTCTTAGCTTCCTTCACAATCCTTGTTAATGGGAGGTTGTCCTCCTTCTACAGTGGCAGGGGGCTCCGACAGGGGGACCCTATGTCCTCTCTCCTCTTTATGCTGGCGGCCTATGTTCTGAGTAGGGTATGACTGAGAGTAGAGGCTTTTGATTTAATCAGGGGTTTTTAGACTAGCAGAGAAGGTCTTAAAGTTTCTCACTTATAGTACGCAGATGACGCCATCTTATTCTTGACAGAGAATGAGCAGCAACTTTATGTGGCTAAGCTAATGTTGTTATTATTGGAGGAGGTCACTGGTCTCAAAGTCAACTTCCATAAGAGCATGCTTATAAGGGTTAACATGGAGGAGTGGCCTCTTTAGAAGGTGGCTTGCATTATGGGTTGTCACATAGGAGCATTCCCTATCTCATATCTCAGTCTCCCGCTGTCTCCTAGCGCTCTATATTATGCAGACTGACTTCATATTGTTCAAAGATATGAATCCAGATTAGCTGGCTGGAAGGCTATATTGTTATCATGTGGGGGTAGACTAGTTTTATGCAGATCAGTTCTGGATAGCATTCCTATCTACTTCCTCTCGACGTTTCGGATTCTGAAGTCGGTGGCGAAGAAGATCGAATCTATTCAGGATAGATTGTTTTGGCATGGTAGTGAAGGGAGATGCAAGGGATGACATGATATTGCATGGGGTAGGGTGGCAGCTAGGAAGGAAGAGGGAGGCTTGGGGATCAAGGATGTTAGGGACTTCAATTTGGCTCTCTTATGCAAGTGACTGTGGAGGTGGAGGTGGAGGTGGAGGTGGAGGTGGGAGAGGACGGGCTCCAGGCACAGGCTATCAGGTAGAGGTACTTTGGTAGGAGGAGAGTCTGAGACTTGGCACCGACTTCACAGCATATGACTTCTCCTCTTTGGCGTGACATATTGACTTGCAGGGATGTTATCATCTCCAACGCCCGGGTCTGACTAGGGAAAGGTGACAAGTGCCTTTTCTGGAAGAACAAATGGTGTGGCGCCTTCTCTTTGGAGAATTTTTTTGCCAACTACTTTGCAGTTTCAGTGGATCTGTTCGGGTCAGTCTCTCAGGTGTTTGACTCCCAGCTCTCCGGTGACACCTGAGCACCCACTTTCAAGAGGAACTTCAAATCCAAGGAGATAGAGTAGCTCCAGAGCCTCCTCTCCTTCCTCAACTTCCATCCTCTGGCTGACAAGGAGGATGAGTGGCCATGGAGGTGGGGAAGGGAGGAGACTTCTCGGTTAGATCTGCCTATGCCATTATCTCATATGGAGGTGTTCGTCATAGCCTCGCCTCTCAGGTCTAGAGGCTGAAGAGCCTGCTGAAAGTGAAGCTTCTAGTTTGGAAGATTTCTCGTAGGAGGCTTCCTACCCGAGATAGACTACTTCGCTTCCTCCTGGGTATCCTGTCGGTTTACTGCATGTGTGGAGAGGAGGACGAGACCCTAGACCACATGTTTGTAAATTGTTCCTAGGGGGGGAGCTTGCTAGGAGGACCACTGTGTTTTCAGCCGAGGTGCATCACCTGATTCAGCAGTGGGGTAGAGGTTAGCTCCTTAGAGGGGACAAGGCTGTCTGGTAGTTGATCCTCCATGCTACTTTGTGGACATTGTGGGGGGAACAGAACAATAAGATTTTTAAGAGGAAGGCTAGAGCGGAGGACGCTATTGTTTCTTTTGTTTGCAATAGAGTGAGGGAATGGGCTGAGCTTCTTTGTAACCTCGCACCCGCCTCTCCACACAAAAAGAGAAGAGAAGAAGAGAGGGAAGTGTTACGAGGTAGACGTGGTCTTTGCACCTGCCTCTTCACACAAAGGAAGAAGAGAAGAAAGGAAGGAAGGTCTCGAGGCAGACATGGTCTTTTACCTTCGGCCTTTGCCCATCCACCCGATAAACCTCTCATACGGTCGGCATCACGACCTTTCACCCGAACCGAGGGCATTCCACCGATGGGGCATTAAACCGACCACCACTTCCACCGACGGGGCATTAAACCGATTAGTATTCCGCCGATGGGGCGTTAAACTGACTACTATTTCCACCAACGGGGTGTTAAATCGACCAGTATTCCACCGACAGGGTGTTAAACCGACTACTATTTCCGCCAACGGGGTGTTAAACCGACTACCACTTCTGCCGACGGAGTATTAAATCGACTACTATTTCCACCAACGGGGCGTTAAACCGACTACTATTTTCGCCAACGGGACATTAAATTGACTACTATTTCCACCGACGGGACGTTAAACTGACCACTACTTCTGTCGATGGGGCGTTAAACCGACCAGTATTCCACCGACGAGGCGTTAAACCGATCACCACTTCCGTGATGGGACGTTAAATCGACTACTACTTCCGCCAACACGGCATTAAACCGACTACCACTTCCGCCGACAGGGCATCAAACCGACTACTATTTCCACCAATGGGGTGTTAAACCAACTACTATTTCCGCCAACGGGGCGTTAAACTGACTACTATTTCTGCCAATGGAACGTTAAACTGATTACTATTTTCACCGATGGGGCGTTAAACCGACCACTACTTTCACCGACGGGGCGTTAAACCGGCCAGTATTCCACTGACGGGGCGTTAAATCGACCACAACTTCCACCGACGGGGCATTAAACCGACCAGTATTCTGTCGACGGGGCGTTAAACCGACTACTATTTTCACATACGGGGCGTTAAACTGACCAGTATTCTACCGACGGGGCATTAAACTGACTACTGTTTCCGCCAACGGGGTGTTAAACCAACTACCACTTCCGCCGACGAGGTGTTAAACCGACTACTATTTCCACCACTGGTGTTAAACCGACTACTATTTTCGGCGATGGGGTGTTAAATCGACCACTACTTCCGCCGGCATGGCATTAAATCGACCAGTAGTCCGCAGATGGGGCATTAAACTGATCACTATTTCTACCGACGGGGCGTTAAACCGACCAGTATTTCACTGACAGGGCGTTAAATCGACTACTATTTTCTCTGACAGGGTGTTAAATCGACCAGTATTCCATCGACGGGGCATTAAACTGACCACTATTTCTGCCGACGAGGCGTTAAACTGACTAGTATTCCACCAACGGGGCGTTAAACTATCCAGTATTCCACCGATGAGGTGTTAAACTGACCACTATTTCCACCGACGGGGCGTTAAACTGACCAGTATTTCATCGATGGGGCGTTAAATTGACTAATATTTTCGTCGACGGGCCATTAAACCAACCAGTATTCCACCGATGGGGCGTTAAATCGATTACTATTGCCGCCAACGGGGCGTTAAATCGACTACCACTTCCGTCGACGGGGCGTTAAACCGACTACTATTTTCGCCAACGGGGCATTAAACTGACTACTATTTCTGTCAACGGGGCATTAAACTGACCACTATTTTTGCCAACGGAGCATTACACCGACAAGCCACTCTGCCAACGAGGCGTTACACTGACAAGCCACTCCGCCAACGGGGCGTTACACCGACAAGACACTCAGCCAATCGGGGCTTTAATCTGACAGATGCTTAGCCAATCGGGGCTTTAATCCGATAGATGTTCAGCCAATTGGGGCTTCAATCCGATAGATGTTCAGCCATCGGAGCTTTAATCCGATACATGCTCAGCCGATCGGGGCTTTAATTCGATACATGCTCAGCCAATCGGGGCTTTAATCTGGTAGATGCTCAGTCGATCGGAGCTTTAATTCGATAGATGCTCAGCCATCAGTGGCCACGCCGCTAGATGTTCAACCATTGGCAAGGAGGCCAACAGATGACCAACCCTTGCTGTGTAAAACTCCCTCCTCCCTTACTGTAGCACCGATTTTGTACTCAAAAAAAAGAAGAAAAATAAAAAAAAGAAACACACACACACACACACACACATATATATATATATATATTATTCGGTGTGCTACAACGGGTGCCTCCAGTCAGCGTGGTGATGGCAGAGGTTCCGTCCAAGCGAGGGATGCGCAGGGCTTTCATCTTGAAGAGGTTAACGTAAGTCCGCAGCTTTTCCCCCTATGCCTGCTTGAGTGCTAGTAACCCTACGATCGAGTTCGCGGGGCCGCTGCTGGCAAAGCTTTCTTTGAATAGTCGCCTGAACGGTCGGAAGTTAGTGATGCTTCCGAAGGCAAGTGCTTGGAGCCAAGCCTGAGCGACCTGGGCCAAAGTTGTCAATAATGCTCGGCACTTGACAGCATCGGATGCCCCGTGCAGGGTCATCAGGGCGTCGATACTATCGTAGTGGTCGGCCGGGTTATCCTGACCATCATAAGATTTGAGGGTCGACTAGGAAACTCTTGGTGAGATCTCTGCCTCCAAAATGTCATCAGAGAACAGGGATTGCTCCTCATCCTCCTTCATGGAAGTCTACTGTAGGACGCAAATGGCGTGCTCCTGCTCAGCGAAACATCGCTCAAAGTCTCGCAATCGGAGGGAAAGCTCTACCTAGTGTCGGGATGGTGCTGGGGGGCTCTGAGTGTTCCCCTGACTTTTCCCTATGGCTCTATAGCGGGGTCGTCCACTTCTGTACACTGGCGGGGCAGCCCGCATCTTCTTCCCCATGGATTGGAAGAGGCTTCCTATTCTGAGGGTGAGAGTTACGAGGGCCTGCCTGGCCCGCTCCAGATAATGCGCCTGTCTTGGAGGATAAAACAACCCTGGGCTATTAGCCGAGAGGCTTCTGCGCGAGGGGGAGTCGCCCGAGCATGCTGGGGCCGTTCCTCCTTGGCTACTTGGGTCCTTATCAAATCGACGAGGATATCTAGTTTAGCATTAAGGGCTCGAAGGGTGTCTGGGTCCCTGGCAATGGGTTGTCCCCCTTCGGCCAGTGGAGGTAGGATGTTGACCTAATTGTTGGAAAGGGGGCCCATTGAAGAGTGAGAGAGCGCATGCTCCCTATCCATGGTCACTGATGCCTTCCCTTTTTCACTGATGTCTCTCCTACTGTTACTTCTCTACACCATATTAGTTTTTTTTCTCTCGTTTCCCATAGACGGCACCAGATGAAGAGGCGTGATCTCGTGCTGAAGCCTGAGTCGTCCGATCTTCGATCATCACCGATTGTTGCCACGATAGATTAGAATTCTGCAATATGGGAAACAGATCAGGGGAGCCCAGGATAATAACCCTGGGAAAAACCCTCTGATGCCTAAGTCAGTGAAATAGTAGAGCTTTGTGCAGAGAAGACGAAGGAAGCAGGAGGTGGGCACGAGACTACTCTCCACCAATAAGAGTGGCTAAGAGGGCTCAAAATAGCTTACCTTTCCAGAGGGCTTCCCTTGATTTATATAGTGGTTCATTGTCCTTTGGGGGCAGGAAAAAAGAGAGTGTTTAGGGGGCATTACCCCTTCAATGTGGGCTTTCTCCCTTTCGAGGGCGCTTACCCTTCCTTCCTCTTAACCCCCTGGGTTCCCCTTAGTCGGTTACGATTGGTCATCGTTTGGGCTTTCCTCGAGCGACCGTTCTTCAGACTCCTAGGCCCGGAGGCTGCGTAGGTTATATCAGTCCGATTGAGTTGTGCTTCTTGATGAGTGGGTCCAATAATGGGGCTGTCACTTGTTGAACTTGGTGGGTCCAGTTGGGCCGCATTGGGTCATATATCATTTGGGCCGCTAATTTACCCCTCTCCAATACACACTAAGCTAATTAAGGATAGATTTAAAGGACATCATTTTCATATTGAAAAATTGAAAAAGAAAACTAGAGTAAACTTAACAACCTGACCCACTAAGCTATAACATCCCAGACTGCCTGAGGTATCACCACATCACGTTAGGCTATCGCGTTGGCGATTGGCGAAGGATAAAATCAAATTTGGAGGGATTGCATGCAGTGTCACTATTTCCTTTCTTTCATGCTCTCTACCTTGCACTTGCATTTAACTAGCTAATAACAAGGCTGTTGATTAGGGTTAGGCCCGTTGAGTTATTCGTGGATACACTCCATGGAAGTCACCTTTTTGTTTTCAATGACCTCTTCTTCCTCGAACAACTTGGAGCAATAACCAACAACCTACCCTCCAAGGTCAGATGCGAGATTTGCAACAGTCAGATTATGAATTCTCCTTTCGGAGGATGATGAAGATCACCTTATGGCGTACTTGTTCTGCCACTCGTTGGATGGGGTAGCCCTGGAATGGTTCTATGCTCTCTTGTTGGAGGATGTCGAGAGTTTCAAGGTCATGAAAGAGAAGTTCATTCAGAGGTTTCAAGATCGGGTTGGCCCGAAATACTCCTTTACCGACCTCGTGGCTGAGAAGATGAAATCAGATGAGGACTTTGCTATTTATGCTGACAGAAGGAGGAAGATGGCTCGGAGGAAGAGAAGGTTAAGTTACTTATTTCCAATGCCACTCCCACTTTCTGTAACATTTTAGACATGAATGACATTGCCAATATGCACCAGCTCTATAGCCTGGTCAGATTTATCCAAGCCCAGTTCAAGGACTCTCCCATACACGCCATGCTTGAAGCTCAAAAACCCAAACACACTAGAAAATCCCAAGGGCCGGTTACTGAGGGAGTCCAAATCAACGAACAAGTGCAAGTCGTTAGCTTCCTGTTCCCCAACCAGTCCACTCCACCTCGCTTCCAACAGCCTCCCCACAATCCTCAACCTCCCACTCCACAAAATGCCTAGCCATCTTTCCCCGTACCCCAACAGTTACAATAGCCACCACAATACCACAACGTTCCACCTCCTAATGGCTATGCACCCAATCACTCGGGTCTGAAGAGGGCTCAATATCCTCCTTTGCCTGATACCCTCTCGGACATTTTCTCAGCCCTTATGACCATTGGTGCCTTGCAACTTCCTCCGGAATGGCCTAATTGGAACCCAACCGTTGATCAATCCAAATATTATATGTTACACCAATAGTCGGGCCACCCAATAGAGAGCTGCTTCCAGTTTATAGACTTTGTTTATGATTTGCACGAAGGGCAGTGCATCGATTGGGCTGAGATGCACAGGGTTATTATGGAGATCAAGGAGAAGAGAAGACAGGCTCCGAGACAGCAACAGCAAGTGCCGCAGCCATAGCCACCATAGTAGCAGCAACAACAACCCGCCTTTGATCTGGGAGGCCACAAGAACCTGATGCCGAACCATCCGCACGCTCTGAATCCTCTACCACCAGCACCGGCTAAAGTGAACATTGTCCATTGCCTGGCCCCCAACGCCGGGTGGTCTTATTATGATGAGTCATCTGTCCAGCAGCTTATGGCCCCCCACCATACCTAGCGCAATAATCCCTCTCCCTCATCTCCACCTTTTATTATCCTTTCGCCAAACCATCAAGCCACCACTGCTATGCCAACCACACCTGTCATTCCTCACAAACCCCTCATCTTACCACCTACCTCCCCCATTGTGCCACCTATCCTTGCTCCCCCACAAGTGCACGTTTCACCCATTGTTGCCACCCTACCATCCAATCCTCCACACATCATCCTTTCGGTAGGACCCATTAACACCTCTACCACCCCCATTAGCCCTGCTACCTCCACAACACCTACCCTCACACATCTTATCCACCCCATTAGGCCAATTAAGCCACCTGCCATGGGTTCGCCTGATACCTTATCAGCCCAAAACCTTGCCCTCCGGAGTGGGCATTTGTTTCATTAAAATTACCCTATGACTAGTGCGTCTGCACCCAATCCCCAGTTTCCACAATAGGCTGCTAGTCAGGAGGAAGCAGATCCATTGCCTGACACTTAGTATGACTTGCTACATCACCTAGATCGGATGCTGGCCATGATCTCAATTTTGGAGTTGATCAAATGGTCCAAGCTACACCAAGATGCTTTGTGGGACTTTCTTCAAAAGGTCTTGGTGAATGAAGACATGGCGGTGGACAGCCTACCATCTACTCTGGCGACGATTTCCAAGCGGCTGGCCATTACCTTTTTCGAGACTGAGTTAGCACCTCCTGAGGCTCACCAAATGCCACTTTGCATCTCCATTACCTTGAATAAGGTAAGTATTGATGCGACTTTGGTAGACACCAGGGCTTCCATCAATGTATGTCCACAAAGCACCCTGCGAGCCTGTAACATTTCAGAGGATCAGTTACAGCCCACCCCTACCACTATTGCGGCCTATGACAATTCAAGGAGGCCATGTCATGGAGTGATTACTGAGGAGTTCTCGTGCTGTCGCTTTGCTGCATCCACATGTTGATTCCACAAATTGGTAAGAACGAACGACGCGAACCCTTCACCTCGGGATTAGGGAGTCAGACGAACTGGGACTGAGAGTCGGATGAACTTGGACTGAGCGGGGCCGCGAGGCCACCGGGTTGGAGAGAGGGCCCGGCCCCCAGGGAGTTCACCCTCCCTGGGGCTCGCGGCCGCGCCCTGGGGTGAACTGGGCGCAGTGCAACCCCGAGGGATGGCCCCCGGGGGTCTTGTTTCATCGTCTGGGAGTGTCCTTTGAGGGACACTAGGCTCCGGGGCGCTGGGATGGGCCTGTGGGGGCCGTTGTTCTTCGAGTTGTAGTTGTTGCTCGTAAGGTGTTAGGGTAAATACCCGACACACCCCGGGTTGTCGAACGGCCTGGGTAACTGGCTGAGGGGCCCCAAGGTAGGCCTTGGGCTGAGGATGGGAGCTCGTGGGAGCTAAGGAGAGGTAGCTTAGGCACATGGGCCGTGCCTTGAGCCACGTGCCGCATTGCACGGCGGGTTGGCGGGATAGCCTCGGGTTGGCTCGAGCGCTAAAGTTAAGTGGCTTGTCGCCACATGTCTGAGGGTCGGGGGTGGCCCCGACTTGCTGGGGGGTCATTGTAGAACCTGGCTGGTATGCTGGAGCCGTGAGTCGGCCCACGATTTGCTATAGAAAGGCCGAAATATATGTGCCCACAAGGTGTTCGAGAAAATGCCCGCCACACATGTGTGAGCCGTACATGTGCACTGTAGGCCTCCAAAGCCTGTGGTTGACTTAATTAAATCTTCCTTTGACCATAGGGGGATTAGAAGAAGGTGTCTTGGGATTGAACTCGGCCTCGTTGCTGGGTGCCATGTGGTATGGCTTGTAGTCGAGGCGCCCACGGGTTGGCCCGGGTGGTCGCGTGGAGAGCGAGTAAAGCCCGCAACTGAGTGGTCGGGAGTGGTCCCGATTAATTACTGGTGTTGCCATATGACACGGCTAGCTGGTCAGGGCCCTGGGTCAGGCCCACTGAGTTGTGGGAAGGGCTAGGTAGCTATGCCCGAAAGGTCTTTCGGGAAATTCCTGAACCCTCATGCCTTAGCATTTTTGCTGAGAAATTGTCCGAGTGAAACAAATGAGCCCCACGGGGTGTGCGTCGGAGATAGAGACGAGGGCATATGGCCCGTGAGGCCCTAATTAAGGGTTTTTGTAGTTATATTTTGACACTTCATTTGCCTTTATTTTGTTGCATTACATATATCAACTTTATGATGCGTTGACCATTTTCATGCTTCGTCTTGAAGCTATGGCCCAATTTGGCAGAGATGAGCGGGTCCCGAGGCATGTAGCTCGGGAGGAGGATAACTGGGTATAGAGGACTAAGCGGCCCAAGCCGCCCTTGGGCCCGCCAGTTATTACTACGGTGGGTGCAGATCAGTTGGACCTAAGATGCATGACGGTAGCTGAGGGCCCGGTCGGTGAGAGGGCAAGCGGAGTTGGGGTCGTAGAGTTGGCCCGAATTTTAGGAGCAGGTGGATTATACACCTATGATCACAACTGAGGCTACCCAGTGGAGTTCCCGCTAGACTGCCAGTTGTTCAAGTTTATTACAAGCTATGTCCCACCCGGTATGGAGGAGGGAGATTCGCAGGTTGCTGGAGCGTATCGCCAGCTTGGGCGGGCGATTCTAGTAGGCGGGGACAACCTGCACGGGGTCACTCTCTGTGGCTTTCCGAGCTTCTCTGGAGATTACTGGAGACATTATCAGTTTCCCAGTGTTGAGTGCCTGGGCTTCTTTAGTAGAGTAGATCAATTTTGGGTCCAGGTCAGATCGATGGGTCTGGCTTCCTGAGACTTGCACGGCCACCACCGGACAGAGATAGAGGGAACGACTGGGCTGGTACTGGAGCTGTCTGGATTGCAATATATTGGGGAGGGGCACGATGATTACAGTCTTTTGGATGGGATCATGCAACAGACCGTTGTCAGCTAGTATGGCTGTTGGGCAGTGATTTCTTCGCACCGATACCGCCAAGGAGCCATCGAGTGGCTGATGGGGGTAGTACACCACTACCGGGTGCTGCTGGATAGAGCCAGCATCAGGTATGCCGTGACTGCGGCCTTGTATGTGTACCCCTACTATACGGGGCTGTTACAGGTGTTGCTGGAGCGTTTCAACTACCGATGGAACACAATGGCGACGGCTGAGGGAGAGACTTCACTTGACTTGTGGTCTCTGTTCAGGATATCTGGGCTACCGATCAGTGATGAGGGATATGAGGAGGTTGTGCTGGATGACCTTCACCACAGCCACATCGACAGGTAGGGGCGATATCGAGTTCCTCACAGTTATTGGTATCTACTGAAGACCAGGAGGGATTTAGCACTAGTCGGGAGAGATAGAGCTACATAGACTCCTAGGGTGCCATTGAATGTGTGGGTTTGCCACTTCTACAACAGGCCTTTTGCTTATACCAGGAGTTTGCGAGAGACCAGACTCCGTGGGAGGAGTATACAGAGGTAGAGCTACAGTTTCAGACATACTCGAGGTACATTTATGCACCATGGGAGGGGTGGAACCCCCATGGGCTGCCAGACGTGATATCCTTGATGGCCTACTTGGCTTACTGGTTGGTGACGTTTGTGGTCCCGCACGGGGAGGATGGCCTGCTGAGAGTCGAGCTGCTGTGGCCGGCGTGCTTGCTGGCGGAGGGATGATGGCTGGCCCTGGCTCCTATAGCATTGGCCACTATGTACCAGGGACTGGGAGCATTGGTGGCGCATCCGGCACCACAAGAGAGGAGTTTGCTTCTGCCGACCCATTACCTCAGTGCGTGGGCCAGCCTGCTGTTTCTAGGGTTGGTGACTCGGGGGACCATGGCAAACCCGGTGGCACCTTTGTTGTTCAGATTCACTGGCCAGCCAGACGGGGATGCTGAGGCACAAGTGGAGGGGGCTAGGAGAGCCCTATGTTACTTGCCCGGCATGGGTGAGGAGGGGTTACCTTTTGACTGCGCCATGAGGGATTCTCGCTTGCTCCTGGTGCCTTCGAGTGGAGGGGCGACCAGTGCCCTTCCCTACCAGCGGGAGTCAAATGTAGCACTATACACAGAGTGGGTGATGAGACTGGCGGTGTTGGCACTACACCAGTCCGCGATGAGTTCCTTGGAGCCGTACTACCTGCACAGGTTTGCGAGGAACTTCGGCTACGACCAGGGGATCCCGCCGAATCGGGTGTTTCCTTTGACAAGACGACAGTACAGAGGCCGGGACACCCACTTGCTGGCTATAGCGTGGTGGGATTTCTATTGTCATCGGGAGCCTGTGCGACTGTCGACATCGGGACTGGGGCGCCGAGGATGGTTCGATGTCCACTATGCCTGGTGGTGGTTCGAGCACAGCCACCTATACCGACAAAGGGCCTCAGCGATCAGGAAGGCTGAGGAAGGTCATCTTCTGAGGGAGGGTCTGCCTCCCAACCCACTAGACGATGGGTACTTGAGGACTCATGTTGCCCAGGTCCGCCCGGAAGTGGAGAGGATAGCACAGCAGTGGGCCCGGAGTGGCCAGGGTTCGTTGTTCATGGGCCGCAGAAGCAATGGGGCGCTGAAGCCCTTGAGGCAGGTGTAAGCAGTGACCGTAGCGACTGGAGTAGGGGCGTCCCGACCGAGGGTGTCGAAGACTTGTTGGGCCCAATTCCTAGCCGATTGTGGCTTTAGGAAGAAGGGCTCGCTAGACCAAGTGCTCCCTGAGGGGAGATTTACTGACATGACAGTCGACGACTGGAGGTGACACATCGGCCACGTGATCGGGTTGGCCAGTCCCGTAGAGTTTGTGTCCCATATTGAGTGCGCTCACACTTTGAGGGATGTTCGGGAGCAGTTGCGAGGGCTGCCCGGGTGTTGGCATTGAGTTCGGAGTAGCTGGTTCCTCTACCGTTGACCTCTTTTAGGGCCTCAGGTAAGATCCTTTCCTTATTATGTTATCTCAACTTCATTACTTTCTGGGGTATGTGACTGAGGTGTTGTGTGTTGTTGTGCTTGTTGACAGGTTCTGCGGTGGATGGTGATCACCCCTCCACAGAGACATCCTCAGGGAGTGGAGACGGGGGCTTGCAGCCTAGGCAGAAGCGCCCTGGAGTGGATGTTGAGGCAGCTGAGTCCTCTAGGGGACTCGAGGCTAGGGAGCAGGTCGAGGCAGAGCCAGCTTTGAGTAAGCGTCACATTTACATTTTTACTTCTTGATGGTTTAGCCATGATGCTTGACTAACCCTATCTTGCTAGATTTGTTGCTTGTAGGCCCATTGGGGACTAGCGCAAAGGCGGCCTCATCTCCCCACCAGGAGGTAGACCCTCTACCCGATGACGGGACTGAGTACGAGATAGATGTGGAGGGGTTCCTCCATGTGATGGATGAGGTTGCCCCCAACAACGAGACATTCCCCGACTTCAAGTCATGGAAGGCTTCAAAAGAGGCCCATTCAGGTGAGGGCTTCTGACACTGGGCATATCCTGGCCGCGACTTTGCCTAATGCTGGTCATTGATATAACCATTTATTTTATGTACGGATACCAGAGGTGTCGGGGGCCACGGCCCCTCCCGAGGCACAGGGTGGAGCACCTGCATAGGTGGGGGAGCAGACGCCGGTAGTGGCCCGAGATAGCTCGGGTAAGCGTCGAATTGCTGTGAAGGGAATTGCCCTATATTTGTTATATTTTTGGTAGGCTAGAATAGTTGACTGGGTTTTATGTTGTTTGTTTTCCAGGTGAGAACTCGGCTGCTACTCTGGAGATGTAATACCCTCGCCGAAATTTGAGTTTTTGGGTTTGGCTATGCCTGACTCAGCTCTTCCCACCTTGGCTCCCATCACTGTCAAACCTCATTGCATATTCCTTCACATACTCAGACGGCGATTCACGTACGCGTATAAGCAAATTCATCATGCCGTTTCCGTTAACGTACACGGAGAAAGAGGGCCTGTCAATCAGCTCTTCATGCAAACACATCTACTTCTCTTGCCAGGCTATCTATTGCTTCTTTCCTCTCGGGCTCGCTTCGCGACCATCCAGCTGCTCACTCTCTGTGCTCTTCAGGTGCTTCACCAGCGCGGCTTCCGCATTCGCCATCTCAATATCGCCGGCTCGCTTATACAACATCGCAAGCCGATAATGCGCAGGATAAAACTCCTTATCGATCTCTACCGCGCGCCGCATCTCCCCAATAGCCTCTGCATATCGGCTCTCGCTTTGATATACAACTCCCAGCTGGTAGTGCGGCTCATACCAATCAGGTGAGATTCTCTCCGCCTTCTTCAGTAGCGTCTCAATCTCTTCCAGATTTTTACTTTCGTTCCCACGATCCCACAGACTCAACGCATAAAAATAATTCGTAGCAGAGCTTCCCGGATACCGCTCGACAAAGTCGCGCAGCCTTCGATCAACCTCTACTGCCAGTTCAGGAGAAACCTCTCTCGCCCGTCCCAAGAACTCGATCGGCCTCCGATCCGTCGGATCCAGATCAACAGCGGTACAAAGCACCTTGATTGCCTCGTCGTAGTTGCTGTCTGCATAGAGCGCCACACCAAGCCCAACACGCATCCGAGAAGACTGCGGGTACTGTTGCACGCCATATCGGAAGAACTTGATCGAATCCTGAAGGCCTCCGACATATTGCTTATGCTGTAACAGAAACGTCGCCAGATCGAAGACAGTTTGTTCTGAAGAATCGATCTGCGCTGCTCGATAGTACTCGCGCATGGCAGCTTGCGCATCGCCGCGGCGGTCCTTCACTTCTCCCAACAATGCGTGCAGCTTCGCCGTCTCTTTTTGCTTGAGCATCTGCTCAGCCTGATCTTGCGCGCCGGCAAGATCACCGCTCTGCTCTCGCGCATACGCCAGGTCATATCCAATAGCTTCATCGCCAGTGAGCGCATATACCTTTGTCAACCATGGCAGACTCTTTCGCCATTGCTCATGATGCACATACCACTCACCCAATGCTCCCATCGCTTGCGCATTCGCTGGCCCTCTCTTCACCCCATCCAGCAGCTGCCGCTCTTCTGCCAAATCATCCTTTGCCTGCTCCTGAGCAGCCCTTGCCTCGACCAATGGAAGCGCCAGAAAGAACACACCGGCAACGAATCGTAAAGCTGTATTCACCCGAGTCCCGCCAATCAAACGGCCCGGAATTATCCAAATTCCGGGCCATTTCCATCTGGCTACCAATAGTACTTCACAGCAAACTGCAGTTCACGCGCATTACTCCGCGTCGAGGTAATCTGCCCGAAGTTTGTCTCATCTTTGTAGTTCGTATCCGACGGTAGATTGAAGCTCGGCGTATTCGTCAGGTTGAAAGCCTCGGCACGAAATTCCGCATGGCTTCTTTCACTGATCGCAAAGCTCTTGAAGACGGAGAAGTCGAAGTCTTTATACCCCGGCCCATTCACCTGCGTATTGGGTCCTCCAAGCGGTGAAAGATCGGTCTCCCCTAACGTCGCCAGCGGGGGATCCTTGAAAGCCGCAGGGTTATAAAAGTGCTGTACGCCGCTGCGATACCGCGACACTCCTGGTACCACATCAGCATACGCACCAATACCCGAGCCCGTGCTGACTTGGCTCCCAATCGTCTGCGGCTGCCCGCTCTCCAGGTTAAGAATTGTGTTTACGCTCCACCCGCCCAGGATCAGATCTCCCGCACGATTCATCCCACTCAGATACGCCTTCTTGCTGCCAAACGGAAGCTGGTATGTTCCGCTCGCCACAAAAGAGTGAGTGATGTTAAATGATGCCAGCCCGGTGTCATAGGAGATTGGCACAATGCCTGGCGCGCGATATCCGCTTACGCCTCCCCCACTCAGAGAATCCCCCGCGTCCGTTGTCGCCCTGGCTAACGTGTACCCTGCCAGCAGATCCAAACCCTTTGAGGCCTGATGCACCCACTTGGTTTGCAGCGAGTTGTAGCTGCTATTCCCGATCGTTCCGAAGTAGGGCATCCCAGCGCCAAAGTCAGGAAATGGAATGTAGTTCGTTGTGCCCGTCAAAGGAGTGCCAGGCGGCAGCAGTTGAGTTACGTTATTCTGCCCTCGTGAAGCCTCGAGGTGCCGCGCCTGCGATCCAACATAACCTGCTTCCAGCGAGTCATGCGGCGTAAGTTGATATTGCACCGTGCCGTTAAAGCCCTGCGTATACGGTGTCTGGTAGTCCAGCTGAATGCCGCGCAGTGCAAGGCCACTATAACTTACCGTTAGCGGATCCAACGGAATGCTTGATAAACCATTTTCCAGTGTCCCAGTTGTTCCGTTGGTATATGTCACCGGTGTCACTGTTGAGGTTCCTCCGTTCGAATTGTCAGCCAGACTTACCTCATACTGGAACGGATAGTTATACCCAAGGCTTGGATAGCCACCACGATTCTCAAAGGCTCCGTAGAAAATTCCAAATCCTCCTCGAATTACCCACCGCGGTGTCATCGAAAAGGCAAATCCAATGCGCGGTGAGAAGTTAAACTTTTGAATCGTTCCCATACCCGTTCCGTACTTATCTGAATAGACAAGCGCAATACCATCGCGCGCCAGCGCATCCGTAAAGCTGGTTGACAAGCCCGGCGAGCTCTTGTGTCCCGCCGTCAGAATGAATTGCGCCCCTTCATTCGTCGTCCGCGAAGGCTGAATGAAGTTCGCTTGTGCTCCACCAGACTCGCCTGTCAAACCAAAGTGCTCCCAGCGCAGCCCTAGATTCAGTGTCAGCTTCTGCGTAATAGCCCAGTCATCCTGGAAGTAAGCGCCAAAATAGTTTCGGTTTGCATGCACAGTGCCGAAGTTGGAGGCGGAGATCTGATCCACGCCACCCACCATATTTACGCCGTTTGGAACAGTTGCATCCTGCGGAGATATCAGGAACTGCGCGCGTCCCGTAGTCGAATCAGCCTGAAAAGGAATCGACGTGTAATTACCGTCGAAGGAGAAGACTCCCTTTGAAGCTGGTGGCGCAAGCCACGGAAAATAGATGTACTGGAACTCCGCTCCCCCTTTGAAAGTGTGCTTCTTGTAGATCTTCGTCAGGTTCTCCGTCATCTGCTCCGTGTCGCTGAAGCGATTGCCCGGCAACCATCCAGATCCACCAAGTTCACTCAGCGTTCCAACCCCGAGAGTAGGCAAGCCGCCGTTCAGAGGAATCTGCGGCACTCCCTGAATACCAAACTGCTCGGGAATTCCCATCGTGTTTGCGCCCACAGGCGTGCGCGTATCATGGCCTCGCGTATAGCCTAGCCGCGCTTCGTTGATCAATGTTGGAGAAAAGGTGTGCGTGTAGCCCAGCGCAAATCCGCGAACCTGATACAACTCGGTTCCATTCGCATAAGCGCCGCCATCGGCCACACCATCAAATGGAGGAGGCACCAGGCGCACGCTGCTGATGTAGTCATAGTGGAAGAACGCTTGATCCTTCTCGCTGAATCGCTGATCCAACCTGATATCGGCAGTGTTTGTATTGAACGAGTCCACCTTGACGATGTTGTAGTTATACAGAACTCCGTTCGCATTCGGCGCAGGATACAACTGCATCAGCCGAACAGCATTCGCATCCAGCCTGCCCGCCGGAATCTGGTTGCCCGTAAATGGATCGCGTACATACCCTGTATCTGTCGCTACCATTCCTGTTACTGGATCAACCTGTCCCTTCGTTACCGGCCGAGTTGTTGCAGGGTCGAAGATCTGTCCGTTCTGATACGGACGTCCAAGAAGATCCGTCCTCGTAAACGTGCCGGTCGAGTTGATCAGGTCTGAAAAATCCGTATAACCGCTTTGGATCTCTGCCGCCGTCGGCACCGTCGATGCTGATCCTGCTGCACCGCTCAAGATCTTCGTTCCTTCATAGTCGGCAAACCAAAATGTCTTGTCCTTCCACAAACGCCAGCCAACCGTCCCGCCAAACTGGTTCTGCCGCAGCTCCGGCTTCTTACTCGCCGTCGCATTGGGCACAAAGTAGTCGTTGTAGGCATCAAATACGTCATTGCGGAAAAACTCCCACACCGACCCATGCAACTGGTTGGAGCCCGACTTGAGCGTTGCGTTGACAATGGCGCCGCCCGCTCTGCCAAACTCCGCAGGGAAGTCTGTCGTCATAATCTTGAACTCGGCAATCGCATCCACCGGCGGCTTGATCACATCGGCTTTGCCATCCAGATAGTCCACACTGTTGCTGTTGTTATCGATTCCATCCAGCAGATAGTCATTCTGCGCAACGCGCGCACCATTCGCCACAAATTGATTCGTCGCGCGAGCCCCTTGCTGCGGAAGCGTAACCCCTGGCGTCAACAGCACCAGCATCGTATAGTCCCGCCCATTCAGCGGCAAGTCCACAATCGTCTTCTCGTCGATCACCTGCCCTACCGAGCTGCTCTGCGTCTGCATCAGTTCAGGAGCTTCCGTCACCTCAACGTTTTCCGTCACCGCACCCGGCTGCAGCACAACATCCACTCGCGCCTGCTGCTGAATATCAAGATGAACGCCCTGGATCGTCGCCTTCTTGAACCCCGCCGCCTCTACCGTGATGGAGTACGTTCCAATCGCCAGCGGCGTGAACTCATAGCGCCCGTCCTCTCGCGTCGTGGCATTCAAAGGAGCTGAGGTCGCCTGATTCACAATGGTGACCTTGGCATTCGCAACACTAGCGCCCGTAGCATCCGCTACTGTTCCCAACACAGTTCCTGTGTCAACCTGGGCCTTGCCTATCCCCGCACAAAGTAGAATTACCAGCCACACGATGCAGCTCTGCATCACCAGTCTTGCCTTGCTCATACCGCCTCCTGAATTGTGTGGCTATGCCACTAAACACATCATTCGGATATCACCGTGTACGTACCCGAAAATTGGTGATCACTATAGAAAGGAGCTTAAATATCTGTCAATATATTTTTCGTGTACGTACCCGCACTATTTGCCAGATCATATTCGGCGCTTACCCATACACCTTCAAAGGCCTTAAGTGAATCGATTAAATGAAGTTCCACGCATGCAATCGCCGCCCGCCCGCATCCGGCTCTCGCATGCAAGGCTTGTTGCCGATTGCGCAGAAGTCATGGATAGCGTCATCAGCTACAATCACTCCATCAATGGTTGACAGGCCACCCAAATCAGTTGGCATCAAGGAGATTGCAGCCGCTGCAGGCATCTCGATCGGCACTGTCGATCGGGCACTGCATAATCGAGACGGGGTTAATCCGAAAACCCGCACGAAAGTCCTCAAGATCGCTGAAAAGCTGGGCTATCGCCCTAATCTTGCCGCTCGCAGCCTCAAGCTCAATCGCCGGCTTCGCATCGCCGCTCATCTACCTCAACAGATCGCCTCATTTTTCGATCCCCTTCGCGAGGGCATCCGCGAAGCCGCCGCATCCCTCCACGGAGTCACAGTAGATCTCACCATCCGCACTTACCCACACATGGGAGAAGGCGACCTGAAGCTCCTCGAAGAAGACCTGACAAAAGACTATGACGGCCTTCTCATTACTCCAGGAAATCCCACGCGTTTAGAACCAGCCATCCGCCGATTCACCGAGCGTGGCAAATACAAGAGACGAAGAATAATTAAACTAAAATAACTGCCAACTTTATTAATAACAAAACATAACTTTCTGTCCAAGTTTACCAACCTCCTACAATAATGACCCAATTAAAATAAACTAAACAGACCTACAAACTTTCATATTTGACACAACTACACAACTGACACATTCTATGCCATTATAGAGACATGATAAGATTCCTAAGCAAGCTTGCTTAAAGCTTTCACTCGCGCCCATCCCCATCAATTTGCACATCCTCATCAGAACTACCTAAAAAGGGGTGGAAAAAACTGGATGAGCGAACACTCAATAGGTTCTACAATAGGCAATGTATAAGTGATTAACCAGTTAATAATGTCATTCCATAGAAACAACAAACAATAAATATGCTAAGAATAATAGCCACAGAAGAAAGGATATGAATGTAGGGAATAGTAAAAAGATAACACAATTGATAACAAGATTTCATGAATTTGCTGTATCAAGCACGCAAGTAGAACAAGTCATGTAGAGTAACAATTTCATGTAGGAATGAATGCCATAGATAACACACTAGCAAGTACTCGGTGCAATCTCACACCTTATCATTACAAACTCCCTTGGGCACAAGTACTTTCGGGCGCTCCTCCCAGGACCAGACTGGGACCTTTATGATGCGTTGGCATTGTAAGATGGATCAAAGATCCCAAGTAATATCTAAACATTCATTGTATTCCGGCCAAAATTTCCAAGGTTAAGCTCAAGGAAACAGGCTCTAAGAACAAGGTTATTCCAACATTGGAATTCCAAATGGAAGTCATAAGAATATGGCTTTGGAAGCCAAGGTTAACTAAAGGGGATCTAGAATGGGTAGTAACCTAAAGGGCTACCTCTTTGATGGGCACACAAAAATCATGAAAAATGGATTCTGGGAACAAGACATAGTCAGCACAGAACCGCTATAAGGAGAAAGCGGTCTAGACTAAACCGCTATCAGGCTTGCGTCGACTCAATGAATCAACAGGTCGACGCACACAGGTAGGGAAGAAGAACGCGATCTTCTGGGAACCGTTGCTTGATGATAGTGGTTCAAGAGGAACTGCTACCAGAGCTGGCAAGGCAGAGAGTTCACTCGACCAAAATAAGATCCTCAGTCGACCTGCGGGCATGGCTGGCATGAAATAGAGTTCAGTCTACCTAACCATGGTCATTTAAGGAGGCATGGGTCCACCTAATCAGGGCTAAGTTGACTTGGAATGAGATGCAGTCGACTAGGTAAACTGGCACACAGGCCTGATCAGAAAGCATAACGCAGTCTCTCCCTAACCGCTACCTCTAGGTAGCGGTTCTCGAAGGGCCGCGTTCTGGTTGAGACTGGGCAAACTGCACAACACAAAAATCGATCGACTCGATGGGTACTGGCTTTCAGGGTTTAACCTACTCGGCATCCTAGTGGGAATCTCAAGCTTGCGGAGTCTTATGGAGGTCTCGTGATAGCAATCCTAGTCCGACAGAAGGAGCATCTAGCAGAGAGTCCCAACAATCACAAGATTGAAGATGTGAAAAATGCGGAAAACGGGAATGAACAATGAGCCATTACCGCCAGAGTGGCATGACCCTCAAACAACTTAGCAATTTAATCAATAACAGCAAGTATATTACAAGATTTATCATGGTCATGAACAGGTAACGCTGCGTTTAATCTACAAGCTTGTAGGGTACAATCATGAGATAATAATGATAATCAAGGGACCAAGTTGTGAATAAACTTTAGAATTAACGTTCTTTCATAAAGCCCTAATTATTACATGTGTTTCTAGTCTTAGAACCTATAGCTTACACAAGATAAAGTACAGGGAAAGCACAGCATTCTAACAGGAATCAGAGCGATGACCACAGTCAAGAGAGAACCACTATTGTATGGTAGCTATCGATCAACGATCACATTGATGCAATTTTCACCACGAATTCAATATTTCCACAGCTGGCAAGACGCTGTCTATCACGAGATTGCGGCTTCCAGGTAGCGGTTTTTGGTGAACTGCTATCTAGAGACCATGTCCTGCTCTTGCGATCCTTGATAGGCCTTAAGAAAAATCACCATAACTTGCGATATCATCCATAAAATTTGGGCATTTATCTATCAATGGAAAGAGGACGAAAAGATTTCACCACCACAGTGCAATTCTATGTGATAAACTCCAACACTACATATAAGGCCTTGCTAGGGTAGCCTTGGCTACACAAATATCAGATAGTATCATCTACGTTGCACCAATGTATTAAGTACTATCACAATGGCAAAGAAGAAAGGGTGTTTGCAGACTTGCATCCCTTTGATGTTTACGAGTGTCATATGCTCGATGCACCTTTCTACACAGAAGTTCCCGAGGGGCTAAGAAGAAAGAAGTTTTTACAAACCAGAAGGAAGCAGTGGCAAAGGCATATGATTGGTCTCCTCCGCCGCCTCCAGGTTATGTCGAACAACATGAGATTTCCCATATTTCTCAAACTGGGGATTTTGCACGGGCTGCACCATCGGCCATTTATCCTGGAGAAGCTGATGAGGATATGAGGGAGAAGTTCACACAGATCGAGATCTCGCGAGGATTATGCAAGCCTGTGCCAAGCTTGGAATGCCAGACAGTGCAACTACTGAAGACCATGGAAGTCCCTCGCTTCTGCGAGCCTTCTATAATATTCTACCCAGGGGAGCCTACTGATGAGGATGATCAAGACTGCGTGATCCTTGAAGAGTCCATAAACCGAATGGTGTCGATTGCGGGCCTGGATTACACCATACAGCGGGTCGCGAAAATGTTCGCCAAGATGCAGATGCCTTCATTGCAATCCGTTGGTCAGAAGAAAGCATTCCAGAAACTCTAGGATCCGCCTTGCAACAACAAAGAATTGCTAAAAATTACCCATCACCCAGGGCTGGGCTACACTCTACAAGAGTGCTATGAAGCAGAGGTGGATGTCATCTCCACCTTCTTTACACATGAAGACCCTTTCGAGGTTGGCTATGATGAGTACCCTTCGGGGGATGAAGAAATTATATACCACTCCACTACTAGTGGTGAATCCCTCAGCAATCAACAAGACGCAGAAAAGCAAGATGAAATAGCAGCATGTTGATGTTGGGAAGAGTTGTCTCTCAAGGAAGATTTATTCAAAGTTGAAGCCAAGTTTGATACGGGTACGCCCGATGAAGATCGAACCTCTGATGAAGCAAAAGAGCGTCTAGAGTTTGAATGCATCCTGGAGGAAGTTTGAGCTATGCAACAACTGGCAAATCTAGCAGAAGAGCCCCTGGAGGCAGATGTCTGTATCACAGAACCACAAGAAGATTCAACAGCCAAACAAAATCTAGTGGAAAGTCCGGTGGTTCCAGGAAACCTATTTGAAGAAAACTAGCAGCCCACAATTAGCTTCAGAGGTTCGCCGTCAACTGGTACCCCACCTGAAGAAGTAGAAGTCTCTAAAATTGAAGAGGATTACATCCGAGGGGGCTTTGTTGATTTGCAAGAAGCTCCACCTGAAGTTGAAGATGACAAGTAAGCCACAGTCGATGAATTAATAGAAGTAAATTTGGGAACTAAAGAAGATCCTAGGCCGACCTTTCTTAGTGCCCTACTGACACCAGAAGCTCAAGAGCAGTATACACAGTTATTGAAAGAGTTCAGAGATTATTTTGCCTAGACATATGACGAGATGCCAGGACTAAGTCCTGATGTGGCGCAACATCTGCTATCAATTGACCCAAAGGCAGAGCCAGTGAAACAGCCTTCCAGATGAATGCGGTCTGAGCTGATCAATCAGATTAACAAAGAGATCAACAAGCTTATTGATGTGGGGTTTGTTGAAGAAAATAAGTATACAACATGGTTGGCAAACATAGTGCCCGTAAAGAAGAAAAATGGGCAAATCAGAATATGCGTTGACTTTCGGGATCTGAATAAAGCATGCCCGAAAGATGATTTTCTTGTGCCAATCATCGAGGTGATGATTGATCCCACTACAGGTCATGAAGCTCTATCATTTATGGACGGGTCGTCCAGATACAATCAAATTTGAATTGCCAAGCAAGACAGGGTCCATACTACATTCCGCACTCTGAAAGGGATATTTCATTATAAAAGAATGTCGTTCGGGCTCAAAATTACTGATGCTACATATCAAAGAGCTATGACAAAGATATTTGATGATCTGCGCTTCAAAAAGGTGGAGTGCTATATTGATGACTTGGTGGTAAAGACCAAGAAAAAGGAAGACCATCTGCAAGATTTAAGGGTAGTATTTCAAAGGCCAAAGATAAGTGACGAGATCCTTCGGCTTCATAAGAGATCTCCTGGCTGGCCACCGCCAGAGGTGAAGGTGAGACCACAGCAGTAGCACTCGGGGCCGCCACTGTGAGAGGCCGCTCCACCTCCACTGGCTGGGTAAGGCTCGTGTCCACTGTTGGTGTCTGCACCGCCAGAACCGGAGCCGTGACTTTGGCCGAAGAGCAGGTGTTAGTAGGGACCGAGTCAGGTACCATGACAGACGAACTCGCTTCCACATCTGCCTCCTCGGTGAGACTCGGACCCGTCGTCGCTTTGCAAGCCAGGAGCGCAAGAGGCACGACCTCGGTCGAAGGGAGAGTGTCGAGGGGAGCTGGACTTGATACCGCTCCTGAGGAACCTACGACCCTTTCTGCCTGAGTCCCCCTCGAAGGTATAGTGAGGTCCGCCAATATCTTCCTCAGAAGTTGCGCCTCCTCTGGTGCAACTAGCTTCTAGAGAGGCGGAAGAGGGACCGCAAGCCGCGGGCTGGCTCCCGATTGCAGAAGGGACACCAAGGGCTCTGCATCTGGCCCCAGGAGTGACGTCAACTTTCGCACCTCCGCGAGACCAAAGGACGACCTCCACTTGGAAGTAGCCCTACGGGCCCGGGCGACATGTACTTCCAGAGGCACCGTCATTGTCTGGCCATGCAAGGTAGGGTTAGCCACTCACCGTGTGAGATGAACTGCCGAATCATATAGAAATAAAGGAGGAGTCGAGAAGTCCCCATGCTTAACTCAGCCAACAGCACTATGCTGTTCTCCGATATTATCTCTCCTTCTTTCGGGGTTTCAATCATCGACACGTGAGTCCCCACGACCCCTCAGGAGGCATGATCCTGTCCAACTTAAAATAAATCAATAGTCTCGAGGAAGATTCAAGAGAGAAAAGCCTATACTTACAACTGTTTCTGCCCCTTCTTATTGTGGCACCCCAGCTTCTGGTGCAGGAATGCCAGAAATCTCCGCAGCTACCTCCTACTGTAAAACCTCGACCAGGGACGTGAGTTTGTCCAAGGCCACAGTGGCCCCCTCCTGTCGGGTGACCTGTGCACCCGAAATGTGTACCTCTGCGGCCTCTAACTGGGTTTGTTCTTGAAGTTCAAAATGACAAGCAACAGAAATCAGTGAATAACTTCAAAGGGAGCCCGAATAGACAAATTCACACTTACAGGTTCCTTCTCCACCAAGCTCATAGAAGCGGGTAGCACTGGGACCTTCAAGACCTGTGCGGGGAGTTTGGGCTCCCCAGGGATGCCCTCGTCTGAAACTACCTCACCAGAAGAGTAATCGTAGTCTACCTTTTCACCTGATGAAGACTTGGTCGAGGTAGGCACCTCTTTCACCGGAGAGGAAGTCTCCACCTCAAGGTCCATGGCCGGCACGTCCTCACGCGGGTTTGGTAATGGTGATCTTCCAGGCCTTGGCCTCTTTCTCACTTATGTGTCCCTCTCTGGGTGAATCACATGGGCCACCATCGGCTCAGTAGTTGCTACGTCAATGCCTGCCAAACAAAGGATGATTTAGATTAAATGGGGGCCTGTGGGCTTATAAGAGAAGAAGGAAATCGACCTAGCTGATGAAGGCAAGTACCCTCTCTGACTTCTATAGTAGGGATTGGTTCGTGAACAGTCTCTTTGTTGTGCCCTGGGTTGTTTTGATGAAGACAATGTGTGATGAAGTCTTTTTGGTCTATTCTATATGATTTGCATTGAAGTTTCCTTGATGAATGTCAGTTTCTGATGGAAGGTCACATGAGTAGTTCAACATGCTTTGTAGAGTGAATGCCTTGGTTTACTCAAAATTTTTGAGTTGCTTCTTTGAGTCACATTGTATATGTGAACTAATGACGGTTTTGGCTTGAGTTTTTCACATGGGTTTTTAGAGTCCAAATACATGAAAATGCATGACTGAACAAGCCTTGGGAGAATGAATTGTTGAATTCACTTGTTTAGTATTAAGTCTTATGGACTGGATATGTGGATCATTCTATTGCAGGTTCAAGAAGCTTCCCATCTTTTGGTCCGATGGTAATGTTGGTTGAATGAACTTTATAAGGATTCATTGGAGTTGATTCAAGTATTAAGCTTATTGGGTTTTAATTCATTGCATATTTCATTTTGCTAAGGTGCTTGCTGCTGCTGCTGCTTATTGCGGAGATGTAAAATAACTTTGTGAATGATGGCCCAATCGATCCTCTTATCATCTTCCAGGCCATGAACATACTCTTAGAACTCGGGGCAATCCTTGACCAAATGCCCCTGCTAGCGGTGATAATCACAAAATTAGAGCATATTCCCAATCGCGGGTCGACAAGGCATAACCGAAGGGAGCTACAACACGTGAGTGGCCATCAAACCCCTAAAAATATCGATAAATGACTTCGGCAACGGAGAACGAGGAGCCCGCTTTGGGCAAGGTGGATGCCGAGGGGTATGAGAAGGTAATGGAGACCGTTGTAGGGATGGGAGCGGAGGTTGCATGGACAAAGGGTATGGAAATTGGTGGAGGGACTAGGTGGAGGCATATACAGAGCAGAAAGGGAGATGGGAGGTATGTAGACGGCATCCACCTTCTCGGGGTGTGATGTTTCCTTGGCCGGAGGTGGAGATGCATGTGGATATATGGGAGCAGAAGGCTGACTCGTGGAAGCATATGTGGCGGAGTATGGGTATGTGGGAGTAGAAGGCTGACTCATGGAAGGATATATGGTGGAGGGCTGACTCATGGGGGATGATGGATAGGAGGCATATGTGGGCGTAGAATGTGAAGGAGACTCGGGGTCAAGGGAAACTTGGAGTAGTTGGCAGATGAAGCGGGCTCAGCTATAAATCTATTGGCATGAGGTGATATCATTCAAGACTAAAACAAACCGATACTAAGGCGTTGCATTAGAGATGAGCATCTTGATTTGCTCTCCCTCCGGAATATGCCCCGGGACTTGAGCGGCCAAGTGACGCCAGCAATCAGCAAAGGTAGAGAACTCCTCATCGGGCTTCATCTTCTTGTGGGCCAGATCAACCATAGAACACTTGGGCCCAACCTGGTCTTGATACTCCTGAACGAACTTGTCTTGTACAACTTTGAAATTCACCACTTGTTCTTGCGATAATGAAAAGAACCAATCCTGAGTCGGGCCTTCTAAAGACAGACTAAATAAATAAGCCATCAAGTGTTGGTCATGTCGAAACTAGGCCGACTCATAAAGAAACTTCTTTAAGTGCACAAAGGGATCACCAACTCCACCATAACAGCGATATGCAGGAATTTATGAACGCGGTGGAAGCTGAAGACCTTGGAATGTAAATGGAACACTTAAGGAGGATCTGGGATCAATCCGACGTTGAAGTTCATCAAGCTGGCGTTGGGTTTGAGTAATCACCTCCTGGGTAGGGAGAGATTGAGAATAAAGTGGACCAGCCTGAGCAAGAGGATGTGAATTTGGACCAAGACCATGGTATTGGGCCAGATAAGGAGGTCCGAACTGAGAAGAATAAGGAAGGCCCATTCTGGAAGTAGAAGGATGCATGGACCTAGAAGGATCATGAACATAGGGACCCATTGGGCCAGGAGCAACATGGGTAGGGGGAGCGGGCCCATTAAGAGAATAAGAAGGCCCACTAAAGGAAGGATGAGGCCCATTAAGTGAAGAAGAAGGGCCGTTATTAAAGGAAGAGGGCCCACTGAAAGAACAAGGCCTAGTAAGAGAATGTGCCCATTAGGAAGATGGAGGCCCATTAACGGATGGTGGCCCAATAAGATGATTGGCAATGAGTTGTCAGGCCTGGGACGGGTCCATCTGACGAATAAGACATGATAGATGGGTCATGAGATCGTTTTGCCCCTCGGACGGGTCAGGGGAGTCACTGGAAGATGGGCTCACATGAAAAGAGGAGTCTACACGGGAATAAGAAGATGAAGAAGGAGGGTACAAGGGATTAGTGTGGTGCTCCATGAGGACAAATGGAGACTTAATACAAGGATATCATGGAGAATACAAGTGGGGAAGCAAGGGCAAGGACAAAGAGAAAACAAACCTATGACAATGAGACTGGACAATGGACAGACAAAATGGACTAACCTAAATGGGCTTAATGACAAAACATGTGTAGATGTAATCATAACACACCACAAATGGGCTTGGACAAGCCCAAACAACACAAATAATATGAAGGATTTCACCCAAGTCAAATAAGTTAATATGATGGGAAATATTTTATTGTCAAAATTTTGAGTGGGCCTTTTAATGATTTGAATTAAGATTAATTCCAGGTGGCATATCGGTTGAGATTGGCTTGGATGAATGATTGGAATGGTGCGTGAGTTGCTGGTGTATGCGGGCTGACCCTGATGGCGTGTAGTCGGAGAAGGTATGAGCCAACCGGAGCTATGTGTGGCTAATGAGGAAGTGTAAGATTAACAACCCGGAAGGGTGTACTGGCTGGGGACTGGTATAGGCCCACCATAGATGTGTGGTCCAGGGGGGTGTAGGCCAGACGTGATGGTATTCAGCTGGCAGGGAAGTGTAAAATTCATAAGCTAGAGCAGGGTATTGCCCGAAACCTAGTGTAGGCCAACTAGAAATGTATGTGGTTACTGGAAAGTGGGTGACTGGTTTTCCCCAGATGGAGGAGAAGAGTTTTTTTTATTCTCTTTATGAGCTCTGTTGCCCTTTCGAGTTTTCGCCTGAGTTGGCCCCCATCTGCTTTTTTCGATACGCCCTTATGGGTTTTCACATTGAGGGGTTACCCAAATTTGCCTGAGGTGCTCTTACGAGCTTTCACCTCAGCCGGATTGTTGACCTTTTTGTCCCCAGTCATCTCCTTGCGATGGGGACGACTGGGTTTGTCAGGGTATCTATATTTTTAACCCTATTTTTGTGGTTTTTTTTACTTACCTGAGAGCCTAACGATTGGGCTATGGCTGGTGCAGAGGCATCCTTGCTCCTGTTAATGCAAGGATGAAGGTGGGAGGTTGGCTCCCCAAAGTGCTTGGCAGTGGTTCTGAGAGGGCTTATCCGGCCTTGTTGCTTGACTGTGGAGAGGAGTTGGAAGGTGTGGCTGGTTCAGCCTTCCGCAAGAGAAAATCGGTTCTGCGGGTTGTAGCTGGGGTGCGCGCCTTAGTTTGGGTGACATGTGAATTCATGTTCTGGTGCATAATACAGCTATATGTGCCTGATGTAGAGAGGCGGGAAGGGTTTGTGACCCTTGTGATCAACGACCATGTAGGCCCCACCCTCATAGGCATCGCGAATGATGTACGGGCCCCGCCAATTTGGCTGAAGCTTGTCACTGGAGCGACCTGCCATGACTTCCTTTTCCTTGATCATGATGAGGTCGCCTTGCTTGAAGGCCCGTTGCTTGACGAGCTTGTCATAGGCTCATGCCATGCGGGCCTAGTATACTTGTAAGTGTTTATAGGCTTCGAGCCATTTGCCTTCCAGACCGACAAGCTCTTCCAACCTTCTCTGGTATTCATTTTCATCAGGACCGGCCAAGCTGGTGTGCACAGCCAAATGGTACGACTCTAACTGGATTTCATGGTGGTGACAACTTCTGCCCCATAGATAAGGGAGAACGATGAACACCCCGTAGGGGTTTTGTAGATGATCCGGTAGGCCCATAATACCTCTAAGATCTTTTCACCCCAATCACGTTTTTGGTGGCTAACAATCTTAGCCAGAAGCTTGCAGAGAGTCTTGTTGAAGGCTTCAGCTACCTCGTTGGCCTGCGGGTTGTAGACCGAAGAGGTTCTCCAGTCGATGTGGAATTTGGTCGCCAGTTGGTATATGGCCCTATTCTTGAAGGGTGTTCCGTTGTTAGAGATTATGTAACTGGGAGTACTGAATTGGTAGATGATGTTGTGTCAGACGAATCTGGTGACCACCTCGCCAGTGACTTCACGTAGGGGAAGGGCTTCCGCCCAGTGAGAGAAGTAGTTGATGGCGGCCAAGATGTATTTGTGGCCCTTAGATGATGGCAGGAAAGGTCCCACGATGTCCATACCCCACTCGACAAATGGCCAGGTGGGGACTGTGAGACGCAATGGGTTAGGAGACCTCTTGGGTACCGGGCCAAAAGATTGGCATTGATGGCACATGCGGGCATACTGGATGCAGTTTGCGTACATGGTAGGCCAATAGAAGCCCTTGAGCTTGATATTGTGCTTCATTCTGTCTCCGACCTGATGCACACAGCACAACCCGGAAGGAACCTCGCGCATAATAGCCTGAGCATTAGCTGAGGAGACACACCTCAAGAGAATGGACTTGTCCTTCTCGTGGATGAGTCGGTACAGGGAGTCGCCGATCAACTCATATGATGTTGCTCGATGAAGCAGCTGGACCCTTTGAGCCCGGTCAAGAGGGAGCCACGCCTTTTTGAACTTGATGATGGGATCACGCCAATCTTCTTGAAGGAAACCTTCCGACTCAGAGTGAAATGACTCTCCTTACTCGAGATTATAGACATAGCTATTCACTATCATTGAGACACTCTGAACAGATGAGACTCGTGAATGCTCAAAAATGCGTATGATGTAAGCTGGGTTAAAGAAAAAGATATCTTCAAAACGAATGCCAAGAAAGATAAAATAACAAGATACTTGAGAATAGTATTGCTAGACCAGAGAAACTAGGGTTAGGATACTATCTGTAACCACGGCATGCAAGATAGAACCATCATCCCCAAGTTTTTCCAACCTAACGGCTTATCCAACGATTAAACATGTGCACTTAGATCATCATCGCTTTTGTTTTAGGGGAACATCAGATCCCAGAACACATGAATGACCAGTCGGTTCTCAAGATAATAATCATAGATAACATATAGTAATGCATTAAGGGGCCAGGGATCAAGATACTGCACCTGACTTACCTGTTTGACGGGAGGATGATAAGGTGATGATATTCATGATCTTGCCTTAACTATGAGGGTTAGCCATCAACAGTAATAAAAGGATAAACAGGGCATAATCATTCAATTAAGGCAAGAAAACATTCAAGCAAGACTGTAATGGACTCTCAAAGGGGCGCCATAAGAATATAACGGACTATGTGTGGTCCGTTATGGTTCACTAGTTCACATTCTTCAAAAATAAATGTCCTAGTTTCCTGATGGACTAGGGGTATTGCGTTATAAAACATTAACGGACCTGCGACAGACCGTTACATTTTCTGGTTCCTTAAAAAAAACAAGCGGAGCCGCATTTGTGCTAATCTCACCTTAAACATGCCCAAACCCTTCCCCAAAAAACCCCACCGTCGACCACCGACGATGAGCTCCTCCGGCCACCATCACGTGGGAGAAAGGGAAGAAGAGGAAGGCCATTAGGAGGTTGAAGGCTCCTGTGGATAGGGAGGAGGTCGAACCGGTGGCGAGCTCACTGGAGGAAGAAGAAACGGCGGCGTCGGCGACCCAAATGGTGGAAGAAGAGGCCTCAATGGCTGAAGAGGGAGCTGGAGAAGGAGAATAACATGCCGGAGAAGCTACCGGCTGCGAGGAAGAGCCCATTGCGCCGGAGAAGAAGAAATGTGGCCAAGACCCGGAGGTAAGCCCCAACCCTTAAAACCCCATTTTTGAAATTTATGACTGATGCATGTGTGATTAGAGAGGTTATCACGGGCCTAAGGACCCATTAAGATGCGTTGTAGGCCATTTGGGCCACTTTCAAGGGCTGGACAAACAAGAAAGATGATGTTCGTCGCGGGAGAACATAACGGTCATTCCAGTGACCGTTACGTTCTCTGACGCGCCAATGCTAGTGTGTCAGAGTAACCAGAACTAGAAAATGTATTTTTAGGTTTTTTGTTTATTCTGATTTTTTTGTTGGTTTTGTTTATGATAAATGTAATGTAAGGTGACTTGATGGCCCAAATGTGTGCAGGGGAAGAGGAGAACAAGGATCACCTGGCTTCAAGTGCGGGCGGTTTACTTGGCATTAACGGAGTACCAGCGAGAGAGATTAGCTACTATGGGCTTCGAGGAGGTCCTTAGCATCGAGGTTACCAGGGTGGACATAGCTCTCCTATATGCGCTGCACGAGTGGTGGGATCCGATTAGTCGAGCCTTCATCTTCCCATGGGGGCACATGATCTCGACACTAGAAGACATGGCGAGGATCAGTGGTTTGAGGGTGCACGGGAAGGCGGTGACAGGGTGGTCTTATGACGACTACAGAGAACCAGCTTAGGAGCTGCTAGGGCTGGATTTGATGAGGCCGGGGCATCCATCATCCCAATTATCACTATCGGTGCCACAGGAGAGCCTAGGGCTTCGAGGAGTGACAATCGTAGCTGGGGAGTTACAGGAGCAGCACATTGACCTGGTGGTCGAGCAGGTGCGCCTGAGCGTGGCGACAGAGGCGGGACCGGATGGAGATAGAGTGTAGAGGCGCTTCCTGATGCTGCTGTTCAGGAAGCTCCTATTTTTGACCTGCGCTGACATGATCAGCTGCAGGCTGCTACCCTTGCTGGAGGATCTGAGCAGAGTGGGCAGATATGCGTGGAGAGTGGCTGTCTTGGCCTTCTTATTCAACTCACTCAGTGCGACAGACCGGATTAAGCCGGCAATGAAGTCCACTTTGGGGCATTACGTCGTGACATGAAATTTACTCAACATAGTATCAATTTTGGCGTGTCTACAGGACTGACACAGACGATGGGCGTCTCCTTCCGCTCCTTCTTTTGCTCCACTAATCACTCCCACCGAAGGAGAAGAAGAGCAACCGAAGAAGGGGGTAGGAATCGACACAAGTAACAGTGAGGCACAAGTAACAATGAGGGCTGTTTACCTTTCACCGTGCCAAAATGCACAATGGAGGGAAAGAAGAATGTTTAAAGGGCATTTTTGGTAGGTGAAAATTGAGGCCCTGCAAATGACTTGACTTCAATTAATGCTTTCATGTCACACCTCATTTCTCTATGAAGCTCATCATGGGATGCCTACTTGGACCAATCGCATACGGATGTTGCAGATTGAGGTGGCGAAAGTGCACCGTATGCGGTGCACAAAGCATTACTCTTAATCGAAACCCCTCGATCTAATATTAGGTTATAAATGTGAGGCATTAAGAATGACCCACGTAGCCTTTCGTTGTTATAGTCTAAGTGAGCTGCTCTTAGACTGTGTGGGTTTGTTGTGCTGCCATAAGGCCCTCATAGTAAGGGGGTAGAGACTTAGGCTAAGGCTTAGGCCGAACCTTGGGATGGGTGTCGTCATGGCTTTATTGTGCTGTCACAAGGGTCATGTCTTGAACTCACTTTCATAATATAACAACGGGTCTAACCTAACTAGACTTTATGATTTGTTGTACCGCCACAAGATCACAAGTGGTCTGGAGGCTGAATATATTGGAAGTTGTAAGGAGTTGCAATTGGCAAGAGTTGACTACTTATTAAGTATGGGGTGGTTTGTTGTGCTGCCACAAGGCCACTACCACAATGTTAATGGGATTCTGGTCCCACTAGGATGATGGGGGATTGGTGATCCGCTCTGATTACAGGTTAAAGGATTGGAGTAGCACGGCTGAGATCTAGAGGGGGGGTGAATAGATCCCAGTGAGGAATTTTTGCAAAATTAAAAATAAGACTACTCTAACTGATCTAAAGCAAATAGCAAAGTTCAGTTCGCTGGGAAAACTAGCAAGTATCACTCTGATGATGGAAGTGCTCAATCAACCAATTAAAGTACCTAGCGGAGGTTCGATCTAAGATTTCCTCATGCAAGAGGTGACATTCCAGATAGGCCTGACCTATCCTTCCTGTCACGCCCTTTGACATACTAATAGGTTGATAAGGCACTCAGATCATTAGACTGTAATTGTCATTTAGAGCTGAAACTAAAGAATAATGTTCCTAGTCATGCATCTAATAGAGCAATACTCAGACAAGCAATCACACACAAGACAAATGGTTTTTAGGTGGTTCAGTCTCAACCTTGAGACCTACATGCACCCCACACTCAGATCTGAGTGTGGCTTCTGCTGTCACACAGCTTAACTGCTGATACACAACTTTGGGGACAAATCCCTACAACCGCTGACTAATAGCTTGATCTGCTGAGCTTCACAGCTTGCTAATAGCTGAGCACCACAGGTTGCTGTCCGAGGATCAAATCCTCACCGCTGAGCGTCACAGCTTCCTCTGCTAACTAACAGCTTGAAGATAAAGATGAAAGAAACACAAAATACTAAAATCAAGAAACAGATGTAGCAATACAAGCAATGTAGCTCAAAGATGAGCAAACGATCCTAGATTTGATCCAGAGATCATGACTGCAGCAGCTCTCCCTTCTTCTCCTTTACCGATACTCTGCTTTGAACCTTCTTCCCAAATCTACAACTTACTCCTCACTCTTCTCTTAGAAGCTCCTCACTACTCTCAGATTTCCCTTTTCTACTCTTCTCCTTTTCTCTATCTCCTGCACTACTATCTCTCTCAAATACTCAATCTCTCGATCTCTTCTTCTCTTTTTCTATCTTTTCTCCGCTATATTCTTCATCATCCAACTTTAGAGATCTTCTCTTTTTATATACCAGCGAGCCTGATGGCATGGACCCCACACAGATTTGCTCCGATGCATGCAGGGAGAATTCCCGCCAATGGCTCTATCAGGAAAATGATTCCACGTGTCAAATGTTGAGGATAGGGCGAGACCATGTGTCTGAGTGTTCTTGGAGAGCAAGCTGCCTTGGATCACGTGTTTTCTTAACTTGGGCCTTAGATCACGTGCCCACTTGAGTAACTGCAGCTCTCAATCCATTAAGTGTTTGAGTTAATCCTGTCAATAAGAAACGAGACATTTCATCAAACACCTTTATCATCATTATTGCTTATGAGAGTGCATACTAAGATAATATTAGAAAATTCAGATGCTCAGACTGAGGAAGTGTTGATTATGCAAATGCCTTAAGGTATGGATTTTATGCACAGACTTGACGACCTGAATCCACATGTGCATCGACCCTGGTTTCTTCATGTGCACAGACCTGGATGCACAATATGCATAGACCCTGGACATGCACAGACTTATATGTGCACAGACATGTGTATGCACAGACTATATGGATGCGTAGACCTTAGACTCTATACGTGCATAGACCAAGTACAGTATGCTAGAGCATATGTATCAACCTTATGGTGTATGCTACAATACGTGCATCGATCTATGGGCCATGCTGCAAAACATGCATCGACCTGAAGTGCATAACACAAGCATGAGCATCGACCTTATGGAATGAGTGTAAGGATGTGCATTGAGCTTACCTTACATAAGATGCAATGTGCATTGACCTTGTCTTACACAAGGTACAATGTGCATCGACCTTGCTTTGCACAAGGTACAACGTGTATCAACCTTGTTTTGCTCAAGGCACAATGTGCATCGACCTTGCTTCACGCAAGATGCAATGTGCATCGACCTACATGACTTAATGCAAGAACATGCATCAATCTTATTTTTCAACTTAATCTAAGGATGCATCAACTTGTGTGGATGAAGATGAATGCATGCATCGACCTGACACATTGATATGAAAATGTGCACTAACCTGTTGTACTTAAACCTAGAATGTGCATTGACCTATCATACTTGATGCAAAAATGTGCATTGACCTTATGTGAAGAAAGTGTGAATGTGCATCGACCTGTCTAACTCAGATGCGAACAAGCATCGGCCTGAGTTTTGACACTTAGACAAATAAATGGATTGTTTAATGTAGAAGTTCTTATGTAGTTCAGTCTCATCATGATTCACAGGGTGTCATCATCAAAACTAGGGTTCCAACATTTAAGGGATGAACTCAATTTTAAGCAAATTCGTGATTCATGTTATGACAGGTGGTGTGGATGCCCTATGCGGCTAAGGACATCACCTCATAGTCGTGGCTGCGAGATGGACGCACCTAGTTCCGTCGAAACACTGTCTTGTTCTACGTGAGCCTGCGGGAGCCACTCTACCTACGCCTAGTGCAGCGGACTTTGGGGTGGCACCAGCCTCCCATAGCGGTACTAGCAGAGCATGGGTCAGATCGAGGATGCCGACAGACTTCGACGAGGGATCAGCACTAGGCCTCTCTCTACCACGCAGAGGCCGAGGTGTTGTAGAGGGGACCTTCCCTAGAGCAGGACAAATGCTTAGGGAGTAGTGAGACGTACCTAGCAGATTACCGGGAGTGGTATGCCAAGTGACTCCGCCTCGATACTCGAGCGGTGAGTTAACCCTTTTTAGCTTCCTGAGAGGGATGTTTTCATTGAAGATCATTGCATCTGATGATTTGTCTGAAATTTTGTATGCAGATGCCAGAAGTTGAGGCTGTAAGGATCCTCCAGGATCAGATCACCGTCCTCAATCAGACCATTGTGAACTTGTGCCATGAAATTAAAGAACTGGTGAGTCAAAACTAATTGATTGAACTTACAGCATTGGAGTTTTTGAAAACTTGAGTGACCAATTGCCCCTGATTTACCAGAGAGGTGAGCAGTCATATGTTTGAGTGAGAGCCGGGATGAGTGGAGGAGTTGGACCCTCCTCTCAAGCGGATAGTAGAGAGGAGTTGGAGGACCGCTTGGTGGGCTCCATCGAGCGGGCCGAGGAGTGGGAGGCCAAGCTAGCCGAGACAGTGAGTACCAAGCACTCTTAGGAGCAAATCCTTCACTCTTTTTACTCATCATTGCCTGACTTATTTTTGTGAATTTCCTGCAGAAGAAGGAGCTAGAGGCTTCCCTAGCCTCTCGTCGAGAGTTAGAGGGGCGTCTCGAGGACTTGACACATTGCTTTGGGTCGATGGAGACAGTGGAGAGGTTGCAGGGTCGCCTCGCTGAGGCGAAGGGGAGGGAGGCTGAGGCTTGAGCTCGAGAGATGGCCATGGCGATATAGAAGCGACGAGCCCTCGACCAATTGGAGGCCTTGCGAAGCCGTGTGCTACGGAGGTACCAGAGTAGGGGTGCTCCGGGAGAGGGGGCGATTGGACACACCACTCCCTCTGAGTCACTACAGACTGGAGGGGATATGGAGATTACCATGGTGGAGCTCCTGGGGATGATGCAGTCTCCCCAGGTAGAGCAGAGGGCAGTTCAGCCGGCGGCCTCATGTTCGAGAGCTTCCCAACCATCGGGCATTGATGAGTGTGCATTGTTACATATTAGTTTATCATTTACACACTTTTTATGAGCTTTAATATTAATAAATATGCACTTATCACAATTAATTCCAATCTAGATCTAAATATTTAGTTTGATAAAATTAAGTAAATTTTAATAAATAAATTCACTTATTTTGCAGGCACGAAGAAGATGATGGCAAAAAAGATAAGTTTACACAATAATGGGCCAAAGTCCATTAAAGATGAAAAGAAAAAAAAAGAGACCCTGGCTAAACTGACCAAGAGCAAAGAAGGCAAATGACACTTACTCAAGGCTGTGTCTGCCTCGACTGCCCCGCCAGCCTTGAGTCCTCTAGAAGACTCACCAATCTCAGCCACTGTAGCCTCTACTCGGGGGTGTTTTCGCCTCGACTGGAGACTTCCATCCCCGCTCCCCGAGGACGCCTCCGTGGAGGGGTTATCTCCCTCCGTCGCTAAACCTGTCAACAGATGCAGCATTATGCAATGTCAGTGTCATAACCAAAAAGCAACAAATGAAAAAGGAATGGAGTATCCCAAACAAGGTCATACCTGGAGCCCCGAAGGGGGTCGGTGGCAACATTACCAGCTGCTCCGGCTTCAGTGCCAGCGTCGGGGCCGCATTCACCATGGCCTCCCGGATGTCTCGCAGAGTGCGGGCGCACTCAATCTGGGACAAGAACTCCACGGGCCCGGCCAACCCGATCGCATGAGCAATGTGTCGCCGCCAGTCGTCGATCGTCGAGTTGGCAAAGCTCTCATGCGGGAGCTCCTGACCCAGCGAACCCTGGCTCTGAAAGCCGCAATCGGCCAAGAACTGAGCCCACCAGGCCTTAGGCACCCTCGATCGGGACTCCTTCCCACCTGTCGCCGCTGCTCTCGCCAAAGTCTACACCAAGGGCTTCAATGCCCCACCACTGCTTCAACTCCCAGAAGTCAAATCCCAGCCACCCCGGGGCCACTGCTCCATAACCCGCTCGATCTCTCGACGGATCCGAGCAACGCGGGTCCTCAGGTACCCGTCGTCCAGCGCAATAGGAGGTAAATCCTCCCTCAGCAAGCGGCTCTCCTCTACTTTCTATATCGCGGAGGCCTTCTGATGGTACAGGTGGCTGTGCTCGAACCACCACCTGATGTAGTGAATGTCGAACCTCCCTCGACGTCCCTGCCCCGACATCGGGAACTGCTCCGGCTCCCAATGACTGTTTGCCTCTCATAGACGTTGTCAGCTGTTCATATCTTACCAGTGCGAAAGAGGGACACCTCTAAATGACTCACCTCCACTGGGGCGACCAATAATTCAGAAGACCGAAGCTCTCTCACAAGGGGGAGCCCCAGTTTGAACTTGCGACCTCTTCCCTGTCGGGGAGAAGTAATGACCAATGAGCTACGCGGGTACGGCCACCAGCTGAGGTTCTTGGATGGCGGTTTTTTGATCATCACAAGGTAGGGTTAAAGTGAGGGTTATTACAGTGATACATTGGAGTTGATGGCTTGCCTCACAACATTGGCTCGTTCTACAGTGCTCCGTACGTATAGTAGGAGAGCACCACAGGACGTCGAAACGTTGTTGAAACGAGAAAATTAATAATAATCTAGGCAATTTTGTAACAGTCCCGTTGACAAACCTACCTAGTGAGACGTTAACCACAACTCGAAACCAACATTGCTGGATGCAGGCGAGACCACAAACGATGCTCACCCATCTCTCTCTCTCTTCCACTCGCACACACAGTCACTCGTTTTCTCACCTACTTAGTATCAATAATATCAACAGGAGTTTTCTAGATAATTCTGTTGGCTTCTGGTACCAAACCGACGTACTCTCATTAATTGGTAGCAAGTCCGGTGACCGATCGAAGATCAAGTCAAGTCAGATGGATGCCAACTGTTCATGAGCTGGAGGTCGGAGTTAATTTTGAGGGCAGCTAAAATGCCATCACAATCGTACGTCCCCCGCATATATAAATCAGCCAACTGACAGTTCTATGAGAAGAATCATATATAGAGAGTGGGACAGGTAGGACAAGGAAAGATCGATGTAGACTCTCTGGAATTATCTGGACTGCTCCTCCATTGGTCGTCACCATACTTGAAACTGTTTTCGTTTGCTCACGGTGATATGACGCCGACGGACTAGTCTCTGAGTTTACGGCAGCCCCGTGATGTGAGAGGCGAAATCTATGTATGATCTGAACTGAGAATGACTTCATTTATTTTTGATGTGATGGTTAAGAGAAGATATCGGTTAACTAATTAACTAGTGTTGGATTTGAGAACTTAAATTTAAAAAAAATCACTGCTTTCCTAAACTAGTAAAGGAACTGCTTATAGCCTCAAACAGAGGGAAATAACCAAATTTGACTCAAAATGTAGGGCGACATGACAGAAGTTGGAAACTAGAGGGTAGAGACTGAAACTAGAAGTCGGATGTTGGAGACTGAAAGCTAGACAGGGGATACCAGGACTGGAGACTGGAAGCTGATACTTAATCTGGATATTGAAAGTTGTATATTGGAGGCCTGCCTATGCGAGGCATGCTGGCCTATTGTCAGAACTAGATCTAGAGGTTAGAAACTGGGTACTGGGACCGGATCCTGGAAGCTGGATATTGGGAATGGGTATCGGGAATCAGATATTGGAAGCTGGATATTAAGAACTGAGTACTGGAGGCCTGCCTGAATGAGGTGTGCTGACCTAAATGGTTGGAGACTAGAAACTATAGGGCAACCCATAGGCTGGTGTTGACTTGGAGGTCTAGAAACTGGAAATTGGAGGCTGACTCGTGAGAGTGCATTGGCCGATGTTGCTGTAAGGTAAAGGCTAGAGGCCAGCTTGTTGTTATGTGTCAGTTCGTGCCGTTAGAAGCTGGAGGTCAGCCCATGAGGGTGTGTTGGCCTATGTTGCTGGAGACTGGAGGCTAGAGACCATCCCGCGAGGGTGTGTTGACTTGTGTTGCTGGAGATTAGGAGCTGGAGACTGACCAGCGAGGGTGTGTTGGCCTGTGTTGCTGGAGACTGGAAGCTGGAGATCGACCCGCGAGGGCATGTTAGCCTATGTTGCTGGAGACTGGAGGTCGATCCGTGAGGGTGTGTTGACCTATGTTACTAGAGATTGGAGGTTAACCCGTGACGGTGTACTGACCTATATTACTGGATACTGGAAGCTGGAGGCCGACCCGCGAGGGTGTGTTGGCCTATGTTGCTATATATTGGAAGCTGGAGGCCGACCCGTGAGGGTGTGTTGGCCTATGTTGTTGGAGATTGAAAGTCGACCTGTGAGGGTGTATTGACCTATGTAGTTGAGGCTACTGGGGTGATTCTGGAGTGTGCCGGTTATAGGCCGAATGGCAGTGTACCAACTGTTGATATGTTGTTAGCCGAAAATGTGATTCACATTAGCCTGGGAAACTGGAGCCGGTTTGGCCAGGTGGCCTCGGAAGGTATGGTGACCAGGAGCTGAGACTAGGACAGGAATTGGAGATTAAAGTTGGGTCTAGGACTAGGATTGGCATTGAAAATGGAATTACAACTGGAGCTGGGGACTGGAACTGGAGTTGGCCGGCTGGCCTTCAAAGGCGTTGTAGCTAGATTACTGGGACTGGTGCTGGAACTGAAATTGAAACTGGACTGGACGACTGGCCTTCGAAGGCGCCGCAGCTGGGATATTGAGACTGGAGTTGGGCGGCTAGCCTTTAAAGGCATTGTAGTCAAGATGCTGAGACTGGCGTTGGGTGGCTGGCCTCTGAAGGCGTTGTAGCCGAAATGCTGGGGTTGGAGATAGGAGCTGGCCGGCTGGCCTGTGAAGGCATTGTAGCCAGAATCTGGAGCTAGAGACTGGGCTGGTTGGCTGGCCTGTGAAGGCATTGTAGTCGAAATACTGGAGTTGGAGCTGAGGGCTATAACTGGCCGGCTAGCCTATAAAGGTGTTGTAGCCAAAATACTGGGACTGGTCGACTAACCATTTAGGTGTGTAGCCAAATGTTATAGCTGGAGGTTAGAACTGGAGCTGGGCAGCTAGTGACTGATGCATAGCAACCAAAAGGCTGAAGCTGATCGGCTGACTATTGAGGTATGTAGCCGAGTACTGGAGCTGGAATTGGTGATGGCCGACCCTCAGGGGTGTAGTGGCCACCCTGGTTGTGGAATGATGCTGAGGTTACCATCAACGAGATGTTGCGATTGACAGCTTTCATCGGTGAGGGGTAGAGAGGGAGAGAGAGTTTTTTTTATTTTCTCTTTACCAGCCCTACCATCCTTCCAGGTTTTCACCAGAGCTGGTCCCCTTTTACTTTTTTTGATGTGTCCTTACGGGTTTTCACATCGAGGGGCCACCCAATTTTGCCTGAGGCACCCTCGCGGGTTTTTACCTCAGCTGGGTTGACGATAATTTTTACCCTCTGTGATCCCGTGGAAGGAATTGACTGAGGCCATCGGGGTATCTCTAGTTTTTAACCACATTTTTTCTCTCTTTTTTTTGACCTGGGAACCTTGCGGCTATCATCCATAGCGTGCTGCTGTCAGGGGACGTGAAAGGAAATATCATACGCCTCGAGCATGATCACCAATTTGACAAGGCATCCAAATGCCTCGAGGTGAGCTAAAATATTCTTCAAGGGCTCACTGGTGAGCACTATGATGCTATGCCCTTGAAAGTAAGGCCAGAGGTGCTTTGCCAAGGTTACCAGTGCTAGCACGAGTTTCTTGGTTGTGAGGTACCTTTTCTTGATGTCGAGGAGCACCTTGCTGACGTAATATATTGGCCTCTGAGTCCCTCAGTCATCACGTACCAACACTGAGCTAATAGTAGAGGGGAATGCCGAGGGATATATATACAGGGTTTCACCTATAATGGGCTTTGAGAGTTTCGGGGGAGTGGTCAGAAGTTGCTTTAGCTCGGCGAAGGCCTTCTCGCATTCCTCATCCCAAGTGAAGTTAGGGGCAGCTGTCTTTGGCTTTTTCAACAATTTGAAGAAGGGTAGATAATGCTCCGCAGTGTGGGATAGGAAGCAATTAAACGCAGCGAGCCACCCTATCAGACGTTGGACCTCCTTAATGCTTGTTGGCTGGCGCATGTCCAAGATGGCTTGGATATTCTTAGGATTCACCTCCATCCCATGTTGGGTTACTAGGAACCCCAAGAACTTTCCTGACTGGACTCCAAAGGCACACTTTGAGGGGTTAAGCTTCATGTTGTACCTTTGGAGGGTCTAAAAGGTCTCAGTTAGGTCGGAGAAGTGGTCCTCAGCCTTTGGGGATTTGACAAGCATGTCGTCGACATAAGCCTCGATGTTTTGGATGAGCTAATTCTCAAAGATTTGCTTGACTAGACTCTGATAAGTTGCTTCAGTGTTCTTCAATTTGAAAGGCATCTAGGTGTAATAGTATATGCCAAAATCAATGATGAATGTTGTTTTATTAGTGTCCTCAGGGTGCATCCTAATTTAGTGATAATCGGAATAAGCATCGAGGAAGCTGAGGAGTTCATTGCCCGAAGTGGAGTCGACGAGTTGATTGATACTTGGTAGAGGATAACAATCCTTCGGGGTGGCCTTGTTGAGGTCAGTGAAGTCAACACACATTCGCCATTTGCCTGAAGCTTTAGGTACTAGGACTACATTGGCCAGCTAGGTCGGGTATAGGACTGAACGGAATAGCCCAGTTTTCTTTCCCCTATTGACCTGCTCTTTGATGATCTCTTATTTTGCCGGGGCGTGTCTCCTTTTACGCTATTGAATGGGAGTCGCAGCTGGATCTAGGTTAAGATGAAGTATCACAGTTTCATCGGGGATTCCCCGGAGATCATCATCCGACCAATCGAAGATATCAATGTATTCTGAAAGGAATTTCTTATATTGAGCTTGAGCTTCAGGTGACAAATCTGCCCTGATCTTGACCTCGAGGGACAGATCATCTTTGAGGAAGATCGATAGCAGTTCCCTTCTAGGTTTTCCTGACCCTTTCTTTTCCTCGATGATATCGAAACCCTGGCTTCGGCCTTCGAGGAGTTTACTATTCATGGAGATCATATAACTGTTGCGAAGCAAGGTGAGCATGGATAGAGGATCCAGAGGGGGGGTGAATGGATCTGTCACCCAATAAAAATTTCCCTCTAGCTAGAACAAAGATAATTGCAAAAATTTAAACGGTGCTAGATAGATAGAAGCCACTTAACCAAGGAAATACCAAAAATCGTTCTCTCACTGACCTACTCAATCATCTACTATGCAGTGAACACAACAAGAAGAAAATGCAAACCACAGAAGCAATCGCATAGTAAACGAGAGATTTTAGGTGGTTCGGTCCTCCAGACCTACATCCACCCCACACTCAAACCCGAGTATGGCTTACTGCTGCGCAACATAGCTTGCGTCTGTTGGGCCTTACAGCTTAGCCTGCAACCGCTGAGCCTCACAGCTTGCTGTCCGAGGAATCCTCCTCGCCTGCTGAGCTTCACAGCTTGCTGTCCGAGGAATCCTCCTCGCCCGCTGAGCCTCACAGCTTACTGTCCAGAGAAATCCTTCTCTGCAACGCTGGGGATTACAGCTTACCCATCCAGTAGAAACCTCCACTACAGTGCTGACACACAGCTTGAAGGAAAACGTTTCAGAAAACAAACGAAAACAAACAAAACAAATGTATCCCTACAAGGGAATATTGCTCAAACAGATGAGGATCGGGTCGGCTGGGCCGGTGGAGTTTGTTTCCAACATTGAGCGCGCCTATATGCTGAGGGATATTAAGGAGGTAGTTGTGAAGGCTGCCCGTGTGCTAGGGTTGAAGCCAGAGCAACTGGTTCCTTTGCTGTTGACTCCTTTAGGGGCTTTAGGTAAGATGCATTTTCTTATTGTGTTGCCTTAGCCTTGCTTCTTTGTCTATTTGACTAAGCCATCACTCATTGGGGTGCTTCTTTGATAGGCTCCTCGGCAGCGGAGGATCATTCTTCAGGGGGGCATCCACTGAGAGTGGTAAAGGGGACATTCGGCCTAGGCGGAAGTGCCCTCGCGTGGATGTTGGAGCAGCGAAGGTAGAGGAGTCCTCTCGCGACCCCGGGGCAGATGAACATATTGGGGCGGAGCCAGCTCTGAGTAAGTGCCATGCCCAACCTTTCATCTTTTGCCAGTTTAGTGATTATGGTTGACTAACCTTATGTGTTTGACTGGTTTCATAGCTCCGCTGGAGACTGGGGCGGAGGTGGCTTTCTCACCACCCCTGGAGACTGATCCATTGCTGGATGACGAGATTGAATGCGATATCGACGTCGATGAGGTTCTTCGTGTGATGGACGAGATCGGCCCCAACATCGATGCATTCCCTGACTTTGAGTCATGGGAGACTCCCGGGGGCATTCAGCCTGGTAGGTCTCCCGGGATTGGTAATGCTCTGCCCATAGACATTGCTACGTACTCTTGTGCAGAGATGGTAGAGATGTCAGGGACTTTTGTCTCTTCCAGGACTAGAGATGGAGTGCCCACTTGCGCTAGTGGGCAAGAGCCTGGGGGACCCCGGATTGCTCGGGTAAGTGTTGAGTCATTGCAAGAAAGGTCAACTTCTTCTCTCCTTGCTCTTGTTGTACTGGGGTCATTGACTGGATTTGTTGTTTTGTCTGCTAGCTAATGAGTAGGCTGATGCCTTGGAGATGGTCTAGGAGCTGGTTAGGATCGGACCGTCAGTGGAGCTTCCCTCTTTCGAGGATGAGCCGGGAGTAGCGGGTGGCTTGACAGTCCTTGTTGCTGGAGCCCCAGTCGTTCCGTCATCATAATTGACATCGGTGTTGCCTCTTCCTCCTTTGCCGACAGTGGTTTTGGCATGTACTATGGGGCTGGTCGGGTCTTCCGTCATGGGACCCTCAGGTGTGTAACTGGCAACTGAGATGCTTGTGGTGGCCTTTCTTGTTATTTGCCAGCACTAAACTTTTTCGGGTATTGGTTACAGGTACCTCATCTCCCTTGGAGGAGGGTGAGCTTCCTCCCAATATTGCTGGAGCTGCAGGAGGGGAGCCTACAGCTATGGCTCCAACTAGAGAGGATGAGGAGATCATCGACATAGAGGGGGTCTCCGACAGGGGGTGCCTCGACTAGTGAGCTTTGTTTAAAGCTCTTGGGTTGGCCAATTTCCTTTTCACTGGGTCAGATTGTATGTTAACCTTGTGCTTTCATTGGTCCGCATGGGCTTCTAGCTCTGCTGCCTTAGGAGGTTCGTCGGAGGCTTCTTCAGGTTCCTCGGGCAATGGGAGCCTTGCCTTGGAGACAGAAGAGAGTTTAGGCTCCTCCACCTCTGGGGCCTCATCTGCTGAGGGGGTAGAGACTGAGGCTACTTTTGCAGGTGCGTGGGGCTCTTTCCCTCCCCCTAGCACTTGTGCTTTCTGGCAGAATACTGATGCTTCCATTTTGTATGTAGCACTAGTGTCAGAGGATGAGCGTGTGTCGACCCCTGTTGCAAATGGCCAGGAAGAGCTTCCCACCCTGCCCCTACCTATTAGAGGGGACATGGCTATGGCAGAGGGCTCTCCAGTGGTTGAGGAGTCGTTGCCTTCCCCTACCCCAGTGAGTGATGCCGCACGTGTGGAAGGGCTTGTTCTAGGTACAAGTTGGAAGTTTTATTAGGTTTTCTACCTTATTTATCATGGAAAATTTCTCATGTATTTCTCACTTTCCATTTGTTCTGTTGGTGTCGTGGAGCCTCGACCGATAAGCTGATGGAGATGGCCGACCCCTCTTTGAGCCTGGGGGTTAAGTGGCCCATCTCCACTCCGTCGTCGAAGCCATTGGTGGATAGGAGTGTGGCTACCTCCTTGCTTCAGCGAGTGCGAGGGTACAGAGCTCTGGGTCATTATAGGCCAGCTCTTGCAATCGAGATTCAGTGACCTCCAACTGTGATAGTTTCTCTTCAAGGGAGGCTGCTTGTCCCTTGGCCAATTCAGCCTCCTCCACACTCTGGACCTCCTGATGCTCGACTTCCTGTAGCTCGGCCTCGACCCTGGAGAGTTCAGCACATAGTTCAACTATCCTAGCTGTTAGAGAGGTCTGACACTGTGAAGATGTGCTGGCTGCATCCCTCATTCGCTCTGTAGTCCCTCTCAAAGAGGCAAGAGTGGTTCGGCATTCAGCTCGTTCAAGTTTCATGGTCGTTAGCTGATCAGCCACTTCTCGACCAAGGAATTCCCTTTGGTTTACATATTTTAACAATAATATCACCCGCGACGTCCAGTCGTCCATGGGGCAACCAAAAGCCAACAGCGAGTGGGAAAGGTGCTCCACCAAGCCCCTTAGCTGCACGTAAGTCAAATCTCGGCTGGCCATTATGGTCTTTTGAAGGGTTCCCAAGAACTACCACACCAGGTCGCTCGATGACTGCAAACCAAGTGGTGACTTCTCGGGAAGCTGAAAGTCTACCCTGCTATCCACGACAGCCCAGATGTCATCGTTCGGTTCAGAAGGCAACGATGACATAACTTGTAGGTCACCCACACTGGAGCCGACCCTAGCAGCTAATGTAGTTGAGGAAGTCTCGATAACGGCAACCTCCCTGCTAGCCTCTTGTGGCGAACCTGCACTGAGAATCTTCATAGCCGGGGACGCTTGCTCTTCGCGCCCAACCTGGCTGGCCTCCATAGAGGCCGATTCTGTAACAAGGGCTAAGGCCCTGGAAGTCCTAGCTTCTTCTTCAACAATTTCTCCTGCTTCTATTTCGGGAGGACTCCTCTTCTCCGGGAGCATCTCTCTGTCGATAACGGGTGGCTGAGATTCTGTAACTTCAGTAGATTCGCCAGCCCCCACAATTGCCCCAGGTGCCTCCATGCCTGCTGCGGCAATATAATCCTGGGGATATCGCTGAGCGATAGGCCGTAAGACTGGCGGGAATGTTGGTTGACCCGCACCTAAGGTCAGGAGAGGTATCTGCACAGTCATAGTTGGCAGTACCACCTCAGTCTGCACCATGAACACAGTATGTGTCAGATAGCTAATATAAAAATAATGAGAAGAACTGTGAAGGGAAGACGACAGAGGATCCCATACCTTGACTAGCACTAGGCTCAAGCTCGCAACGACCGCCTCCGTGGACCCGACCCCCTCACCTACAAATGGACCAGATGGCCCAAAGTCGCTCCATGCTAGCCAGGGTGGGCTAAAGGTTGTATAATCACTTTCATAAGCTGAAGACGTCCCAGCATCGTCGGTCTCCGTCCCAGCAGGTGGGAACTCCTTGTCACTGGAGTCACCACCATAATCAACCTACTCAGAGGAGGAAGGGCTCTCTATCAGCTCCTGACCCTCCACTGTCGGACCAGATGCCTCTCCGACAGGGACATCTCCCTTGGCGAGGGCTTCCTCGGTCGACCCAGTAATGGAAACGTCAGCCGGATGGATCTCGAGAGCAGGCTCACCTCCTGAAGTGGTCCGCTCCCCAGCAAAAGCTTCCTCAGTGGCCCCAGTAGCAGGGATTAAAGTCAGTTGTATTTCAACTGAAATTCAAAGCAAGGAACAGTCAAGCCGACTAAAGACATAAGGGGTCACGGAAGCCCTATGAATAAATAGCAAATTACCTTCCATCTCATGGCTGGGCGTCGAAGAAGGCAAGTCTCCCTCCACATGGGCTATGGGTGCTGTCCCCTCTCTCTCTCCAATCATGGCGACAGCTGCTACCTCTAGTCCAACTACCGCAGCAACAGTGCCAGAAACTGCAAAGAAGAATTAGCCAAGGCGGCCAGAACAATCAATGAATCACAGAAGAATGAAGAATTTACCTTCAGCTTCAGGCCCCTGCACATGAGAAGCCTCAAATTCTTTGAAAGATACTACTAGAGGAGGGACGATCGCTGGTTCCTGCTCCGCAGCCCTCTTCTGGCGTGCCCGTGTCGCCCAGGTCACGGCTGTTGGCCCTGACTAGATGGCGGACAAGAAGGGGGGTTGAATTGTCCCCTTGACTGAGATGGCAGATTTTAAAAAACTTTCTTAATGGAGTCAGTTGTTGTATTAGAATCTATTTGGAAGTTATGTTGATCGTGTTTAAGCATTAATGGTTATTGTAATAAAACTTAGAGTCTTCTTGATCAATGGAAGTATTTTTTTTCATAGCACCTATGTAATTGTTTAGTTTAGCATATTGGTGTTATTTCTAGCTAGTTTCTAACTATACATCCTGATATTCCACATTGGGGTGTGACATCACCGCTCCACAAAATCCTCCACCCGTTTCCTTCACTCCCCAAAACCTTCTGCCTACTTTCCCCGCTCCACAGTCTACCTTCTCCGCTCCATAGCAACCTCAGCAACCCCCACAATACCATAATGTCCCTCCACTGAATGGCTACAACAATAGACACCTGGCTTCAAAGAGAGTGCATTACCCTCCTTTGCCAGAGTCCCTCACCGACATATTCTCTGCTCTCATGTCAGTTAGTGCAATCCAGCTTCCTCCAGAATGGCCCACCTGGAATCTAGCCGTGGATCAGTCAAAGTATTGTATGTTCCACAGGCAGCCTGGGCATACGATTGAAGGATGTTTTCAATTTAGAGACTTGGTTTATAACCTACATGAAGGACACCAGATAGATTGAGCCGAGATGCATAAGGCCATCCTGGAAATTAAAGAGAAGAGAAGGCAAGTGCGGAGGCAGCAAGTGCAGTAGTAACAAGCACCGCCACCACAGCAGCAGCCACCGCAGCAATAGTAGCCAATTCAAGATTTGGGGATTCATCAAAACCCCATGCCCAATCATCCTCCCGCTCCACAGCCTCAGCCATCAGCACCGGCTCAGGTTAATGTTGTTCAGCCCCCAACTCCCAATGCCGGGTGGTCCTTTGATGATCGTGGTTCTATCCAACAACTCATGGCCCTCCACCATAACCACCGTAACCCTTTGTCACCCCCTACTTCTGTCATTCTCACGCCTAGCCATCAAACCCTTCCGCCACTCGCCAGACCACTCATCTTGCCACCAACTACCACCGTTACCCCACCTAACTCTACTCCACCACTAGCGCCTGCACCCATCCTGCCATCTCTCCCTCTGCTCATCACCCCCACCATCTTCGCCATGCCTTCATCCGACCCCTCGCCCATCATCTTTCCTCCATCTGCCTTCACGCCTCCACCAACACCCATGCCAATCATAACTATGCCTCCCCCCAAGCCTTCACCCATCATCCTCCCTCCGCAACACATTACCTCCACTGCCACTCCTATCATCTCCACTGCACCCTCTACCACGTCATTCATCCATCCTGTCGAGCGCATTAAGCCGTCATCTGATGCAGTGCCGACACAAAACCTTGTCCTACAGAGCGAGTGCTTATTTCATAGAAATTATACTTCCACTGGTGCATCTGGACCCAATCCCCAGTCTTCCCAACCGGTTGCTGATCAAGAAGAGGCCGAACCATTACCGTGTACTCAATATGATCTTCTTCATCACTTAGATAGGGTGCCCACCAAAATATCTGTGCTGGAATTAATCAAAAGGTCCACACTTCACCAGGATGCACTACACAATTTTCTTCAAAAGGTGATGGTTAGTGAAGACATGGCAGTAGACAACCTACCAACAGCCTTGGCAGCTATTTTAAAAGCACCAACTATTACTTTCTCTGATACCGAGCTAGCACCTCTAGAAGCTCGGTAGATGTCGCTTTGCATTTCCATTGTTTTGAACAAAGTAAGCATAGATGCGGCTTTGGTTGATACAAGGGCATCTATTAATGTCTGCCCACGCAGCACTCATAGGGCTTGCAACTTATCAGAAGAACTGTTATGGCCAACCCTGACTACTATAGCAGCATACGATAATTCAAGAAGAGCATGCCATGGGGTAGTAACCATTCAGGCTAAGCTCGGGCCTCTCACCATGCCCGTGGAATTCTATGTACTAGACATTGACCCTATGTTCAAGGCTATTTTGGGTCACCCGTGGATCGATTATCTTAGCGCCGTACCATCCACTGCCCATCAGTGCCTCAAATTCCCTTTTCAAGGGAGGGTAGTTAAGGTGAAAAGTATATCCACTGTCCAGTCAACCAAAGCTATCTCAGAGAAGATTCCACCAACTCTATGGCCCAGCAATCAGCTTGTTATCTCAGTGTTATATTTGCACTTTTCTTTGGGTGGGAGCTAATGCAAAGAAAAGGGTTTATGCACTAGTTCAAATGCAAGGTCCTGACCGATGATATCTCATATAATTTGGTTGGGGCACGGAACCTTTGACCAGTAGAGGTGTGTTTTTCTTGACGCGGAGATAGCATTAGTGCAAAGGAAATGGTTTATGCACCAAGTAGGACGTAAGGCCTAAACTGGTGGTGATGTGTCGAGACCTCTCACCGGTGGGACTGCATTGGTTGATGTGACAATGATGTCAACCAGTGGAAAAGCTAAGCCTTGGCTCTAATGTGTATTCATTGGTCAGGGCATGTAGTGTTTGGTTGATAAAGCGTGTATTCATCGGCGTGGGGATGGTGCCAAAGCAAGGAAAAAGGTTTGAGCACCAATCTGGATGTAAGGTCCAAATTAGTGATGGTTCATATAGGACGGCTAAGGCGTGTAGCCTTGCACCGTCAAAATGTATATTCATCGGTGTGGGGATAATGCCAACAGAAGGAAAAAGGTTTTAGCCACCAATCTGGACGTAAGGTCCAAATCAGTGATGGTTTGTATGCAACGACTAGGGTGTGTAGCCTTGCGCCATGTATTCGTCGATGTGGGGATAATGCCAGCACAAGGAAAAAAAAGTTTTGAGCACCAATTTGGACGTAAGATCCAAATCAATGATGGTTTGCAACGGCTAGGGCATGTAGCCTTACGCTGTCAAAACGTGTATTCGTCAGCATAGGGATAACACCAACACAAAGGAAAAAAAGGTTTTGAGCACCAATCTTTAAGTAAGATCCAAATCAGTAATGGTTTGCAACAGCTAGGGTGTGTAACCTTGCGCCGTCAAAATGTGTATTCGTCGACGTAGGGATAACACCAACGCAAGGAAAAAAAAAGGTTTTGAGCACCAATCTAGACGTAAGATCCAAATCAGTGATGGTTTGCAATGGCTAGGGCGTGTAGCCTTGTGCCGTCAAAACGTGTATTCGTCAGCGTGGGGATAATGCCAACACAAGGAAAAAGGTTTTGGGCACCAATCTAGGCATAAGATCCAAATTAGTGATGGTTTGAAATGGCTATGACGTGTAGCCTTGCACCGTCAAAATGTGTATTCGTCGGTGTGGGGATAATGCCAATGCAAGGAAAAAGGTTTTGGGCACCAATCTAGATGTAAGGTCCAAATCAGTGATGGTCTGTATGCAACAGCTAGGGCGTGTAGCCATGCGCCATCAAAACATGTATTCGTCGGCATGGGGATAATGCCAACGCAAGGAAAAAAGGTTTTGGGCATCAATCTGGGCGTAAGGTCCAAATCAATGATGGTTTGTATGCAACAGCTAGGGTGTGTAGCCTTGCGTTGTGTATTTGTTGGCGTGGGGATAACACCAATGCAAGGAAAAAAAATATTTTGAGCACCAATCTGGACGTAAGATCAAGATCATTGATGGTTTGCAATGGCTAGGGCGTGTAGCCTTGCACCGTCCAAACATGTATTCGTCGGTGTGGGGATAACATCAATTGCAAGCAAAATGGTTTTGGGCACCAATCTGGATGTAAGGTCCAAATCAGTGATGGTTTGTATGCAACGGCTCGGGCGTGTAGCCTTGCATCATCAAAATGTGTATTTGTTGGTGTAGGGATAACGCCAATGCAAGGAAAAAAAAAGCTTTTGAGCACCAATTTGGACGTAAGACCCAAATCAGTGATGGTTTGCAATGGCTAGGGTGTGTAGCCTTGCACTGTCAAAACGTGTATTCGCCGACGCGGGGATAACGCCAATGCAAGGAAAAAAGGTTTAAGCATCGATCTGAATGTAAGGTTCAAACTGGTGATGATGTATGGATCGGCCAGGGCATGAAGCCTATCGCTGATAGAAATGTATTTTCATTGACGTGGGGATAATGCCAATGCAAGGAACATGGTTTAAGCATCGATCCGAACGTAAGGTTCAAATTGATGATGTGTGTAAATCAGCTAGGGCACAAAGCCTTTGTCGAAAGTAAATGTATTTTTATTGACGTGAGGGTGATACCAATGCAAAGAAAAGAGTTTAAGCATTGATCCGAATGTAAGGTTTAGGCCGATGATGTGTGTGGCAGCCCAGTGGGACAATGTAGGAGCTCCCGTAACTCTTATCATTTTGTACACTGGGGAAGCTATCCTTGTACTTCTCAGCCCTCCATCAACCCCCAACATCCCCCTCCCCCTTCCATAGCCATTAGCCCCTTACCCCATTACAATCCCATCACCCCTTACCACCACTAGCAACATCTATCACCAACCAACCCAGCCCAGTTCACAGGCAGCAGTAGTGGCACAAGTTGTAGGCTCATCCCCAACATCACATCAAGGATTCAAGTAGCATATCTTATATTGGTGGAAAGCTCATCCAAGTAGATTTGCAGACGAGGTGGTTCCACCTCCATCCGACGTCCTTGCTGTCTGGAGGAGTCATCCTTGCTAGACTGTGCTGACTATCTCTGGCAGACAACCAAAGATGACTTGTAACTGCTATCACGATTAGATCGGTGAGCATCTTGGTGCACCATTTTCCTGGAGCAAAGCACTACAAGTCCTCTGTCCAATGCAGCAAGTGGAGCATCGATCGGAGTTCGGAGCCCCCCCGTTCTAATTTTTCTCGCCCAGGTGCGCAGATCAGTCCAGTCAGGACCTGAACAGACACCCCTTCACTCAACGAGCTCTATATCTCTACCCCGACCTCCTCTGGTATTCTTTATGGTTGCTGGTCGAAGAGGATCCGACCACTAATGGTGCCGTTCTAGTCCCGCCACATTCAGACACTAGGAGCATTCGTGGTGACCCTGTTTTCCTGCAATAGTATTCTGGGATCAGTCAGATCCAGAACGGAGTGGTCCAGTTCCAGAGCCTGCCCCAGCCTTTGACATCATCTAGAAGTTCCACAAAAATTCAGGAGCCCTCCTTGATCAATCAGCAAAGAGTTGGCACTAGTTTCAGTGACTTCCAAGTTCGGTAGAGCCCGTGGCGGTGTCAACAACGACTGCCTGTCAAGCAGTCACAAAAGCGGGTAGAATCGATGAAGGGGTCAATTGGGTTCCTCTTTAGCTACCCTCCCTACCCCTCCTAGCCAGCTTAGCGCCCCTCCTTACGTGGAGGTAGTATTTGATTGTAACCTTAATCTCACCACCCCTAGTTCCCCCTCTTGTGTGAGGAGTAGTTCATGTAATCTATTAAACAGGGAGAAGCTTCATCGACGCAGTATGCGAGGAACCCATACTTCCCCGCTCGACCTATCTCCGGCCGGGATCGATGTCTTCACGCCGATCAGGTGAGCTCCTGACCACACTTCTCTACTGGATTAATTTTACTTGCTTAGTATTGACTCTTAGTGCCGTCGGTCAGCGAGTGAGTGCTCAGACTATATTGCAAATTATGTGAGTAACCTCCGTGGGTGAGTTGTGAGAGAAACCTTACATCCCACGCCTTCGGTGTGCCGGCCGCCCACTGACTTGCGTATCCCTGGCCCATTTCGGGGGCTAGGATAGCACAACAACTAGGGGCCGAGCGAGTTAGCATCCACATTGACTCCCAGCTGGTCACCAGCCAGGTCAATGGTAACTGCGAAACTCAGGAAGCACCAATGATTAAGTACCTCCAAATGGTCTGATGATTGGCCCAACTATTCAAGTTTCAAGGTAGTCTGAATAGCTGAGGAGGAAAACTCCCGGGTGGACGCCCTCTCTCATCTGGCCTCCTCCCTCGGCCCCGAAGGTGCTCGGTCGGTCTTCCTCAAAGAGTTAGAACGACCGAGCATCAAATCTGACCTTATGATCGTTGACCTGACTACCCTGAGTGACTGGCAAACCCCTTATATATCTTGGCTCCGAGACTCCCAGGAACCCTCCGACCCTCGGGAAGCTCAGAGATTGAAATACTAGGCCTAACGTTTCATCATCTTGGATGACACCCTGTACCAAAGGTCTTTTGTCGGCCCCCTCCTTAAGTGCCTCGGTGCCGACGAAGCCAGCCAATCAATTCAAGAACTTCACGAAGGCATCTACGGCACACACCAAGGAGGAAGATCGCTTGCCAAGATTTTGCTTTGGCAAGGTTACTGGTGGCCCACCCTTCAGCGTAACTACTCGGTCAACGTGCAAAAATGTGACCGATGCTAATGCTTCGACCATCTGGACCACCAGCCGGCCTTGGAGCTCATTACCCTTACCAAGCCACATCCCTTTGCTCGATGGGGAATCGACATCCTGGGGCCATTCCCTACGGCTCAGGCCCAGAAGAAGTTCGTCATCATCGCCATCGACTACTTCCTTGGGGTGGTCCAGTCTGACGTCATCCCCACGCTCATACTTGAAATGATCACCATTGAGGATCATCAGTCGACTGATGTCAACTGTATCGATTTCAGAATCTGAGGACTCTGTGACCACGACTATTTTCCTGGACCCTCGGTCTAGGGAATGAACGGTCTCCCATGTCACGGCAATGTGGGACATAGATGAAGAAGAATTGGATGCCATGTTATCTGCAAAATGGCATCCAGAAAAGAACAAGCAAAGTCAGAAGTTAGTTGATTGAAGCACGATTTCTGATAAAATTTTGATAGAGTCTCCCCAGCCCGGGAGTTTGCCAAAAGAGAAGCAGAAGCCGTCCACCAAGGGAGCGGCCCCTAAAAGTAGCCATAGGCATTAAGCCAAGGCCGAATGGGACACCCGAGGGATTCAGCTCCGAGGACAAGTCCTACAAGGAGCCTCCCAGGGCCTGAAGATTGGGTTTAAAACCTGAATAAAGCAGCTCAACTCACCCTCTAAACTCGCTCAAGATCGCTCGGCGCGGTGGAGAGAGAAGTTTCTTTGCCAAATGAACAGTGGTGAGGAAGTTTACAAAGGTGAAAACCTTTTATAGGGAGCATTTTACTCCCTTAAAATGGCGCGCCCCAGGGTGCGCCGTTTCAACGAAACAGCGCGTCAGGTAACTCGACGCCATTTTAACATCAAAGGCAATGGCGCGCCATTTAAACGACGTCGTTCAAGCTTCCGACCGTGCCGGATTAGCATCCAATGCCAGAATTAAGTGCCATTCCAAGCTTCCGTCACCAAAGGAGATCAATCCGAATGAAGCTCATCCGTCGGTCCTGCTACACTCGTGCCTCGCTTGCAACCTCCACGATTGGGGGGCATTTGTTGGCACTCAAAATATGATGGATGGTGATCAAGCCGTGAAGACGAATGACACAGCCCACTGAAGCACAGAACCTGATGAAGATCAACCTACTGAAGACTTCTCAAGCTGCTAGAGCCTCAAGTCACCTGGAATGAACACCGGGGACTTCACCTCAGGGAGAATTGAGATGAATCCATAACTAACCGGTAGTGCGACCAAGCCTGCCCAAAGATCTGGCATCGACTCTGTCGTGCCGCTACCCCACACCCATCGCCCGACCAAGGACGACGGTCTACCCAATGGCTCGCCACCTGAATGAGGACTCTCCTGAGGAGGAAGAATGCCATCGGCTCTTCATAATAAGGAACTGAAGGCTCTGTCAGTAGAAGGCCCCAATCACCCGGCATGGGTTCGGCTTCTCACCATAGTGGGTCCGTTAGTGGCCGAATGATCATCCAGGCAGAGCGGAATTATTTCGGATGTCATGCCATCCCACCTCGAGCACGAGTTGGGCCAAGTCGGAAGCACAAATCATACGGCCAAAGGCCGTGTCAGCAGAAAACCCGTGTGCTCGAGCCAAACACACACAGAGTTTTGACTAAGGCCGTGCGTCATGCCGAGAGCTGCGCCAACGCCCCGTCAAGGTTTTTCAAGAACCGCGGTAAAAAGAATCGTCAACGGTGACCTCCGGAATCATCCCCGGACTTATCGACTAGCCCTCGGCAACCAAACGGAGCTAATACAGCGCCCCGTTTACTAGCGGGCCCCTTAAAATGGCGCTATCTTCACCGGTGAGCAAAAGACCTAGGCCAGAGGCTGTTCCCCGGTGCCACCCTTCCCGGCGCACCCCTCCATGGCGCCGAGAAGATTGGGCCTATAAAAGACTTTGTTCATTTGAGGGAAAGGAGAGAATAGATAATTAGGGGCGCAAAGAATTAGAGAATTAGAGAGAACCCAGAGAGCGAGACAAAGAAAAGAATCGAGGGGCCAATCAGAAGAGAGTCTGAGGGTTTCTTCCTGAGCAAGTTCTTCCCTCGAGAGCGTCTCCACTGCCGCCGTCTCCCTCTACTGCGTACCAGTTCTCTGATGTCAGAGAAGAAGGGTTCTCCCGTATTTTCGTAGGTGGTTAACCACTATGTTCCCCGCCGATTCGCTCCCTGCTTCGATGTAAATGAGAGAGGGAGTGGGAGGCGATGATAAGAGCCAAATTTTCCCCCTTCTTCTCATCTTATTTTCCTTCTCTGCAATCCTTCTCTTTGTTTAATAATGTAAATGGTGTCTGAGCATCACCCAACACTCAAAAAAGCGTCTACGGCTTCTACAAAATTACAATTATATCCTCCAATTACAAGATTTTCTCGCCCAACTTGGTGACATTTGATGAAACCCTAATTTCTTCGGCGGTGGATGAGGGGTAACGGTGAGTTGTGCAAATGAGCCTCCTCTCAACATCAGAACCTATGTAGGGGACCTTAAGATTACTTTGGCAGTTAAACAAAAGTGTTCAAACGTTAGGCCGATGTAAATTAACAATGACTGCGGCCAGTGGGGAAAGATCCAGCACTCGAAGCCAAATCGTCTGCTACGATGCGCACCCATGGAATAAACCCTACACAAACTATTCACGCAACCCCTCTACGTGCAATCCTTATAGTGTTCTTTTCAAAAGACCACCATTCATCCACACACACACACACACGCGCACACATATATATACATATATCATTTATTCCGTGATGCCAACAGACTAGCACACCTAGTGGGACCTTTCCCGTCTTTCTTCTTTCTGTCAAAGAAGTTCAAAACACCTTCTTTAAGTTTCTGATTGTCCCTCTTCCTCTTACAGGACTGGAAGAGGAGGGCATTTCTTTGCTCACTTGAAAGCTCTTTGTGCATTTGCACGCCACTTCATTCGTGCTACGCACCACCACCAACAAGACCAACAAGAGGACGATGGCTGCCGTCACGTACGGACCCCGGGCCGTCGCCAACCACGCCAAGTTCGGATACTTGGCAACTCCACTAGTGTTCGGCAACTTTCCACCAGTCATCAGCTCGCCCTTCTTTTTGGGCATTGTTACCGTGACTGCAGCCAGTTCGGTCAACAAAGCAACTGTCGGGGTGTCAGGACCTCTACTTCAACAACTGACCGGGTCCGCTCGGTCAACAAAACAATTATCGAGGGTGTCAGGCCCTCAGCTCCAGTAGCTCGCCAGGCTTGCTCAGCCAACTCTGCAACAGCCGAGGGTGTCAGGCCCTCAGTCTGATCAATCGGTCAGGTCTTCCCGACCTCGTTCGCGTCTCAGCAATCGGCCGAGTCTGCTCGGTCACCAAAACAATGGTTTAAGGTGTTAGGCCTTCTGCCCAAGCAAATGGCCGAGTTTTCTCGGTCAACCAAGTTACTGTCGATGCCCCCCTACTCAACGGGGGCAGTGCCACCCCTGTAACCGCACAAATTCTGTTGTGGCCACCCTCAGATGTACTGTCTCTGCACAACGGGGGCAGCGTTACTGCCGCAACGGTGTCACGCCTATGGCAGGCGTCACTAGTGCCGCTCCTGCTCAACGGGGGCAGCACCGTAGTCATTAAAGCACAAAGCCTACAGCGGCAACATATCGCCCCGCCAAGACAATAATTGTCAGGGATCTTCGCATCCGGCTCGACGGAGGCGAGCCGATTATGCCTAGGGACAGGCACGTCCCAACTATCTCCATATCCAACACCTTCGAGCTTCTTTGGCAAGTCCGGAAGGACAGAACAAAATTGAAGAAGTTCGTCGTACCGACGGCAAACCAGGGTCCGACGCAACGACCCAGAACAGCAGCTCCCCGATCAAAGTTAGGGGGCAACCCAATCGAGGAGCGCCAGCTCCGTTGAAGAAGATATGGGTCACCAAGGAGAAGGCCCGAATTATCAAGCAGGCAAGGTCCTAAGGGTCCTTCCACATGTCGGACCTACAATAGATGTAGAGTCCGGCAAACATTGAGGCCTCAATCTCTCCGAGGCCCACAACTCAGCCCCCGCGTGGGCAGAAATGCCGAGGAGGCTACAAAAAAGTACGGTCAACCTCTCCGTGGGCCAGTTCAACACACATTGGCAAGGATTGCTCGGCATAAGTGTTTATGTCCCGAGTGTCCATTTTTGACAGACTAGGGACGGCACTCAAGCCTAGAAGACAATCGCCCAATAAGAAGCAGGGGGTTCGGGTAGCCAAAGACACCGTCAAGGTGCTCACCTGCTACACAACCTCCGCCGATAAGCAGCCAGAGGACACTTCGGGAGAATTAAACCAGCCTCTCCAGACCTTGAGGAAGTCGAGGCCCATCTCTCAGGTTCTTGCGCAGATGTTGTAGACATCGACCGCTGGAACATCCCAGCCCGAGTCGGCACGGCAAGGGGAGCACCAAGAAGACAACCATAGTGTCGATGGGGGCAGTAACCCAGGGCACGAGAAAGATCTTGGAAGAGAGACTTAAATCCTCGCATTGGAAGAACTCCGACGCGAAAATCAAGAACTTAAGAACCTCTTGCAAGCACTATTGCATGAAAAGGAGTTTCATGTTCAGCCTCAAGCAGCGCCCACCAGGATGAAACAGTCTCCTCCCATTGCAACCATGGCCAACGCGTCAGTTACCACGGCAAAGTTACCAGTAGCGGCGGAGTTTAAAGCGCCGCAACATGAGGCCAACGTGCGATCGTCTGCCACTCCTGTTGCAGAAAGTCTCATGGCTCAAAGGCAGATGATCGAACGGATTGTGGAGGCGAAGTTTACTCAACATGGTGAGGGCATGGCCACCGTTGATTTGTACAGCGTGCCCTATCCCCTTCACCATCAGTTCAAGACACTTTCACCTGATTGCCCAAAAGCCCCAAAACTCCAGAAGTTCAATGGGCAGGGCTTGCCACATGAACACCTGGCCTATTAGATGACGGCCAAGGGTGAACTGACGCTAGAAGAGTCATATCTGCTGTGGTATTTCGTCGCGTCTCTAACAGGCACCGCCTTCTAATGGTATTCCAGACTGAAGCCCAATTCAGTGGTTGATTGGGCTGATATGCAGAAGAAGTTCGTCGACCGTTTCCAAACAACCAAACGTAAAGTCTCTCTTGCGGAACTCTGTGCCCTTAGGTAGAGAAAAAGTGAGACCACGTTGGACTTCATCAAGCGGTGGAGGGACGTTAGCATGCGCTGCGACAATCATCCAACACTCAAAGACGCGATCACCATATGCCGCAGGGGTCTATCGACAAAAGTTAGTGAAAAGCTTTTGGGCTCAAACATCAGAAGCTTCGACTAGCTGAACACGGTGGTGGCGGAGATTGAAGTGTTCTTCGCTGATCACACGACACATACTTCTGCCAAAGGCAAATACTCCAAAGATCGTCTGGCCAGCGGGAAGGAGGTAAACTTTGTGGACTTCTCCCCGACGACTGGAGACAAGGAGGAAGACATTTCAAAGGGTAATGGCAAAAAACCTGACGCCAAAGCGAATGCGGCTCTGTTAGTGGAGCATATGAAGGCGCCTTACTCATTCAGAAAATAGCATACAAGGATGCTCTTTGATCTGTGCATGAAGGAAAAGCTCATCACCCTATCGGATCTGTGAAACCCCGTGGAGGTGGACAAAACGGACGACGCTACTTATTGTGTATATCACCAAAGGTTAGGTCATACCGTCGGGGACTGTTATGTCTTCAAGAACATAGTATAGAAGAGCTCATTCAAAAAGGCCTGACAAATATATTGGGCCATGCAGTCGACCCGCCGCAGCCTCATGCCTGGAGTCGATCGAACCAGACTGCCAACATGGTCTACATGGTGACAACTGCTTCGAGTTCCAATGCATCCAAAGTCGGGCCATCAAATCAACGACCCCATGCTGGTCTGGGGGTCGCTCCTTCCTCACTCCCGGAATGCTTGGCGCTGTGGAGGATCATTTAGAAGATTCGAAGGGAGATGTGGCAGCTACAGTTGGATCAAAGGCGTCTACTGCAATTCTTGAAAAGCATTGATGAGCAATTGGCCACCTTCCCTTTAGGCCGTTCGCCAGGAGACCAGCTCCGACCCACATGCACGAAGTAGGTGTACCACCCACCTCCCGGATCCCTCCTAGCTCGGGGGGTTGGCTCTTTGAGGAATCATCCGACTCATCTGAGGATGAGGAATCAGAGAAGCTATATTCTTTTCCTCGCGAGAAGACCCTGCAGATCTTCTTCACGTGTCGTCGTGAAGGCCTACTAGACCTCCCGATGTCGCCTAGTCAACAAGCAGCAGACGCCACACTACATCAGGGCTATTGCCCATACCACGAGGTTGTAGGTCACATCATTCATGATTGTTAGGCCTTCAAGGACTTTGTTGAGGAGTTGATCAGGCGAAGAGTGATCGATATGGGTGACTCCTTGGTTTGCCCGCCACAACCACATGGACGGGAGAGTTTGAATTTCTCCGTCAATGTGATACATGCCTCAGTTGTAGTCCAACTACCTGAACCAGGGAAGGAGGAAGCTAGTTTCCAACAGCCAAAGTCCACATTGTGGCATCCAAGGTGGCGACCCTCTCATCCACTCTTTCCCCAAGGAAGACACTGAGAAAATCTTCGACAAACTCCTAAAGGAGGGTCGAGTGATGGCACATGACCGGTTCTCTTGTTACAATGAAACAACCAAGAGTCATCCCCAGTATTGTAAATATCACGCTAGGGTGTCTCACCCCACTGGGAATGCCCAAAAGTTCAAGATTAAAGGGGAGATCGATGCGGAGGAGAATTCGATGGAGAGGCAGCATCTCAAAGAGGTCGCTAAGAAGATTCTCCGCCAATCTCAACGAGAGCAGGCCAAGCCACGAGTGACCAAGCCCTCCTCTCAGAAGGTTTCGCTGGGTAAGTCTACGGGCAACAGCTCTCAGCTAACTCCTAAAGGCAACCTAAGTGCACGGGGCCTATGGTCTAGAGCCCAAAAAGTCAACCCGTGGGGGGAGGCTCCAAACCCCTTTCCAAACTGAGTCAACTTGGCATCGTTACATCGAAAAACTCTCAGCCAAACAATAAAGGCAAAGCTAGGGTGGGGTAACCCAAAGCCAAATCTCGTGTCGAGGACCCTCACTACCATCGCCGGATTGCCTACGGGTACAAGAGTGTGCTTAGCGGGTAAGTCCGCTTGAGTGAAGTCACTGGTCCGCGCATTGCTTGCATGCTAGGTCCGAGGGTCTTCCGTCTTGTGGCTATCACCCCGAAGGTGGTGTTACATCACCAGGCCATCCTGGAAATGCGGCCACCCACTTGCATCAAAGACATATAGCGTCTTACTGGGCGCATCGCCGCACTCAACCGCTTCCTCTCTCGGGTGGCCGAACAATGTCTACCCTTCTTTAAATTGTTAAGGGGACCCAAAATGGCATTTGCTATGTTCGCCTGGGATGAGAAATGTCAGAAGGCTTTTGAGGAGCTCAAGGAGTTCTTTACCTTACCCCCGGTGTTATCAAAGCCGGTTCCGGGCAAAGCACTGCAATTGTATCTCTCAGCAACTCCCTCCACTGTAAGTTTGGTCCTAGTCCAAAACGACGTGGGAGTCGAGAGGCTGGTCTACTACACCAGCAAGGTGCTCAACAAGGCCGAAAGAAGGTACCCCGCAATCGAGAAACTTGTGCTAGCATTGGTGACCTCATCCAAGCACATCCGACCTTATTTCCAAGGGCATTCTATCATCGTGTTAACCGGTGAACCCCTAAAGAAGATCCTCTGACGCGGGACGAGGGCGCACATGGGCGCGTCGACAGCGGCTTCCAATGCGAACCTGTTAGTACAACCTTTTGGCACTACACTCCACGCTGGGAGGGGATCGTGGGGATGGAAATAATTAATACAAAACTACCCTCATGCAGGAGGGGGGGAGCAAGGGGAAGGGAGATGGGCCTGCTACCCTGTGTCTGTCCTGCAGGACAGAACCGAAGTGCTCTGACTGGTACGCCACATACAGAGATCAGAAGGGGGTGTCGTCAGTGCTCAGACGAAGCCTGGGAAGTGCAGAGGCACTCCTGAAAATTTGTCACCGTTCTGAGGTCCCCGAAAGGCGGGGTAGGTCACAGACGATGACCAGCACGAATCTGCCTTGCAAGACAGACCTGCGCAATCTGCTCGCAATGGCCGGTGCGCTCTCCACATAACTCATAACGAAGTGATACCTGTGGGGGTGGATGACAGACAGGACGTTCTACATGCCCTCAAAAAATTAGCACCAATGGAGTACCAAGCTGGGTGTGGTCGGCACTTTGGTGGGGCTCTGGTTTCTGGATGAACATCCAGATACAGTTGGGTTGCACAGGGCGGCACGGGCAGCACCGAATGTGGAATGTGACGAAACCACTTGGAGTGGTTTCAGGACGTCGAGAGGTCCGACTTTGATGAATAAGACTCAGCCTGAAAACTAGTAGAGGAAGGCATGGCACAATCGGCAAGCCTGCTGCACACTCTGGGCGGACTGGTTCACACCAACTTTGTGCAGTTGCAGGAGAGTGGACGCCACGGGCCGCGCTGACGTCAGAATGGGGCGAGACCACCTCTGGAACATAAAGGGCTTGGAGAAGAACTGAAGAGAGTTTGGGCTGAATCACGTCATGGAAGGCGATGTAGCCTCTGACAAACAGTCCTCAGATTCTGGCTTGAATCTGGTGCATCTTCACGAGAATGGGCGACGCGATCAGTGTCGAGGCCAGAATAGGGCGGTACCACTTATGGAGCGAAGATGACTTGAAGCTGCACGACTTATCTAAAGAGTGTTTGCACTGGTTCACACCGTATGTGGGCGTGATGGGGTCTGCAAGTCCGGCCTCAGGATCTGTCCTGAATCCATAGGTAGCAGAGCCAAGGAAGCTTCAACGCGTAGATGAGGATGACGACGTGGAAACCTCCGAGCGGTTGTGGATGAACATGAGAGATGGAGGATGTAGGGGGGTGCAGTGGGAAGGGGGGGTTGGAAGGGCTGGGGCATGTGGGGGCTGAGGTGGGGCTGCTAGGGTTAGGGTTTGGGGAGGGGCGCTGGTTTGGGGAAGGAAAGGAGGGGGGCGTAGCCTATTTTGGTGGAGGGAAATATTTTTGGGTTTTGAAAATTTTCTTTGAATGGTGGAGAGATTCTAGGGGGGTTAATATCTCTAGAGGGATATTAGGGAAGATATGGAGGACTAGGATTGGATTTGGGGAGGGATTAGGAAGGTGATAAGAGAGAAAGGAGGGAAGGGGCGGGGTTAGGGGTTTATATATAGGAAAATCTAAAAAATTTAAAAATTTAAAAAATATGAAAAAATTATCTCCACGATCCTCGGGAAGAGTACATCACAGTGGTAACGTTCCAGAGTCGGAGAACGCAATGGTTCACCCTGCATAGGGTTCCGAAGGTGAATGCCGATACACGATCGAGAATCGAAAAACGCGCGGAAAAACCCGCGGAAAGCACTCCGGACCTCCGAAACAGCTCTGAATAGCACATATCCGAGCACAGAAGATGTCTGAAACATAATTTCGGACACAACGGAGCCGGACACTCCGAGAAGGCAGATCTGGGACCCATAAAGGAGGATCCAAAACCCACGGATCCTGACCCGATAAATATCCGGGAAATACCCGAAAGGTCTGGGGCATTACAAAAGGTACCCCTTGGCAAGCAACTCCTGCAACTACGCCTTCAACTCTCGCAACTCCGCATGTGCCATATGATAAGGGGCCTTCGACATAGGCACCGTACCTGGCACCACCTTAATCATGAAATCAATCTCTCGCTGCGGTGGCAACCTTGGTAACTCTTCGGGAAAAACATCGAGAAACTCACACACAATCAGAATGTCCTCTACATCAGGACACTACCGATCGACCAAAATCACAGAAGCGAGAAAACCCTAACAACCCGCATCAAGCAATCGACGAGCCTTGATAGCCGAAATAAGCAAGCGGGAAGAGGAAGATCGAATACCTTGGAAATAGAAGGTGGGTCCATGAAGCTGTCGGAAGTAGACCTTCTTCAAGCCGCAATCCACCAAGGCATGATGAGCCTCGAGCCAATCTATGCCCAAAATCACATCAAAGTCCTGAAGCGGTAGCGCGTAGAGCCTGGCCGGCAAGTTTCGCCCTTCCACCCACACATGTACCTTCTCAAAGCAATACAGGGTGTGCACGAAATCGCCGGTAGGTAACTCCACCGCCATATCACAGGACATCTCGGCCACCGGGTCCTCCACGCTCTGAGCAAAATCCTCTGAAATGAACGAAAGGGAAGCACCCGAATCGAACAAAACATGAGCCGTACAATCCAAAATCGAAAGAGTACCTTCCACCAATTGCGACGCTTCAACCTTCGCTCCAGTCATGTGGGTCACTCTGCCTCGGGATCTCTGCCTCCCCACAGTAGCTAACCGAGACAACTGAGGAAACTGCTCATGTCGCTGGTACTGCTGCGGCTGTGATGGCATCTACTGGGGCTGAAACTACTGCTGCTGCTGAAACCCGGGCCACTGAATCGGTCTCTACGGATAGTCACGTGCCATGTGCCCTGGCTGGTCGCACCTGAAGCAAACCATGGGCGCCGAACACTGCTTGCCTAGATGAGAACCACCACACCTGGAACACCCACCCCGAGCACCACTCACCGAACCCTGATGTTGAATAGCCACAGGCTACTGGACACTGCCCAATGACTCCTGCTGCGGCTCCTTGCGACCTCGTCGCCTCCTACCTAAATCAGCTTCCTTGAGCAGCTTCTTGAGCTTTGAGCTAAAGGACGATGACTCTGGCACGGAAGCCACAAACTGCACTGCCACGGAACCACCTATTGAGAGCTAGACAGTACTCTACTGCTGAATCTTCATCAGCTGGTTGGAGCCTACCTGAACCTGACCAGCACCGCCCTGCCCTCGAACCTTCAATAAATCTCTCTCCAACACCGTTGTTGCCTTACAAGCTGCATCCAAGGTGGTCAAACCCGACGCAAGAAGATGATGCCTCAACTCTACCCTCAGACCACCAACAAACTACTCAGTCTTCACCTCCTCATCCGCCATGATGTGAGAAGCATAACGACCGAGCTCAATAAACCTGGAGCGGTACTGTATCACTGACATGTCACCCTGGGACAGCTCCAGAAACTCACGCAACCTCTGCGACCTGACAAAAGACAGACAGAAGGCACGCTCGAATGCCACAACGAACTCCTGCCACGTGATCTACCGAAGGGGACGAGACTGGAACGCTGCCTCCCACTCTGACGTCCACCAAGATCAGGCTAAACCCTGCAATCGATGCGTAGCCAACACCACCAGCTCCTCCTCAGCACACTCCATCGCACTGAAGATCCTCTGCAAATCACCCAGCCACTCCCTGGCCACCTCTGGATCTAAGGAAGAAAATAAAGAGAAAAAGAAGAAGAGAAGATAAAAAAAGGAAGTAAAAAAAAGAAAAAAAAAGAAAAAAAGAAAAAAAAAGAAAAAAAGAAGAAAAAAGAAGAAAAAAAGATAAAAGAGAGAGGGAAGAGGGAGACGGTTCCTCGTTTTAAAAACCTACCCCGTGCTAACGAACATCCTAAGAGAAATAAACCACGTAGGCTCCGCCACCCCGTTGGCACCAACGATTGAACACCTTATCCGAACCTTTCGTTTGGAGTAAGGAATAAACACTCTCCTTGCGTAGGCACCGACCCAGTGCCAACAAACATCCTAAGAGACAAACAAATCACGCCAGCTTCGCCACCCCGTTGGCACCGATGAATGAGGACCTTATCCGAACCTTTCGTTCAAAATGAGAAATAAATACAATCCTTGTGTAGGCACTGGCCCAGTGCCAACGAACACACTAAAGAGACAAACAAACCATGTCAGCCTCGACGCCCCGTTGGCACCGACAAATGAACACCTTATCCGAACTTTTCGTTTGGATTAAGGAATGAACCCCTTCTTTGCGTGGGCACCAACCCAGTGTCGACGAACACCTAAAGAGACAAATAGACCACGTCAGCCCCGACACCCCGTCGGCACTGACGAATGGACAAACCCATCCGTCCCCTCAAGCGACGAATACAGCCTTTTGATTTGGACCCCTCGTCTAGATCATTTGAAGAATAAACTCTTCTCTCCATCCCTTCGGGTGACGAACAACCCATTTTGATCGAGACCTTCTGTCTAGGTCATTACATGAATAAACTCTTCTCTCTGTCCCTTCAGATGACGAACAACTTGCTCTTGATCGAGACCTTCCGTCCAAGTTATTACATGAATAAACTCTTCTCTCCATCCCTTCGGGTGATAAATACACCCTTTCGATTTGGACCCCTCGTCTAGATCATTTGAAGAACAAACTCTTCTCTCCGTCCCTTCGGGTGACAAATACACCCTTTTGATTTGGACCCCTCGTCCAGATCATTTGAAGAACAAACTCCTCTCTCCGTCCCCTAAAGGTCGAATCAACCTACTCGGGACGAGCGCCCCAGTGAAACTATTTGCAGACCGCCTGGCGGGCATGGTGGAGTAATCCCCTTGTCTCTCCTCTGGAGAGGCGAGCACTCTCTTGTGCACCCGCACAAACCTAGGCGCTCTCCGAGTGAACCTCCAGTACAAAAAAAGGAGAGATTTTGGGATACCATGTACACAGAAGAAATGTACGAAGTAATAGTATTCTATTTCTCGTGAAAAGTAAGTTACATGTGCTCCGGGGCATACCCCTGTGTTACATGTCAAAAAAAAAGAAGAAAGGAGAGAAAAAAAGGAAGAAGAAGAAGAGCAGGAGGATTGGCGCTTAGTCTATCCCTCAGAAGATTTCCTCCAAAGGAAGGATCCCGACGCAAGGGAAGTTCGCCATCTCGCGCAGCCGATTCTCTTGTCCTTCAACGCGCTCTAGTTCGGTCGTTACGGAGGTCACTTCAACCTCGGTGACGGCCAGTTCTTTGCTTTCGGTGACCATGGTCGCCTCAGCATCAACAAGGTCAGACTCCGCTGCATCAAGCAGGCCCTTTAGCTCTTCAATTCGACTGGTCAAGGCACGGATACTGTCGCGGCACTCGTCTATGACTCTTTGGTGCTACTCCTGGTTTCTCCTCCGCACCTCTAGGCCCCGCAGATACTCGTCCCGTTGGGTATTGATGGCTGCAATTTTGGCGGGGGATTGTGTCTCGAGGAACTCATGCCGATTTACATATTTCAGCAGTAGGAGGACCCATCGCGACCATTCCTCCAACGGGCAGCCCATCATCTGCAGGGCCCCGGTCAGCTGCATGACTACAGTATGCACCCCCCAGTACGTGAGGGAGGGGTTGGCAAACATCATGGCCCACAATATCAACAGGGTCTGGTAGACCGACAATTCCGGAGCAGCGTGGCCTATTGAAGGTACGACCGGTGGGTTGAACCCGACCATGCCATCCACGACCACCCATAGCTTGGTATTCACCACAGCTGATGAAGATGGGAGGGCCAAAGATAAGTGACGAGATCCTTCGGCTTCATAAGAGATCTCCTGGCTGGCCACCGCCAGAGGTGAAGGTGAGACCGAAGGGGAGAACTCCAGATGGGCGAGTCCAGAGTGGATCCTCCACGCCCTCACGAGCTTCCCGATTTCAAGAAAGCTGTCAACACGGTGTCTATACACCGACAACCACAAGATGGCCCATCGTGGGGGCACACGCCAGCCACAGATGGGAAGAAGTAAAAGAAGTCAAGAAATAAGAGGAGGGGTGTTGTCCTCTCCTGTAATACATTATCGGCATCATCTGACACAAGCCGAATAGCGAAAGAAGAAGAAAATGAAGAAATATGCTTTATGCCTATAAGGCCGAATCAGCCCGAGGTTTCTACCTCCAACTCTAGCCCCTGCCAGTCTGCGTTCGCCCTAATGATGGAGTTGCACCAGGAAATTGAAACAATGAAGAAAAAGATGAGTGAAATGGGTCTGGGCCCATCCGACCCGCACCCGAATTTAACAGCTCTGTCGGCAATGAATAAGCCAAGTATGGAGCAGACAGCTAAAGCTGAATCAACCGAAGAAGAAGCCACCAAGGCAGAATTATTTGAAACCAAGCAAAGAGACGACGAGTCTGCCACAGACTATGTCCAACGCTGGGGGAGTCTCTACGCAAAATGCCGACATCCGCTAAATTATGAAGATGCTGTCCAAATATGCAAGCACAATCTGAAGACAGAAATTCAGCTAAGAATGGTCAGCCTCGAAGTCAAATCCTTCAGCCAACTGAATAACATGATGCCTGATATTGAAGCCTTTCTGGCGAAATGTCGCCCAGTCATAGCTACCTCAAGTTAGGAGAATGAGCCGACTGAGGGACGACCGAAGAAAAAAGAAATACAGAACACTGACTTCCAAACCTTTGTAAAGCAAAGGCAGAAGGCAAAGGAGGCAGCTTGCTCTTCGTCAGCAGTGTCTGCCAAGCAACAACCCTCTCTGAGGGACAAAATGATGAAACATTATTCCTTCCCCAGGGAGAAGACTCAAATGCTGTTTGGATGGGCTCAGGCATATGGCAAGATCACCCTCCCGGAGCCCAAAAGGCTGAATGATGTCAAATGGAAAGATGACCCTCAATTCTGTCCTTATCACCAATAGAGGGGGCATTCCATTGAGGATTGTTATGTATCCAAAGACATTCTTGAAAGTCTGATCCAAAAGGGTGAAGTACAAATGGGCGAGCACAGGGTGAACCCACCGCGGCCCCATCACATGCCCAGCCTTGGGAGGTCGGTGAATGTGGCCTCATCCCATCAGCTGAAGAACAATATGTCACGAGGGACATCTCAAACCCTTTGAATTATGGCGGAAGCTGAAGAAGAATCAACGTATAAGTGGTGCCCCACTCTAGGGGCAAATGACGAAGCAAATCGGCAGTTGGGCCGACAACATCTCAACCATCGGCGCCTAAACCGACAGCTTTTCGAGCATTGGCACCTACGCCAGCAGGTAAATCTGAAAAGACCCAAAGGTACTCAAGGTACCCAACCACTGGCACCCCAGCCAGTAGCTATCCAATAAAAAAAAATCAATCAAATTGTTCAACCATCGACATCCTTGTCGGCAGCTTTTCAAAGAATATTCAAGCTCTTTAATTATCAGCTTTCATGCTGACAACTTCTTAATTATCAGCTTTCGGGCCGACAGCTCCTCAACCATCGGCGTCCGTGCCGATAGCTTTTTTTTAAGGAAAAAAATTATCAAAGGGGTGTTTGAATCCCTCCCCATCGGCGTCCAGGCCGATAGCTGTTCAAAGATGTTCAAAAAAAGAAGAATAAATAAACGAATAAAATTATTGGCATCGAGTCAATAGCTTTCCAATTATCGGCGTCCATGTCGACAACTTACCAGTCATTGGCATTAAACTAATAAACACTGCATCCATTGACTTTTAAGCCAATAGCTTCCCAATTATCGGCATCTGAGCCGACATCTCTTCAATCATCAGTGTTAAAGCCGACAGCTACTTAATCATCTGCAGTTGAGCTGACAGCTCTCTGACCATTGGTGTCCAAGCCGATAGCAGTCCATCCATTGGCACTTAAGCCAACAACATATCATCATTGGCATCCGAGCCAATATCAATTCACAAGATACTCAACACTACCTGAACATACTCAACCACTGGCATTCGTGCCAGCTTGTGCTTACAAATATTCAAACAAAAAAAAGAACAATTCTTCCCAGGTGGGAAGAACTCGACACTGTCGAGTAGGGGTCTTGGTCGCTCTGGTGCCGCTCTAACAGATCTGGATCTATCCTCTCAAGCTCCACCCGGGCGATCCATGTGTCGTTGGATGAGGGCCGTCCCCTCCATCGCATCAAGTGGTGTTGGTACACTCCACTCCGAGTAGTCGTCACCTGCTCATCTAGTATATGCTCTATTTACTCACGCTGCTATGGTAACAAGGCTAGAGGTGGATGCTCAGGGGTGCGGTCACTCACAAAGGGGGAGACGGCTCAAATGGCTCACTGGGTATCACTGTTGGGTCCCTATACGCGACTAGATCTGAGACGTTGAAAGTGGAGCTGATCCCATAATCCTCCGGCAAGTCTACAACATATGCGTTGGACCCGACTCGCCTCACTACTCGAAAAGGACTGGCACCACGAGCTTGCAACTTCTTCATGGTTCCAGAGGGAAACCGTTCAGGCCTGACCCTGATCATGACGTACTCTCCCTCTTGGAACTCACGATGGTGCTTGTGAGTGTCAGCAAACTCTTTGTAACGTGCATTGCTGGTCTTAATATGACGACAAATGTCATCATGCAGACTCCTGACATATTCGACAAATGACTCAGTGGACTGTGACACTCTAGTATGCACGGGTAGGGGAATAAGATCAACTGGCTTCCTAGGTCGACGACCTGTGACAATTTCGAATGGACTCATACTTGTGGACCTATTGACAGAATCATTAAATGCAAACTCGGCAAGGGGTGACACTAGGTCCCAATCCCCTACGTGATCCCTTACCAAACACCTCAATAGATCTACCAGACTCCTATTGACTACCTCTATCTGACCGTCAGTCTGGGGATGATATGTAGTGGAGAACTTGAGGTGTGTACCTAACATATGCCACAGTGTCTTCTAAAAATAACTAGTGAACCTAACATCCCGGTCAGACACTATGGTGCGGGGTAATCCAAACCTACTCACCACATGAGCTAGAAACAGGCAGGTGACCTGCGAGGCATCTGAAGTCTTCGAATAGGGAATGAAAAGGGCCATCTTAGAAAATCTATCCACAACCACAAAGATAGAATCATACTTTTGGGCCGTGCGTGACAGTCCCAAAATAAAGTCCATACTAATATCCTGCCACGAGGCATCAGGGACAGGTAGAGGCATATAAAGACCAGAACTTTGCTTTCTCATCTTGGCCGTAGGACAAGTACGACACTGGGCCACGACGTGAGCGACATCGCTCTTCAAGCTTGGCCAATTGAAACAGTGCTCCACTGCCTCAATGGTCTTGTTCCGACCAAAGTGGCCGGCTAGACCCTCAGCATGTAGTTCCCATATAAGGAAATCTAGGGCCGAAGTCTGAGGAACACAAAGCCTATTTCCTCGAAATAGGTAACCCTCCTGAAGTGTGTACTCACTACAATCCCTTGAAGGCCCAGCCTGGAGAGTGGTAAAGATTTGACCAAAGTCAGGACAATTTGTGTAAGCCTCTCTCATCTTCTCGAGGCCCACGACCTCGACACTCATGGTGGACAATAAACATGCACGCCGACTCAAGGCATCGACAATGTTATTTTCTATCCCAGCCTTGTGCTTGAGCACAAAGGTGAACTCCAGAAAAGTGAGATGTCCAATGCGTGGGGAGGGCCGCGCCCTCCCCCCTCCATCTCCTTCCCCCTTGAGGCCGCTGGTGGTGTGCAGCTCTCCCATCCTCTCCCTGATGGTTCTCTTGGTGCTCTTCCGTTGGCGTTGCTGTTGGAGTGGGTCCTTCGTCAGACCCTCCCTTGGGTGGTACTTCCACCAACCCTACTCCCTCTACTTGGGACCGTGGCCCCTCTTCATTTGCTCAGATTGTTAAGGGAGCTTTAGCCCCCCCGGTTCTCCCTATTGCTATACATCCTCCTGCACGTACCGACAAGGGAGACCCTGCGGCTTTCTTTTCTTTGGCTGAAGTTGACACATCTTGCAAGCCATTGGAGTATGCCATTGTTGCATACACTCCTCATGGTCGGCCTCCATTCCCTGCTACTCGTGCTCATCTTGCTCAGCGGTTCAACTTTCAGCAAGATTTTGCCTTGAGCACCTTGGGTAATCGTTACCTTCTTATGCGTTTCTCATGCAGAGAAGAGAGAGAGTAGCATTAATTATATAATAAAGAGATAGGGGGAGAGAGAGACGGACAGAGAGAGAAGGGGAGGGAGCATTTATTAGGAGGAGGGGGTATTGATTACCTTGGGTCACGAGGTTAATCCACCTCCAGGGGTGGGTTTTAAAACCCATGAATAACCCAAGGTTAGCCCTTAGTCTAACCTGCTTTAGTCACAATGGCAAACAAAGCACCAAAAAGGTTAGCCCTGGGCTAACTCCCGGTTAACCCAAGGCAAACTCGTTTTCAAAGCGGGGCTAAGAGATTTGGAATCTAGTAGGAGCTCTCCTATGCACGAATAGGGGTGGAAGAGATGAAATATTACTCCAAAACATGTTACGATGCGTGCAATGTAGAGTGGACATATGAGAATGTCGAATAGCTTTTCCTTGAACCGGAATATCATGAACTGTAGGAATGCAGGCTCTGGGAGATTCTTTATCCCATAATGCTAAAGGATGTTCAATGCAACACTTTTGAAGTTTAGCAGTAATAGCTGCGAGTGAAGAGAAATAGGGTTGGGAGCTAGGAGCTAACAGATTTAGCTGCTTAATCAATGCATATATTTCTCTTTTCTCTTGCTGCTTTTCTTGATATTTGAGAAGCTGAGTAATAGAAAGCTGTTCTGCTCTCATATGGTGATGCTGACCTTTTAAATGTTGAGAAAGCCGTGGAACAATCTCTTTTTGCTGGTTAATGGTTAATACTACCATATCTGCGGATACTGTATAAGGACTAAACTGATCAAGGGTAACACAACCTATACCCATGTCATATCCTCCATCATCAATCTGAAAGAAGTCTAATAAGACTACTTGTTTCCCAATTTTAACCGGCATTTGTAAAGCAAAATGTGAAACTTTTCTGTTTCCGTTCATCGTTTCTACATCTCCTCCCTGAGGGTAATAAAGTCAGGTGGTAAGTAGGGTTTTCTTACACCAATTTATGTTTGCTCCTGTGTCTACAAAAACTTGATATTTTTTCCATTTTTCATATCCATCGGTAGCAACAGAGGCTGGTATCAGAATGCTAGTAGAGACTTTAATAAGTTTCTTGATTCTTAATAATTGCGGCTCAGATAAAGAATACTTTGGCATAGGTATACTTATCTGAGGAATTAACTTCTGCTTATACTCTCTGTTACTTGTGCTTGCTTCTGGTTCTGGTTCCTTGTTGTAAGTTGCTGCAGTTGGAGGCTGTAAACACAAATCTGAATAGCAAAACGGATTAATAAAATCTGGTTCACTTTCTGAAGACGAAAGTGTTATCGAGGCAATCTCAATATCTACATTTTCTGGCTGTGTTTCCTGTTCTTCTTCCTTTTCCTCACTTTCTGATTCCGTAACGGCAGGGTTTAGTTTAGCCATCTGAATACTATATTGGTTAGCGTCCTCGCTGCTGGAAGAAGTATCTGAAGCAGCTAGTTTAAACAGAGGTTCTTCTTCTTGTATAGCGAGCATAAATTACTCTGGTGTTTCTATTAAATCCCATTCTGGATTTTCTGTATCCATATACAGAGCTCGAATATGTTTCAGAGCTTTTGTGGGATTATTTTTAGCATAATGTCCCTTTTGTTTACAAGCAAAACATTCATCAGTCTTAGCTCTTTGAATACTTCTGCTATTCTTTCGTCTTAAGCATCTATAGGGTTTAAATCTTTTTGCAGTAGTTCTCTTGAATCTATATGGCTGAGCTGTTTTTCTGTTGCCTGTTTGGACCTTGGACCACTGCTTTTTGCTTCTTACCTTTTGCTGTCTTAGTGGTAAATTGAAAGACTCAGCTCCTTCTATTTGTGAACAGGCTTGCTGTGAAATCGAAGGAAAGGTCTTCTGAGCTTTCATGTTATAACATAACTGATCCAAATCTGCATTGAAATCGTTGCAGAGTCTTTTCCTCTTCCGTGACTTCGAGAGATCGGAGGCCTTCCCCCTCCTCTCCCCGCTATGCTGTGCCGACGACATCTCCCTCCGATGACATGCCAGGGTTCTCTCGACTTGGAGATGGTAAAACCCTCACTGAGAAGTGCAAAATTAACTCAATGTTCGTATCAACTCTAAACTTTCACAGGGTATTTTTGTTCATTTACTGATACTTCCTAAATTTTAATTTAATAACATTGATAAAACTCCATAAAGAGGGGGCGCCCCCTTGACTTCCAAGGAGGGAATATGGACTTTTTTTTTCCATTTGTCCCCTTGAATGGTCAAGATTCTAGAAGCCCACCTTGGACCTTTGACCAGCCCCACATGGGCCCTTGAGCCTAGGTGGACCAATGGGGAAGAAGGTGGGGGCCCCTGCTGGACCTACTGGATTTTTACAAATAAACCCAAAGACTTCTAAGGACTAACAAATTGGCTTATAAAGTGTTACAATTGCAAACCCATTTTTCCAAGGATATAAAAGTAAACAAAAGGACACAAATATAAATAAAAAAATATTAGTGCTTCGATGTCCCATCAATTCTCCCCGAGTGGGAAGAACTCGACCTCGTCAAGTAAGAGAGTGTGGTTGCTGCGGATTTGACACACTAGGAAGCGCGGAGTGTGCTCCCCTCCAAGTAGTCGTCATCTACTCATCCCGTATATATCCCATATGCTCACATTGCTGTAGGAATGTGGCTGGTGGTGGACACTCCGGGGTGGGGTCACTCTCAAAGGGGGGAGATGGCTCAATGACTCACTAGGAATCACCGTTGGTCCCTATATGTGATTAGATCCGAGACTTGAATGTAGAGCTGATCCCAAACTCTAGCAAGTCTAAAACGTACGCATGGAATCCGACTTGCCTCACACTCGAAAGGGATTGACATCGCGAGCTGACATGAGATGGACTGGACTCGACACGTGCAGACTCTCACATACTGTCCAAAATAAAGACTCACACATGGTCCTAGACAAACCTACTGTTAGTCCGACCCATACATATGCATTGGTGGACCAGGACATCCGAATGTGTGCCATGCATACACAAGACGCAACCTAATGTCGGTAGAATCATGGACTCCTAGACATCCTAAAATGCACCATGCATGCAAGGACATCCTATTGGACTGGGGAGGTTTGAGAGGTTTGGGTGGGTCAGGAGAGCCAAATTCTCTTTCTTCACTACCTCTATATGATGGTAAGGCATGCCACTCTCCCCAATCAACAGGCTCTTGGCTATGCGGAGGTGGACTGGACAGTGGGGTAGGGGTGTGATAGTGAACTCCTCAGAAGAAGTGGTGTGAATATGATAGATCGGGAGATTCACTAGTGAATGGTCGAAAGGATCAAAGAATGTATGACCCTATGAGATGGGCTCCCTCATGAGATGGTCCCATGTTTGAAATTCTAGAAGGTGTAAATGCTCACCTTCATGCACTAGGGTATAGGGGACGGTGGTCTCATATAGAAGGCATGGTTCCTCCCTTGGGATAAAGGGAATGAAGTTGTGCTCGGCCGGCATGGGGAGGAATAAAAGAACCTTCGTGGTAATATGATCCACGGTGCACATGGAGGTAATGGACCCTAAGGCAGGGTGGGTGAATCTATGACTTGTGGGTTGGTCGAAGCCTAGGGCCAACATATACGTCAACTCCATTTGTGAGTCTAATCCCATAATAAGATCATCTAATGTATCAACATGGTGACTAGACTGAAATGTGGTATGGAATGAGTTGACGGGCACTAAAGGTAGTGGAGGGTCCATGGATGGATAGAACAGTGTCCTAGGGACCATGCCTCTCTTGAGCCAGCTAAGTAGCAACTCATCTATGAATAGCTTCCCCGTTAGAGGTAGGGTGGCTCCGACTGAGATGGCTCCGAAGAAAGCTCGGAAGTAGGTGGCAAAGGAGCTCTAGGGGAAGGGTTCCCCGACTGGGGTGAGAGAGGCCATGGGCAGGCTATCCGACTGACTTGGGACTCGACTGATAGGTAGATGCTTTCCGAAGAGCAGCATTAAACCTTGACTCTAAAGGCTCAACCTATAGAGTGACCATATAAGAATACGCCAGAGTGGTCACGTCGCAGTAAAGCAATTCAAACTGGAAGTGAAGCCACAAACCTCTCCGGAACTCAAGTGCGATCGTGGTGCTCTTCTCTCCAATTCCATATCGCAACCGATCCTCTCCAACTCCATATCGCAACCGATACTCATCGAAGTCCCTAATGTACTCAATCACGGACTTTTTGCCTTGGACGGGTCTGATCGGGGCTTTCTCTTGCATTGGGACTTGGGCGTAGGGGTTGGCCATAGTTGCAAAGCGATGGGAATTGGATTCCCCTAAGGTAGAAAAGATGGCCTCGGCTCCCCAATTGGTGAGGCCGAAGGCCGAATCAGGAAAAACCCAGAATCCCAGATACAGGTCCAGCACGCACCGAAAACTACTCAATGTCCTAGACCGGGACTCTAAAGCTTCGAACTAAACACCCCAGAGGCGGTGCATTACAACTAAAGCATTACGGGAGGGCAAGCAGTTGTCCGAATCACCACGAAGCCCAGGCAAAACCCCTTGATACTTAAATCGGCGCGCCCCTTGCCTTACCCTAAATCGGCGTGCCTCCCCTTCATCTCTAAACCACTCCCCCTTTTTGTAGCTTGAGCTGACATGCGCCCCTATTCACCCATTAAACTGGCGCCCCCCGTGCCTTACCCTAAACTGACGTGCCTCCCCTTCATCTCTAAATCGGCATCCCCCCCTCTTGAAGCTTAACCGGCGCGCCCCTATTCGCCCACTAAATCGACACGCTCTTCCACTTGTCTAAACCAGTGTGCTTTCGAAAAAAACAACAATAAACCAAATAAAAAATATGATACTAATCAATAAAATAAACCACCCACATGTGAGTAAACAATGAAATTTAACAATCAGAATGAGGATAATAAATAAAAAAAATCAAATAACCTCACATACCTCGGGACCCTCGCTCCTCTGGACTGTGTGTGAAGTGAAGAGCAATGTTGCCCCACCGAATTGGATGTGGATCTCAGGAGCCCACCCGGTATGGCCATGATCCAAAGTCACCTCGGGCCAACAATTCATTAACTTGACCCATCTCTGTTGGGATCCAATCCCGCATCTGCATTAAACTTGCTGCATATGCGGTAGACATTTATACGGTTTCATTGCCGTCCTTTTTACTACAAATGCAGACTTCTGTCCGAACAAGAAATGGTCTACAAGCGACTGACATATGTGAATTTATGAATGTTTGTACCCCAATGTGGGGTTTGTTCAAACGCAACTCAAGAGTTCATTCTCTCATTTCGTTATTATGAATTTCAAGCTATAGGGCCCATTTTCTCGGTGATTAATCAAGGGTTTTTCCCTCTTCGAGGGGATGTAATTAACGTCGTGACCTTTATGGTACAATGGGTTCTTTGTCCCGACATGACACACACAATCGTCTGACTAGTCAGATCGAGCGCACCATGGGCTTCCTCAAAGCCCAAATAAATTGTTACCTTGGTGACTGGGACGCTCTCGCACTCAATAAATCGTACAAATGAATAAAGAGACGAACTAAAGAACGAAAAGACGAAGTGCCCCCGAAAGTGCGTCCACAAGTCTGGCACACCCGATGGGACTAGACCACCCTTCATCTCTTCATCGGGATTAGGGGCCCTATGGCCTCCTCATGAAATTCTAAACTATTTCACTTATAATTGCAGGTTATACTTTGACGACTATAATGGCTATTTCATTCGGACCACTAGTCATCGCAAGCCATATCAGGGAAGGCTACCTAGCGGTTCCAGTGCAGTTTGGGAGCTTCCCTCCTGTGGTAGGCTTCCCCAACTTCTTTGGAGTAGTCTTCGTCAACCTGTTGGAGATTGAGGGGCCCGAGCCCATTGAAGTCCACATTCCCGTCACGTGAACCTCAACTATCGAACCTGCCACTGAGGGATAGTCAGCGACTATTGCTGACCGCGTGGTGGTGAAGACCGTAGGCTGCTTTGTCCACCATGTCCATCTCAACACGGACCTCACCAATAAGCAAGCGGCGTCCCGCCGAAGAAGGAACCAGAGGAATGCTACTACCGCTACCTCAAGAGGCCGGATATCTAACATCAAAAAATCAGTGCTGATCGGCGGCATCAGAATCAATCTTAATGGCCGAAGAGCCAAAGTGATCCCTGAGCGGATCGTGCCAAATATCCTTGTGCACAACTCATTCCAAGCATTAGGGAGAATAGAATAGAAGAATACTAAAATCGTCCATTGATCGAAGAGTGAGCCGGCCCCAGGGCCATGCAAGACCAAGCAAGCTTGGGTGCCCAAGTCAACACGAGGCCCAATGGCAACTCAGTCGCAGTCTGCCAGGATCGACAAGCCTAGGGGGGAGACAAAGAAAGGAAGGGAGGAAGATCCTCCGGTTCACAGGTAGCGGGTTGCTACTTGTGGGTTCCCTCCTGGTTTGGAGGAAGAGAATTCACCAGACGAAACCTAGATCTGTGCCACTAAAGATCCGCTAAACTACGGACGTTACAGTCTCTCCCCCCTAAAAAGAATTTCGTCCTCGAAATTAGACAAAGAACAAGGAGGAAACTGACAACGTCACACCCTACTGACCGAGAAACAAATTGAATGGAACAGAGATCGATACCTTGAAAATAGAAGGCTGACTTTCTGCATGACATGAAGTAGTGTCGCTTGAGACGACAGTCCACCACGACACCATAAAGTTCTAGCCAATCCATACCAAGAATAGCGTCATAGTCGGCTAACTGTAATGCGTAAAGTCTTACTGGCAGTTTCCAACCACTGACCATAACCGGAGAATTTTTCAAGCATAAAGGAGTAGATATGAAATCGCCAGACGACAACTCCACGAGCATCTCACAGGGAACTTCATTCACCGGCTTCTCGATACGGGCGATAAAATCTTCGGAGATAAACGAATGCGTCACACCTGGATCGAAAAGGACATGTGCTATGCGATCATAAATCAAAACTGTACATTCGATCAGATTAGACGCCAACGCATCTGCACGAGTGATATGCGCAACTCTGGCTCTCGGCGGACGACTGCTGAGAAGGTGTAGGAACTGGCGGTTGAAAAGGTTGAGATGGCTGAGGTGGCGGCGAAAGATGGAACTGTGGCTGCTGCGACTGCGAAGTCATCGAGAACTGCACCGTCTGCTGCCTCAACAGATAGTTACGAAAAATGTGCCCCGGCTGATCACAACGATAGCACACAACCGGCAAAGAGCACGGCACTCCCGGATGACTGCCACCACAACAAGAACATAACCTCGGCTGAAAAGCAATGAAATTTGAACGCGGTCGAACAAACGAACCAGATTGCTGACTCAGATCAGTAAACGATGACTGATCGAACCTCTTCCTCTTCTTCTTCTTGTGACGAAAGCCTCTGCCATGAGATTGTTGGAAGGAAGCACTATCAGCAGGAGAGAAAGCGGGAGAAACTCCTGAAGCAGATGGCTGGTGGGATGATTGATGCTGCACAGTCGACGGCACCATCCCAGTCTAAGCAAAACCTCGAGTCCTCGCCAACTCTAACTCCAATGCGATAGCGGCTTGATAAGCAGAATCCAGCTCAGCAACACGTGTAGCAAATAGCGACAGGCTCAATTCTGCTCTCAGTCCGCGCAGAAACTGCTGAGTCCTCACAATCTCATCGGCAAAAATATGAGGTGCATACTGGCCCAACTCGATGAATTTATCACGATATTACAGCACCGACATCTCGCCCTGTGTCAGCTCCAGAAACTGGTACATATTGGCTAACTTCAGGCAGGCTGGAGTATAAACATGCTCAAACGTAGTAACAAACTCAGCCCATGTGATCTGTCGAAGCGGACGAGAACGGAAGGCGACATCCCATTCCGAGGTCCACCACGTGTGTGCTGTACCGTGCAGCTGATAAGAGGCTAGCATAACCCGTTCATCCTCGGTGCACTCCATGCATTGGAAGACGCACTCGATAGCATCCAACCACTCCCTCGCTGTCTCGGGATCCGATTGACCCTCGAAAGTCGGTGGATGGAATAGCAGGAATTCTTTCAGTGCCCGTCCATGACTACCGGGTAGCTCCGTAGGTAGAATAGGAGCAGGTGCAGCCTGGGTAGGAACCGGTACAGCAGGAGCAGGTGAAACACTAGCCTCATTCCGAGGAATTGGGGCTCTTCGCCTTCGAGGCGGCATCTTGAATCTAGGGAAACACGACAACGAAAAACACATTAGCAGCGCAAGAAACACCCTAAGCCAGCGACGAACGACTCAAAAGGGACCTACTCTGGATTAAAGCGGATTTCAATTCCTGATATAATTCCCCAACTCTGCTCTGATACCAACTGTAATGACCCAGAGTCCATGGCACCGATAACTCAGTACAAGTACCGAATTACCACTACCATGAACTGGGAACGCCACTCAGGAGGCTGATGAGGCCCCCGAAGGGTTAGTGGGATTTGTTGAGGGATTGCATTAGAAATTAGAATTCGCAGGCACGTATTGTTAATTTTTCGCAACGATTAATTAAAATAAGGTGGAAGTAATTTAAAATATCAGAGTGGTAGATATATAAACTAGTCCAGATTTACGACATCTAAGGGTCAATTTTCCAGATAGGCATAACCTATCCTTCTGACTGAACCTTTTTATATAGCACTGAATGATTGATCACAATGCAAGTAAAGGATGAATGAATTTCAGAACAATTCTCAGTAAAGATAATTTATAAAGAGCTATCACAATCCAAGTTCATATACCAGTCAGTCATCCAGATTTGGTACTCGACGGAGGTTTGATCTGAGATCTCCTCACGCAAGAGGTGGCATTCCTGATAGGCTTAACCTATCTTTCCAGCCATGCCTTTCTATATACCTATTGGATGAAGAACTTAGGCACATATAACAGATGAATATATCAGACAAATTAATCACTAGCAGCAAATGCTCCCATGCATTCATCTAATCGCAGAGCAAAAGATATATGCAATCACACAGAAGACAGATCAGTTTTTAGGTGGTTCGATCTCGAGCTTGAGATCTACATCCACCCCTTACTCAACTGAGCAAGGCTTCCGCTGCCAAACAGCTTGAGTCTGCTGATCCACAGCTTTGGAGATAAAATCCCTACAACCAGCTGAACCTCACAGCTTGCTATCCGAGGATCACACCTCGTCGCTAAGCACCACAGCTTGCTCCGCTGATACACAACTTACAGAGAATTAAAAAGGAAAAACTTAAGAACAAATGAAAATGATGACAATAAGAAAAATGTAGCTCCACTAGAGTGATCTGACTCTAGATCTGATCCAGAAGTCAGGACAGAACTTAACCACTCAATCTCACCTCTCTCTCAAACTGACTCATGACACTCTATTTTTTCCCTTTCTCTCTGCAATGGGCTCTTTGACTCTTCAGACTCTTCTCGCTCTCTCTTGCTCTTTTCTCCTCTTCTTCTGATCTACTCTGATCTTCTTCTTCTCTTCTCCTGATCTGCTCTGATCTCTTTGCTTCTTCACTTCGTTATGCTTGAACTAGAGTGCTGGATTGCCTTTTATAGAGTATGAGTCCTATGGTCCCACGAGCTCTTGATTTGGGCACGTGGAGATCACGTTCCCGCACATTTCGAGAGTCCACGTGTCAGGAGCACAAGATACGACGATCCATGTGACAAGATTTCAGATAAGCTTTCCACCTTGGATCACGTGTCATTAATCAGCTTCACTTAAGTTCCACGTGAGAGTGATGGGATCAGCCTTTATGTAACCCAGGTGTTCGACCATGGATCTGGGTTGTCAAGATAAAAGATAATGAGGTATTAGTTATGAAGCAAATGATAAGCATAAACACAAGTTCAATCTTAATTGTTTCAATAGATTCAGACATATTAAATGAATGCACACATTTCTGCAGAAGCATCGATGCATATATGAGATGCATCAGCCTGTATGACTAACCCATGCAACATGTTTGAATAAAAGCATCAACCTCTAATGTAACACAGGAAGACCTTAATGAAGGTGCATCGACCTGTCTTTATAGTGAATACACAAGGTGCATCGACCTTGATAAAGATGACTTCTATTGCACTGATTTTATGCTGCAGAGGCTAACAGACTTGCATCGACCTTTCCAATACATGCATCGACCTTTTGCTGTAGTCATTAGGTCACTAGCATCGACCTTACTCCAACCGCTAGGTTGCTAACATCAACCTGTGTACAAGGTGCACTGACCTTATAGCACGAGTTGTGAACAAGGTGCATGAGGTGCATCGACCTGAATAGTGTGTACTATGTTCAATGTGCACCAACCTGACTGTGCATTCTGTGTATAAGGTTGTTGTACCCAGACTATTTCCCAATAAAAGGATAAGAAATAAGGGTTCGGGCATTTCCCCAAACACCTTCCACGCATGGGCTACTGTTGACAGATGAAATATGAGTAAGAGCAAGATGAGGCCAAAGGAAAGATTAAGCCAGAAATGAAGATTCCAAGGACTCTTACGGAGTCAGAACTGAAGAAGAGCCGTTACTACCAACACCGTATCCAGCTGAAGCCCCTTTATGGCCAGGCTGCTGTCTGGCATTACCGTCATCCTGACGACATTGCTGATTAAACCCTATCAACCCCTGTACAGTCAACCGACTGATGAGACCAGTCTTTTGAAGATTCTGACGGACGTGAGAAGCCAAACAAATACCAAAGCATGTGTGGCAGTCAACACAGGCAATGAGACAATGGCTGTATGCTGACATATGACTTTATGCAGATCTGGAGCTTCCTATACCTCCCTGGCTTAGGACGAGGGATGGAGGTACACCCGAAGAGGATCCCCATCGCAAGACAATGGGTAGTTTCCAGAGACATGGGATCAATCCGACGACTGACCTAGGCAATCCAGGATGACATCGACTCATTCCCTTATGCATCGGTAAACTTCTAAACTCAAATCCTTCTATATGCTTCTAAATGCTTCTTATGCTGACCTGGACTCGATTGCCCTTTTCAGGTGCGCTAGACACCGTATCGGGATGAGGGACATGACGGATAGCCATGGGTAGAGGTAGCCCTGGCTTACGGAGGGTGAGAGATCTGGCTGCACTACCTCAACATCATTGAGCCACTGCACCATCGACTAATCATGAGGACGCGGGGAGTTCATCAGCCCAATGTGGAGTTCCCTGCTAGAGACGATGAGCGCTACGGGAGGTCCTCGAAGGGACTTAGCGGTGACGTCGACTGGAGCGTTCGAGTAGCCGACTAGGTTCGGGACTGGACGCGGAGGGGTCAGGTAGTGAAGACCCGAGCTGACAGCAATGGGGCCTACCTGAAGGCCTACGCCCGATGATACGAAGATCAAATTTTTCGCGGCGTCTGACGACTGGTATGAACTTCTAAACTCATGCTCTTTCTATTTGAAATTATTCCTATATGCACTTGACATTGTGACTTGCTATATGTAGCTAGACCTGTAGGGTAGGATAGCGGAGCTACAGGGACTCCTCCACGCTACGATTCAGCAGAGGGACGAGTACCAGGCAGCGCTGGAACTTCTGGTAAGCTTAACTAAACCTTAGACTTAATTCATGCTTATGATTATGCTTATGCTTTGTTGACTATCCTAGGCTAAAATGCAGCGAGCCGAGGGAGTGCAACGGGTGGGACCGGATGCGCCATCCTCCTCATCACAACCTGCAGGAGGCAGGGCTGAGCGGGATGCTGACTTTGCTCGGGCAGTGGCCCAGGCTGAGGAGGCTGAGGCTACTTTTGCGGAGAGGGTAAGCAAACCCAAACCCAAGTTCCTTAGACTTTAGATGCTTTATGGATGCGAATGCCTTGACTAACTATGCTGAGTGCTCATGCAGGCGAGAGAGCTTACTATAGTAGTGGCCAAGGCAAAGTGAGCCAGAGTAGGGACAAAGCGCACGAGGGCAGAGGCAGAGCGTGCCAGAGTGGAGGCAGATCATCTCCAGGGAGAAGCAGAGCATCTCCAGGCAGAGGCAGCGAAGGTGACCCACCTTCGTGTGGAGGTGGCACAACTGAGCACAGGAGCTGCTCATCGCGGCAGAGGAGAGGAGACAGAGCGACTGAGAGCAGATGTCACACAGCTGAGAAGCGAGTGAGACCAGTCCCGAGTGCAAGCCATTGAGATGAGGGGAGTGATAGCGGGCTTGAAGGATGCCCTCCGACTTCTGGGGAAGAGGTCGGATGCCAGCAGGAGCCAGGGTGTCGCGCCGAGCAGCGGGTTCCGAGGCTACTTTACCAGTTCTTCTGACTACCAGAGGAACGAGGGGGAGGAGCGACGTCATCACCGAAAGGAGGAGAGTAGTGCTATGGAGCCTCCAGTGAAGCGGCACGAGGGCTCAGGTGACAGCGGGGGTGCAGGGTAGGGACCGGCGGAGTGACTTGTACTTTTCCTTTCTTCTTCTTTTGATGGACACTCGTACATGACTTTTGTTAGCGGAATGAAATGAAAATCTTTTTGTTGTTTATGTTTGATGTTTAAAGTGCAAATGCTAACTCACTGACCACTACTCTAAGACTGACAGAGACAGGGAGAGCGGGAGAGACAGGACTGATGGTTAGAAGAAAATAGCCAAAATCAGGAAAAAACTGACAAACGGTCGCCGGAGGGAGACAAACGGCCTAATCTAGGACCGTTAAGGGATGAGGGGAAGGCGGTGGATGGAGGGCTAAAACGGTCTAATAATAGACTACTTGAGGGATATTAGCGATCTTACGAAAGACCGCCAGTGCAGAAACCCTGTGGATTCCAAGTGGGACTCTTCCGTGAGAGTCCTAACCTGAGGATAGGAGTCCTTAATCTGCACTAGAACTCAACCAAACTTGAATTGGGGCTAGCCAACCCAAATCCTAATGCAAAAATGTAACTTGGTCTAGTGGCACTCCGCCCTGGCCGAGCTCTCCAAAATATACATACCCAGCTCAAACCAATCCCGAAGCCGTTGGCCAGCAATTGCAAAAGCCTCCCCAATATACACCAATCCCAAGGTTCCTTGAGAACCCCATATAGTCCCACTGGGCTACCACTATACATGCATTGCCATGTCGGACCTTACATCCACATTGGTGCATAAACCATTTCCTTTGCATTGGTGCTATCCCCGCGCCAGCGAACATACATCTTTTGGTAAAAGGCTCCGTGCCCTAGCCGACACTTATATACACCACCATGTTAGACCTTACATCCACATTGGTGTATAAACCATTCCCTTTGTGTTGGCGTTATCCCCGTTCCTGTAAATATGCATCTTTTGATGAAAGGCTTCACGCCTAAGCCTGATATTTACACATCATCGCCATTACGGACCCTACGTCCAAATCGGTGCATAAATCCTTTCCTTGCATTGGCATTACCTTCTTGCCAATGAATATACCCTTTTTCGGCGTAAGGCTTCGTGCCCTAGCCGATATCTACACATCATCGCCATTATGGACTTTACATCTAAATCGGTGCATAAATCCTTTCCTTGCATTGGCATTACCTTCTTGCCAATGAATATACCCTTTTCTGGCGCACGGCTTCGTGCCCGAGCCGATATCTATACATCATTGCCATTACAGACTTTACATCTGAATCGGTGCATAAATCCTTTCCTTACATTGGCATTACCTTCTTGCCAATGAATATACATTTCTGGCACAAGGCTTCATGCCCTAGCCGATATCTACACATCATCGCCATTATAGACTTTACGTCTGAATCGGCACATAAATCCTTTCCTTGCATTGGCATTACCTTCTTGCCAATGAACATACACTTTTTCGGTGCAAGGCTTCATGCCCTAGCCAATATCTACACATCATCGCCATTACGGACCTTACGTCCAAATCGGTGGATAAATCCTTTCCTTGCATTGGCATTACCTTCTTACCAATGAATGTACCCTTCTCCGGTGCAAGGCTTCATGCCCTAGTTGATGTCCACACATTATCTCCATTCTGGACCTTACGTTTGAATCGGCACATAAACTCTTTTTTTGCATTGGCATTATCTTCTTGTCAATGAATATACCCTTTTCCGATGCAAGGCTTCGTGCCCTAGCAGATACCTACACATTATCGCCATTGCGGACCTTACGTCCGAATCAATGCATAAAATCTTTTCCTTGCGTTCGCATTAGCCTCTTGCCGATGAATGAACCTTGTCCGGCACAATTCGTGCAAGTCCCACTGAAAATCTCCTTTTCATATACTATTAACTTGGACCTTCCATTCTTGTTAATGATTAAACTTACCTTTGCTTTGCCATTTAGCCAATGCGGATGAACAAACCAACACTGACCTTCATCACCATCGGCGGGATCGGTGAACATACCGTTAACTTGGACCTTTCATCCTCGGTAATGATTAAACCTACCTTTGCTTTAGCATTTAGCCAATGCCGATGAACAAACCAACACTAATCCTCTTCACTATCGATGAAATCGATGGATATAACGTTAACTTGGACCCTTCATCCCCGTTAATGAATAAAACCTACCTTTATTTCGACATTTAGCCAATGCCGATGAACAAACCAACACTAACCCTTATCATCATCGGCAAGATCAGTGAATACAACATTAACATGGACCTTTCATCCACGTTAATGACCAAACCTACTTTCGCTTCAGCATTTAGCCAATGTCGATGAACAAACCGACGCTGATCCTCATCATCATTGGTGAGATCGGTGAATATCCCATTAACTTGGACCTTTCATACTCATTAATGAATAAACCTATCTTTAATTTGGCATTTAGCTAATGCCGATGAACAAACCATCATTGAAAACTAAACTCATCTTCACTTTGGCATTAGTCCGATAAGAGTAATCAGACCAAACCATCGCCAGACACCTCGTCAAGAAATGGCAAATATGTTTACTAAAAAAAATGAGGCTTAAAATAGAGGTTCCTCGCCAGACTTGGCCAGACATCCTGGACAAGGGCAAAAATTGTTGTAACCCGGCCGCGATAAAAACCTGAAAGGGCACTGCGGACAAAATTAGGTATCCCGCCACCGCCTCGTATCCAAGAGATGTGCCTCAAGCAGCACATTCCCCAGTGGTAGAGCTCCGCGCAGCAGAGGTATTTCCAGCATCTCTGGACACCCTCGCAAGTCCGGGGGCAACCCCCATTTTCCCAAAAAGACACTAGAGGTCTCGGCTATGACCAAGACCCGGACTTCTGTGTCTACCATGCGGTCCATGTCATGGGACCAACCCAACCAGCCGCTGACCTAGTTGTCGCCAACACCAAGTTCGACAGCTCGGGAGATGAGGGATGATGTGGGATGAAACGTAGACTCGACGCCAAGTTGGATATGCAACCTGAGACTCTAGTAAGCTCATGTTCATCCCTTAATGAGGGAAGCGTCGGACTTGCACGGTTGAGAAATCGATAGTGAGCTAGGGTGGTCAAACTCACTCTCGTGCCTGGGTCGGGTCACGGGATGGGTCTCGCTCTCTCTCTCGCAGCGGTGATTGATTTGATTGACAAGCTAGGATCCTAACACATGCTCTCTAGCAGTGACAGTAAGAACTTATACTAAGAAAGCACGCAACTACGACTACAAGAGGGTGACGATTGTACCTCCACGCTCGAGACGTGGGGAAGACGTCTCGGCCAAGATGGTAACTCCCAGTACAATAGTAATAATTAATTACAGTAGTGAAAATAATAGCCCACTCCACGCAGAGAGGTAATAGGCTACACACGACTCCGGAAGCACCGAGCTTGGATTGGAGGGTTGCACTTTGATGGGTCACGGGCGGCTACAGGTGGCGGCTCTAGCTCGGCAACGTACTGGTCGGCAGGACAGCACTCACGGGTGTACAAAGAAGCTACATCCTCTGGAAGGCTTCTGGAGGCGGAGGACCACCGGGACGATGGCAGCAGGTCCTAAGATGATGCGGACTCGATGCCAATTTGAGATGCACACCTAGGAATCTAGCAAGCTTATGTTCATCCCTTAATGAGGGAAGCGTTGGACCTGCACGGTTGAGAAATCGGCAGTGAGTCAAGGGTGGTCAAACTCACTCTCGTGCCCGGGCCTGGTCACCTATATCCACCAAACCCATTCTCGATACACCTACACCCGGTTCTCCTAGCCCTTTCAAGTCATTTGATGTGGGACGGACACGCGACCTGGGACTCTAGCTCACTGTTCGTCCTTAACGAGGGAAGCGTTGGATCGTGCGTGGTTGAGAAATCGGCAAGAGTCGGGTAGTCGGCTCTTCCATGCTCGGATCGAGTCACGAGATGGGTCTCGCTCTCTTTCTCGCAGTAGTGATAATATATGATATCGAGCTAATAATCCTATCACATGCTCTCTAGCAGCGGCATGCAGAAATATATGAAATAAAGTAAATACCGAGAGAGGAGTGGACACGATATCTCCACGCTCCGGGCGTGGGGAAGATGATCTTGGCCAAGTGCGGTAACTCCCGGTAACAAAATATTACAATAATTATAGAAGTTAATTTTGCTACCCACTCCACGCAGGGAGGTAAAGGGCTACACAAGTAGGTCGGGAGGACCAATCTAGGGTTGACGGGTAGCACTTTGATCACCCCGTTGGCGCGGTTCGGTTGACGTGAGCTACTAGTTATGGGGCCCACGTGTCGGTCAGTGGGTCCGAGTGGGCCCGGAGTGATACTGCTATGACGGTGGCTCCTGGAGAGGCGCTCCCTGGGATGACGGCACGCTGGTTCACCTCGTGGAAGGCGAGGCGGTGGCCGGGCGGTCGTTGCGGTTTGTTGTCCAAGGACCTGCAGTCATATTTTTGCAGTGCGCGACCCGGCAAAAATGCTTGCTGCGACCAACTCTGATGTCAGATCGGCACAAAACTAGCGCCGTTGGAAAGACCTCTCAGAGATCTTCAACCAAGAACTGGGGCAAGAAATTTAAGGACTTTGTATTTTTCGTGGAGGATTTTATAAGGGACGGACTGACAGACTCAGAAAACTCAGGACAGATTAGAGTTTTCCTGATAACATGTGTTGACCGACACTCAAACCTCAGATATGGAAGTTTATCTCTTCACAAAAATTGTAGAGGGATGAGTAAGGAAGACAAGGGTATTCTTTATTTAAACTTTTATGGAGATTTAGATTTTATGGAGGTTTTATAGTGGACAGGGGTCGGATCTGAACTACATAGGACTAGTCTATGCCCCGGAAGATCTCCTCGAGAGGAAGAATCCCGACATAGAGAAAGTTTGCCATATCGCGTAGTCGGTTCTCCTGTCCCTCGAGGCGCTCCAGCTCGGTCGATACGGAGGCTACCTCAGCCTCAGCAATGGCCAATCCTCAGTTTCCTTGGCACTGGTTACCTCAGCTTTGGCAAGATCAGACTCAGCCTTAGCAAGCTAGCCCTTCAGCTTCTCTATCCTACTCTCCAAGGCATGGATGCTACCACGGCACTCGTCCAGGGCTCTCTAGTGCTGCCCTTGGTTCCCCTTCCGCATCTCCAGGGCCCGCAGATATTCGTCCCTCTAGGCATTAATGGCTTCAACTTCAGTGGGGCCCTGCGTCTCGAGGAATTCACGGTGATTTACGTACTTCAACAACAGGAGGACCTATCATGACCATTCCTCCAACGGGTAACTGATCATCTGCAGGGCCCTGGTGAGCTGCATGACCATGGTATGTACCCCCCAATACGTGAGGGAGGGATCAGAAAACATCATGGCCCATAGTGTCAGTAGGGTCTGGCAGACCGGCAACTCCGAGGTAGTATGGCCCATTGAAGGTACGATCGGTGGGTTGAATTCGATGGCACTGTCCACGGCTGCCCACAATTCGGTGTCCACCACAGCCGACGAAGATGGGAGAGCCAAAGCCAAGCTGCTGTGCCCTTCCACATCAGAAGATAACTCCTGGCCCACCATCGCCAGGGAGAAGGTGAGACCACGGCAGGATCACATGACGTCGCTATCATCAGGGGTTGCCCCACCTCCACCATCGGAGTAGGGTCGGGACACGTTGCTGCTTCCTACACCCTCGGATCTGGGGCTATAGCCTCGGCCGAAGAGCATATGGCCACCAAGACTAGGTCAGGTATCCTGACAGATATATCTGTCTCCCTCTCTACCTCCCTGGTAAGGTCTAGACCCACCGTCGCTTGGGCAAGGGTCCTGCTCTCAGTTGGAAGAGGAGCGTCAAGTAAAGATGGACTAGATAACGCCGCTGAGGGAACTACGGCCCTTTCTACTTGCGTTTCCTCCGGGGGTATGGTGAGGCTTGCCAAGATCTCCCACAGAAGCTGGGTTTCCTCCAGTGTGGCAAGCTTCTGAAGAGGCGGAAGAGGGACCACGAGCTTCGAGCTGGCCCCCGATTGCAGGAGAGGCACCAAGGTCTCTGCGTCTGGCCCCCAGAGTGACTTCAGCCTGTCTACCGCCGCAGGGCCGATGGGTCCTCTCCATTTGGGAATAGCCTTGCAGGCCCTAGTGACATGTACTTCTAGGAGCACCGTCATCTCTTGAACATACAAGATAGGGTTAATCACTCACCGCCTGAGGCGAACTGTCGAATCCTGAAGAGACAAAAGAGGAGCCCCGAGGCCCCCATGCTTACCTCAGCCATCGGAACTATGCTGCTCTCCGGTGTTATCTCTCCCTCCTCGGGAGGCTCGGCCGCTGGCGCATGGGCCTCCATGATCCCTTGGGAGGCATGATCTTGTCAGGTCCAAAGTAAATCAGTAGTCCCGAGGAAGCTCCAAGAAGGGAAAGCCTATACTCACAGCTATTTTTGCCTCTCCCCACTATGGTGCCCCGGCTTCAGGCACAGAGATGTCTGAAGTTTTCAAGGTTTCTTCCTACCACAAAGCCTCGACCAGGGTCGTGAGTTTGCCCAAAGCTATGGCGGCCCCCTCTTGGCGAGTGGCTCGAACAGCCGGAACATGTATCTTTGCAGTCTCCGGCGGGGCTTGCTCTTGGAATTCAAGTTAGTGGACAAACTCAAAAGGATCCTACATAAGCAAATCCATGCTTGCGAGCACCTTGGCTACTAGGCTTAGAGAGGCGGGCAGCAGCAGGGCCTTCAAAGCCAGTGCGGGAGGTTCGGACTCCCCAGACATGCCCTCGTTCGAAGATACCTTATCGGAAGAGTAATTGTAGTCTACCTTCTCGCCTGACGAAGACTCGGTTACTGCAGGCACTTCTTTTATTGGAGAGGAGGCCTCCACCTCAAGGTCGATGGCCAACGTGTCCTCACGCGGGATTGACAACGGTGACCTTTTGAGCCTCGACCTATTCCTCACATACATGTGTATTGCCGGGAGGTTCATACGGGCCACCAACGGTCTGGTAATTGCCACGTCAATGCCTGCCAAGCAAAGGAAGATTCAGATTATGTCAGAGCCTGTGGGTCCTTGAAAGATGAATGAAATTAATTGAGTTGATGACGCCAAGTACCCCCTCTGACTTCTATGGCGGGGGGTGGTTCGTGGATGGTCTCCTCGACTGGCTGTACTACATCATGGACCGCGGCCTCACCCACGTCTAGAATAGAAACTTGCATCAGCAGCTAAAAAACAAAGGAGAAAGCACACATGTGTAAAAGCCTCATTCCGAGCTACAACTAGATCCTGAAGAATGTTGATGGCTAAGCGGCCTGACCTGCGGGCTGACTCATCTCGGTCCGAAGAGCTACAAATTTCTCAAAAGACGAGATTGAAGGTACCAGAGAGACGGCCATTGAGGCCGAAGCAGCCTCTGCCTTTCTCCGCTGTGCCTCCTGTCGCCCGGCTACCTTAGCAGCAGCCAACACCTTCTTCACGGGTGACTTCGCCTGAGACTTCTCCTTGGCCTTGGGCGCGGGAGTCGGAGTGGGAACTGGTTCTGCCATGACCATGGCCTCACCCATGCCAGGGACAGATACCACTATTGGCTCCTCCACAATGGCTAAAAGAAGAAGGAGCATACGTATGTAAGGGCCTTGTCCCGAGATGCAAATAAGTCCTGAAGGACACCGATGGCTAAGGAGACTGACCTGCGGGCTGGCTCGGCTCAGCCCGAACGACAGTGAATTCCGTGAAGGATGGGATCGAGGGAACCGGAGGGACGGTCGTCGAAGCCTTGGCACCCTCCGTCTTTCTCTGCTTCACCTCCTGCCACCCAGCTACCTTGGCGGCATCTAGCGCCTTCTTCACAGGTGACTTCGCCCTAGACCTCTTCGCGGCCTTGGGCAGAGGAGTTGTAGTCGGGGCCAACTGTATTGCATCAAAATGGGGAGGTTTCTGCATGAACCGAAGGAGGTTCCAGTAAAGCGATAGCTGGTTGCCGGAGGGGTGATCTGTGTTAAAAAAAACATGCAAAAGAAAAGGGAGAAAGTCAATTAGCACTTAGCACCCTAAAAGGCCGCGACTATGGAAGTCAGAAACAAAGAAGCAGTGTACCGTGGGGACCAGTGTATAGTCTCAGCGTCAGCGGCCAGTAGGTCAGAGCCGACTCCTTGTCCCGATGGGCCACTTCCCAGACTAACCAGCAGACATCCCCAATCTTCACGCAACGGTTGGCAAGATGTGCCAGGTCTGCATGCTGTTCGAAGGCCAAGTGACAGTAGAGGCTAAAGTGGTCCATGCCCCATCCATCAGCATAATGGAAGGAAAGCTGCAGGCGCTTATCCGAGATGACGCTAGCTGGATCCTCCACCTTCAACCTGTGTGCCCGAAGAAGGATGTATAGCCACGTGGTGTCCTTGTAGTTTTCGGGCTTCCGCTCTTCCCTCCTTACGAACGTGCAGTACGGGCATATCAGGTCCATCTCTGGCCGCCAGCTTCTGGCAGGAGTGCCTTCCTCCTCTATCAGGGGAGGATAGTTGATGAGATCGAGGCAGTCTCCCCCGTTGCGGCATAGGTCCCTCAAAGTCTTCTTGAACTCGTCCCTCGCGACCAGCGGCAACTTGACTTGCGGTGTGGGCCTGGCCTCCCGAGCCTCACGGCATGCGACCATATATGCAGCTACCTCCTTCTCTTTCTTGTGCTTCAGTCGAAGTAGGTTCTCCGGGTCGATGTCAAGCACGAGCACCGATTGCTTGCTCAAGAACTTCCTTTTGGCTTCGTCCTAGTATTCGGCCCTGCACAGTCGATAAAAACCCGTTCGGGCATTCCACCACTTTACATATTCCACGGTCACCTGCGGAATTCCCCCGAGTGCCGGCATCCTGAAAGCAGCACTGTCAGCTCGGTGAAAGAAGTCCCACCAGGTCAAGGCGTGCTCAGCAGTTAGACTTCCCCGGAGACTCCACACTGGTAGGCCGAACTGTGCACTATATACTAGGATATGCTAATCATATCTGAAGTTTCGCCCAAAGCAGAAGGGCTAATATGGCTCCAGTAGTAGGGTGTCTCCTTTCCTGAAGACCAGCATGCTCGGGCGAATAGACAACGCCCAGTCACGAGGCTCCGACTCTAGCAACGGGCGGATGACGGTCTGCTAGCTTATCGGATGGACGTACCTCTCCACCTAGTCGTCGCGACACTCTCTTTTGTTGTTCACCAGGGGAATTGAATGGGCAGCTGATGTGACACCACCTTAGGGGTGGTAGCCACAAGACCGAAGATCTCTCGGACCTAGTAAGCAAGCAACGCGTGGATCGGTGACTTCACTCAAGCGGACTTACCCGCTAATCGCACTCCTGTGTCCGTAGGCAATCCAATGATGGTAGTGAGGGTTCGGGATAGAACCTCGCTGCTCCGGAGGTTGGCTAGCCTAAGATTGAACCCCTAAGGGCTAGGGATGCCCAAACCACGGGCGACCAACATGCCAAGGGTGGGGGTTAAGTGGTTGCTCTCACCTCACTCTGCGGTGGCCACTCAAATGTCAGGAAATTTGGATCGAGCGCTCACTCACCGTCTGACGAAGCTAGAAAATAATACTAGATAAGCAATAATAAACCAGCAAGGGATGTGGCCCGGAGCTCACCTGATCGGTGTGAATACACCGATCCCGGTCGGAGACGAGGCGAGCGAGATGAATTGACACCTTATAAAGAGTAGTTATTTACTTAAGTGACGACTAATTACAAAGTCGTTAACTAAAAAAATGGTGACTTGAATTAAGTCACTATTTAATTTTTATTTTTATATCTTCAAAAAAATCAGGGTTGCTACACCGACACTCGAGGTCGTCGGGCTATGACTACTGGAGGCTCACTAGACACAGAGACTCCGAAACATGAGTGCTGAAGTACAAACAGGCTAAGAATGCACTGTCACACGTACTATGAAGCACCAGACACAAAACGTAAGACAACACACCAAATTGTAGCCAGACTTAGGATAAGACAACTAGACCTGCCGACACAACAATCCTTGAGTCTCACGACTTGGGGTCAAGATCATCGTACAAAGCGGTAATAAGCCGCCAATTGGCCTAATCCTAAGCCACAGGAAAACGACACATCCGTATAAAACGAAACACGGAGACCTGAGAGAATCACCAAAACCCTCGAAGCACCTGGATACGCAAGCTGAGGTAAGATGGCACCTCTAGGCATCCAGAACCATGTCTCGATCTAACCAGAATAGTCGAGACACTCACAAGGTTACATGTCAACCACTGGATCACACCGGGTTGACCAGGAACTAATAAGGACTCTGAAGTAGTATGGAACACCACTCGATATGATGGCACTCCCAGTCACCCTAGAATGTGGTCATAGCCCTCATAGGATATCCAAGACATTCACGGGTCAACGGGCAAGCCACTAGGTCAAGCCAAGATAAATGGATGCCAATCCTTGAGAAAGAGACGGTCACTGAATGGTCAAGATAAGGCCGTTCCAAGCACTGAATGATCAAGAGAGGGCCGTTCGAAGAACTGAACGGTCAAGAGAAGGCCGTTCCAAGAACTGAACGGTCCAGAGAAGACCGTTCGAAGGATTGAACGATTAAGGGAAGGCCGTTCAAAGACATGAATGGTCTATACCTAGGCCATTCCAAGAGTACACGATCAAGAGAAGGTCGTTCTACGGACGTACGCGATCTAGCGATGGACCGCGCCACTAACCGCCTTAAAAGCATTGACTCCGGTCAAACAAACCAAAGTGGTCTATACATGAGCCGCTTTATAATAAACGGTCGAAGTTTAGGCCGCTCACCCAAACCGACTTAAAACAGTAACTCGGTCAAACAGTCAATAGCGGTCTAGGAATGGGCCGCTAAAGACAATAAACGGTTTAGCAAAGGACTGCTTCACCAACCACCATAAAGATGTTGACTAGAGTCAACCATGCTTAGCGGTCTAGGAATGAACCATGTGAGCACGCTAGATGGTCTATCGTGAGACCGCGCAGCTAAATCGGACAACTAAAGGAATCTAAACGGTCACCCAAGGGCTGTGCAGAGAATATAAACGGTCCTCCAATGGACCACGAACCATGTCAGATGGTCTATCGCGCGACCGCGAAGACCCAAACTGACATACATAAAACAGTCGCCTGATGGACCGCGTTCAGAATGAAGCGGTCACTGTAACGACTGCGTAGGTGTTATGGCGGGAAAACCATGGGATTGGCCGGATCTCAGCCTTTCCACGCCCCATTCGCTCCGAAATGAAGGGGATACAACCATAATGACGATGTCGACCTTCCACACTTCGGAAGGGGTCAAATCGATGCACAAACGGCTAGAAACGGGCAATCCTACCGAATTAACCCCAAATCGGGTCACATGGGTTTCCAGGCTCCTACCGGCCCCAAATGACCACCAATCACAACGAAATCGATGGGAATGGAGTGCTGACATTCTAGGGGTTTGAATGATACCAACTGATCTGAAAACTGTCACCATTTTTCGGCGAACCCGATGAACACCCCAAAGGTATGATTTTACCCAAACGAGATGAAACCCACTCGTTCTCGCACCGTTCGGCGTAAAACTACGAGGGAACGCAAAGGAGAAGTAGAACATCCGTCTCCCTATCTCCACCGAAGATTCCGTGCACCGAAGCGATTAAACTGCACCAAAAATTGTCAAACCAACAAACCCCGTCGGCTTTGAATCCACCGAGGGATCACGCCGTGCTACGCTCCATCCGCCACTCCATCACGCTCCAGGTTCACTCCAACGCGTCCCTGCCTCAGCCATCTCGCCAATGGTGCGCGCCCTGCAAGAGGGGAAGGAGCTACGTGTCTCTCTCTGCTAGAGATTCTTCTCACAAGGGGTGGAAGACCCAATTTTTCTGGGTAAGCTCGTCCAAAGGCGGCATCTTCTGGGACTTCTCGACGGAGCCCAACTTCCATTCATCTCTCCCTTAGAAGCAAGTGGCAGTTTCTCTGGAGTTAGAGGAGGAGATCAGGGTTCTCCAGGAGAATCGCCAGTCGACCGTCGAATTGATGACTATGGCTAATATCGAGGATTATCCCTCCCGTGCGGTGTCATCGCAAGGTAAGAACCTTAGGGTCCTGCATTATGCCGCTGGGTCGGGTAGGCAGGCCTCCTTCTGAGGGTTTGACTTCTGTTGCTCAGATTCGAGGTGGACGAACAATGAGGGGGGGCAACCATTGGAGCAGGAGATCGCCGACTTGGAGGAGATGCCTGCTCCGAGTGAGCCCCGAGCCTCAGGGTTCCCTTCCTGTGCCAGAGATAAGGGCAAGCAGAGTGCCCGGGGTGATGCCTCCAAGTGACGTGGGGCCAAACGAAAGGACCCTGGGGAGTGGCTGCTGTTGTCTTCAATGAAGGCCCTGATCACTAAGAAGAAGCGGTTAAGGAAGGCAGAGATCGCCTGCCCGGTCGAGGAGCATGCCCGCCTGGTTGAGGGGCCATCAGCCAAGGAAATCTGCCATCCGGATCTCCCATCCATCGGGCCAGAGGCGACTGTCACTGGCGAAAAAACTGTCGCTGAGCCTGCCAGACAGCAGGCAGAGGCGGTCGGTTCCGAAGTCCTGATCGAGGCTGAGGGGGCACAGGGCGAGGCAACGACCCCAGCCTAAGCTGAGCGTTGCCGTCCCGAGAATGGGGACGCTCGGGGAGGATGCCCCAGTCTCGATTCTTCCAGAAAGAACTCTTCCCCCTTCGACTGGTGCCTCTGTCATTCGGGCTTCTCTGTACTAAAGGTGCCGATCCTTGGTGCCTTCATTGATTCGGGAGGAGTTCAGACATAGTCCCCCCTCCCTACTCTTCGAGAAGGTGATGGAGGGTGGCTTGGTCGTGGCCTAGTTGGGGGCCGAGATAGTCGATTTCTTCGCACGGCTAGATAGTGAGGAGAGGTCCCTCTCTCAGGTCCGCGTCGAGTCCGATCGGAGGATTGGGCAACTGACTTCTGAGCTTGAAGTCCTTTGGCGGGAGGCAACCTCGCTTTGGGCACAGATTCAGTCGAGCCAGGAGGAGGCTCGGACACTGGCCGAGCAGCTGGCCCAAGCTCACTACATAGCCGACCTGAAGAGCAAGCTCTTGGAAGAGGAGCGTCAAGCTCAAGTTGAGCATTACGAGTAGTGGAAGGCCAAGCGGGAGGAGCTCAATAGCCAGGTTTGAGGAGCCGAGCGAGTGCGGGGGGAAGCCGAGCGAGTGCGGATTGAGGCCAAGGCGAAGCTGTCTGAGGTTGAGATGAAGTTGTTCGAGGCCGAGCAGAGGGTGGCCGAGCTTGAGAAGAAAACAGAGCAAGCTGGGGCGGAGGCGATCGACCGATATAGAAGCTCGGAGGACTATCATGTAGCTCTCTAGAAGGCCGCCTTCTCGTACTACGAGCCAAGCTACTGTCGGGGGCTACAGAAGGGATTCACCCAAGGCCTCCGTCGAGCGGTCATCGAGGCCCAACAGTAGGTGCTCGACGAGCTCATTTTTGCTTCTGGGCAGTGCTACGACTCGAATGAAGATACCGCGGATTCTCCCTCTCTGACGTCGACTGAAGGGGGGAGCAAGGATGCCTCCACTTCAGCAGAGGGATCACCAACTCCGGTTACCTCGGGAGGGCACACGATCGAGGCAGTTCCCACATGAGTGGGGTCAGTGCCTGGACCGGCCATCACCGAGGATGTCGGGGACAGATCTCCTAGCACCTAAGATCCTTCATTTGTCGAGCCTCAAGAAAGGCCATGGGCCTCTCAGAGTCCCCTATCTCCATAGACTAGGAGGAACATGAGCTCGATGTGCTAGCTCTTTTTCTTCTTGAATGTTGTCATGTAAGATTTTTCCTTTCTATATACAATGGCAGTAATTTTCAGGGTCTAGATTGACTGTTCCTTGCCACCTTTGGCACGATTTGACCCCCGTATCTACAGTTGCCAGAAAAAGTGGAGATTTTATACGTTTTACGAGAAAATGAAAGCTAATGAAGAGTTTGCAACATATGCCGACAGATGGAGGCAGATGGTCGCTAGGGTGCCCGGCCATATTCGGGAAGAAGAGAAGGTCAAGCTGTTAATTTCTAATGCTACTCCGACCTTCCGCAATATATTGACTATGAATGACATATCTAATATGAACCAACTGTATAGTCGGGCGCGGTTCATTCAGACGTAGTTCAAGGACTCTCCCATCCACTCGTTATTCGAGGCCCAAAAGCCCAAATATAACAGAAAGCCTCAAGGGCCTGTCACCGAGGGAGTCCAAACAAACGAGCAAGTTCAAGCCGTTACCTTCCCTCCCACCAACCACAACAACCAAATCTACTTTTCCCAAAATCCCCACAACACCTAGTCTGCTCCACAGAACCATCCTCCACTCGCCTTCGCCACTCCACACAACCCTCCGCCCGCTTATTCCACTCCACTAAACCATCCGCTCACCTTCACCATTCCACAAAACACCTACTCCACTCCATAATAGCCTCCACCACCACCGCAATACCATAATGTCCCTCCCCCTAATAGCTACAACAATAACAAGTGCCCGGCTCCGAAGAGAGCCCAATATCCTCCTCTGCCAGAAACTCTTGCCGACATATTTTCAGCTCTCATGTTAGTCAATGCTATACAACTTCCTCTGGAACGGCCCAATTGGAATACGACCGTCGATCAAACAAAATACTGCATATTTCACAGGTAGCCATGGCACACCATTGAAGGGTGTTTTCAATTCTCAGACCTGGTATATGATTTGCATGAAGGACACCGGATTGACTGGGCCGAAATGCACAAGGCCATTGTTGAGCTGAAAGAGAAAAGAAGGCAGCCACCGAGGCAGCAAGTGCAGCAGCAAGCACTGCCACTATAGCAGCCGCCGCAGCAGGTTCAAGACTTGGGGATCCACCAGAACCCAATGCCGAACCATCCATCTGCTCCGCAACCTCAGCTGCCGGCACCGGCTCAGGTGAATGTAGTTCAGCCTCTGGCCCCCAACGCCGGATGGTCTTTTGATGATGATGGTACGACCCACCAAGTCTCAGCCTTCCACCACAACTACCCCTCCACTTCCACCATCTTCACACCCATACGCCAAACCCCTCCTCCATCCGCTACACCATTCATCCGCCCATTCGCCATCCCTTCCACGTCCATGGCAACACCCTCACCCGCGCCTCTATCTCGCCCACTACTTATCACCCCCACCACTATCACCACTACCCTTCCATCTAACCCTCCTCCCACACCAACACCCATCATCACCACCACACTTACCGCCAGTCCCTCACCCATTATCTTTCCGCCCACACCAACACCCATCATTACCACCATGCCTACCACTAGTCCCTTGCCCATTATCCTTCCGCCACAACCCATTACCCTCGCTCTCACCTCTCCTAACCCCATTATTTCTATCACACCCTTCGCCACACCACTTATCCACCCCACTCACCCTGCTCTGTCGTCATCAGAGGTCAGGCCGGCACAAAATCTAGCCCTGCGGAGTGGGTGATCATTCCAGAGAAATTATCCTCCTACTTCCAACCCTCAGTCTGCCCAGCCGGCCGCAGATCAACAAGAAGAGACCAAGCCATTGTCGGGTACTCAATATGACTTATTGCACCTTTTGGATAGAGTTCCTGCCAAGATATTTATGCTAGAGCTAATTAAAAGGTCCACCCTTCACCAGGATGCACTATGAAATTTCCTTCAAAAAGTGATGGTCAATGAAGACATGGCAGTTGATAGCCTTCCTACAGCATTGGCTATGATTTCCAAAGGACCGGCAATTACATTTTCTGAAACTGAGCTGGCACCTCCGGAAGCTCGACAGATGTCACTCTACATCTCTATTATCTTGACCAAAGTCAGAGTGGACGTAGCCTTGGTTGATACAGGGGCGTCAATTAATGTGTGCCCACTCAGCACCCTCAGGGCCTGCAATCTCTCAGAGGAACTTCTATGGCCAACCCCTACCACCATTGCAGCATATGACAATTCACGGAGGGCGTGTCATGGGGTTGTCACCCTTCAAGCTGAGCTTGGGCCTCTCACCATGGCCATTGAATTTTATGTGCTGGACATTGACCCTATGTTCAAGGCTATCTTGGGTCGGGATGAGATTTGATCCTCAAAATTTGGAAAGGTATTAATGGATGGAATTATTATTATTATTAATTTTTATTTTGAGGGGAAAATAGGTAAACAATTGAAACCAAACGCCCAACTATACAAATAAATTCAAGTTAATAGCGGGCAGCCATTCCACATCGTGCGAATCCCTCGATCGCACGTGCATCGCACCCGACCTTGGAAGCTGAAACCTGACGACGGATGGATCAGAGAACGCCGTTTTCCTGCTCTGCTCGCCATCCATTCGAACTCGAACAAGTAGCAGGCGGGTGCAAACTGCTCCCTCCCCTCCCCCAACACAACTCCAGCAGTTCGTATAAACTGTCTAACCTGATGCTGCATATCAGGTTTTATCCGCAAGCTCATGCTTTTTCAATTTCTATAGCTCATGCACCTGTTGCCCACCAATTGTTCGAATAAAGTTCTGAAAGCTCTCCTTTTCCTGGCCCATCGGCTAAAAGCTTCAAATTTTCTACCTGGGTTATTGTCAGTTTGGTCCATCCAGCGATTTTGTTGTACCCATTGTAGCAACTTGGGATCTTTCCCCGCACTCGCCTATTCCGGCATCGCTGTTTGAGTGAGCATGGCTGCGGTGGGAGCAGCGGCCTGCTTTAGAGGGCTACGAACCGGCTATTTCTTCTTGTGCCCATCGTATTTCCGTCGACGGAGAAGTCGCAGCATTCTCTTCTGTACTTCGAGCAGCGCGCATGTCCAAGCCACGACCTCCCAGAGCGCCGAGGCCTCGCAGACCGAGACAAGGGCAGCACCCGAGAAGAGGCCCCAAAGTGAGATCAGGAAGAAGGCCGAGGAGAGTGCGCAGGGGTATGAGGCCGTCATCGGCATCGAGACCCACGTCCAGCTTTCCACAGTCACCAAGGCCTTCTGCAGCTGTCGTTACACCTACGGGTCGGCGCCCAACACCACCGTCTGCCCTGTCTGCATGGGCCTACCTGGCACGCTGCCTGTCCTGAACGCCAAGGTCGTCGAGTTCGCCGTGAAGCTGGGCCTTGCGCTCAATTGCGAGCTGTCGTTGACGTCCAAGTTTGACAGGAAGCAGTACTTCTACCCTGACCTTCCAAAGGGCTACCAGATATCGCAGTTCGATATCCCTATTGCGACCAGAGGGTTCATCGACGTGGATCTCCCCATTGAAGTTGGCGGTGGCCATAGGAGGTTTGGGATAACGAGGGTCCATATGGAGGAAGATGCAGGGAAGTTGCTTCACTCGGAATCCGGAAGCTATTCGCAGGTGAATCCGGATGAAGCCCTTCGTCTTACGTCTATCTAATGCGGCGTTCCTTTTTCTGTAACGTTAAGATGGTGTCATCTTCGTCCTTATTTTTTGCCTCAAGGGTCGTTGCTTCTCGTTGGTTATTATTGTATTATCGAGCTCAGTGACACACGCTGAGGTTGGTCGCGGGGGTGGGTTACCCTGATCATCCAACAAAAGAAAAAAGAGTTATGTTTTGTTTTTACAATGTATGACCGGGTGTTAATGATGGCATCTTTGTGTTGTTATATTGTAATTGCTCCTTTCCCTCGGTTAGAATTCCCATTCTCTCTTAATTGTTCCACCCTGAAAATGGAACTGAGGTTATTTTCATGGTCAGGATTGTGTTTCCACAGTCTATGGCGTTTATACAACTTTCACATTTTGTTTTTTTGTTCATATGAGGATTTGAGAGGGAACATGAGTGGTTACATATATTAAATGTCTTCTGTTTGGACTATGGGGAGGACTTTATGGTTATGTTCTTGTGGATGCATAACATCTATAGTTTTCTTTTACAGGTGGACCTCAACAGAGCAGGAGTTCCTTTACTTGAGATTGTGTCCGAGCCAGACATGAGGAGTGGCCTTGAGGCTGCAGAATATGCAGCAGAGTTGCAAAGGTTGGTTCGGTACCTGGGAGTGAGCAATGGAAACATGCAGGAAGGTTCACTCCGTTGTGATGTGAATATTTCTGTTCGACCAATCGGAGAGTCAGAATTTGGAACTAAGGTGAAGAAAATTGAACTTGACTTACTTCTGTCATGACCCAACACACTGCAAAAACAACTTCCTAGATTAAACACTAAACAAAATTTAAATTGAAGGGTACTGATAAGTGGGTTGGGTACTGACAACAATTATACCAGAGTCCAGTCCAACAGAAAGACAAGTACAGTCGAAAGAAAAGAAGGACGTACCCAGAAGTCGGGGGAAGCCCGACGTAGGTACAGCTGGCCACTATGAACTCGTCACACCAGGAACCGCGGAAGCAGAACGACACCACCCACCTGAAAAGCAGGGGTGAGCCTCGTGTCACTGGCTCAATAGGGGTCACGCGGATCCCCACCGAAAAACACACAGTAACATGGAACAACAGCAAAAATAACAGGTGTAGCAAGGTAGGAAAAGCTACGCTACAAAGCTGTAAAGAAGAGGAAGTAGGAGTATGGAACAGGCAAGGGAGAGGGAAGCTAAGGAAGAGGTAAAAGTCGTACCGAACGAGCGCAGCTATCGAACTAACCTCGGCTCCCAAGATACTCCTAATAGCAACAGAAGGGCGAACTCTGAACTGAAGAAGTCAGAAGTTGCCGATCCGTCGACGAGGCACCAAGCAAGCAAAGGCCTGCAAGGAAAAGGGGAAAAGACAAAACCCCAAGAAAAAGTCTAGACAGACTAGATAGAAGGCACATACAACTCGATTGTCATGCACACTCATCTAGACACGACCACATGCACAACTAAAATGCCATGCACATGATACAACACTACATTGACCTCGGGCAAAGCCACAAGGACGCTAACCTGAAAAGGTCACGATGCTCATGAAACATGAGAGTTATGCGGAAGTCACGTGTCACGTGTCTGAAGTACTCCCCTCACTAGAAGAACAGCCAGCTGCATCCACTAATGTCTCATGCTACGCCTACAAGTGTCTCGTCTACGCTGTCGCTTGAAGAGGCACGACGGAGACTAAGACACACTGAGAACCAGAACAGAACTATCGTCGCGAGTGACTAGATAGGGTAACGCCCGTTAGCATCAGTCCAAGCTCCTGACCATGTGTGCACACACCGGCTCGTGCCTAGAGCCAGGCCTCTAGCTAGTATTCCCCCCCTGTAGGATGCTACGGTAAAGAGGCGGTGGCCCTCAGAACTACCCTAAGAATCGTAAACTGAAAAGTGCCCCGCTACAAGAGCTGACACACTGTAACGTGTCGCAAGGCTACAACTAGTGGATGATCACGAGACACAGACTCCAAAACGTGAGTGCTGGAGTACAGACAAGCACGAAGCACTATCACACGCACTACGAAGCACCAATGGCAGCATAGGAAACTACCGACAGACTCAAGACAAGCCAACTAGATCTGAAACTACAACGATCCTTGAGTCTCATGACTCGGAGTCAAGATCGTCGCTCACAACAGAACAAGCCGCCAATCGATCGAATCCTAAGCCAGAGAAATTGACTCACCGTAAGAAACAACTCACGGAGACCTAAGGGAAATGCCAAGAACCCTCAGTACACCTAGACACACAGAACAAGGTAAGATGATACCTCACTGCATCCAGAACCATGTCTCAAACTCGACAGAACCCTCGAGACACACACAAGGCCGCCTGTCAACCATTGGATCTAACTGAGTTGACGAGAGCCTGACAATGATGACACCAGAGTAGGATAGAGAATCCTACCTCAAGTAGGAAGACTCCTAGCTACCTCATAACGTAGGCTTAGCCCTCATAGGACATCATAAGATATCCACAGGAATGGCAACCTACGAGGTCAAACCAAGATATACGAAAATTGAAACGTTGGGAAATGACACTCTGGGCATAAGCGATCCAACACTCGACCGCTAGGGGAAACCAAATAGTCAAGGAAGAAATCGCTACGCAACCAGAGACAAGAATACTGGCAGTCCTAGATTGGGCCGTTAGGGAAAACTGTGATAGTCAAAGAGTAGACCGCACCCAGTCGACCTGAGCCGACCTATCTAGAGAACCATCGACACTCAGACACTACCCTAGAACACGGACCTAACATAGACAGGACACGAAATAAGCCATCATGGCCAACCGACTTAACTGTAAACTTCACTCATTAGGTTGTCACCAAGGGGCCGCTCAGTGGACTGGATGGTCCAAAGAAGGCTGCCTAGGGAGACAGAACGGCCTAGAACAGGCCGCTCATAGACAATGGGAGGACAATGCTAGACGGTTAGGGCTGGACCGCCCCACGGCATAGCTCGGTTAAGGGCTAGCCGCTCAAGCCAGTTGGTGCTGCTCTTGCCGATCCTCAATGCGGATGGGGAACTCCGGAAGAGACAGATTGGGAGTTACCTTGGGCCAAACGGAATCCTCCAAAACATGAGAGTCATCGGGCATATATTTTCTCAATATCAAAACACGGAAAACATCATGCACCGCTGCCAACTCCAGGGGTAACTGCAACCGATACGCAACCTCCAATATAGCAGGGACTCAACTTCTCATGCCGGCCAGAGTGCATTACCCCCTTTATAGGAGAAACTCTCAAGAATACTCAAGAATACTCGGTCGCCAACAACAAAACTGAGGGGTTACCTTCTCCCATCGACATAGCTCTTCTGCCGACTCTGAGCCACCAACATGTTCTGATGGACCAAATGTACCACGTTCACACACTGATGCACCAGCTTTGGGCCCGTCATAACACGCTCACCAACCTCAAACCAATCGAGCGGAGTCTGACACGATCGCCCATACAACGCCTCATAGGGAGCCATCCCAATGCTCGAATGATAGCTGTTATTGTAGGCAAACTCCACCAATGGTAGATGGTGTCCAACTCCCCTGCCACTCTAGGAAACATGACCTTAGCATTTCTTCTAGCTTCTGGATGGTCCTCTCTGACTGACCGTCTGACTGAGGATGATAGGCCGAGCAAAAGGCTAACTCGGTGCCTAGAGCTCTCTGAAAACTCCTCCAGAATCCAGAAGTGAAATGCGGATCTCGATCTGACACAATAGAAATGGAGATTCCATGCAAAGGTACGATCCGCTCCACATAAAGACGTGCCAGGTTAGGTACACTCCAGCTGACTCTGATTGGTAACAACCGAGCCATCTTTATCAGCCTATCCACAAGCAACCAAATGCTATCATGCCCACTTAGAGTTCTCGGCAATCCCACCACAAAATCTGTGGTCACGTGGTCCCACTTCCATGCGGGAACCTCCAAGGGCTGAAGTGTACCTCTAGGTCGTTGGTGCTCCACCTTCACCTGCTGACAGATCAGGCACCTGGCCATGAACTCAGCAATATCTCTCTTCATACCAGGCCACCAAAACTGTCTCCTCAAGTTTTGATACATCTTCGTCGCACCCGAATGTACAGTGTACCTACTCCCATGAGCCTCTAGTAACACTGCACGTCTCACCTGCTCCTCAGCTGGGACGTACAACCTACCTCGGAATCTCACAGCACCATCCTCACCGAGCTCCACATCGGCGATAGCTAAAATCTGGGGCAACTCAGGGTCTGCCTGCTGAGCCTCTGTCACCTGATGACGGATGGCTGGAGTGACAGTCAAGCTCGCTAGCACAGCCAACCCTGGCTCTCGGGGAACCTTAAGTCTAAATGTCACAGTAGGCAATTGTTCCCAGAGCCTCCATTTCCTTAACGCCATCGTACTAACCATGACCTTCCTGCTCAAGGCATCGACAACGACATTCATCTTGCTCGGCTGATAAAATAGGGTGAAGTCATAATCCTTCATATACTCCATCCATCTCCTCTACCTGAGGTTAAGGTCCTTTTGAGTGAACACATACCTCAAACCTTGATGGTCAGTGAATACCTCAAACTTCTTACCGTACAGATAATGCCTCCAAATCTTCAATGCGAAAATCACAGCGGCCAACTCAAGGTCATGGGGAGGTAGTTCTCCTCATGTGGCTTCAACTGTCGTAAAGCATACGCCATAACTCTATCGTGTTGCATCAACAGAGCACCCAAACCAACCCTGGAAGCATCTGTACACAACACAAAATCTCCCAATCTAGAAGGCAACACCAACAGCGGTGCCGAAGTGAGCAACCTCTTCAGCTCCATAAAGCCCTGCTCACTCTCATCGGTCCAGATGAACGGAACATCCTTCCTCGTAAGCCTGGTGTGGATGCACTTTTTGATCAAATTAAATTTTAATTTGTTCGTTTGTTGGGGTGTTAAGTGCGTGGGCGTGCCAGTCACGAAAGTGACGATTTATTCAGACTTTATGGAAGCCCGTGGTGCGCTCGATCTGACTTCGTTAGACGACTGTGTGGTTCGGGTCGGGACCAAAACACGCCATATCGTAAAGATCACGGCGTCATTTACATCCCCCATACGAGGGAACACCCTTGATTAATCACCGAGAAAAAGGGCCTCATGGCCAGAAAATTAAAAGTTTTTAATAAAACCCACGCACCCCCTCTCTCTCTCGATCCCTCTCTCTCTTCCTCTCTCTTCCTTACACACTCTCTCCTTCTCTCCCAATCTTTCATGGTTTCCGTCCAAATGAGGCCCGGTCGAGGCATGGGAGGTATCGTTAGGATGGGCTCAACGTGTAGGTCGCAGTGGTGCCCTTCTTTCTTCGGTTCGGGGAGCGTGGAGACGAGACGGGCCGAGAGGAGCCACGATGCCCCGTTGTCTGACCTGCACTATTTTGCGGGCTTTGTCGTGATCGAGGTAGGGGAATGAGTTCCTTGTCTCGCCAGGAGTGTTTTGACGCCTCATGCGTCGCCGATGACTAGCGTTTTCACTGTTTTCCGTGCAAAACCCTATTTGGGGGAGTTTAGGCCTAATTTTGGGGTTTTTCTTCTCCTCGCTCAGTTTTAGTCCAGACAGTTGCTGATCGAGGCGCGGAAGGCGCCATTGGGAAGGTCGTGTTGCGAGGATCGCGTGGACGTCCTCCTTCCCTCGATCCGCGAAGCGTGGAGACACGTGGAGCCAGGAGGTCGCTGTGGCCCTCGTCATCCGTTCGGCATTAGATCGGCTTTCTCGTGGTGTCAGAGGTAGGGGGATGGATTCTCTTCCTCGCTAGTAACCCGCCGGTACCACATGCTCAGTGGTCCGACGCCAGTTGCATCATTTTTTGTGCATTGTTCCATGTTAGCATAATTTAGTCGTTAAATTATGAAACTGCGTTTATGGGCATCGTCTTTACGTTTTTGTTGATGCAAATGGATGTATGGATGCATGCTTGAGCAGGTTAGTTTGTTTTCGTGCGTCCCCCGTCGATTTTGGTCGACCGGGAGGGAGTTCGGTATCGAACTCATCCAACCAGTAACCCAGTCGACATAACGCGCCAGGACTGGTGCGTTATAGTCCTTTAATGTGCCTAAAGTGGTGCGTTATGTGCCCTTTGACAGACTCCTCCAGGTCTGTCATTTGACCATTGACCATTCATTTGACCGTTGACCCAGTAAGGCGGTTAGCATAGCAGTGTAGGGTAGATCCGTTATAGTCTTATAACGCCCCAGATCTGGTGCGTTATATTATGCATTAAAACCATGGATTTTCTGTTGATTCTTTGCGTTCGGGTGACTTTAACGGGCTTAGACCCATGCGTTATATCCTCATAACGCACCAGCCTTGGTGCGTTATGTTTCTGTGATTTCTAATTGAAGAGCGGGTGGGTATAACGGGCCATGGGAGGTGCGTTATACTCAGCATAACGCCCCATGCTTGACGCGTCATGCTCTGTGGTTTCTGATTTCAGTTCGGGTGAGTATAATGGGCCACGGGAGGCGCGCTCTACTGAACATAACATCCCATGCTTGGCATGTTATGATCTGTGTTCTTGGTTTCTCGCCATCGTTCAGTTGAGTATAACGCACAGGGGTAAGTGCGTTATACTGAACATAATGCCCCAGTGTGGTGCGTTATGGTCTGCATGTCTGTGCATCTGTGTGCTTCTGTTCACTTAGGAGTTCGAGTGAGTTTGACGGATGGAGGGAGGTGCGTTATGTGCCATATAACGCCCCTGCCCTAATCCGGTACGTCAGGTAACGGTGCCAGCTTGATCCGTTATACCTTCTGGCATTCTAAAAAGGGTATGTTTAGTTCCTAATGCATTCAGTAGTGCATATTAGCCATGTTTAAGTTATTTTATGAATCTATTATTATTTTAGATCCCGATAGAGTAGCTTTCTCTTTCCTTGTGATGGAGCCACTAGTCATAGCCCAGCGACCTGAGTGTCAGCCCACCTGGGAAAGGTGGAGGGGTGTTTCCCGTTGATGGTTCTTAAGCTAGTTACCGTAGGCCCCTGCTTATATCGTTGCGTCCTACGGGAGGGGAAAACTAGCTAGAGGCCTGGCTCTAGGTAGGAGTCAGTATGTGTACACGTGGTCGGAGGGAGTAGGACTGACACTAATGAGTGTCACTCTGACTAGTCCTTGTTTCGGTACTATTTACGCCTCTCGCTGGTTGTATTTGTCTGACCTGCGAGTTGCCTGAGACGTAGTGTAAGCCGTCAGTGGACGCGTCTGGTCTCTCTCTTCTAGTGTGTCTCTTCTTTTTCCTATCACCGGGTTGGTAGGGAGGGGAGAGATGGTAAAAGAACGCCCCCCTCAGGGGCGTGTATTGAGAAAATAATAGAAGAGAGACGGAGGGGAGAGACGGTAAAACAACGCCCACCTCAGGGGCGTGTATTAAGAAAAAGATGACAAAGGTGCCATCGTCAAAACCTGAAGAACCCAGTCAGATTTAAATGAACAACGCCCCCCATTGGGGCGTTAATTAAAGAAACAGCGACCCATGGTTGGTCGTCAATTAAAGCAAAGAGAGGTTTGGTTCTGGAGTGCCCCTGTGCGTCAACGCAGTGGGACAAGGTGTCGACGCAATAGGGAATTGGCTGGGCTGTTGGCCTCTGGAAAGCCCCTGTGCATCAACGCACTGGGACAGTGCGTCGATGCAATAGGGACAGTGCGTCGATGCATCAGTGAAACAACGCCCTGCTTTGGGGCGTCAATTAATAACAATTGATGACCAAGCATAAGTCGTCAATCCCCTTGGATGATTTCTGATTTTCTTCTCTTTTCTGATGTTTTGAACAGGGACTTATGAGGACTCGGATCTCCTGGATCCAGGTCATGGCAGCTTATTTAGGTCTCCCAGATTTTCAGCGGGCCCAGGTAGATGCTATGGGCTTCGGTGCATTCCTTAGCATAGAGCCTATTAGACCTGACCTTGCCCTTATCCAGGTCCTGAGGGAGAGATGGGATAGGGCTAGTAGGGCTTTCCTGATGCCCTGGGGGCATATGCTACCTAGCTTAGAGGATGTGGCTAGGACCACTGGCCTTAGGGTAGACCGTGAGGCAGTGAGTGGAGTGACCCTACCCGACTATGGTGAGCTGGTCGAGCGCCTACTGGGTTTAGAGACTATAGCGGCCAGGGAGTGCAGGACCATCTTTAGGACAGACTTGACCAGTGCCATGGGGTTAGAGTCTTGCCGACAGAGGTCTGGGGAGACCCTATCCCAGTGGTTAGAGAGGTTGATAGAGAGAGCCCAGGCCACCTACTGCCATGACCGGGAGCAGAGAGAGAGAGTCGACATCGACTTGCGGTGATTCCTATTCTTCTTGCTGGGGCGACTATTGATGGGGACAAAGGGCGACATCATGAACTGTCACTTCCTGAGCATGCTAGAGGACCTTGATGGCGTCAGTAGATATGCATGGGGAGCGGTGATGCTGGCGCACCTGATTGCCGACCTGTCCACCGGGACAGGGAGAGAGACGACTGTCGGTGACTTTTCACCATTTTTACAGGTATGCATGCTTTTTCCTAGTGATTATGAATGCAACTGTCATGACTTAATGTATGTAACTAATGCGGACTTAAATGCAGATCTGGAGCCATATCTACATGCCGATGAGGCGTGTTGATGATCGACCGGGGAGCGCGGGTGCATTCCCCTTAGGGAGGAGGTGGCTGCCCTATGTGAGTGGGGCACCACATGCATTTGAGCTGCACGTACTCCGAAGGGAGTTCAGGGACTTCCCTCCCTCACTGGTATGTTCTATGACCTAAATGGACATGAATGATTATGCTTATGAATGATTATGTTTCTGACTGATGATGCTTAATGATGTGCAGGTGGTGTGGAGACCCTACCTGGGGATGACCGAGGAGGGCCAACCTTGGGTGGTTGCAGGTCGACCTCTATTCGGGCAGGAGATTTGGCTCCATTGCCTGAATGAGATCGAGCCGTTACGCCTTAGGCTGGTCACGAGGACCCTCGGCCTCCACCAGGAGTGGGTCGAGGTGGTAGAGCCTCGAGGCATTGGTAGGAAGACCCGTGGCCGGACGAAGGCCACGGACTGGAGGATCCGATTCGCGGATCAGTACGCAGATTGGCAGAGGGGGGCGACGAGGGTGACCTCGCTTGCTACAGATAGCACGGAGTACCTCCAGCGCTACCGGGAGGTGTACGGTGGCAGACCCCAGATGATGGTCCTAGGGGTGAGTGAATGAAAATGCATTTCTTTTCCTATATGATGCGTGTTTTGTTTAATGCAACTAATGATGTGGTGAATGCAGGATGCACGGGACCTAGTGGTGATGGATGCCCAGGTCCACCTCTACAGCTTGGAGGCCCAGCTGGCGGTTGCCCGAGCTGATTTGGCAACCGTGGTGAGTGTTTAAAATTAAATGCATGTGAATTTCTTTTTGTTGATGATTCTGACATCTCTCGCCCCCTCTCCTGGGGCAAACGACAGCGATATCTTTTTCTTTCCTCTGGCATTTCCTGCCCCCAACCCTGGGATGAACAACAACAGTGCTTTTCTCTTCATGGGCTAGTGCCTGGCCCTGTACCTTCTTCGGCACCCAAATCTGCTTGAATCTTGCCAGCTTGGGTGCTAGCGGCTTCCTATCCTCATTTTCCCAATTGGCCTTTCTGGTGGCCAACACCTGGAATCTGTTGTTGGTGTGGACCGTTGGGACGATCCTGTCAGGCTGTGCATCCATGGGGCGACCGTTGAGGTTCACCCTCATCCTTCCAACCATCATCGTCTTTCCTGAGGCCGAAAGATGACCTCCAGTTGCAGCAAACCAGCTCCTCCGGTTGTTCCTCCTTCCCTTACCAGCAGTGGCAGGGGCAGCAGTCTTCCTCTCTAGGTGATGGACAAAGCAAGAAACAACAGCAGGAACAGCCTTCGTCTTCTTCTTTTCAACTTTCGGTGCCCCCATGGCCTTTGTTGCAGCGGTGTTCCCAGCTTCGTCGTCGACTTTTAGCAGGTCGACGAACACCAGGCCCAAACAGTTGGGCAGACCCACTGCCGGGGGCATGGATCCAAACTCCATAGGTACCGCCAGGTAACCTCTGCGAACGTGGGCATCGACCACCTATTGGCCGAAACGAACAGCAACCAATCCGGCTTCCATTGAGATTCCTGTAAATAAGAATAACACACAGTTAGAATTTTGAGAGAGGCCACCGGGCCTTTTACTTTGGCGTAAAGATGAAGGGAGACTTGGTCCCGCCGGGTGTGCCAAGCTTGTTGGACGTGGAATTTTCACTTTGTTGTTTTTGTATCTTTTAAGAAGGAGATGATGTTCTTCCATTATGGGTTTATTTATATTTATCAGTTAGGCGTGCCAGTCACCGGGATGACAATTTTATTATGCGCTCATCTAACTTTGTCAGTCGATTGTTAGGTTCGGGTCTGGACTAGAAGTCCGTCATATCATAAAGGTTATGATATTAATTACGCCATTCCTAAAAAGGATAACCCTTGATTAAATGCTAAGGTAAGAGGTCTCAGGAGGCAGGTCAAAACATTACTACTGTGCTTATTTATTATCCAGGAGAGAAGTAACATGCAAATGAAGGATTTGTTTATGGTATATTAGAAATGAAGACAGGGTTATTAAGATGACTTAATCAAACTCGTTTACACAAGTTGATTCTGACAGCATATCCCCTTGGCTCCAGACTATCCCAAGTGGAAATAGGAGGCCATCCACACAGAGGTGGGATGGAATCCAAAAAAACTAGGATGCATCGGTGCCCACACGCTGCTGACAAGAAAGAATCGAGGCAACATGTGCACATACTTAAATGCCTGAAGCCACTATTCCCCTGGGGTTCACGTTATCGACGGAAACTTCAGCGGCATCTCCCCTTATTTTAGATTATGCCCAGGGGGAAATAGACCACTCACCCACGGAGTGCCGGGGTGAGAGCTAAAAGAAAGTGGGCACAAAGCCCAGAATCTGGGAGGATCGAGATGTAACGACCGCAGTCCACCCTCGTGGCATCAGTTGATATTCCCTCGGGGACTATCGGCGTACAGGCAGTGGCAGAACCCCGTGAGTCCATAGGGTTGGAGATGAATCCGATCCAAACTGATGTAATGTAGGGGTATTCCTCGTCAATTTACCTCCTGAGGCTCTCATGAAGACCCCTGAGTCCTTCCCTCCAAGGGCATGGTAAGAGTAGGTGAGGGTTTAAATGGAGTGTAGGGCAAAGAGCTCCCGGCACCAGGCTGGGGTAGTCTCAGCGCGGTGGAGAGGAAGGCTCTCGGCGTGTTGGTTTTTTGGCGGGAGGGAAGTCAGCATGATCGGTTTCCCCTGGAGGGGTTCCCACCTCGGTGTGACAACCTCCTCGCCGATGGCGGAGGGGCGCGTCGAGAGGCTACGGCGTCGAGTGGCTAGGTAGCAGGTGCCTTCTGGAATGATGCTCTATTATGGGATTGTAGAGGTTTGGGGGTTCAGATTAGAGGAAATTTGAAGGGCTGAGGGAGGCTAATCTAAGGTTTCTCAGCAGAGTAGATTGTCAGGAGGCTCCTTGCTCAAGGAATCGTCAGGGGGACCAGGATCTACTCGGACTAGGTTCAACCCCTCAACCTAGTCTGCCTAAACCCCCCAGACCCTTCACCTTCCACTATAAAATCTCCCCTTTGGATGCCCAATGGAAGGATCAATCAACAAGAATCAAGCATCAATGCAAGGAGCTCAGCCCCGGACTATAAAGGCGCTAAGGAGATTTGTGTGTGTGTTTGCTAGGCTTACGCTGAGGGCATGCTACATGGTCATCCCTCATACGGCGTCTAGCCCAAACACCGACCTCCTAAAAGGTGGCCCCATGTTTGATGAACAAATGTCATCTCAAAAATCGTGCACGGCCCCAGATCTTACTTGGTGAAAGCACTCTACCCGAGTCCTATCTAGATATTCGTGCATGACCCTGATGCCACTTAGTGGAAGCACTCTACCTGAGCCCTGTCTCGATAATCATGCGCCCCGAGATGTTGCTCGATGGGAATATCCTGCTCGACCCTACCTCGACTTTCACGCATGATCTCTTGATGCTGCTTCATAGAGGCACCCTGCCCAATCCTTGCCTCAATGACCGTGCACCATCAAACGTTGCTCGATTGAGGCACCCTGTTCGATCTCTACCTCGACATTCATGCACGATGCAAATGTGGCTTGATGAGAGCACCCTACCTAGTCTCTGCTTCAATGATCGTATACCACCAGACATGGCTCAATCAAGGCGCCCAATTTGGTTCCCCGCCTCGATGATCATGTGCCACTTTGGTGTCATCTCGATAAGCATGCCCTCAGTACTGTTACCCGAACAATGGGCATACTTCACAAGTCCCGGTGCAAGATGAAGCGCCAGGCCCTTGCCTCTATCAACAGGCCCCGATCATGGCCATCAAGGTCCAGCGGCGCCTAGCTACTTCAGTCACAACGGTGCCCCTGGCACCTGACTGCCAATCACATCGGGGCCCCTAGCACCCGATCGCTCAATAGCTCAGCCACAATGGTGCCCCCGACACCTAACTGTCAGCCACTCCAGTCACATCGGGGGCCCTGGCACCCAATCACCTAACAGCTTAGCCACAATGGTGCCCCCGGCACCTGACTGCCAGTCACTCCAGTCACATCGGGGCCCCCGGCACCCCATCACTCAACAGCTCAGCTACAACGGTGCCCCTGGCACCCGACTACTAGCCATTCCAGCCACAACGGCACCCCCAGCACCCGACTGCCAGCCACTTTAGTCACAACGGTGCCGTCGACACCCGATCACTCAACACTTCAGTCACAACGGTGCCCTCGACACCTGACTGCCAACCACTTCAGTCTCAACGGTGCCCCCGACACCCGACTGCAAGCCACTTTAGTCACAACGGTGGCCCCAGCACCTGATCGCCAGCCACTCCAGCCACAACGATGCTCCCGACACCTGATCGCTCAACAATTCAGTCACAACGGTGCCCCCGGCACCTGACTGTCAACCACTTCAGTCTCAACGGTGCACTCAGCACCCGACTGCCAACCACTTCAGTCACAACGGTGCCCCCGGCACCCGACTGCCAACCACTTCAGTCTCAACAGTGCCCGTGACACCCGACTGCCAGCCACTTCAGTCACAACGGTGCCCCCGGCACCTAACTGCCAGCCACTTCAGTCACAACGGTGCCCCCGGCACCCGATTGCCAACCACTTTAGTCTCAACGGTGCCCCCGGCACCCGACTGCCAGCCACTTTAGTCACAACAGTGCCCCGGCACCCGACTACCAACCACTTCAGTCACAATGGTGCCCCCGGCACCCAACTGCCAACCACTTCAGTCACAACAGTGCCCTCAGCACCCGATTGCCTACTACTCCAGTCACATCAGGGCCCGCGGCACCCAACCACTCAGCAACCTTAGCCACAATGGTGCCCCCGACAACCGACTGCTGACCACATCGGGGCCAGTTGCACCCGACTACTCAGCTGCCTTAGTCACAGCGGCGCCCTTGGCGCCCGACCTCTAACTGCTCCAATTACATCAGGATCCGTGACGCCTGATCACTCAGTAACTCCAGTCCCACCGAGGCCCACGACACCTAACATTTTTGAGCTCAACGACTTTTGGTCGCTCCAGCTGTAACACCCTCAAATATAGCTAAGTTGTACTCTATATCACCGAGGCGCCTTTTGAAGTATCGGCTCAGTTCTTGTAGCTAGGCTCACGCCGAGGGCATGTCGCATGATCATCCCTCATACGGCGTCTAGCCCAAACACCAACCTCCTAAAAGGCGCCCCCCTATTTTGATGAACGTATGTCATCTCGATAATCATGCACAACCCCAGATCTTTCTTGGTGAAAGTACTCTGCCTGGGTCCTGTGTCGATATTCATGCACGACCCTGATACCGCTTTATAAAAGCACTCTGCCCGAGCCCTGTCTCGATAGTCATGCGCCCCAAATGTTGCTCGACAGGGACACTCTGCTCGACCCTACCTCGACATTCGTGCATGACCCAGACGTCGCTTCATGAGAGTGCCTTACCCAGTCCCTGCCTTAACAATCGTGCACTATCAAACGTTGCTTGATCGAAGCACTCAACCTGATCTCTGCCTCGGCGTTCGTGCATGACATAGACGTGGCTTGATGAGAGCACCCTACCTAGTCTCTGTTTCAATGATCGTGTACCATCAGACATGGCTCAAACGAAGCACCCAGCCTAGTTCCCCATCTCGATGATCGTGTGCCACTTTGGCGTCACCTTGAAAAGCATGCCCTCAGTGCTATTACCTGGACAATCGGCATACTTCACAAGTCCCGGTGCAAGATGAAGTGCCAAGCCCCTACCTCTGTTAACGGGCCCCGAGCACGAACATCAAGGTCACACGGCGCCCATCTACTTCAGTCACAATGGTGTCCCCGACACTCGACTGCCAATCACTCCAGTCACATCAGGGCCCGCGGCGCCCAACCACTCAGCTCACGCAGTCACAACGGTGCCCCCGGAACCCGACTGCCAGTCACATCGGGGCCCGCGATGCCTGACCACTCAGCTCCTTCAGTCATAACGGTGCCCCCGACACCCGACTGTCAGTCACTCCAGTCACATCACGGCCGGTGACATCTGATCGCTCAACCACTCAGCCACAATGGTGCCCTCAGCACCTGACTGCCAGCCTCTCCAGTCACATCGGGGCCCCCAGCACCCGATCACTCAATAACTTAGTTACAACGGTGCCCCCAACATCCAAATGTCGGGTCCAGACTAGCTCTGACGACGACCAACAACTCCAGTCCCACTTGTGCCCACGGCACCCAAAAATTTCAAGTTCAATGGCCTTTGGTCGCTCCAGTCATGGCGATGCTCACGTTGTCCAACCGTTCCAGTCTCAACAGTGCCCGGCCGCTCCAGTGGCAAGTGGTGCCTACGTCATTTGGCCGTCTCGACCTTGGTGATGTCCAACTACTCCAGCACAATGGTGCCTACGGCACCGCTACTGCCCTAACCTCGACACTGTCTCATAACGAAAAGACATTGTGACACCCCTTGGGCGGCATCCTGTTGAGTCACAGGTCCTTTGACGGACACTATGTATGGATATGGAACTACCCACACAATAATGCAATGACCTAGGGACTGTTATGAATGATGGAATTATCCCGTGGCTTGGAAGCACATGTAATCGAGCTCTCATGCCCCCACATAAATGCTTTTCACGGCATATAAGTCATGTAATCTAGTCAGGGAGCGAATCCCCCGCCTCGCTGGAACCAGTCTCTCTACCCCCAGTTTCCCTATTGTGTTGTTGTTGCCCTATCGTTGGAAATAGACTAAGCCCTCCCGACGTCGCGATGTCCAGGGTCCCAGACTCTCTTCTTCGGCAGTAGAAACAAAGGTGTTCGGGCTCCGTCGAATGTAAAATAAACACCGATCACTTGCGGTCAGTGGGAAAGATGTCCAGTACACGAGACCTCATAATAACCTACCTTTAATTCATTTCCTAGACTTTGGACTTCAGAATGGAAGTACACCCTAGTTCTAGTACGTCTGGTGCCAAATCAGTAACTTTCTGTCCCTCTATCTCACGATCCACTTGATCTAATTCCATGAAAATTGGAGGATAGATAGAAGATACGAAGGGGAACATAAAGTTATAAAGAGTCAAATCCTAAATACCTCGATTACGGCCTCTATTTTCCTGATCTTCACTGGGCCGCAGCACTGGTTCCTGTGTAGTCTGTTGCGATCCAACGATTTGCAGAGGCTCTAACTTCCCAATGGATGGAGCTTCTAGTATGAAAATTTGAGAAAAGTTAGATAAAACTAAGAAAAATAATTTCTTCTAAAGGACTAACCTTTAGGAATAAGTGAATGAATAAGAGAGTATGATCAAGCAAGATATAAGGTAAAGTGGCCTTTCATTAACAAGAATGCACTTCATAATCATAAAGGCTATGCACTAGAATGTCATGAACAAGAAAGTACTAGTGAGTATGTAAATTTTTTCAAGATTGCCTAATGGTTTTCATCCATCTATAAAAGAGATACTCCCGACACAATGTGACGGTAGTATTCATTGTACCCCATGGTTTTCAACACGTTTCTAGCTATCTACAAAGTGGGCTAGCATGGAGCCCTTGGACACTGTCTGTGCCCACTCTTGCATCTTCAAGTTACAGGTCAAGCTACTTCCATGAGAATATAATAAAGTTTGGCCAATAAATTATAGTTCAACAATAATTCCATGATATGTAACCAAGGCAAGGAAGGCACCAATACGAGATCATAAGAGTGCAAAGAATGATTTAAGATAAGGTCATGCCACGGATGGAATCCAGCAGCATAACGGTGTGTTCTTAGATTTCCATAAGTCATTAATAGCTTGTTGACAAGGTGTTAGATTCTAGACAATCAATAGACCATCCAAGAACTTAAGAAAACTAACCCTAGGGTCAAACCTCGGGTTAGGCAAGATCTGGGAAGAAGTGATCTTTCCTGGACCATTTCTAGACAAGGAGGTCAAGACAGGACCACTACTATATATAAGCGGTCGGGTCAGGACTGTTTCTTAGAGGGGTCGATGCCAGAACAAGAAAGCTCGACACAGAGTATAAGCTTGACAAACATGGTCATGGGCTTACCATTACTGGACAGTAGCGGTCGTTTGATGGCCGCCTCTAGCCACGACTCAGAAAATCAGCGATAACTTGAGTGCTTTCTAGACAATTGGGCTTTGAGGGTACAACTAGCTTGGCGTCCTAGTCAGACTCTCAGGCTCGCGGAGGCTTACGGAGACCTTGAAACAAGATCACCTAGTCCAGTGGAAGGAATATCCAACGGAGAGGATCACAAGTTCAAGAGGTGTGCCTATAAGTGGAAAGTGTAACTAATGGCCATGCACCGGGGTACACACCATGTACTTAAAAAGACTAGGGATGAGAAGGGATGGTGGTGAAAACATCGATCAATCATCATTAAAGCAAACCCATGAGGCATGTGAAAATATGGCATTAATACAAGAGTATATGTTTTGGCATGAAAGTATCATACATTTAAAATAAGTATTTGAAACATGGAAGATATGAAACCTAGCATGTTTACTACACAATACAACCAAGTTCATGAGCGTACAGTCATAACTAGGAATAGAACCTCATTAACTAGGCTTAACGTATTTATAATAGGGTCAATCTGCAATTTGTTTGGAGTTAACAGAGCGCATAAATTGGAACATAGTTGCAATCTCCAAAGGATTGTTTCTATTCATACGCTCTCAGTCGAGGGCCGCTTCTATACCTTAGCTGTTGTGGGTAGACTGTTTCTAGTCTGGTAACAAAAAGAGGGTCATGAGGTCATGCAAGGCCTAACTCAAAGCAACAAAAGGCATGTAGACATGCTAGACAAGAAGATAAACATGTCATAACGACATAAAGTCATGGAGATGCACAGGTTTTCATGACTTAACTAAGATTATCATTTTTATCATAAGGGTAGGAATCATGCATACAGAATTAACCCTATGTGCACAGTGACAATAAATCATCAAATACGACATGTACAATGCATGAAATCACATGAAACCAGAGGGCTTTTACTCCTAACTTGCTGTTTTAGACATCCATGAGATAACCTACCTTTGGGTTGGGCTTGGAACTCCTAATTTCTAGCTGGAAGATGACCCTAACCTCTGCACATCCTGTGCCGAACTAGCAACTTCCCACCCCTCCATCTTCTGATCCTCTTAACCTAAGTTCGTGAAAATTGGATGATAAGTAGACGATATAAAGGAGATTAAAAAGCTATAAAGACACAACTCTAACTAACCTCATTTTGGGCTTCTAATCTCCTGATCTTCACTGGACCAGCGCACTATTTCCTGTGTAGACTTCAGCGAGATAGCGACTTGCAGATGCTTTAACTCTTCAATGGTAGGGTCTTCTAGAACGAAATTTGGAGGGAAGTTAGATAAAACTAAGGAGAACAAAAGACTCTAAAGGACGCCATTTCAAGGCATGCCGTTTTACGGCCTTTCCGTGCCGTTTTAAGCACCGAATGAATTCTTTTCAAAGTCACGGCCATTTATATAAGTGTTGGCACTCCCAGAATGCTTTAGTTGCAATGCATGGTGTCCGTAGTGTTTCATTCGCATCCTCTGGACCTTGGTCCACCACTTTGCGTGCCTTCCGGTGCATGTCGAGACTGTGCCGGAGTCCCCAACTTTTCTTTGATTCAGCCCTCGGCGTGTCCAGTTGGAGAATTGTGGCCGTATCTTCCACCTGAGGGGGCTTCCTTGACGGTTAGCGGACCACCGGGTGAGTTCTTGTCCTGATCGGGTGAGGTATGGGTTTGTTCGACCTTCCCGTCTTCGACTTGTGCTTGAACGTGTAGTCACAGGTGCCGTGTGATCATTATCATTATTTTTGACGTCCACAGCTGCTGATCAGCGCCGAGGGATATGAGGAGGTTGTGCTAGATGACCTTCACCGCAACCACACTAACGGGTAGGGGCGATACCAAGTTCCTTATAGTTATTGATATCTATTGAAGACCCAGAGAGATTTAGCCCTAGCTGGGAGAGACAGAGTGGCACGTACTCCTAGGGTGCCATTGAATGTGTGGGTCTGTGACTTCTACAACGGGTCCTCTTTCTTCTACCAGGAGTTCGCGAGAGACCAGACTCTGTGGGAGGAGTATTTAGAGGTAGAGCTACGATTCCGGACGTGCTCGAGGTACATTTACGCACCACGAGAGGGGTGGAACCCCTATGGGCTACCAGACATGTTGCACCTGGTGGCCTACTAGGCTTACTGGTTGGCGACGTTTGTGGTCCCGCATGGGGAGGATGACCTGCTGAGGGTTGAGACCCTGTGTCTGGCGTGCTTACTGGTGGAGGGACGACGACTGGCCCTGGCTCCTACAGCATTGGCTGCTATGTACCAGGGGCTAGGAGTACTGGCGGTGCATCCAGCACCACGAGAGAGGAGCTTGCTTCTACCGACGCACTACCTCAGTGCGTGGGCCAGCCTACTATTTCCAGGGCTGGTGACTCGGGGGACCATGGTGAACCCAGTGGCACCTTTGGTATTTAGCTTCACTGGCCAGCCAGACGTGGACGCTGAGGCACAACTGGAGGGGGCCCAGAGGGCTCTGTGTTACTTGCCTAGGAGGGGTGAGGAGGGGCTGCCTTTTGACTATGCCATGAGGGATTCTTGCATGGTTCTTGTGCCGTCGAGTGGAGGCGCGACCAGTGCCCTCCCCTACCAGAGGGAGATGGACGCGTCACTCTACACAGAGTGGGTGATGAGCACCCGACCGGCGGTGTTGGTGTTATATCGGTCCGCGACGAGTTCCTTGGAGCCGTACTACCCGCACAGGTTCGCGAGGAACTTCGGCTACAACCAGGGGATCCCGCCAAATTGGGAGTTTCCTTTGACGAGCCGATAGTACAGGGGTCGGGACACCCACTTGCTGGCAGCAACATGGTGGGATTTCTATTGTCGCAAGGAGCTAGAGCAGCTACCGATGTCGGGACTGGGGCATTGAGGATGGTTCGACGTCCACTACCTCAGCGATCAGGAGAGCTGAGGAACGTCATCTTCTGAGGGAGGATTTGCCTCCTATCCGGACGATGGGTACTTGAGGACTTGTGTTGCTTGGATCCGTTGGGAAGTGGAGCGGATAGCCCAGGAGTGGTCCCAGAGTGGCCAGGGTTTGTTGTCTACGGGTCGAGGCGGCAATGGGGCGCTAAAGTCCCTGAGGCTGGTGCAGGCAGCGACTGTAGGTGCTATAGCTGAGGCGTCTCGACCGAGGGTGCCAAAGACTTGGTGGGCCCAATTCCTAGCCGATTGTGGCTTCCGGAAGAAGGGCTCGCTGGACTAGGTACTCCCCGTAGGGAGCTTTGCTGATATGACGGCTGAAGACTGGAGGTGACACATCGGCCACACGATCGGGTCGACTGGGCCCGTAGAGTTTGTGTCCCATATCGAGTGTGCCCACACTCTGAGGGACGTTCGAGAGGCTATCGTGAAGGCTACTCTGGTGTTGGGGCTAAAGCCGGAGTAGCTAGTTCCTCTACCGTTGACCCCTTTCGGGGCCTTAGGTAAGATCCTTTGCTTAGTGTGTTGTCTTGGCTTCATTATTTTATCTTAGGCTTCATTAAAGGGGTTTCGGCGCCATTGTCATTGGCCCATTTAGGGTTTTTTTAGGGTCATTTGTGCTAAATAACTTGCATTGCTTCATCGCCTTTGTCGACTGTTGCATCTGTTATGGTATCTGTTGATCTCTGACATCTGTCAGAACCTTCAGAAGGTCGGTCTCATCAGTCAATTGACTGGATGGAGGTTGACATAGTTTTTAATCAGTAATGCCGTCGGAAAGATGGCAATACCAGACATCAGCTTCGCCAGAAAGGGCTTCAACCGGGTAAAGGCGTTAGTAGCGATGGCTCTTCTTCAATTCTGACTTTGTAAGAGTCCTTGGGATCTTCATTTCTGGCTTAATCTTCTCTTTGGTCTCATCTTTGCTCTTGCTCATATTTCATCCGTCAACAAATGCCCCCCACCTGCAGATGACGTAAGTGCAGAATAAGGGGCACGGTGTCTGCAGGTGTAACATTTGGCATCTGAAAGCATCTTTCTCAGCCTTTCATTACTGATTTTTTTCTTTTTCGATCTTCAGCTTGATAGCTTTACTACAATGGCCTTTTTATTTTCCATATTTTTCTAACAATTTTCCTGTTTCATTAGTAGTTTCAGATGGCTTCTCGGCGCGGAGTATCTCGGCGCGGGGCTGATGGGTTCTCGGCGCGGAGTATCTCAGCGCGCCCTTTGGCGTGGAGGGGGTGGTTCTCGACGCGCCTTTCATCGCGCCGAGAAGCCCCTTCCCAGCGCACTATTTAAGGCGCCGAGAGGCTTTCTCTCTTCATTTCAACCCTAGCTCTCTCTCTCCTCTCCATCTCGACGGCGGCGGTGAGTTTTCCCCCCGAGAGCGCAGTTTCATCCCATTTTTCTTTTCTTCAGCAGATTTATTCAGGGGTAAAACACTTATTCGGGATTAAGTCTCTCTCTATTTACGGGATCACTCCCTGTTGGTGGGTGACTCCCTATTTCCTTTGGGCAGACCCTGAATAAGGGGAGGTGCTGCCGAAATTTTTATAAAATTGTGGACTTAGCTTTCATAAGACTGTTCGTTATTCCAGGGCTCACGTTTATGTTATTCTTTGACTGTAGGTATTGCAATGGCCTCCAGCTCTGCTGCTGCATCTTCTGAGGTCGTTGGAGCAAGCTCATCAGCCCAGCCAGATGTGTCTCGGGCCTTAGTGAACTGGTTGAATGTCAACGCCCTGGACTTTGGATATGGCAAAATTACTGCTGTCGATGAATCTTTCGACTCTGAAACAGATACAGTATCGACGTCCCGAGTATACTCTGCTGCAGCGGGGATGCGCTTCAGGCGAGGTAGTGACTATCGTCTAGATTTGCCAAAGGACCGCCACTTAATGCCATTCATTCAGACTTTCACAATGGATGGCATGCGGGACCCTTGGATAGCCCGTGGGGTTGAAGCTGTCATACTTGTCGAAAGAGATAGCCTAAAAGGCTCAGTGTACAGCGGCAAGGCCATCTATCTTCCCGGGGAGAAATGTGATTGGGACGCCATCCTCGGAGTATCAGAGCTGGAGCCAGAGAAGAAGATGTTGACCCGAGCCCCGGAATTCACCCCCGCTCGGTGGGATACTGCTGGTGGCAGAATTCATAAAGAGAAACTTGGCTATGGTTCATTCCTGGCACCACTTAAATGGGGGTATAGGGATGAACCCTTTGTGCTTAATTGTCTGGCCGTTCAGTTCAAATATCAGCTGGCTGCTGGCTAGTTTGGAGATGCAAAGGTGACCGATGCACATTTATTCCACGTGGGAGCAGTAGAATTTATAGAATTTGTCTTGAAGGAATACGCCCCTCTACTGATCAGAGTCGGGGTATATCACAGCATCTTTGCTTCTAGGTTCTACTATCCCATTTTTCGAGGACTATGTTGCAGAATGTTTGAAGTATTTTGCCCCTTATTCAACACTTTCTACACTACAGAGGGGGAAACTTCTCTGGACCTCTGGAGTTTGTCACAGCTTTCTGGCCTGCCTATTGATGGCGAGCCGTATGAAGAAGTCTGCTTGGAAGATGCTGAGAAAGACCGCTCTGATGGCGAAGGCAGGTATTCGCTCGGTTACTCATACCGATACCTAATGAAAGCCTATCGCTCCATCTGTTTGGCTTACAGCAGAGGATCCTTGTGGTTGTGCTTGCACTCCTAGGTCCAAGGATCATTTGGTCAGTCCCAACTCACCCCTAGGTTGTGTCACATCACATGTACATACATATGTCCCATAGTACATCAAGCATGCCCCTCACTAGGACCCCTGCTGTCACCGGTACCATCATGTCTCTTCCCCGATGGGTCCATGGCTGTTCTCTCCTCCTCACGCTGTCGTCGGCATTGCTCCTCGTCCTTATTACTCCGATGGCAAGAGGAGCTGGTGAAATAGCCTCTGTACTCACTACTGTGTGCGACACTCTGGCTTCTGCTACGCTTCGATCTTTGGCCCATCGCCTGAAGGGACTATTGGTACGCCCGCACTACACCTTTCAACTCAGCTACCTGCAGTCGAGATTGCTCTAGCTCGCTCCTCAGCCCTGCCACCTCTGCACGAAGGCACTCTGCCTCCGCTGCCCCAGTGTGGAATCTCTCCATCTCTGCACGAAGGTATGCTACCTCTGTCATCTCCCCACGAAGGTGCTCTACCTTTGCCCGAAAGCGCTCCACCTCCTCTCTCTGCCGAGTAGCCTCGCTCAGCGCCGCCTCTAACTCCTTCGCCTACATATGCATTCATTTCATTAATCACTGGCAACCATAATCATGAAGTCAAATGGAAGTTGAGTTGTTCTGCTTACCCTCTCGGCAAGTGCCATCTCGGCCTCCTTAGCTCGTTCTATCGCCCGCACGAAATCCGCGTCCCGCTCAGCCCAGTCTGCAGGTGGCTGGGAGGAAGAGGATGGTGCATCGGGTCCCTGGCGCTGAGCTCCCTCGGCACGCTGTATACAGGGGTATTCAGTTTCATTAGCATAGCATGTCATTTTAGGTCTATGGTTGAATAAAGCTTACCAGGAGGTCCAAGGAGCACTGGAGCTCATCCCGCTACTGGACGGTGGAGTGGAGCAACCCTTGGAGCTTTGTAATCCATCCCTGGGGATCAAGCTGCATGTACAATGTCGATCATTAGTACACTATAATCATGAGCATATTAGAAAGCATGAGTTTAAAGCCCCCGGGGGGGGCTTACCTGGCTTACATTTAGTCCTCGAGGGATGTGAACCCAGGGTTTTATGATGATGGTACAAAAAAGAGGTGGCAAGATGCGTAAGGTAAGACTCAAACTTGGGTGCCCCAGTAATCACTTAGCTCTCTGTACCACTCTGCTAGATTCCCTGTTACCAAAAAAAGGCATGAGTTTAAGAGGCGTACCGGTCATCGGGTGCCGCGGAAGACCTAGTCCTTTTAGTGTCATGCGTAGGCAGTCAAATAGGCCTCATCGCTGGTGGCTCAGGCTCGTACCACTCACCCTTGTCGGTTCTAGTCTTCGATCTGGTCTACCACCCAGGTAACCTAGTCGATCTCCACTGCGATCCCACGTGTGTGTCATCCCACACACTCCCCCGGTCTCTCCTGTGTCGAGAACTCCACCTCTAGCTGGTGGATGCCCACGGTCCTCATGATCAGCTAGTAGTGCAACGGCTAGATCATGTTCCTACAGTGAAGCCAAATGTTACATCCCACGTAGCCTTGCTCTGCTACCACCCATGGCTGGCCCTCGTGTCCCTTGCCCTGGTACGGTGTCCATCGAACCAGCAAGGTAGTAGGCATGTCAAGCATTAAGCATCCAAGCATATGATTGCATTTACAAAGTTCAAGGTTAGGTCATACCAATGCATAGGGTAGCACGTTAATGTCGTCCTGGATCGTCCGCACCTGGCGTCGTAGCGAGCCTATCTCCTAGGCAGCCATCCATCGCCTCGTGATGGGCACTCGGTCAGGGTGCACCTCTGTCCCTCTCCCCAGTCCAGGTAGGTACAAGAAGGCCCATACACGCTTTCTATGCATCAAGTGTCAACATATAGCATATAGTAGTTATAGCAAATGCATATCATTTAGGAGTTGAATTTTACATGAGGTAGTGGGGAGAACCTGCTGAGCATCGTCCGCCGGCTGGTGAAGCTGAGAGTTTCGAACAAGAATGCCAGCACAACCATGCCCAACACATACTCACCCATTTTGTCCACCTCCTCGAGCAAGGGCAATTGGTGTGACACCACTATGGGGGTGGCAGCCACAAGAACAATGAACCTTGGACCTAAGATTGCAAGCGCGACCGAACCCCTTGAGTGTGTCGGTGAGTTCGAGGCTGGGTGAGTCTGACATCCCACTCTGGGACAGTTACTTGCTTTTGGCGCTCCTATCCTGGTGCGCCACAACCTGGTCATTTATCGAGGTTCGTGTCTGTCAGTTCGTTCTGGCGGTTCTAGCTCTAACCGCCAGAGCATCATAGCGCTCCTTCCTTAGACCGCTACATGTCATTTGACCGAGTCAATGTTTTAAGTCAGTTGTCTCTAACGGCCCAACCTTCATACGTCAGAGTCATGTAGCGCGCCTCTATTAGGCCGCTACAGGTCTGTCCATCTTAGGTTATTGCCTAGGGCGATTATTGTGGCAATTCATCCTTCGACCGCCAGGCCTGTGTAGCGCATCTGTATTAGACCACTACGGTGGTTTGACAGGGTAAGTCGGTTCGGGGTCAGCTGTGTCTAGCTGCCTATTCCTTGACTGCCACAGTGCCCTAGTGGCCTAACCCTTGACCGCTAGAGCCATTAATGCCTCCGTGAGTGCAACAACTTCTTCCTTGGCTTCTTATGTCGTTAAGCGGCCAAGAGATAGATTGCTTGGCTCCCAGAGGATTGTTTACCGATGTTTCAATTTCTGATATGTCTTGGCTTGACATTGTGGTCTGCCCGTTCTCCCGTGGATATCTCCTGACATCCTATGAGGGCTAAGACTACGTTATGAGGTAGCCAGGAGTTTTCTTACTTGTGGTAGGATTCTCTTTCCTACTGTAGAGTCGTCATTGTCAGGTTCTAGTCAACCCGGTTAGATCCAATGGTTGACGCATGACCTTGTGTGTGTCTCAACGGTTCCGTGCAGCCCGAGATAGTGGTTCTGGACATTGTGAGGTATCGTCTTACCTCGGTCTATGTGTCCAGATGTGTTGAGGGGTCTTGGTATTCCCCCAGGCCCTTGTGAGTCATTTCTTTCGACTATGTCATTTCTTCTGGCTTAGGATTAGACCGGTTGACGGCTTGTCTGTCATTTTGCGACGATCGTGCCTCCGAGTCATAAGACTCAAGGATCGTTGTGTTAGTAGGTCTAGTTGCCTTGTGTTGAGTCTGTCGATAGTTTCCTGTGCTGCCAATGGTGCTTTATAGTACGTGTGATAGTGCTTCTTTGCCCGTCTATACTCTAGCACTCACGTTTTGGAGTCTTTGTCTCTTGAGCCTCCACTAGTCGTAGCCTTACGGCACGTTACGGCGTGTCGGCCTTTATGGCAAGGCACTTCCCAGTTTACGATTTTTAAGCTAGTTCTGTGGGCCCCTGTTGTTACGGCAGCATCCGCTGGGGGGGAATACTAGCTAGAGGCCTGGCTCTAGGCACGAGTCGGTGTGTGCACACGCGATCAGGGGCTTGGATAGACGTCGACGGGTGCCACCCTGTCTAGTCACTCATGATTGTATTTCCTATTCTGGTTCTGACAGTGTCTTGGTCTCGGTCGTGACTCACGCGGCGGGCAGACAAGATGCTTGTAGGCGCAGCATAAGATGTCAGTGGACGCAGCTGGCTGTTCTTCTAGTGAGGAGGTACTCCAGTCACGTGACTCGTGACTCTCATGTTTCTCGAGTGTTGTGACATTTCTGGGTTAGCCCTCTCATGGTCTTGCCCAAGGTCAGTGTTGTGTCGTGAGCATGACGTTCTAGTCATGTTGGGTCTGTGTTTGTCTAGGTCTTTTCTAGACTTATTGTCTGGTCTCGTAGGCCTTCGTTGTAGGCCTCGTGCTTGTCGACAGAGTGGTAACTCCTGACCCTTCGAGTTCAGAGTTTATCCTTCTGTTGCTGATAGGAGTAGCTTGGGAGGCGAGGTTAGTTCGGCAGCCACGCTCGTTCGGTACGACTTTTCCCTTTTCTTTTAGCTTCCCTCTCCCTTGCCCATTCCCTACTCATGCTTCCTCTTCTTTACAACTTTCTAGTGTAGTTTTCCTACTTTACTACACCTGCTATTTTAGTTGTTGTTCCGTGTTAATGTGTTGTTTTCCAGTGGGGATCTGCATGTCCCCTACTAAGCCAGTGACACGAGGCTCACCCCTGCTTTTCAGGTGGGTGGAGTCGTTCTGCTTTCGTGGTTCCTGGTGTGGCGTGTTCATAGTTGCCAATGGTACCTACGTCGGGCTTCCCCTGACTTCAGTGTACGTCTTTACTGGACCTACTGACTTTTTACAAATAAACCCAGAGACCTTTGTGGACTAACACTTTGGCCTACAAAGATGCAAAATTGTAAACCTATTTATGGAAGGGCACAAATGCAAACTAAGGGACATAAATGTAAATAAAGTACTAATACATGGAGGCCGATTCCCATGACCAAGCCCGAGCATTCTCCTGGAGGGTCATTACGAACGCTAGACACTTCACAGTGTCTGAGGCCCGATGGAACACAAGATGGGACTCGAAGCTGTGCATGTGGTCGGCCGGGTCTGTGGTGCCGTCGTAGGTGGTAAATGATGGTAGTTGAAGCTTCAGCGGGATGGGGGCTTCCATTATTTCCTCGGAGAATTGAGCGTGGAAATCCAGATCGTCGTCGATCAAGCCATGATTCTTGGCGGCCAAGAGGACGTCGTCCAAGTACTACACCTTATTCTCTATCTCTTCGAAGCGTTGGAGTCGATGGTCCATTTCTGGATTGGAGTGGAGTGGGCTACGTACCCTCGGCGTGGGCACACTATGGTATCGCCGAGTCCTAGTTGCCGAGGCGTGGGACGCCTCTCGCGCTTGGTGGGGGTTCCCCCTAGTTTGACCCCTCTCGTCCTCCTGTCGTTCAGACTAGACGCTCTAGGGGTCGACCCGTTGGTCCCAAAGCTCCTGGCAGAGGTCGGTCAGGGCCCAGATCTGTTGGCGCAGTTCGTTGAGGTCACCTAAGGTGACCTCCTGTCGAGGATGGGTGGAAGAAGCCTCTTGCGACTCCCGTCGGGAGCTGGGTCCCTGGTGGGAGTTACGCCCCCGGTGGCTCGTATTGCAGATACTTCCACGGGGCGCCATAGCCTTTTGCCCAAGATTCCCACAGACGGCGCCAATAAGTGTAGAGGTTGGAAAATGGTTCCTAGGACACATACCACCTTCTCTATTTATTTGTTGGGGAAGTCATCTTGCACCCGTGGAAGCCTGCAAACACCAGGAAGTAAATGCATCAGAAGGAGTCCCGGGTGTTACCCCAGGGGACAACCCTCCGATGCTTAAGTCAGCAAAGGTTCAATAGAGAATAGAGAAGAGCAGGTGGGAGAGAGGGAGAGAGATCAGAGTTGAAGGCCGAAGTACCGCGTGGGTCCTCTGGATGAGTGCTCGCCGCCCCCAGTGTTCACTCAGTGAGTGCTCGCCGGGGAGTTAGGTCACCGGACGAGGATGCTTGCCCTCAGGTGTAGATGATCACTTCTCTCTCTTAATACAGCAAGGCTTAGGGCTCTATTCTCTTGAGTAGTAGTTTAGCGAAATAATCCACTGTGTCCTTCTCTTCAGTTGATCTCCCCTTTATAAGGGGTTGTCCTGGAGCGAGAGGCCTCATCCCTTGATAGGGAAGGGCCTCTGTAGTAGAGTAACGTTCTCCGCTATAGTGGCGGAAGTTTCCCATTGGAGGGTGATTACCCCGATGTTAGCTGGTCCCGGGGTGAGTCTTACGGCGCTCATGGGGCATGCTCACCCGTTATGGGGTCAAGGTCGACGTCTTGGGGGCAATAGTCGGTCGTCGAAGAGTCCTCTGATGATTACTGCGCTTAGGTTACTTATGCACTGTAGAATCCGATGCTCTTTTGGGCTGGGCCTCCCTTTGGTGGGCCGCGCACGTGTGCCTGTCTCGTGGGCGTGCCCATCGAGAGTAATCTGGCATGAGCTTGTCGTTATTGGGCCATTTCTGAGCCAAACCGGATTGACCCTCCTCACATCCCCCCTACTCTCAGTCACCGAGCACTCTGCAGGGGGCTGAGAGTCGATCAGGAGAGGGCTTCTCTAGAGTGTGAGACTCGAAGTCAATTTTCTCGTACCGGGGGTGTTGGTAGCTTCAGAGCCTACTTGGCGCACAAGACGCTTCTGACGGTGGCAGAAGTCATGCGTATAATCATGACTCGCGTCTCGTCCTATTCTGGGAGCGTGGGCTTCGATCAGACGTCTGGTTCTGGGCAACTGTACCGCCATAGTGGCAGGCACCCTTTCACCTGCCCCCCCTCCCCAAGGGGGTAGTGCTAGTCTATCATGGGTGGTTATAAGAACCACTGCGTGGTCTCCCACGGGCTCTATCTGCATCCTGCTGGTTGTCATGCTCGTCGTAGGCGTCTCCCTCCCCTTGATCGGTGAAGATCATTCTTCCTTTACACCTTCTATTCCCTATAGTCATGCCTCCGCGTAGGGGAGTCCCTCGCGTCAGCTCTTCTACTTCTTAAGAAGCACCTCACGGTTGAGGTGGTGTGCCAAGCACTTCGGGTGCTGGCACTAGTCGACCCAGTTCCCCGTCGCTGGTAGTGTACAAGGTGATTCATGGCCTGTGGGAATCTTTTCAGATTCCCCCCGAGTTTGACATCATCTTCCCGACCGTGGATGACGACATGATGAGTCTTCCTTTGGGCGGGATTATGGTCCTGGTGGCCTCCTTCCAGGCGGGCTTCCACCTTCCAGTTCATCCTTTCATCGCCTCAGTCCTTCACCACTATGGGCGGCATCCTGGGGAAATAACCCCCAATTCTTATTCCATCCTTTGCAGATTCGTCTATGCGTGTCACAGAGCGTCGGTGGAGCCAAGCGTCCTTCTTTTCCAGAGTTGTCCGGCCGATACATACTTTGCCTACTTCAAAGCTCGCTCCCACCGGAACTTCATCCAAATCTCCCGTACTGGGCTAATCGCAAGGGTTGGTCGCAACGGTATGTATATATTATCAAGTCGGAAGACCGTGATGTCTCCGGTAATTGGAGGTGCAGAGGCACTCGTACCACCTGGCGCGATAGGAAGCCCCCCATTAGGGCCGAGGATCGCTGGAAAGTGGATGCCATTTTTCGGTATCCTCTTGTGGATGCAGACTTCTTTTTGACTCCGGTGCTGCTCCGGGAGCTGGGGTTGAGTCCTCCTTTACCACAAGGTACTGGTCTTTTTTTTCCCATTGAGTTGCGTCGGTTGTGTGTGGTACTCGGTTAACTTTGCTCTGCTTTCAAGGTTGCCTGGAGTTCCGTCGTGGACCTACGAGATCGTCAGGTTGCCGCGGTTTGCTCCCCGTCCTGTGGATCGCGTGGTGTCGGGGGCTGGTCAGGTGTCGATTGTTGCCCCCCAGGTCGAGGTCTCGTTCGCCCCGGGGAGGTTGCAGTATCTGGTTCCGGTGGGTGTCCCTTTGGTGCGTTCGCCGGGGGCGTCTGTAGTGAGTGGAGGGCCTAGCGCTCAGAGGGGCTCTCCCGAGAGAATCATTAGTGCAGCTGGTGAAGAACCCGCCATGGCTGGTGGTGGTCGCGCCCCCTTGATTGATGACGACTTGGCGACGCTGGATAACCAACGTCGTGCGAGGAAGAGAGGGAGAACTTCCTCTCCTGCTCGGAACTGCGTTCCACCTCCTTCGCCGTCCGAATGGCCTCCTTCTGAGGCTTCGCCGCCGCCATCGGCTGGGGAGTCAGTGGACGCTCCCCCTGCGTCGGTCCCCTCAGCGCGGGAGCGAGACAAGGGCAAAGCTCCTGCCGTTGACGACGGTGATGCTCTTTCTCCGTCAGGGTCCCCCCGGCGTGGTCGATCCTCGCCACCCGAAGACCTGACATCCGGGCTGGCTGGGATCGCGACGATCGTCGATCTTATGGGGAGGAGCGTACAGTGGTACGAACATACCAGCGAGTTCGGCCCAGGGGCTGAGAAGGAGCTGACAGCGGTAGCCTCGAGGAGTGCGTGCCTGGTTGTCAGCACCTTCGGCCTATGGAGGCATCATTTCCAGGGTCTTACCCGGATGCTGGAAGCCAGCTAGGCCCACCAGGCGGGGCTCGAGGAGCGTTTGAAGGGGTCTGAGGCCACCAACGCCGGGCTCCACAACCAGCTAGCCCAGTAGGGGCTAGCCTTTTCCTCGGTGGAGCGGGATCAGGACTTCCACCAGCTTCGCGCTGACGCGGCCATCGCTCGTGTGGCTGAGTTGAGGGCGCAAGCACAAGCCGCGGAGGCCCGTGCCTAGGAGGTCAAGGCAGAGCTCGCTAGGCTGCGTTCGTCCATGTCTTCTGTCGGTGAGGAGGCGGTGGAGAGCTTCCGCTCCTCTTCGGCTTATTGAGATGAGCTGACGGAAGTGGCCTTGGAGTTCTACGGGCTAGCCCGCGACCGTGGCTTCTGGGAGGGCTGGAGCACCGCAGTGAAGGCCACAACGGCGAGCTTTGGCCGTGTGGCGCCGCCTCTTCTTCCCCCCTCGACTCCTTACGGTCCGGAGGCCGTCGATGGAGAAGGGGAGCCTGGCGTCGAGGAGGTCGATGCCGAGGAGTTGGTGTCGAGGGCGAGTGCGGGCGAGCGAGCACCCGCCAACGTTTCGACGGGGGGCGACCACGTGATGGACTTGGACGACGAGCCACCTTCCCTTGAAGCTGTTGTAGCACGTGAGCCTGAAGCAGTCAGGGCACGTGACGATGTGACCGGGGCGAGCCCTTAAGAGGGTGCCCCTCGTCTCTCAAATTTTCTTCTGTTTTTTGTCGTTTACCTAGGTGGCAGCCTTTCTTTTGTAAGCTTTTCATTTTGGAATAGAAAGCTTTCCCTTGTTTCGTAAATTTTGAAATCTCTTCCGTGTACTTCCCCCTTTCCGAACTGCTATGAGATCTCCTGAGGATACGAAGCGGCGCCCTTGAGGTAACTCTGAGAGGCGCGACTTTCGGGATCCGTCGTTTCGGTTTCTGGGGATTTGCTTGAGGCGATAGGAGTCCTTGTCCTTTTGGGGGTTTCGCTTCTCCTTATAAATAGTGGCCTTCGTGATACCCTTACGGCCATCTTCGAACTGGTGAGCCTGGAGGGGGAGCTAACTTTATTAAGACATGTAGCCTAATTATTTGAAGTTGTCACGAACCATCTGTAATTTCTTATGTTAATTCAATAATTATCACTTGAAATATTGAGGTTATTAGTGGTTAGTAATTCTATGCACTCTGTAAATTATGTATGTCGAACATATTGCTCTAATGACACGATCTATATAGACGCGTCACGCATCCGAGAAATCTTCCGCGCTCGGGGCGTGACAAAATCGGATGGTTGGTTTCCTCCACCACCCCCAGGCTATGTGGCTCCTCCGCATGTGCCATTCATTACATAAGAGGAAGGGGTATTTAAGGCGTTTCCCCTCGCCATCTACCCTACACCGGGAACACCTTGCCTTGAAGACCTGCTAGAAGATGTCAGAATCCAGCCAGGGATCACCAAGCCAATAGCAGAGTTCGACTGCCAAGTAGCCGAGCAACTGAGGACCTTTGAGGTGCCGAATCCTGAGGGTCCGCCCACCATCTTCTATGTGGCTGGAGAAAAGTCAGTCAGAGGAGATGCTGATTGCCGACTCCCTGATGAACTGCATGACCCTTACGTCCCAATTTCGGGACTCCCTTACATGACTAACCGGGCAGTCGGGGTGGTCAGGAAACAAAGGATTCCCCTCTACCAGCCCTCTAGCCAGAAGAAAATGTTTGAAAGAATGTGGAACCTGCCGAACCTGGATCGGAGATTGCTGCAAATCACCAGACACTCCGGTTTGGGCTTCTCAATAGAAGACTATTATGAAGCCGGCGTTATATCAGTCTCGGTTCCGTCCGGCGATGACTGCACCAAGGCTGCAGCCCAGTAGGAAGCCCACCACAACAAGCAACCCATGTCTCCGGCTGACGAAGTGCAAGACGAAGAAGTGTTCCTCTGGAATCCTCTCCACCGCAGGTGCAAGGGGAAGACCTCGCCCTCTTCTGAAGGGTCAACCTCAAGGGATCACATCACCAAGGTCCCCTTACCCCCGTCTGTTGGCAAAGCAAGAAGCAGAGGTGCGGGCCATGCTCCAGAGCCTCCCCAATACGACCCCGTTATGTTGGTGTTATATCATAGGCAACAGCGGGAGATCGAGATCTTGAAGGTGCGATTGTCCGAATTGACTGTACTGGTGGTCGACCTAATCCAAGGCTCTCTCCACCCATGGAGTGAGGGCACAGCTTGGTCCCGGGGCACCAGTCCTAACACCTCCGTCCAGTCAAGGAAGGGAGAGGGGAATACGGCCAGCCCTTCAGCTAGACGGCCAGTCGGGCAAGGCCTTATATTACAAGAGAAGCTACAGAAGCCCTACTCTTTCCCAAGGGAGAAGACTCGAGGTATCTTCGATTGGGCCTGCTACTATGGCAAGGTTTCCCTCCCAAAGTCTAAGAGGCCTCAGGATGCCCGAAGAAGCGGTGACCCGCTATTCTGTCCTTACCACCAGATGTTGGGCCACACCATCGAAGATTGTTACGTCTTCAAAGATATTGCTCAGGACCTGATTGATAGGGACGAGCTCAGAATGAGAGATTATGTGGTGGCCCCACTACGTCCTCACGTGACAAGCGGTTCTCGAAGAGGAGTTTACACAATATCAATTCAGCACCAGGCTCCTGAAGGCGTAACCACTTTGGCCCCTGTCGAAGCCGTTTATGATGACTACCTGGAAGACCCTGGGGCGGCCCTGTGCCTTTCCATGCCAGGAAACCCCTCGGGCCTGTCGGTCGTGATCCAAGGGGAGAGTGAGGTGAACATGGCCTCCGCATCTGGCGAGGTAGAACAAGAATAAACCTATGACCCCCTCGAAGCTGAAGATGGCAAAGGCCAAGATTTCGTTGACCTGGTGCCGACACCGCCAGAAATTGAAGATGGCGGACAGGCCATCGTTGATGAACTTGTTGAAATCAACCTTAGCACAGAAAGCGACCCCAGACCAACCTTTCTGAGTGCCCTTATACCTCCCCAGGAGAGGGAGCAGGAACCATATAAGCAAAATGTCTTTTACCAGATTGACTAATTACTAGTGATGTTCAGATTTTTGGAAAAACTTTTGAGCAGTTCCAATTTTTAGGTGATTTCAATACCATTGAAGATTGATTCAAGTATAATTACAAACAGTTTACTTTTTAATTTAATCCCTATAGACAGAAAATCATACCCCGCCTTTCTTCTTTCTGTCAAAGAAAGTTTCTAAACCTTCTTTAAGGTTCTGATCTCCCTCCTCTTCCTTTTACACGACGGGAAGAGGAGGGTACGCACCTCTCCGCTCGTTTGAGAGCTTGTTGTGCCTCGGCGCACTTCTGCGTTTGTGCTACGCACCACCACCAACAACCGCCACAGCAGCGATGGCCGCCGTCACCTATAGCCCCCAAGTCGTCGCCAACCACGCCAGGTTCGGATACCTGGCGACCCCGATCGTTTTCGGTGACTTCCCTGTAGTCGTCGGCTCGCCCTTGTTCTTGGGCGTGGTACCAGTGGTTGAAGCCAGCCCAGCCACACCCGCTTCAACAAACTACTGAGGGTGTCAGGCCCTCCGCCTCAGCAACTGGCCGGGTGCGCTCGGCCAAGAAGACAACCACCGAGGGTGTCAGGCCCTCGGCTTTAACAATTGGCCGAGTCCGCTCGACCGACAAGTCAGCTCTTGGGGGTGTCAGGCCCTCTACTACAGCAGCCGGCCGGCTTCGCCCGGCCAACTCCTCGCAGACTAGGGGTGTCAGGCCCTGTGTCCCGCCAGCAGGTGGCCGAGTTTTCTCTGTCAATCAGATTACTGTTGGCGCCGCTCCTGCACAACGGGGGCAGCGTCGTCGCCGCAACGGCACCAGTTTCAAGGCGGCCACCCTCAGAGGAGCTTCTCCTGCTCAACGGGGGCAGCATCACCGCCATAATGACGCAAGGCCTACGGCAGGCGTCGCCAGCGCCGCTCCTGCTCAACGGGGGCAGCGTCGTAGCTGCAAGGGTACACAGCCTGCGGCAGCAGCATCTCGCTCAGGCAAGACTGTAATTGTCGGAGACATCCACATCCGGCTCGATGGGGGTGAGCCGATCTTGCCACGGGACCGTCATGTCCCGACCATTCCCACTTCCAACCGCTTCGAGCTCCTCCAATAAGCTCGGGAGAACGGGGCGAAGAAGAAGCCCGCCGTAGCGGCGGCAACTTAGGGTCCCCTACAGCGGCCCAAGCCACGAGATCCTCGGCCAAGGACGGGGGGCAACCCGGTGGAGGAGCGCCAGCCCCATTTGAAGAAAATTTGGGTCACCAAAGAGGAGGCCCGAATTATAAGGCGTGCAAGGGCGGAGGAGCCCTTCTGCATGTCGGAGCTGCAACAGATGCAGAGTCCGACAAGCACTGAGGCCTCGACATCTCTGAGGTCTACAACTCAGCCCCTACGGGGGCAAAAGTGCCGAGGAGCCGGCAAAAAGGTGCGGCCGACCTTCCCGTGGGCCAGTTCCACACACACGGAGGAGGATCGCTCCCCTCAAGCTTCCACATCCCGGGTTTCTGTCCCACATCCCGGGTTTCTGTCTTTGACAAACTAGGGATGCCGCCCAACCCTGATAGGCAGCCACCCAAGAAAAAACGGGTGGTTCAGGGGACTGATGATTCTGTCAAAGTGTTCACCTGTTACATCACCTCTGGTGACAAACAGCCCAAGGACACCTCGAGTGACCCTAACCAAGCTCTTCAATACTCGAGGAGGTCAAGCTCCGGGTCCCGTGGCCTGGCGCCAGCAGCTGGGACGTCTCAGCCCGAATTGGCACGGCATGAAGAGCGTCACGAGGACGTCCATAGTGTTGATGGGGATAGTCACCGCCGGCATGAGGTAGACCTGGGGGAAGAACCACAGACTCCCGCGTTGGAAGAGCTCCGACGCGAGAATCAAGAACTCAGGAATCTCTTACAGGTGTTGTTGCGTGAAAAGGAGGTTCCTGTCCCACCTCAGGCGGCACCCACTAGAGCGGAACCGCAGCCTTCTCCCATTCCGGCTGCGGTTAATGCCTCCGTCACCGCTGCAAAATTGCCGCTGGTGGTGGACTTTGAAGTCCCGCAGCATGAAGTCAATGCGCGATCGTCTGCACCTCCTACTGCAGAGACCCTCATAGCGCAGAAGCAGATGATTGAGCGCATCGTCGAGGCGAAGTTCGCTCAACATGGTGAGGGTGTGGCCACTGTTGATTTGTACAACGTGCCCTATCCCCTCCACCATCAATTCAAGAAGCTTCCGTCGGATTGCCCAAAGGCCCCGAAGCTTCAGAAGTTCAACGGGCAGGGCTCTCCCCATGAGCACCTGGCCTATTACATGAAGTTCCATTCCTTTTTTCCTTTAGCTGTCATCTATGTGTCAAAAGGAAGAGAAAGACCTAAAGGAAAAACATGTCATGCGGCCAGTCTATCTCCCTGGCCATCATTAACTCCAGTGCCCTCTTGCCGCCTTTGTGGTGGCTCCATGACACTGTGCCCCTCCTCTCGCCTCCGCTCGACCTCCTCGTTCCTCCGTCGACCGAAAGAACTCGCCAGGTAATCCCCTACTGATCCGCTCAGAGCTGCGCTCTGCATTCCTCCCACTGCACCACTCCAGGATGTGCTCTGCTCAGGCCCCCGGCCTATCATCCGGACCGTCTGTTCGATGGCTTGGAGCTCGATTTTCAGATCATGGACTTGGAGTCGTGCCTCCTGAGCCTCGGCCCGATACCTCTCGAGGTCTACAGTCTGGGTAGATGTCCGCTCTAATTCTCCACTCAACCGGGTCACCTCCCCCTGGAGTCGCTCAACCTCCTCTCGGAGACGGGGCACCTCCGCTGCCTCTACTCGAACCCGCTCTGCCTCGGCCAATGCTGCAGGTAGCTCTCTCGCCTACATGTTACATTTTGCATCACAGTTAGTTTAGGCATGTGCATAAACCATGAAGCATTTTAGTATAAAGGTTTAGCTTCTCACCCGCTTCGCGAGGGTAGCCTCGGCCTCCTCAGCTCGAGCTACCACTCAGGTGAAGTCGGCATCTCGTTCAACCCGTCCCCCGGTAGGCTGCGTAGAGGAGGATGGTGCATCCAGTCCGACCCTCTGGGTTCCTTTGGCCCACTGCATATAGAAGTCAGTCAACTTGCGCTTGCATAACCATCATAACATGAGCATTTCTTTAAGTCCAAGGGTTTAAGAAACTCACCAGCAGCTCCAAAGTGGTCCGGTAATCATCCCACCGCTGCACGATGGCATTAAGGAGCCCCTCAAGCTCGACAATGTGTCCTTGTCAGTCTAGCTGCATTTAAAATTGAAGTGTCAATGCATATAAGGATAAATCATTCAGTCATATAGAGTTTCTATTCATACCGGTCGTCGGGTGCTGCGGAAGACCTAGTCGCCGTGTCGTTGGGCGTAGGCCTTTAGGTATGCCTCATCACTGTCGGCCTGTTCCTTTACCGCCTTGCCCTTTTGCTTCCAATCCTGGATATATTTCCTGGCCTGGATGCTCCATTCAGTGTCGCTTGTAATCCCCTTGGAAGACTTCCCCAGGCGCTCATCGTTGTGGCGAGGGAATGCCACCACCGGCTGGCGTACATCCCGCATCCTTATAATCAAACGATGGTGCAGAGGCTCGATCACATTTATACAATGGAGCCAAACGTCCCGTCCTCCATAAGCTAGGGAAGCCTCCACCCATGGCTGTCCCTCATGTCTCTCATCCCGATACGGTGTCCAGCGCACCTGAAGGGGTCATTCAAGTCAATATCCATTCATTATTCATTAGCATTTCATCAATGTTTAGTAATATTTTATAAGCATGTAAAACAAGTTTAAGTTCAAGGAACTTACCGACCCTTGCGGGTATGAGTCAATGTCATCTTGGATTGCCCGAGTCATCCTCTTAATCGACCCTGTGTCGCGAGTAATCGTCCATCACCGCACGATGGGGATCCACTCCGGATACAACTCGGTTCCTCGCCCAATCCCGGGTAGATAGAGAAAAACCCAAAACTGCATTTTAGAAATCGTGTGTCAGCATATGGCATTTAGAAGCATAATTAGAAATGTTTAGAAGCATTTAAATACATTTACCTGTAGAAAAGGTGAGAAGCTACCCAGCATGGTCACCCGGTCGGTGGCACTAAGGGAGTCAAATAAGAAGGCTAGGGCAGTCGCTCCCCATGCATATCTGCCTACCCTACTCAAATCTTCCAATAGTGGGAGGAGCCTGTAGCTGATTACGTCGGCTCGGGTCGCGAATAGGAGCTTCCCGAGTAGCAGCATCAGGAAGCGTCTCATAACCCTATCTCCCTCCGATCCCGCCTCTGCCTCTACGCTCGGGCGCACCTGTTCGACCACCCAGTCGATGTGCTACTCCGGTAGCTCTCCAACTGCTATCGCTGCTCCCTGGAGTCCCAAGCTCTCCTGCAGAACTGATCTTGATAATTGGGATGATGGATGCCCCGGCCTCATCAAGTCCAGCCGTAATTTTACCATACCAGGGGTATCCCAGAAATTTTCAGGGTAGGGAAGAAAATATGATGAGGTTCCCAACTCCCAAAGGCATTGAGGCCGTTTCTGAAGGGTTCTGGGGGCTACTAGGCCATTTCTAGGTCACAGGGGCATTTCGATAATTGTAGGGTTTACCGTCCCGCACCGGGTCGCCCCGACCCGCACGACCCGACCCGACCCAGGCGGACGGCGGGACGCACGGGCTGGGGGTCGTGGCCGGGACGCACTGGACCGCAAGCGTACTTAGCAGCCTATCTGGCCTACTGGCTGGCCAGCTTCGTGATCCCTCATGGAGAGGAGGGGATTCTGCAGGCGGAGGTGATCTACCCAGCTTGTTTGATGGCTTGCGGTCGCAGGGTTGTCATTGCTCCGGCCGCGCTGGCGAATATCTACCATTGCCTTGGGGCCCTGACTTCACACTCATCACCTAGAGATAAGCATATTTTGATGCCCACCCACTATCTGAGTGCGTGGGCCGGCTTGTTGTTGCCAGAGTTGTCACAGAGGACGCCAGTGGACAATCCGGCTGCGCCGCTGATCTTTGTTTTTGCTGGTCATCCGGACCAAGATGCAGTTTTGCAACTTGCCAGCACCCGCCGTACTCTGTCTTTCCTCCATACTAGGAGGGATGAGAGTCTGGAGTTTGATCACAGCTCTCGTTCGTACCGTCCTTACTCGGAGCAGCAGGGTGACAGATTCGTCTGCAGGTTGTCTTCCTAGGTTCTGCCTTCTCTCCATGCACTGGCCAATTGGGTGTCTGCATACGGCCCGAAGTTCTGGTTTACCGCCGTTCTAGCATGGCAGTACTTGAGCCATATTACCTGCATCGGTTCGCCAGGAATTTTGGGTACGACCAGGCTATACCCAAACATGCAGATTTTCCCCTGGCAGTTTGACAGTATCGGCAGAGGGACGTCCACCTAGTAGCAGCTTCATGGCATGACTTCCTCTCTCGTGATGTGAAGGAGGAGTATCCCGTTCTAGAGCAGACACGCAGAGGTTTCTTTGATATACACTATGCGCGCTGGTGGTTTAAACTCAACAATGTCTTTAGGCAGCGAGTTGATGCTATTCGAGCTGCGGAAGAACGACGTCTGAAGAAGGAGGATCTGCCTCCTTTGTCACTAGATCCCGAGTTCATCAGATCTCATTTTTCTGGAGCCGCTAGGGCTATTCGTGAGATTGAGATCCGTTGGAGGGAGAACGGACTCCCCATTCTTGTTGACAGGAGTCAGTACACTGGGGCTTTGAAGCCCTTGCGGGGTGTGCCTACTGCGGCCTCTTCTTCTAGATCGGCCCGCCGAGGAGCAGCCCTCGGCTCTGTAGCACTCTACTCCTGGTGGGAGGACTTAAAGGCCTCTTGTGGTCTAAAGACCCCTTCCCAGTTGTCTGAAGTTGTCCCCGAGGGGGCGTTAGGAGGCAGCGCCTTCACAGACTGGAGGACCCACATTATCAATGCAGTGGGTTGTGCGGGTCCTGTAGAGTACATTTCAGAATTGGAGGTGGCTACCACTCCCAATGCTATCTGGGCCATTGTGAATAAGGTTGCTCGAGTTCTTGGCCTGAAAATCGAGCAGATCATTTTGAAGCCCAAGAGGCTTATCGGAGAGCCAGGTATATGCTGAGTTATTCAACCCTGTCTCTTTTTGCCTTGCACTTCAAGACGCTGACTTCATGCAATCTTTTTCCATTTGCAGGACATGTCAGTGGCTCAGAGGCCCATGGTCACGGGAAGAGGCGTAGGGCTGACAGCCGGGAGGGTGATCCGCGACCTACTGTCCGTCTGCATCCTAAGGAGGGATCTCCTACCCCAACGGAGACTTCTAGTAAGAGCGGGGAATCTAATTTCAAATCAGTATTACAATCTGCGTTGAAAATGGTGTAACCTGACTATTTTTTTCCCCTTTCTAACGCAGCTCCTCCTGAGACTCGGCCTGCTGCAAACTTTTCTCCTCGCCCCGGAAACATATTTGCAGAGGCAGGGTTGGAGGTGGACGACTCGGCCCCTGATTTTAGTGTGGATACTGAGGGGTTGGACCCGCTCACCGATGATTATACGCCTGTGACAGGCGATTCTCCCGCAGTTGACACGGGCGGGAACTCTGTTGCTCAGGACGCGGGTTCCAAGTGGTATCAGGTGTATTCGATAGTCCTATCGGGTATATCTGGTATCCGGGATCTGGGTCATCACAGGTGGTATCAGAGCTGTTATTGTGTGAAGTATATGGAAATCTCAGATATACAGTTACCAGAGTCGTAAAAGTCCTATACAGTTGCCCAGCTGATGGTTGGTGGAATTTACTGCCATTAGGTTTCGTGATTCTGTATCATTTGGTTTCTCCGCGATGTCTGTCTCGACTATGTTGTACTTGGCAGTGTTCGTCGAAAGGCTCGAAGCTGCGATACATTGTTTGAGATTTTCGTGTAAGTTGCTCAGGTTGCTATTGACTTTTAGCGTTGGTGTGATGACCGTACACGTCCTTACGTTATTTTGGTCACTCCAGCTTAAGTTTGTTTCAGCTCCTGATGTGTTCCGCTTCTGTTGAAGTGCTCGATTAGATTCCGTGACTGAGAAGTCACTTAGGCGAGCTAGGATTTTCCCTTCCTGGTGAGCTTTTGTTAGTGAGCTTATTATTTCTCATCCCATTTGGTGGAATCTTTTTCGAGGTTAGCCTTGGGATTGCTATCTTAGTGATGCTTTTGTCCTATGTCTACTTAAGTGTGGAGAGTTTTATTTTGAGCCCGATCTGCTCTTTGCTTTACAGTTGCTTGACTTTGGACGCATTCTTGTGTTAAGAGCCATAGTGTACCTTGTTCGTCGTGCTGTGTCCAGCAGTCGATGCGTTGAGAAGGCTCATTCATTGTTTCAAGATGTGAGGGTAAGCTGAGATTAGCATTTTTCCTTGGGCTTTGTGCTGAAGTTGGTACTCTTCTTCATTGCACTTAGGCTCCTTGTGATTGGTTGCTCGCTGAATCAGTACTCGTAGCGTGTTAATTGTGATTCTGATGAGTTGTGATGGCACCGAACGTGTGCTGAGATGCGATTACCGAGGTCTTTTATGATGCATGTGTACATGTTAGAGTGCGTAGCGGAAGTGTGTGGGCTTGTTACCCCCTGGTTGAGGATCATTGTTATGAGATTCTCGCTGATCGAGGGAATTGCTTCTTCTCAGTGTGACTTCATCTTGGCTTCATGTGCCCTGATGTTGTCTGTCGCCGTGCTGTTGCTGGTAAATTTTTGGTGTTGGCATCGGCATTTGTGAGTATTCGAGAATTTGTCAGCTTCCCTGCTGATTGAGTACCCTCTACTCTGTGTTTCCTTTCTCTTGGATGTTGTGCTCTCGAGACATTATCTTAGTCCTTGAGATACATCCCTTGAGATTATTTTTTTTTGTGTCATTTCCCATGGTCGTGAGTCTTTTCTTGGTAAGTGGTCTGAAGCATGACTCATTCCCTGTAGTCGTGTGTTTAGCTGCTATCGTGCCTTGATGTGACCCTACTTGTAGTTGTGTTCTATGATTCTGTGTGCTGTACGGAGCCAGAATTCTGCAGGTGCTGTCATGTTGCTACTGTTGTTTTTGTAAGTAATGTTATTGTATGATTTGGTGTCCCTGTCTTGGACCATTGTCTTGTCGATTGGCTTGCTGTGCTCCTCTTTCCGAGTAGAGTTAGCTTGCGACTCGATCAGATGTAATATTTGTGTGAGGACTGACTTAACTCTGTGTATGGTCTAGCAGTGTTATTATCATTGTCATTGGTGTCCTGTGTGCCAGGTGTTCCCTGTCGCCTTTGGCACTGGAGCCGATGATGTGGTTAGGCGGTCAACTGCGAGGACTGTGTTTCCTTGTGTAAGCTGATGCTTGTCGTGTTTGTCGTTTTGTTATTCGTGCTTTTTTTGTCGTGGCAGTCGTGTCTCTTGTCCTGAGACGTAAGCGACGTTGCCCTTGTTTCGGAGGTGTCAGACTTATCTTCACTTGTGTCGTGCTCTGTCTTGAGCGTGTACCCGTGATTATGGTCTGACTGTGTTCCTCTGAGCTGTGTTCCTCGTGATTCGTGTTGTTTCGTAGTTGCATCCGTTGGGTTGTTCTTCTCTGCTTCTTCCTTCTTGTTAGTCCTTAAATTTTGAGGATGAAATTTCTTGAAGGAGGGGAGGATGTAATGCCCTGGATCTTTGACGGATCTTTATTGGGTCTTGTCGGATCATTATCAGGTCTTTCGGGTCCTTTTTGGAGAGTTTCGGTTCGCTTTTGTAGCTCCCGAACTGCCGACGCAAGGAACCTACAAAATAGATAAAAGAAACCTAGGAAAAGGCTAGACAGACGACCGACACAGACGACAGACAACACGACTAGGACATCGTGCACACTGCCACGTACACAACCGAAACGTCGTGCAAGCGACAGACACTGACCCCGAGTATAGCCACAAAAAGGGTTAACCCAGAAGGTCAAAACACACGAGGAACACGAAGAGAACCACGAAAGGTCACGTGTCATGTGACTGGAGTGCCCCACACTAGAAGAATAGCCAGCTACGTCCACTGACGTCTTATGCTACGCCTACTAGCATCTCGTCTGCTATGCCTACAGCCAGGCAGAGACTAAGACACTATCAAAATCAGAACAGTAACCAAATCACAAGTGACTAGATAGGGGAACGCCCGTCGGCGTCAGTCGAAAACCCCTGACCACGTGTGCACACACTGGTTGTTGCCTAAGCCAGGCCTCTAGCTAGTTTTCTCCCCCCGTAGGACGCAAGGGTAACCATGGGAGCTGACGGAAATTAGCTTAAAAACCATGAATCGGAAGTGCCCCCAAGTAAAAGCCATCACGCCGGAGCGTGCCGTAAAGCTACGACTAGTGAAGGCTCACAAGACATAGACCCAGAACGCAAGTGCCGAAGTACATACAGGCAAGAGTGCCCAGTAACACGTACTTCGAAGTACCAAAGGTAGCACAGGAGACTGCCAAAAGACTCAGGACAAGACAACTAGACCTACAACTATAACAGTCCCTGAGTCCTACGACTCTAAGTCAAGATCATCGCACATAGCAGAACAAGCCACCAATCGGTCTAATCCTAAGCCAAGGAAGATGACGCTCCGAGAAAAAATGACACAGGAGACCTGAGGGGACACCAAGAACCCTCTACACACCTGAATATGCAAACCGAGGTAGAATGGTACCTCGAGGCATCCAGAACCAATGTCTCGAATTGGGCAAGGCCGCGGAGACACAATAAGACTACTTGTCAACCACTAGGTAACCCCGGGTTGACTGGAACCAGACACGACACTAACATACTAACACATCCACTACCACAGCAGCACAAACAAACAAAACCAACAAGGACAAGAGCGGCGGATGACGACAACACTCTGGGCAGAGCAACCTGTCAGTCAACTGCTAGGGGAAACCCAACAGTCAAGAGATAGCCGCTACGCGACCAGAGACAAGGACAATGGCAGCTTCTAGATTGAGTCGTTAGGGTACTATCGTAGTCTAGGAAAAGACCACAACCAGTCACCTAAACTGACCAATCAAGACAACCACCGACAGACAGACACCACCTTGAACAAGGACCTAAGATAGACGGACACACAACATAGAACCAACCAACGGCCATCATAGCCAACAGGACTATAACGCATCAGCATAGGGGTGTTATACCCACATAATGCACCAAGGGGGGGTGTTATGCCAACCAGACCTGAAATCACATACAGATGACATAACGCACCAAGCTAAGGGCGTTATATAGACATAACGCACCAGAACTTATGTGTTATGCCCAACAGACAAATAAACTAATAAAATGAAGTATAACGGACCACACTAGGCACGTTATACTTATATAACGCACAAGGGTAGGTGTGTTATACCCAACAGACTTCAAAATGCCAACGAGGATAAAAAGTATATAACGGACCAAGGCTAGTCCCCCATAGCAACAAAACGCACAAGGTGAGGCACGTTATATCAACCGCCATACCCAGTCAACCATCGATCGACAGACCATAACGGATCTGCACCTGGGCATTACATTGAACATAATGCACGGGGAGGAGTCCATTATGCTAACTGACTGACACGATCTTCGAGATGAACACGATCATTGAGGGGACTGACATGGAAGTCAGCCTCGAAAATAACCCGACCATAACGTGCCTGGACAGGTGCGTTATGCTCACATAATGGACCTGTCTTGGTCTGTTATGCTCTAAGACCTCAGAAGACTAAAAGCGACGAACGATACATAACGGTCTATCAGGGGACCATTATGCACATAATGGCCTCTGGTAGGACCGTTATGCCAATCCGACAATCAAAACAGTGAAATGGCCAAATCGGCCCGTTCCACACCCCATGCATGCCGTAGCGCAGGGGAATTACATCCGTTCGTTTCCTTCCTCTCTTCATGGCTAGAGTATGAATGTGTAAATCCTTTCGCCGGCAACTTCAAAGGTAACGCGAATTGCATCGTTGGATCTCTTTGATTGTTGTTCAGAACCCCACAGTTATGGAGAGAACCCTAGACAGTCTATCTCATGGTTTCTCATCCATAGAATTGGTGGGGAATATGATCAAAGCCCACTGCCAGTGTTCAGTAGCCATCTGCTCCAGATAATATCAGATATCTCTGTGTGAAATCCTTAAATCCCCTGGGACGATCCCTTTAACATTGTTCCTTGTCTATGAAATCCCTCGAGCCAAGCATCCAGAGCCCTAAAAATACCCAGGACCAAAGGCCTTCTTAGTTTAGGACCCCCTGAAAACCCTGAAAACCCTTCAGAGCTCTGAAATCCCTCAAAAGCCCCCCCCTCAGCACCGTTGTCACTCGGCGCATGGGCTTTCTCTCGGTGCCTACACTCTTGCGCCGAGAGCCGGTCGTGTCGGGAATGACCCTCCCATCGCGCCGATACCTTGCTCGCACCAAATCTTCCCGCACCGGGCACTCTTGTGCCGAGAGCCCCTCGCGCCGAGATCCTCACGCCGAGGCATACTTGTGCCGAGGCCATCACACCCAATTGTCCCATGCCGATTCCCAATCAACGTCCCGTGAACCTTCACCTTGCCATGAGAAGGGAAACCCGGGGGATTCCACTCAGAACCATAGGAGCTAAATCAACGGGGTTTCACCCCTACATTTTTTGACCCCAATGGTCCCCAGAGTTCTGCCACTACATGTTCTCCGGCGGTTCCTTAAAAAGGGAAATATTAATAAAATACCATGATGACGAACATCATCTTGACTCGATCCTCTCATATCCCGGGCTACATGCCCATCCCTTTCTTTTGGCTTCCATCCCGGCACTCCGTGGATGGATGTCCTATACCCTCTTGGCATGATCCAAAATAAGGGGAGGTGCTGTCGAAATGAATTTCGACCTTCGATATACCGCATTATCTCCAGACTCCCATTGAGTTTAGAGAGTCCTGCCTCTATATGGTCTCTACTAACTCCTTTTCTTTGGGGAATAGTAATATAAAGGAGAAACTCATGGCCGCTGATGATGCACCAAGAGTCACCTCTAGGGGCGTTATGTACATAACGGACCAGACATGGTGCAATATGTGACGGAGCAAAGCAAACCATAACGCGCTCCTCAAGAGGCGTTATGGACCTTAACGGACCAGCTCTGGCGCGTTAAGTGGAAGGCAAGGGCGTTAAGCATAACGCGCCTTCCCCGGGGCGCTATGGTACATAACTGGCCTCCCCAGGCGCGTTAGGTGACCAGGACCCCAACGGTCACAACCAACGGTCAAAAACCAACGGTCGGAAACCATGACGCACCAGCACCGGCGTGTCATGTCTTACATGACGGTCAGTCAAGGGGCCGTTAAACCCTCACCAACCAGACTCAAAACATGCGAAGCATAACGCACCTGCCTGGGCGCGTTATGCTCATGACGGTCTCTGGAACGACCGCTATGTCGTTCCGACGGCGAAACGGCGAATGGAAGACAAAAATGTCAACCACGCCCCCGTACCTCCACAGGAGAGGGAAAAATCAAGGGGGAAGCTCTCCAATAGCCCTAGGCATGATTCTACGGTCTTGAATTGGCCAAAAACGCGGTGAATCGCTAGATCGCGTGATCACTCCCCAAAACATGATTTTACCCTAACCCTCTCAAAAGCACCTCTCTCGGCCTCACGACGGGCTACAAATCACGGGAATGGAACGCAGGGAGCTAGGGAACGTCGCCCTACCTCAATGGAGCGAATGCTCCACCGAATCAATGCCGAAATCACGAGGAACGCTTTTAGAAGCCCTCGTTCCTCCACGAAATCTCACGATCTTTACGCCGCCACGACTGCCTTACCATCGTCGTCGTCGTCGTCGCTACGCCATCGTCCCACGTCGTCTGCAGCCAGAGGGAGCTCGCCGTGCGACCAAACGAGAGAGAGGGGGAGAGACGCGGTCACGGTGGGGAGAGGAAGAGGAAGAAGAAAAGAAGAAGAATAAGAAAAAGGGCTGCAAGAGAAGCAAAAAGCAACCCTCCGTGTGGGAAGCCCAGCCTTAAGATTCACTATTCTGTCAATTTAAATTTCATTAGATCAGTTTGCTAAAGTAACAGAAATAAAAATACTTTTTAATTAACAGTTTAAATTTAACAATTATACCAGAGTCCAGTCCTACAGAAAGACAAGTACCGTCGACAGAAAAGAAAGACGTACCCAGAAGTCGGGGGAATCCTGATGCAGGTACAACTGGCCACTATAAACTCGCCACCAGGAACAGCAGAAGTAGAACACGCCACCCACCTGAAAAGCAGAGGTGAGCCTCGTGTCAATGGCTCAGTAGGGGTCACGCGGATCTCCACCGAAAAACACGCAGTAACATGGAACAACAGCAAAAACAGCAGGTGTAGAAAAGTAGGAACCTAAACAACGAAGCTGCAAAGAAGAGGGAGCAGAAGCAAGGGAGAGGGAAGCTAAAAGAAAAGGGAAATGTCATACCGAACGAGCACGGCTGCCGAACTAACCTCGGCTCCCAAGCTACTCCTAACAGCAACAGAAGGGCGAACTCTGAACTGGCGAAGTCAAAAGTTGCCGATCCGTTGACGCGACACCAGGCAAGCGAAGGCCTATAAGGAAAAAGGGAAAAGACAAAAGCCTAGAAAAAGTCTAGATAGATTAAATAGAAAGCACACACGACTCGATTTCCATGCACGCTCATCTAGACACGACCACATGCACAACTAAAACGTCGTGCACATGGCACAACACTACACTAACCTCGGGCAAAGCCACAAGGAGGCTGACCCAAAAAGGTCACGATGCTCGAGAAACACGAGAGTCACGCGGAAGTCACATGTCACGTGTCTGAAGTACTCCCCTCACTAGAAGAATAGCTAGCTGTGTCCACTAATGTCTTATGCTGCACCTTCAAGTGGCTCGTCTGCCTGTCGTCCAAAACCACGACCGAGATCAAGACACTGTCAGAACCAGAATAGAACTATAGTCGCGAGTGACTAGTTAGGGTCACACCCGTCGGCGCAAGTCTAAAGCCCCTGACCATGTGTGCACACACTGGCTCTTTCCTAAGCCAGGACTCTAGCTAGTATTCTCCCCCCGTAGGATGCTACGGTCGAGGACACTACTGTCGAGCGTGGGAGCCCACGGAACTAGCTTAAAAATCGTAAATCGAGAAATGCCCCACCGTAAAGGCTGACATGTCGAAACGTGCCGTAAGGCAATGACTAGTGGAGGATCATGAGACACAGACTCTAAAACGTGAGTGCTGGAGTACAGACAGGTAAAGAAACACTATCGCACGTACTACGAAGCACTAATGACAGCATAAGAAACTACCGGCAGACTCAGGGCAAGGCAACTAGACCTAAAACTACAACGATCCTTGAGTCTCACGACTCGGAGTCAAGGTCATCGTACAAAGCGGAACAAGCCGCCAATTGGTCTAATCCTAAGCCAGAGAAAATGACTCACCGTAAGAAACGACTCACGGCGACCTGAGGGAACAACGAGAACCCTCAACACACCTAGATACATAGAATGAGGTAAGACGATACCTCACTGCATCTAGAACCATGTCTCGAACTAGACAGAACCAACGAGACACACACAAGGTCGCCTGTCAACCATTGGATCTAACTAGATTGACCAGAACCTGACAATGATGACTCTACAGTAGGATAGAGAATCCTACCTCAAGCAAGAAGACTCCTAGCTACGTCATAACGTAGGCTTTAGCTCTCATAGGACATCAAACGATATCCACAGGAACGGCAACCCATGTGGTCAAACCAAGATATACGAAAACTGAAACGTCGGGAAACGACGCTCTGGGCATAAGTGATCCAAGAGTCGCTACGCACATAGAGACAAGAATAATGGTAGTCCTAGATAAGTCGTTAGGGAGAACTGGAGTAGTCAAAGAGTAGAACGCACACAATCAACCCCGAACCGACTAATCCAGAGAACCACCGATGCATAGACACCGCCCTAGGACACAAACCTAAGACAGACGGACGCAAAACAGGCCATCACGGCCGACATACAACACACGAACCCAACTAGGGATGAACGGTCTATGATGGACTATTCAAGGGGGATGAACGGTCTGGAATGGACCATTCAAAGGGATGTGATATACTATGCGGAAGGTGAGCTAGAAGGGGAGGGGTTGAATAGATCACCCCAATTTAAAACTCTTAAGCAATTCCAAACCGGCGTTCGTCGAACGCGGCAGGGATGATCAGCATATGACCAGAGTTGTGCGGCCACACGATAGACCACACAACCCAAGCCCAGATACCCCAACATTGACTTAACCAGGGCTGGGTGACCCCTGACTAACCACACAACCAGGATGGGCGGCCCCCAGGTGACCACATATCCTGATTGTGCGGCCAGCAGCTGACCACACAACCCTCTGACCAGCCCTACCCAAACTGCCCCTGGAGATGGGTGGCCCTGATAGAGCCGCACAAACCCCCTTGGGCGGCCCTCCCAGAGCCGCCCAACCCTATGGGCTGCCCCTGCCCAGCCGCCCAAGGTCCAGCCTGTAACGCGTAGATCGTCTTCTGTTCCGACAGGTAGATATAAGGTCCAGTAGCAACCGCACATCCTATAAGTCAAGTAGATATAAGGTTCAGTAGCTACCACACATCCTACAAGTCGGGTAGATATAAGGTTCTGAACTGACCACACATCCTGCAGGTTAGATATAAGGTCCAGTAGCGACTGCACATCCTGTAAGTCAGACAGATATAAGGTCCAGTAGCGATCGCACATCTTGTAAGTCAGGCAGATATAAGGTTCTGAACTGACCACACATCCTGCTGGTTAGATATAAGGTCCTGAACTGACCGTACATCCATAGATATAAGGTCCTAAACTGACCACACATCCTATAGGTTAGATATAAGGTCCAGTAGTGATTACACATCCTGTAAGTCAGGTAGATATAAGGTCCAGTAGCGACCGCACATCCTGTAGGTCAGGCAGATGTAAGGTCCTGAACTGACCACACCTCTTTCAGGTTAGATATAAGGTCCTGAACGGACCGTACATCCATAGATATAAGGTCCTAAATTGACCACACATCCTGCAAGTTAGATATAAGGTCTTGTACCGACCGCACATCTATACAGAACATGACTTAGCATGAGTTCTACATGTTTCATATTAGTATGTTAATTGATAATTAGTAAATTAGAAACCCACATGATAATTGGTAAATTATGCAAGCAAATTTTTGTAAATGCATGCTAATTATTCCCACATGATCTTGTTCATTATCATCTTGATTCATCTTTTTGGTAATTAAATTAATGTAAATCATGATCCTTGATAAATTGACATGAAAAATTTGGACTGATATGAATACTAGGATGCATGACAGCCATTCTACTCCAGTAGAATGGGCTGACCAACATACCAACTTTTAATAAGTCATTAGCCCTATTAGTTGTACTAGCTATGAACTTACCACCGGACACTCCATCCGGTGAACTAAACATCATCATGAGATCTCTGTATATCCCTGCGATGGACCTAGTGAACCACCAGAAACATCGATTCACGTGACTAAATCGTTAGATTTTAAGTCTTGGATCGAATTGGGCTAAGGGAGGAATATACGGCCAGTAGCGGACCGCATATCCTCACAAGCAGTCCAATAACGACCGCATATTCCTGGCTTATGCCATTTAGTGTTGGTCGATTAACCTTGACCACTCTTTTACCAATTCCTGTTCTGATCAGCCCATTAAGCCCTGGACTGACCAATGGATGGTAGGCTAGGCCCTGGTTTAGCTCTACTCTGTTTATGACAGCCCGGAGTCCAATTGGGTGATTTCTTAGCCTTCTAGCCAAGCCCAGGTGATGCGGTTGGAAAATGACCATTCAAACCTTACGCGGTTTCTCTTGGACCGCATACTCTTAATACGTCCCATTATGGCCCGTACATCCTGTTCGTGGGCCTTAAGCTCTAATAGACTTGTGCGGCCTAATACTTACCATCCCTACTTAAGTGCGGCCCTTAATCAGCCGTTCAACCTTGATCTTGTGAAAACTGTATTCCTGCCCAGTCCCTGATAGCGCAGCCCATATTAGACCATATATATCTTGAGCGACCCATTACTAACCGCGTATCTCCCAGTTTTTCAGAAGTAATCTTTTCATGATCTCGAATTGTGTAAGCTATTCTAAGCCTATCTAGGTAGTAGTATTCCATGTCGTGACCTATTGTAAGTCTATTGATCATCTATTTCTCATCATTGGAATGACTATTCTTCTCGATTAAAGAGCTTATTGTTTGGACTCTTAAAAATCATTATCCTTATAAACGTTACCTTGACTACGATCCCGACTTTAGAGGACGTCACTCGCATTACAGGATTGCGAGTGCACGGGACGACTGCGAGTGGCTTCACATACCCCTGCTATCGAGAGATGGCACGTAGGTTGATAGGGTTGGTGTTGGCGGGCACATGACGGACCTCTCTAGTTCCCATGGTAGCCCTACAGGAGAGCTTAGGTTTGTACTACACACAGAGGGAGGTAGGGGAGTCTATAGTAGGCTACCTCGTGAGGTTGCTGAGCGAGGCAAGGGAGAGCTTTTCTACAGAGGCGGGACCACAGGTTGACATGGAGCTACGCCGGTTCCTCATCCTATTGATTGGGAGGTTGTTGCTAGGATCACAGGGTGATGCAGTGAGTTGCCGGTTTCTACCCCTACTCGAGGGCTTAGAGTGAGTCAGTCAGTATGCCTGGGGTGCGATAGTGCTAGCCCACCTATTCTCTCCACTCGCCTATCCTCTCTCGGTGGTTTATACCCTCTTCTTTAGGTAAACTCTAAACTCTTAAACTCTCTGAATTTCACACTTATTTGTTTATGTTAATCAAAATGTGAAATGCGTTTCAAGTTTGGAGCTATTTGTACCTACCCACCCTTGAGCGTGGCTTGGAGGATCAAGGAGATCTACTTCCCCTGGCACGACAGTGGACCCCATGGTGAGATAGTCGGTCACTGAAGGACCAGGTTGGGTGCATCTAGGACAAGATAGATGTGATGCCACACATAGAGGTAAGATTTCCTTTAGAATTTTAAATTTGTTGTATTATAATGGCATGAACACTAAAAATCTTTCGTACAGGTGGTGTGGACTCCCTATCGGAGGGAGATCGGGGAGATGCCATGGGTGGAGCCCACCATCCCCTACTTCAGGAGAGAGATCTGGTTGCACGCCCTCAACCTGGTGGAGCCGCTACACTACAGACTGATCATGAGGACCCTGGGGATCCACCAGGCAGTGGTTCAGTTCCTGAATAGGGAGACGATTCCTCGGCCCGGGCAGAGGTTTTGTGGCCTCCAAGGAGTGACAACTGGTGTCGGCGCGGATACGACCAAATGGTCGACTAGGAGTGGTGAGGATGACCAATCCCTAAAGGAGCGATTCAGACGAGGTCTACCTTCGGGTCTACACACCGACCTACGGCACTCGAGTCCACCGCGGCACCCATTGACAAGTGAGTTCATTCATTAAGCATACTACAAACCTTAAAGATTCATGATTATGTGATTAACATTTTTGTGTTATTTTTCACAGTTTGATCCAGAGGCTAGACTAGCCATATTGCAGGGCCTTCTCGACTCCACAGTCCAGTAGCGCGATGCCCTCCAGTGCACGGTGGAGGAGCTGGTAAGATTCTTACTTGTAGCATATGATCATTTTTTTGAGCTTGATTGTTGATGTTAATCCTTTTTAATTTAGTGTGGAGAGCTAGAGAGAGTCTGATCTTCCCACGGTGCCTCTTCTTTGACATAGCTTGCTTGTGACCATACCGAGATTGAGAGCCAGCTTGCTGGCATAGTGGCTCGTGCTGAGGCAGTTGAGGCTACCCTCCGAGAGAGGGTAAGCATCCTACCCTATTGGCTTAGTCTTAAAAGATTTATTAGTATTGACCATTGCTTAAGTTTTCAGGTGCAGGAGCAAGAGCTACGAATAGTCGAGGCAGAGTTGAGGCGTCGTGATGCGGAGGAGCTTCCCCGAGACGCGATAGAGTTGCGCACCCTCCTCAGCGTGGAGAGGAGTGAGAGAGCGATAGAGAGGGAGGAGCGTGAGAGAGAGAGAGAGATGGGAGAGGATGAGATTAGAGAGGGATGATGAGAATATATGGATGCTAGATCGATAATCAGAGACCTAGATCCCTATAGATGAAGTGTCTGTAAGAGATCCAGAGGGGGGTGAATGGATCTATCACCCTTTTAAAAACTATGCAACTGAAGTAATTGCGGAATATAAGATAACTACTGCAGAACAAAGAGTAAGACTCAGTTGCAATCAAACTAAAGTAAATCAACCAGATCTGGTCTCGAGCGGTCCTAATCAGGCATCTACCGGGCGATGAAAGAAAGATGAACACAGGGCAAACCACACTTCCAATCGCACAGTAGACAAGGAACTTTTAAGGTGGTTCGATCTCAAACCCGAGATCTACGTCATATCCACAAGTATAGGGTCTTCTTCTTGCAATCTCCTGATCTCAGAAAGTAGGTCCGGATGCAAACTCATGTGTGCTAGAGTAATGCACCTCCCCTCCTTATTCATACTTATATCAAGTTCAGAAAATTTCTCTAATAACTTCCATTCCTGAATCATCAAATTGTCCACTACCGCTCTTGATTTTCAACTCAGGACATCTGCTACGGAATTACCCTTGCCAGGGTGGTATTGGATAGGAAAGTCGAAGTCTTTGAGGTATTCTAGCCAACACCTTTGCCTCATATTAAGTTCCTTTTGGAAAAATAGGTACTTGAGGCTTTTATGATCGGAGTACACGGTGAATGGTTCTCCATAGAGATAGTGTCTCCAGATCTTTAAGGCAAACACTATTGCGGCTAGTTCTAGGTCATGCACTAGGTAGTTTTCTTCGTGTTTCTTCAATTGTCTAGAAGAGTATGCAATAACTCTTCCTTGTTGCATCAATATACATCTAAGGCCAATACCGGAAGTATCGGTATATACCTCGTATTTTTCTTCTTCAATAGGTAGGGCCAAGACCGGAGCAGTGGTCAAATGGTCTTTTAGAGCTTGAAAACTCCTCTCACATTCATCATTCCATTCATAAGGAATTTCCTTGCGAGTCAGTCTGGTGAGTGGAATTGCAATCTTCGAGAAGTCCTTGATAAATCGTCGGTAATAACCAACAAGTCCTACGAAACTCTGTATTTCAGTTGCGTTAGTTGATCATTCCCAACTCTTCACAGCTTTGACCTTTGCAGGATCCACAGAGATTCCATCTTTGGAATCTATATGGCCTAAGAAAGCCACTTCTTCTAGCCAGGACTCACAGTTGCTAAATTTAGCATACAATTGATGATCCCTTAGTATCTGTAATGCTATCCACAGATGTACTTCATGTTCTTCCATAGACTTAGAGTATATCAGGATCATTAATGAAGAACAAGATGAATTTATCCAGGTGTGGTCTAAATATGCTATTCATAAGCTGCATAAAAGCTGCAGGGACATTCGTTAGTCCAAATGGCATAACAGTGAATTCATAATGCCCGTACCTACTTCGGAATGCAGTTTTGTAAATATCCTCATCCTTGATCCTCAATTGGTGATAACCCGATCGAAGGTCAATCTTTGAGAAATATTTTACTCCAGATATTTGGTCGAAGAGTTCATCAATCCTCCGCAGTAGGTACTTATTTTTGATGGTGAGGTGATTCAGTTGCCGATAATCGATACATAGCCTCATCGATCCATCTTTCTTCTTGACAAACAACACTGGTGCTCCCCATGGGGAAGTGCTTGGTCTGATGAAGCCTTTCTTCAATAATTCCAGAAGTTGTTCCTTCAATTCCTTCAATTCTGCGGGGGACATTCTATAGGGTGCTTTGGAGACAGGTCCGGCACCCGGAACAAGATCTATGGTGAAAGAGACTTCTCTTTTCGGTGGTACACCAGGTAATTCTTCAGGGAAAACATCGGGAAACTCCTGAACAACTTGAATGTCTTCCAGCCTCACCACCTTGGATTCCGTGGTGGTTACAAAAGCTAGGAATGCTTTGCATCCCTTGTTGATAAGCTTACTGGCTTGGAGGGCCGAGATAACTGGCGATCTCTTCTGTGGAGTAATGTAGGTTAACTCCGGGTAGTCTACAAATGTAACTTTCCCGTTTCGATAGTCTACAGTTGCCAGATAGGTGGATAACCAATCGACACCTAGAATGACATCATACCCCTATAGATCTAAGCATATCAGATCAGCAGGTAGATTGTGGCCTTTGACCATGACCTTACAATTTGGGAAATGATATGTGACATCAGACTCATTCCCCAACGGAGTGAAAATTACTAAGTTCATCCATTGTGGTTCCATGGAGAATAATGCAGCAAATTTCTTTGAAACAAAGGAGTGTGTTGCACCAGTATCAAACAAGACTTGAGTAGACTTGGAACAGATAGATAAAGTACCTTCCACCAATCCTCCTTCGGTTGGTTCCGTCTCATGAAGAGCTTGGAGACGTCCCTGCTTCTTTACCGGGTGCTTCTCATCTTTGGTTACTTCAGTCTGTTCATTTAGCAGAGGGCAATCAGGAATCTGGTGCTCCCGACTACCACAACGGAGGCATGCTCCCAACTTTCTCCAGCATTCAGCAGCCGTGTGGCCAGGCTTGTCACAGTATTTATAGTTCTCATTAGTTGGCGCAGTGATGGAGAACGGCTTGTTGTTTCCCTTGGGCTTCTTGTCCTTGGAAGACTCACCCCCATTAGAAGGCCTCTACTTGTTGAAGGAGGGTTTGAAGTTGGTAGAGGTAGTAACGGTCTCCTTCTTGTCTTTCCCACGGATTCTATTAGACAGTTCCGTGGCGTCTTCGAGCAATTGAGGACAACAAACAATCTCTGGATATACTTGGATATCCATTGGAGCCAGGTGAGTAATGAATTGGGGCCTGAGCCCATTCAGGAAACGTCGGGCTTTCATCTTCTCCATACCCACCAAGTGAGGTGTGTACCTTGAGAGTCTGGAGAATTGGGCCTCATATTCGGCCACAGTCAGGGTTCTTTGTTTCAGTGCAGTAAACTCCACGGCCTTCTTCTCTTGGACGTGGTCGAAAAAGTATTTATCATTAAAATGACCAACACAATTGGCCCAGGTGATGTTTCCTTCAGGTAAGGTGGCTTCTACTGATTCCCACCAACATTTAGCATCTCGCTCCAGCTGGATCGTAGCTAGCAGAACTTTCTCATCATCCGTGCACTACATTATGTGAAAAATTCTTTCAATCTCCTTAACCCAATTTTTAGCATCGTCCAGGTTGGAAGAACCCGTAAACTTCGCGGGATTCAGCTTTCTGAAACTTCTGTGGAGATCTCCTGCTCCACGATGTGCTCCGCCTTATGCCATCTGTTGCAGCGCTTGAGTGAAGGTTTGGACGGTTTGTTGCACCTCGCGTCACTGTGCACATTCAGCAGCCATAATCCTATAGGGATTTAAATCTTTAATTAGTTTCATATTTTCATTTATCACATTGGACAAGATAGGATAGGATGTATGTCAAGATAGGATATCCTACAATACTTAATTCCCTTGGCTCTACCCAATCTCACGGGTTAAGAGTTGACCTATCCTTGGACTTGAGTTTTTCCTAAGAATTTGAAATCTTAGGCTCTGATACCACAAAAATTATCACGCCCCAAGCGCGGAAGGAACCCGGAGGACATGACGAGTTATAATCATTCATGTCAATCAGAGCGATAAGAATTTTGACACAATGTCAAAGTGCACAAATAAAAAAACAATAATAAACTGACACCATCTCAAATTAAATTTAAACCATAACGTCATCTAACAGCGGAAGACTACTAAGAATAATATCCATCAACTTGAGGACAAAAGCCTCTTACATCATGACTCAAATTAAATAAGGAAGACATGACCATAACTCAAAGAAAAAGACACGACAATGACTCAAGGGAAGACGTGATGCTGCAAGTCCTTTATAGTAATATGTTGATTTTCAGACATGATGCGACTTTCGCTGACACCTGGAAGCTTCTACACTCATCACTCTTGGTCATTCCCGTCTGGTTGCGAGTCAGAGTCCAAGTTACCTGAAAAATATTTGAAAACACTTGATGAGTGAACGCTCAGTAGGAATTATATCTCTAGACCCAGACTTGCTTTAAGTGGTTAATGAATTATGCAATATGGCATGTCATGCATGAGATAGATGAAAGTAAATGACGAGAGTGGAATAGCAATAAATAGTAAGAGTGAACTAGCACGATTTCAGGTGTAGCAAGTAATGTTAATAAAAGAACCAAGTACATCATGTAACAAGTCACGTCATGAAGGAATGGCTACTTATTTATTCAAGTACTTGCCCATTTCGGGCCACGCAAGTCAAGCACGTCAAGTCAAGTAATATCAAGCACGAGAGAGAGAGAGATTGTGGAACGTCATAATCAAGATAGTCATGCACTCCGGTGCAATGCCACACTGTAATCATTTAACTCCCATGGGCACAAGTACTTTCGGGTGCTCCTCCCAAGACCAGATTGGGAACTATATGCGCAGGCATTGGTTATGATATTTGACATCCACTATATTTTAGTAGCCAAAGGAAAGATACCTGTAGGATGATAAGGTAGATTTCAGAACTTTGGAATTCGAGGCAGAAATCGTGTAGAGATGACTTAAGTAGAAATATGAGACATTCATAAAACTGGGCAATTAGCGTCCACTGAAGGAGCCACAGATTAGAATTAGCGTCCATATCGACGGGCGCTCATTCTGGAAATAGATAAAAGGCACGAAGAAATAGCATCCGTCACTCAGGGCGCTATTCATAAATGGCGTCTACTATTCTGGACGCAGATTCCAGAAAGAGACTATTTTCTAAAAAATGTCAGAACAGCATTATTTGAGGGCAGGATCATCATGTTTCTTCAGAGGGACATGACTGTGACACGGTCTAAAGAGTTTTTTAGGGTACAACATGCTCGACTATCTTGAGGGAATCCAAGGCTAGCGTAGACTTACAGAGGTCTCTATGGCGTAATCGCTAGTCCAAAGGAACAGAATGTCCTGCGGAGAGCTCAAACCTCATGGAGAGTTAAGGATGATCAGTAGAAATCAAAAACTAGGACCTCATCTACGAAAGTGAGATGAGAGTGCCTAGAACAACCCACGGTTAAGGGTTGGAAACTCAGAGAAATCAAACGGTCAGGAACAAATGGCGTCCTTCTTGGCAGACGCTATTTAAATTCGCGTCTATCATGGAAGATGCTCATAAAAATATTTTTAAAATAAAAATAATTTTAATAATCAAATAGTCTAAGATCTCTCTTCTCGATCCGTCCCAAACACGTCCCCCACTAATCTTGCCTCTTTGTCTGGTTAATCTGGTATTTTTGGCCTTTTCGTCTTCTGCTGTGACTTATATCATTAAACTAAATAAACCCTATATCTATATTATTACTTACGTGATACCAGCTAATCTAGTTCGTCCAGACATAGTTGGGATCTGTGCTGATGACATCGGCGGCCCGTTGACCTCTCCTAGCAGAGGGGCATCTGACGAAATATTTACTGCTGACATCAGCCGAGGAAAAGTCGCCAAAACGACGGTTACGTGTGTGTCTGTCCGTGTTTGTCGGAAATCTGGTCACGCGGGTACGCCGATCGATCTCGTCCTAGCGAAGGAAGACGACAAAACGCAGGTGGTGTATGGATCTCCTACGCAGCGCTTGCCAGCTGATATAGCAAGCTTCCTTCCCGTCTGTCTCGTCCGAAACAGATGGAATGGACTCGACGGACGGTTAACACCTTCCCACACCCTCAATAGTTAGTTTTAAAAAAAAATAAAAGAGAAAAAGAGAGATGGAAGAGAAGGTCCAACGTCAACACCCCCCTCCTCCTCTGAACCACACTACTCAAGGGCAACCAACCATGGTACAGCCAGATAATGGTGGATAGAGTCGCATCTGTTAGTATTGCCATGGTGCTATGAGTTGGATGTCGTCTCGGATAGCAGTCCATTCAGACCTAGGCATCGATGGCGAGGAGGCCGACACCCCAAGTTTGGCGAGGAGGCCGCGAACAGGGGGGCGGAAGGAACTCCTCACTAAAAAGGGCATGGCGGCCACGGTGGGCGGACAACGGTGTGCTGCGTGTCCATGGCGGGCGGACAACGGTGCTGCGTGTGCGCCAGGAAATCGGCGGTTTTTTGACGCGGACACGCAACCGTCTCCCTACCTCTATTTAGAAGAGTCTTCTCCGCCTTCCCCATCCATCACTTCGCCAGTCGAATCCGGCGTCCACACTGGTCTACTGCTGTTGACGCCCTCCCCCGCTGCTGCTCCCGCGCCGTCTCCCGCCCCCGGAATGGCGAAGAACGTCCTCGTCACCGGCGGCGCCGGCTACATCGGCAGCCATACGGTGCTGCAGCTCCTCCTTGCCGGGTTCAAGGTCGTAGCCGTCGACAACCTCGACAACTCCTCCGAGGTGGCCATCAAGAGAGTTGTCGAGCTCGCCGGCGAGAACCTCACCTTCTACCAGGTATTATGTTATGCGACCGCAAGCAAGGTGTGGGGAGCCAAGAGCGTGCGAACTGCAAACCGCAATCATTTGATGTTGGGGAGGTTTCTGATCTCAGATATGACTTTCTTTAATAATAAAAAAATAAAGAGCGAGCATGGCTGCGTGATTAAACTTTGTTTTGATTTTTTTCTCTCGGGGTCTCCATTCCATGGAGTATTTTCTACGGAAAGAGATAACGTGCTTATCAACAAAGGAATCCATGTTTCTGCAGATCGATCTTCGGGACAAGGAAGCACTGGAGAAAGTCTTTGCTTCTACAAAGTACGTCTTTCTTCTGTGATGGTTACTACGTTCTTAAGTTGTGCATTAACGTGGGGTTTACTACTTAACACCCCTTGACTTTGTCATTCTGATTGCAATATCTACTGATGCACATTGAGCTATATGCCCTGTTAGCATATTGTGATACCCACAGACAGTGTCTTTTAGAAATAAAATAATTGCTTCATCTATCTCATCTATCTAACTCCACCTACTCACTTGAGTTTTTCATTGACGCTATTACTCTTGCCATCCCTTAATACTTCTCCAGACGGTTGTTGACAGTGATCATAATATATTCCCAAGTCCTATGTGCGTCAATGAATGGGTATGTCAATGTTGTCAAAAATTGCTTACCATGACTCAAGCATGGCATACTAGTTACTTACTACAGTGATTAGGCTTCTTTTGTCAGTTGACCCTTCCCTCTTAGTTTTTGAAGATTGTTCAGTGAACTCCTTACTTTATTCCTGCGCACATCTCGTGTGCTTAACCCCCTATTGTTTTTGTGAGGATGCAGATTTGATGCTGTTATCCATTTTGCGGGACTGAAAGCTGTTGGTGAAAGTGTGAAGAGAGCCCAATATCCTCCATTACTCGACAGCCTCCCTGATATTTTCAATGCATTAATGGCTGCCAATGCGCTCACATTGCCAAAGGAAAGGCCAGTCTGACCTCAAAATGTGGATACCTCTCGGTACTGTGTTTATCACCAGCAACCCGGGCACAACATTGATCATTGTTTCCACTTTAAAGATTATATTTATGACATGAATGATCAAGGAAGAATTGACTGGGAAGAAATGAGATGGTTCATTGCCACACTAAAGGCAAGAAGACCTCCTCGCCAGCTGGCACCACAGCAGGCTCAGCAGCCCGTTCAGCAAGTTCAACAACCTCTCCAACAGCAGCAAGTTCAAGTATCGCAGCTAGACATAGGGATTGCCCGAAATCCACTACCGAAGCATCCCGCACCAAATCAACAGTTAAACCCTGTCACCACCTTCCAAGAAGTGGAGAGGGGATAGGGGTGCCACGTAGAGAGAACCTCCATCGCCGCCTTAAACCAAAATCCCGGTCAGTTTCCCCATTTGTTAAGAACACCTCAGGCTTCTCCTATTCCCCAACCTTCAAGTCCCCTTATACGCCCCATCAGTCAAACTCCTTCCACCACCAACCCCTTGCCTCAAAGGCCTCTTTCTCATTCGCCCTTTGCCCTCTTCGCCTTCACTAGAAACCCCTCCTACCCCCATAAATCCTTCGCCATCTCTGCCACTCCTCATCCGCCCTGCACCGGTGCCCCTTTCTCCTTCCACTAGCACTAACCCCTCGCCAGTCGGGCCCTTGTTGCTCCGTCTTGCCTCAACATCTCCAAACTCCCATCCGCCTACCACCACTAACCCCTCGCCTCAAAGGCTTCTCCTTATATGCCCTTCGTCTATGCAAACACTGTCCATTCCTTCCAACCATCTTAGCACTAGACCTTTACTACCCGCCACACCTGTTTCCACCAACCCTCAGTCAATGAGGCCCCTTATCAGGGTCCCCCAACCGGTTGCTCCTCTTCCATCCACTAACCCTGATGTTCCTTCTTCGTCCACCAACCCTCCATCTACCACCAACCCGACGGAGGCACAAAGCTCTCAAACCATGGTGCTCCGCAATAGACGGATCTTTCACCGTGTTTTCCATAGCCTCAAGAGCAAGAGCCCACACAGGGGCAAGAAGAGCAGGCACAAGAGCAGGAGTCCATATCGGGGACCCAATATGACTTGTTGAAGCACTTAGACAAAAGCTCGACAAGGATCTCTATTTTGGAACTTATAAGGAGATCACCGACCCACCAGGAAACTCTCAAGCAATATCTTCAGAAGTTGATGGTTAATGAGGATATTCCAACTGAACAGATTACATCAATTTTAACACTGGCAGGGGATCAGCCCACCATTGTTTTTTATGAACATGAGCTAGTACCAAAACTAGCAAGGAAATTTACTTTATGCATCACTGTTGATATTAACAAAGTGGTGGTCAGCCAATGTTTAGTGGACACCGGTGCACCAATTAATGTTTTGCCACCGAGCACCTTGAAGATGTGTGGCATTCTGAAAAGTGAAATTCAGCCTTCACCCATCACAGTAATAGCTTATGATAACACCAAGAAGCCACCCATGGGGGTGCTTACTTTGAAAGTAGGGTTGGGTCCCTCGTTTGTCACAGTCAATTTCCATATTCTGGACATGGGTGTTGACACCCGTTTTTTGCCAATAAGTCGGGTCATTTCTCTTACCGCTATCTACTGGTGTCCCGAGGCATCCGCCACTTGCTGGTTCGCTCCCAAGCACGATTTTGGTCTTATTTTGTGAATGCCACCCTCCTTGGCTATGATCTGAGCAATAATCGTCCCCAAAATTTGAAGGTTGCAGGTTTGGTGTGTACGCGGTCTGGTTTAGACCGTTTGAGTCCATAGAGCGGCCGGAATATGACCGTTCCGTGAAAGAAAGCGGTCCTTGTCAGACCGTGTACATACTCAAGTCTACGAAATTTGAATTTTCCCGGCGTTTTGAATTTCCCACCGGCAGGAGGAGAACGGTCCAACAATGGCCGTTCCATTTCATGGAACGGATTGGTCAAAACCGTTTCTACCACCAGTTTCCCGCGCAGTGGATCACGGGCAGTTCGAAGGAATATAGGAGGATAATGCTATCTTTTCTACGCTAGGCATGTGGCATTGGGCCCATTTAGACTTACATCTCGGCGCCCCTCTTATTTGGCCCATTAAGGGCTTTTATGGTTATTTGTGTTAAATAACACACATGGCTTCATAGTGATTTGACTAACCCAATATATCATTGAGTTGACTAACTCATTGTCTCATTGAGTTGATTACCTCATTGTCTCATTGTCTCATGGTGTTGACTGTTTCATTGTCTCATAACGTTAACTGTCTCATTGTCTCATAATATTGGCTGTCTCATGTGCTTCAGCTTCTTACATCCGTCAGAATCTTCCGAAGGCCGGTCTCATCAGTCAGTTGACTGGGCAGCAGTTGGTATAGTTTAATCAACAATGTCGTCAGTGTGACGACAATGTCGGACAGCAGCCTGACCGCAGAAGGGCTTTAGCTGGATATAGCGTTTGTCATAACGGCTCTTTGTCAGTTCTGACTTTTGTAAGAGTTTCTGAATCTTCATTTCTGTCTTGATCTTCTCTTCGGTCTCATTTGGCTTTGTTCATATTTTGCATGTCAACACATGCATAAGACAAAAATATGAATACTTACTCTCCCTATCTATATGCATCATTATTGGACACAACATGTTGACATATGACAATGCTTGACAAATATGCATGACACAAATGCATGTTCTTGACTCAGGGTACTTGGTGGAGGCTAGCCTCTACGCATAACGTGGGTTTCCAGACAGAAGATATCTGTCCTTCTCCCAGCATACCATTTGATATACCACTGAGAACAAGAGAACAAGGTGGACATGAACTCCCCCTTACTACGTGCATAAAAGAGATGGACAAAGAATGCTTTTGACACTGACTCCCCCTAACTAGATGCACTTATTGTTAGACATATCATTTTAGGCTCATAAGAATAAAACTATCACAGCCATGAAAGATGAGATGCAACATACAGACATGTAATGACTGACTGTATTAAGTGCAACATTTATTGGCATTTAGAGAACAAGTGTTTAATCAGATCTAAACAAACATTTAAGCTGAGAAGATTATATGCAAGTTCTACTAACAGAACATCATCAAAATAATAGGATGAACATTTACCTTCCTTACCTGATCTTGTAATCTTGCCCTTAGTTTTTCCACCAAAAGCAACATGACCAGCATATTTTTCAATTTTTATATAGAACTTTCCTTTGTCCTTGGTAATGTGCCTAGAGCAGCCATTGTCAAGATATCATCTATTTGGCGGGCTGCCAGGCATGCCTGCAAGATTAATTAAGTGGAAGGTTTTGGTACCCAAGAATATTTGGGTCCCATGACAGCAGTTAACTCATGCAAGCAAGATAGCAGATATTTTGGAATCCATATTTGTTTTGTTGACTTAGTTGATTTTGTGGATTTTTTATTTTTCTGATCATTGTGCTTCTTCTGAAGATTGTTTGAATTTTGAGTAGGTTTCTGAGTTTTGAAAACTTTTGAGTTTTTGTGCCAGTAGTTGTTGGTCTGAGAAGCCTTAGGATATGTGTATCCACCATAGAACCTGAATTGAGTATTTTTGTGATATCCATAGAATTTCTAGTTTCTAGATGTCCAAGGCCTAGGCTGCATTGATCCAATCCAAGAATTGCGTTGATTCACCCAGTGACCTGAGACACCCCTTCACTGACCTCTATGTTTAAAGGACTAAAACCCAGAAGGAATGTGCATTGGTGCAGTGTGGTTAATGCCTCGACCTTTTTGTTGAGGCTGGGTTACCTTGGTCTTGAGATTTCCTTGGACTTGAGTTCTATTAGCTGAACTCTGACCTTGATTCTTGGGCTTAGGTGCAGTGAAGTGTGTGCTACTTCCCTTAGGTGCATCCACTTTCCCTTTGCCCTTGTCCTTGGCACTCAGTTTATTTTTTTTATTATTTTTCACAGATTTTTCATTATTTTCTTCACAGTTCATCTTTATCAGAGTGTTGTATTTTCCTTTTTCCTTTTCAGCAACAAATGAAACTATTTTGACTTCAAAACTTTTCTTGCCAGTTGGATTAAATCCTAATCCCTCTTGTTCCAAGAATGGCATTTAGATTTTCAGTGTCCTGTGTCATGGTCTCAATAGATTTTTGCTTATCATTTATTTCCATATTCAGATTGTTGACAGTTTTCTTCAATTCTTCGTAAAGACACGGTTGCTCAATCTGATGAGCAAGACTCAGCTCCGGTTTTGAACCAGGAGACTGAGGAACAACTCTCTAAGGGCTTCTGTCTAACAGTTGACAGACATTCCCTAAAGCTCTCAGCTCTCCCTCTTTCTTCTTCTTCTTCTTTCCTTTTCTCTCTTCCTCTTCTCTTTTCGATCGAACAGGAGCGGCTCAATATGCTTTCTCTGCAAGTCTTTTTCTTCCCTGCTCCCTTGTGTTCGATGTCTTCTCACGGAGGAGAAGACGGCTTTATATAGCAGAAAAAGCATCGCAAGGCGTGTGCCTTCCACGCCTCCCTGCCAGAGGAATCTCTAGGTGTCACCTTGGCAGAGGCTGCTCCGCCTGGGATCACGTGCCCGCCTCATCCTCTGCGAAACAGACCTGCAGACAGAATAATCAGCAGATCAAAGTACATGAAAAAATTCTTGCAGAAGAGAAACAATGCTGTATAACAGTATGAAATAAAAGCTGCAAACATGACACGAGGTGTGCATGTGATACAAGTGAGGCATAGGTATAAGAATGACACGAGGTGTACATTCTTAAACCCAAAACCTGCACGAGGTGCAACAGTGTCACAAGGACACTTCGTGTTCATTAAAGAGCAAAGAAACCTACACGAGGTTTGCTCCCTTGTGCAAAAGGTGCACGAGGCACAAAGCTGCACCAGGCTTGTAACACAATGGAAAAAGACTGACACGAAGTAAGGCTCCGGAAGATATGACACGAGGTAAGGAGAACTACACGAGGTGTGGAGTAAAAGAAGAAACGACACGGGGTTGACACGAGAGGAACAACACGGGCTCTTTGTTGTTGTCAGAACAACACGAGCATCGACCAAAACAGACACGGGCTCTTGTTGTTCCCAAAACAACACGAGCTATGAGATTTACAGGAACGACACGAGGTGATACAGTGAACAACACGAGGTGTGGTTGAACACGACACGAAGTGGTTGACGAGAGAACGACGCGAGCTCTTGTTGTTTACCAAAAACAACACGAGCTAGGAAAACGCATAAAACAACACGAGTTCATGTTGTTTATAAAGAACAACACGAGCTATACATAACGTGAACGACACGAGCTCTCTGTTGCAACAAAAGCAACACGAGCTACAAAGACAGCAAAAACGACACGAACTATTCTAACACCAAAAACGACACGAGCTCTCTGTTGCAACAAAAGCAACACGAGCTACACAAAAATGACACGAGCTCTTTGTTGCAACCAAAGCAACACGAGCTACACAAAAAACGACACGAGCTCTTTGTTGCAACCAAAGCAACACGAGCTAACGAACCTTGCTAAAAATGGCACGAGCTCTTTGTTGTTATAAAAACAACACGAGCTAACTGAAACGACACGAGCTCATGTTGTACCAAAACAACACGAGCTATGAAAAATAGAGAAACGACACGGGGTTTACAGAACACAAAAAATGACACGGGCTGATCGACACGAGGTTAATCGACACGAACAACTAAAACGACTCGAGGTAGACTAACACCAAGAACGACACGAAGTAGACAAAAACTACAAACGACACAAAGTAAACTAAACACCAAAGAACGACACGAACATGTCTTAACACTAAAGACGACACGAACTTGGCTAAACAATAAAAACAACACGAGGTTGACTTGAACAAAGAGAACGACACGAACATGACTTGCGATAAAAATGACACGAACATGACTTGCGATAAAAATGACACGAAGATGTCTAAGCACTAAAACAACACGAACATGACTGAACAAACACGAACATGACTGAGCACTAAACACAACACGAAGTGAAAGCAACACAAACATGACTAACACCAAAAATCAACACGAGGTGAGAGATGAAGAACAAAGAAGCCTGTACATCCTGACAGTGTCAATTATGCATAAGTGATGTAGATAGAATATGTGCAAGATTGATTGCTATAAAGTGGTTGCTGTTCAAGGTTGCTATCATTAAAACGATCATCACATCAAAAACTAAATGAACATGAATTAGTCCTAGGGGACACAACATTTATATCTCTTTCCATCATGTAAAAATATGAATTTCTCAAATTTTTTGATGCATGAGTGACGTCGTTCACAAATTGGCGTCAGGGACTCCACCTCAGGAGAAAGTCTGCCTCATTACTCAATCTGACTAAGAGATGTCTGGGATCCAATCTACTGATGATTGGCTCCCCCGCTAAACGAATGACCTGTAAGAGATGGGATTTTACCTCAGGGATCGAAGGCCGCCCATATGAACATTTGGCAATGATGGAGTGCTGCAGAGCATTACAAGAATCAGCAATATCTTCCGAGGTGAAGAAAACAGCCGGCTCACCATCATTTGTGAATGCAGGTGACTTTACAGGAAGACGACTGGAGAGTCTTGGTTTGCCCTCAAGAAGAGCTTGGGCGAAAGATTTCCGGTTCAACTCAGATCCATTCCCCGCCTTGCTGTTCGCCGAAAATCCACTAGAGCCAACAGTACCTTTTGACGATGGATTGCCCGCACCCTCAAAAGGGGATGAAGAAGAAGTGACTAGATCTGCAAGGGGAAGCGGTGCAGGAAGCTTCTGACTCGCCGCCTGTTCGCCCTTAGCCATGCTGCTCTCCGATGGCCGGACAGTACTTACATCAGCTCTGCTTGACGAACCCCCGCCCATATCCATGGTTGTTCTCCCCATCGACCGGTCCGCACCCATAAAAATACTACCCCCTCGCGGTCCGTGTTCTTTTGTGCTGCAAACCTCCCTCTCCCCCACTACCGCCATCAAATCCGGCAGGGAGGAGACCGGAGGAGTAACCTTACTCCCAGACGAACTGGGTATATCTCCCTCCACCTGAGACATAGAAGCTAACAGCCTTCGATTTTCAAACTTCAGCAGGAAGATCGCCAAAACTTCCACCGTAACCGCACTCCGTCTTCATATCGTAGCCGTGACGCCCGGACCACCCCACAGGAGCACCACGCCGCGAACCGCCCACAGCAACCCTGCAAGCTCCCTCTCCCTCACCCTCACCGCAAGCTCCCTCTCCCTCTCCCTCACCCTCTGTCGCCGGAGCTTCTCTCGCAAGACAGCTCGAACTGAGGGGGAGGAACCTCGTGTCAACACGAGGTTCCCCACTCTCTCAAAGGAAGCCTCGTGTCAACACGAGGTTTCTCTTACAAACCGCCGCCCGGGGAAAACTCCAGCTTCGCAGAATCGCCAGAGCTTCTCTCTCTAGCCTAGAGAGAGAAGGCTGCACCAAAGACCGTTGGCTAATATTTGATGATAAGCACGTGATCTAAGGTAGATCCCTATTCGTAGATGCTGCCACGTGGATAGCCAAGCTGGGAGATTCTACCACATGGCAAAGGTCTCCTGAACCTTCCAGGCGACGTGTTTTCTCCACATGCCTAGGGAGTCTTCGAACAGAGGCAGTATAAAAGGATCCTTCCGCTGTCTAAGAACAGAACCCTAAGAAGGTGAAGAACACTGGGTGAGAGATCGAGCAGAGCAGCAGAGTAGAGAAGAAGTAGATGGTGAGAAGAAGAAAAAGCAGAATTACTAGAAAGCAGAGAGGCGAAGAGAAGAAGAAGAAGAGGAAGAGAGAAAGAGAGATAGAGAGCGAGCTCATGGAGAAGAATCTGAAGATCAGTCTCTACTGGACCTTGGATCAAATCCAGGCCAGTCAGCTCTGAGAGAGAGCCACATTTGTGCTTCATTCTTTTACAGCTTTCAGTCGCTGTGTTCTCCACTTTTGTTCCTTCATTTTATCTGTTTCTTATTCTTCTGATCCTCTGGCTTGAGGTTGGATTCCTCCTGTGGTCACAAGAGAAGGGAGATTTATTCTCCAGGTTTCAGGTGACTTGGTGTCACTTGTGGTTTCCCTCCTGGTTTGGAGGAAGAGAGGCTTTGGTCTCTGGATTCCCTCCGGTTCGGAGGAAGAGAGGCTTCGGTCTCTAGTTTCCCTCCTGGTTTGGAGGAAGAGAGGCTTCGATCTCTGGTTTCCCTCCGGTTTGGAGGAAGGGAGGATTGGTTCTCCGGGTTGCAGGTGACTTGGTGTCACTTGTGGGTTCCCTCCTGGTTTGGAGGAAGAGAGACTTCAGTCTCTGGTTGCTAGTGACTTGGTGTCACTAGTGGTTTCCCTCCGGTTTAGAGGAAGGGAGATTCGTCTTCAGTTCTAGTTCTGTCGGTAGCAGAGCTAGGGTGCTGATCTTGTAGGTAGCAAGATGAGGTTGAGGGATTTATCTCCCTCGGTCCAAGCTATTTGGCAGCGTCTGTTGAAATCTAAGTCATCCAGAAACGTAAGGGAGAGCGCACCCCCTTTCCATAGGAAGGGAATGGACCCACTCCACCTTAGTTACGAGATGCTCGCTTTTATTATTCTTGATGAGCTTTGTACAATTCAGGAAGGCAAATGCCTCAAAGACAAAACACCAAAGCCTATACAACTGGCTACAAAATAAAAAAGAAAGAAACCCCATTTCTCAATCCTCCAATGCAATCGTTTGTTGTATCCAATCATCTCCAAGCAAGCTAGTAGCTTCATGTAAAATATCTCTTTTGCCTAAAACTTGAAGACCATTGAGAGGAAGAACCCTTTGGCCACTAAATGAGAGTGCTGCCAGGAACAAAAAGAGCCTCCCCTTACACTTTATGGTCTTTATATGCATTCCTTTTTCTGAAATTGGGTAGACCACTTGCATCTGCTAATGCATACCCCTTAGCAATCTTTGGAACTTCTAGCAAAGATGAGAACTCTTGATTACACTCAGACTGAACAGCAAAATTAGCAAGTGAATCTGCTAGCTGATTCCCTTCGCGAAATGAATGTTTGATAGGGCATTGAAAGGAATCAAACAGCTGTTTAAGAGCATTCCACCACGGCAATAATGACCAGGGAGGCTTTTGTTTGGACTGCAACAACATAACTAAAACCATAGAATCAGAATAAATGACAGAAATTGGGATACTGTTCACCTGTGCAAGACGAAGACCATCTAATAAAGCTCGGCCTTCAGCAACCGTATTACTTCCAATGCCATAAAAATAAGAAAAACCCAATTTCAGTTGGCCCCGGAAATCCCTGAAGCAGCCACCTCCGCCAGATGGTCCTGGATTTCCTTTGCTAGCTCCGTCTACATTGAGAGTGAAGTTGATTTCTGCTGGATGCCAACGGACAATGTGGAAAACAGGGCTAGGAGAGTTTACCACCAAACCAAATTGGTGAAGTATAGAGCAGTAAACTCTACTAGTTTCCCGCTTGAACTGAATGGGCTTTATAATAATCCGAAGATCTTCTGTTAGCAGCTCCACCTGTCTGTCCAGATTTTTCCAACAGTTATCTAGTTTTGCTGAGCATCTGGTTTTCCAGATATACCAAAGGACTAATTCTAGAACAAGGAACGCAATAAAATCTTTAGGACAACTCAGAACCACCTCATTCATAGCTGTGATAATTCTAGATCTGATATCTGGAATGTCTAACCACGAAGAAGGCATAAGACCTGAAAAAGCAGACCAGAAGTACCGAGCCATCTCTCCTCCCAAAAACAAATGATTCGTATCCTCAACAAGGTGAAAATCTTGACAGCAAACACATTTTGATGCTAAGTGCACTCCACAGGTTTGAACCTGAGAGTCCACTGGCACAGCCCTCTTCAACAGTTTCCAACAAAATAGTGAAGCTCTTATAGGAAACTTTGAATGCCATATTTTACTAACAGAGCTGAATGGGATAGGATCTGAGTCCATCAATTGCAAATAAGTCGAATTGGTACTAAAATTACCAGAATTGGTCAAAGTCCACACTGGTATATCTTCATTCTGATATAAATTGAAATTCCTAGCTTTGTCCAGTAAGTGAGTTGGAATGGGAAGTTGCCACATACCATGTGACGGATCAGCCAGCACTTCTTGCACAGTACACTTTTCAAAATCCACAAATTGCTGTAAGCTAAAAATTTCCGATAAAGGTTTATCAGTCAGCCAAGTATCTCTCAAAAAATTAGTAGTAGTACCTGAGATCACCACCTTGCGTGTATAAGAAAGAAGCACAGCCCTAGCTCTCTCAAATTCTGATTTCCGGAATCCAACAGGAAAGGACTTCTTACAGTCAAGAATATGCATGCTAGTAAAATATTTGCTCCGAATATATTTAGACCAAAGAGAGTCACTATAAATTGAGTTCCATAAAAGCTTCACATGAAGAACAGTTTTCATCTTTCTGAAATTTCTGACACCCAGCCCACCAGCAGAGACAGGCTTGCAAATCTTGTCCCATGACACCCAATGCTTTCTATGAGTAGATTCATAACCCTGCCAAAAGAAGTTAGAGCAGATACTCCCGATTCTTTTAAAAATTGATTGGGGAATGGAGGTAGCACTAGCATTGTATATTGAGAAGGAATCCAGTACAGATCTGATTGCCCTCTCCTCCCTCCACAACCAAGTGCGCCCCCCCATCCACCCTAACCCTAGCCCCTGCATCCCACGCCCCAGCCCCCTCTCCGACTGCAACTCAGGTCCACCCTCCCCCTGCCCTGAGCATCCACGACACCCCGGCGTCACCCCGTCTTCGCTACGCCATCCCGTGGATCGAGGAGGCCTCGCTGCTGTCCCTGCAACCAGCATGTAGCAGAAGTCAAGCTTGCAGAGGCTACCCCAGCGTCCACAGTGCAAACCAGCCGAAGCTTCCTTCTGTGTAGTTGTACATCGTCGAGTCAGCTTCGTTCCAGAAGTGATCCCGCGGTGATCCAACCTCAGCACCGTCACGCCACCCATTCTCGTGCAACTGCGCCCAACTCGGGTCTGAACCTGAGCCCGATCTGGCAGCAGCTCCTCAACCTACCCCTGCGTGATTCAGCCAGAGCTCTCCTCAAGATAGTTCTGCTTCTCCGGAGTGCCGACACACCTGAGGTGGTCTCACCTGCTTTTGACATCGTCTTTGTCCATGGTGTCCAATCTCCCACAGGCGCGCCAGATCTGGATCCCCCGTTCACCTAGGGTGAGCTACTGTCAAGTCACCCCCGACACCCATTCTTCCTGTCCGTTTCAGGTCTTGGTGTCTTCATTAAAGTTTCAGCCCTCGATGAAACAAAATCAATGCAGGTGGTTTCGTCACGTTCTGATGTCAGCACTTGGAGTTCAGCCCCATTCTTCGATGTCCTGTCCTGCTGCTCACCCAGAAATCTGACGCCAGCCATCCCTGCGACCACGCCCAGCGAGTTGATCAGACGGCCACCCCCTTATGAGGCCTCGTAGACCTCCCAGTCAGCAATGTCCCCGACCTGGTCCTACCGTGATTGGAGTTCTGCAGCGCCCGTACCGACCGTCGCACCACTTCTGCGCCGAGCAGTCCAGCCAAGCAGAACCGCGCCGGCCTACTACTGCGACCGCCGCTCCCACCCAACGCCGTCAGCTCGACACCAGACCTCCAGGCATCTGTCAGCACCCTTCGATCTTCGTCCAGATGTGGGCCGCGCCTTGAGTGGATGCCCAAGCTTCGACGTACGGGCAACTATTGCTCACCCCTCCCCGCGATCCCCCCTCCTGCGTGAGGGTAGTGATTGTAACGATTGTTTCCCCTCCCCGCGAACCCCCTATCCCTGCGTGGAGCGTAGTGCATGTAATAGCAGGAACGACATCAAGTCTCCCCGACGCAGCGTGTCTGCGGGGTGCGCACGCTTCCCGGCTCGCCATCGTCTCCGACTGGAGCCGATCCTTCGGACGGCTAGGTACGTGCGTGTGCCACTCCCCCTGCTTGCTTAGTATTAGCTCCGACTGTCGCGCTGCGTGAGGAGTGCCCTGCCCAAATTTCCACGATACGAGAGATCTTACTACCGGTGAGCGAGTGTTTACCAGAACCGATCCCCTCGGTATCGGTCCGCCCCATTGAAACTGGTGCCCACTACTTGTCCCCGGGTGGCTCACCACCACCCTCCGCGCTACTCGGACCGTGTCCGACCCCTTCGCGAGCCACAGCTCACCAAATCATCATTACGTGCCCCGAGTGGAGTTCATCGCGTGCGTGATTGTTAGCTTCGTCGTTGGATGACTTGCACTCAGTTGATTGCTGGCTTAGGGTCCCGCGTCTCGACCGGGTTCGTCCCGCGTCAGATTTGGTATCAGAGCAAGTTTTCGACTTGCCCTAGCTAGTCGAGTCCTAGGCCTTGGCCATCCTTTCTTGTGAGCCTGTTCCACCCGCCATCCCACTCCCCTTTATGGCCACCCGTAGTGGTGCCCCTTATCAGCCTTTGGGTCAGTCTGCCATGACTAGTTCCGGCCAACCCTCACATGCTCCTAGCGAGTCCATCCTAGGCCAACTTCCCCATGCCGGCCTGAACCAAACCCCTCCACCACTCAGCGAACCTCAGGTAGGCCAGCCCTCTCGGCCCCACCCTCTCCCGGAAGGAGACTCATCCCTCATGGACGTCATCCTCGAGCAATTCCGGCAGCTGGGAGGACGAATGGATGACTTTGCCACACGATTGGATAGACAGGAGGCCCGTTTGAACCGTGCCGAACGAGTTCGACCCGAGGAAAACCCCCGCCCGGCCTTTTATCAGGACTTACGAGGCTGACACGAAAGGAGAATCTGCATGTCTGGTCTGAAGATTGCAAAGAGAGTTTCCAAACCTTAAAGGACCGACTGACTACTGACCCTGTCCTAGCATTACCCATTGAAGCAGAGAAATTTGAGGTATATACAGATGCATCTAGTATTGGCCTCAGATGTGTGTTAATGCAACAAGGGAAGGTGATTGTCTACTCTTCCCAGCAGTTGAAGAAGCATGAGGAGAACTACCCGGTTCACGACTTAGAGTTGGCCGCGGTGGTGTTTGCCTTAAAGATTTGGAGACACTATCTCTATGGAGAATAATTCACTGTGTACTCCGATCACAAAAGTCTTAAATATTTATTCTCGTAAAAAGAATTGAACATGAGACAAAGGTGCTGGCTAGAGTGCCTCAAGGACTTTGACTTCACCATACAATATCATCCAGGAAAGGGTAATTCCATAGCCGATGCCCTTAGTCGGAAGCCAAGAGCCTTACTGGCCGGCTAGCTGCATGATTCAAGAATGGAGAATGCTAGAGTAATTCTCCAAGCTAAACATAAATATAGATGGAGAAAAAGGGTGTGTCACTCTGTCACATATGAGTTTACATCCGTATCTACTCTCTGAGATTAAGATTCTACAAAATGATGACCCGGTGCTAGTAGAGATCAAAGGCAAGTTGAATGAACAACCTGACTTCAAGCTGGCATCTGATAGAAGATTGTTATTTTAGGAAAGAACTTGTGTTCTGGATTGCCCAGAGTTAAAGAACAAGATTTTAGAAGAAACTCACCGATCGAAATACACTATTCACCCTGGTGCCACCAAGATGTACCAAGATTTGAAGAGAAACTTTTGGTGGACTAACATGAAGAGAGAGGTACCGTAATTTATCTCTCGCTGCCTTACCTACCAAAGAATAAAGGCGGAACATCAAAGACCCACCGGTAAATTGTATCCCTTAGATATTCCTAAGTGGAAGTGGGAGAATATAGGGATGGATTTTGTCATGGGTTTGCCTAAAACCAAGGGCGGACATGATGGAATATGAGTGATTATAGATTGGTTGACCAAGTCTGCACACTTTCTGCCCATCAAGAGTAAATGGTTGGTTGATGTGCTAGCAGCTTTGTATATTAAAGAGATTGTCAGGCTACATGGCGTTCCTATTTCAATCATGTCTAACTGAGACCCTCGCTTCACATCACACTTCTGGAAGGGTCTACAACACTCTTTGGGGACGAGACTCAACTTCAGCACTGTATTTCATCCCCAAACAGATGGTCAGACCGAGAGAACCAATCAGGTTGTAGAAGACATGCTCAGGGCATGTATTATTGATTTTGGTGGGAACTGACACGATCATCTACCTTTAGTGGAATTTGCCTATAATAATAGCTACCAAGCAAGCATCCAAATAGCACCATTTGAGGCACTTTACGGAAGGAGTTGCCACTCACCCCTATGCTGGGATGAAGTTGGAGAAAGATAACTTCTAGGCCCAAAGATGGTAAGAGATACAACCGAGAAGGTCTAGATCATCAGAGAAAGACTCCAGATGACTCAGTCTAGACAAAAGACCTATGCCGATACTAGAAGAAGAGACCTCGAGTTCCAAGTTGGAGACCATGTATTCCTTAAGATTTTCCCGGGACGAGAGATTAGAAGATTTGGTGTTAAGGGTAAACTTACACCTAGATATATCGATCCCTTCAAAGTTTTGAAGAGGGTTGGTGAGGTTGCCTACCTGATTGCCTTGCCACCATGATTATCTGAAGTCCACAATGTATTTAATGTTTCTATGCTCAAAAAGTATGTGCATGATCTGTTCCATGTCATAGAACATGACAATCTGGTGTTACAAAAGGATCTCACATATGAAAAAAAGCCTTTGAAGATCCTTGACCGTGAAGTCCGTGTGAAAGGTTCAGTGGAATAAGAACTCTGAACTTGAAGCCACATGGGAAACTAAAGAGTCTATGTGAAGGAGATTCCTCATATTATTCAAATAGTAAGTATTCTGCACTCTCCAAGTATATACACAAATAAATTTGGGGACCAAATTCTTTTAAGTGGGGGAGGGTATAGCACCTCGGATAAAATATATAATGTTAGATAGACAAATGAGACTTAAGAGGATAGAACTCCAAACTGAAAGCCTGATAACCCCATAATCCAAAAGAAAACTCTTAACCACAAACAAAATAAACAAAAAACAACAACAAGCAAACAAAAAATAAACAAACAAACAAATGCCATGAACACAACTCCAACAGCTGCATGGACAACAACAACAAATACAAACAAAATAACAGAAAAAAAAAAAGCAACAGCAAACACAAAAAAAGAAAGGAAGAGATAAAGGTAAAAAAATGCGGCTATGTCGACCTAGGGTGTGGGTGGGTCTACCCAAGGTGTGGTTGTGTCGACCCCAGGGTTGTGGCTGCATCAACCCAGGCTTATGGGTGCGTCGACCCACCTATCTGTTGAGTCGACGCATTCTCAAGTCTGGGTCAACTCACTCTAACCTAAGTCGATCAGTCCCTAATCTAACCCGGCTTGTCTTCAAATTGGGTTGACTGGCCTTTCAACCAAGGTGGAGTAGCCCAAAACAAAAAATAATAACAAGAACAAACCACCAAAGAAAACAAACAACAACCAACAACAAAACCAGGGAAATAATGACAGATGAGCGGGGGTCAGTCGATCAGGTTTGGTCGACTAACTCTGAGGTCAGTCGACCTAACTCAGGTTTGGTCAACTCTACCGAATTCTGCCCCCCTCTCATCTATTTAAAAGAAAGAAGAGAAAAGAATTAAAAAATATAAAACATATACAATAAAAATAACAATAACAATAATATTGAATAATAATGTTAATGGGAAAAGAATGATGATGATACAGCAAGAAGCAAGAGGATGAAAGTGGTTAAAAAAGGTGATGATAATAAAAACGGAGAAGAAGGTATGCAATTAGATTAAAATAAAGATGTACACATACATCCAAATGTAATTAAAATGATAAACACATGCACACATATATATATATATAATGATGCTTGTTCCGGAGTCCTCACCTCCCTAAGACCCTGTGTGAAGGGAACATGAATGGCGCCCTCGCGAGCCAGGCCTGGACCTCGGGGGCTGCCCCATCATGGTCATGGCCTGACTTTGCCTTGGGCTAACAATCCTTCGAACCCGATCTGTGTTCATCGGTATCCATGCCGCTCCTATTAAACATCAAACTTGCCGTATTCCTGGCAGACATCATTTTTAATACTGTTCATGCTTTTGCTATGCTTCCGACTCAGAATACTTCTCGAGCACGGAGCATGCGATGAACAAATGAACGGGCTTAAAAGCCCTCGCCCTAATAAGGGGACTCTCGACATGTTTCGAACTGTACATTCTTTCTTTTATTATTAATACAAATTTCAGGCCATAAGGCCCCTCTTCCTGGCGATCAATCAAAGGTTTTCTTCCTTTCGGAGAGATATAATTAACGCCGTGACCTTATGGCACGGTGAGTTTTAGTCCAGACACGAAACCCACTATCGTTTGACAAGTCAGACGGTGCGCACCAGTGGTTCCGGACCATCCCGATTTGGAACCCGAATAAACCGTCACGTTGTGACTGGCATGCCTGCGCACTAAAGCAATATAAAAGAAATAAACCAGACAAATAAACAAACAAGTGAACGAAAAATAAGTGCGTCCAGAAGTCTGTAAGTGTATGAAAATTGTCAACAAATTCTTAGTTCTAGAGCCATAACTGAGTAGCAATAATGTCCCTTAGCACCTCTCCTTCGTGGATATCACGAGATGCCACGGGTGTAGTAGGATCAACTTGTACACCCCCTGCATCATTATGGTCATTCGGAGCATGTAAAAAGTAGAAATCTTCACTATGTTCTCAACGAATGAAGTTGTACATAGTAGGAAACTAACATGAGTATTTGAGTTCGAAAAGGATACATGCTCTCTTTTTTAAAGTTGTGAACCGCATCTTCAATACCCCAAGTTGACATCTCCAAGGTATTTTAGAAGTATCATTAACTTGTGTGGAAGGCTGGAAGCTGTAAATTTGCATGTAGGTTTTTTGGACAATGAAGTCAGTAAATTTACAGGTTTCTTAGTAGGACTACAGTGAGATGACCCAAATTAGATGAGGTTGAGTGCAATTGTGGATGGGAGAAAAGAAATGTATTCTTCACTTGGGCAGAAGATTTCAATTATTTTTTGGCCATTGAACTTGACTCTCTCAGATCTCATTCGAGGTGATAACATGGTGGGAATATTAGCTGAGAGTGTCTTTATACTGAGTAGTATCCCGTGCTGCTTTAGAGTCATTATTGGTTTCTGGCCAACTCGGTGAGATCCAGCGGTTGACATGTGACCTCATTAGTGTCTCGGCTATTCTGAAGAGATCGAGACATGGTTTTGGATGCTTTGATGTACTGCTTTACCTTGGTTTGCATGTCCAGGTGCTTTGAGAGTCTGGGTGTTCCCTTATTTTTCATGATTTGTGTTATACGGAGTCGAGAGTCCTTGGTGTAGCCTGAGGGGCTAAGGACTTGTATTTTCTCGTGTCCTTGGCTTAGGGTTTAGGCTAATTGCCGACTTGTTACCACTTTTGTGCGACGATCTTGACCCCGAGTCGTGAGACTCAAGGATCATTATGTCAGCAGGTCTAGTCGTTGTCCTGAGTCTGGTAGCAGTTTAGTATGCTGCATTGTGTCTTGTGTTGCTCCATAGTACGTGTGACAGTGCGTGCTTGGCCTGTCTGTACTTTAGCACTGGTGTTTCAGAGTCTCTGTGTCTAGTGAGTCTCCACTAGTCGTAGCCTGACAACACTTTCCTATGTGTCAGCCCACCTAAGAGTGGTGGCAGGGCAGAGTTCCCGACTCAGACGATTTTTAGGATAGTTTCCGTGGGCTCCCTTGCCTTGCAGTAATGTCCTACTGGTGGAGAAAACTAGCTAGAGGCCTGGCTCAAGGCATTGAGCTTGTGTATGCACACGTGGTTAGGGGCGTTTGGATGAGCGTCGACGGGCGTGACCCTGGCTAGTCACTCATTACTGTTGTTCCTTGTACTTGGTTCAGTGAGTATCTCAGTTACCGCTGTTCTAGGCATATGTGAGAGATACCTATGGCGTAGTGTAAGACGTCAGTGGATGCATCTGGCTGTTCTTCTAGTGAGGAGGTACTTCTGTCACCTGACACTTAACTCCTTATGTTTTTGTGACTGGTTTCCATCAGGATTGACATGACTTGTCAGGTAGTCTGCGTTTACTTCACCCGCGGTCTAGTCTTGTGTTGCGTACACAATGGTGAGTTCGTGTATGTATGTACTTTTGACTGTGTAGGTCTTTTGTAGGGCATCTTACCTGTTTGATAGGCTTCAGCTATGAAGCAAGTGCTTTATCGACGGATCGGCAACGCCCGACTTTGTGAGATCGGGGTTCTATTACTGTTTGGAGTAGCTTAGAGAGCCGAGGTTCATTCGGCAGCCGTGTTTCTATTCGGCATGGCTTTACTCTTCCTTTTAGCCGTCCTTACTCTTATTTTTGCAGCTTTACTGTTGTAGCTTAGCACCACTGTTACTCCTGCTCTTTCTATTCTTCCTGCTTTACTATTTAGCACTGTTGTCTTATGTGTTACTGATGCGGGACGAACTGAGGGACTGACTCTAGGTGATGCGAATCTCAGACTCTAGATGGAGACGCGACCAGCAACACTTGGACACTAGAGACGCCTTGGCCCGACACTAAGAGTTCCTATGGGCTATACGTCGCTAACAGAAATGCAAGCTCACTCGTCGTCCCAAGCGAGGGATAGCGTGGATCCGCGCGGTTGAGAAATCGGTAGAGTCAAGGGTGGTCGACTCACTTCCGTGCTCGGATCAAGTCACGGGACGGGTCACTCTCTCGCTCACAGCGGTGGCATGGACTCACGGGCTAGGATCCTATCACGCTCACAGCGGCATATGAGCTTATACTAGCTAAGCAAAATAACGCCAAGAAGTTAGACTGTTACCTCCACGCTCCCGGCGTGGGGAAGATAACCCCGGCCAAATCCATACTCCCGGTTAACAAATTTTACAGCAGTACAAATGTTTCGACCCACTCCACATAGGGAGGTAACAGGTCACATGTGGGGCCCGGCAGTAATGGGAAGTGGGTTGATGGGCAGCATCTTGATGTCGCTCCGTCGGTGTCGAATCCCACGTTTTAGTGTTGTCCGGATGGCGCGATCTGTGGGTCCGTGGGGCCCATGTGCTGCTCTGCCCTCCAGGTCTGATGGGGTGGGTCCCACTGTGATGGAGACACCTGGTGGCACACCTCCCTGGAAGGTGTTTGGGTGGGAAGGCCAGTCGGAGGCCTGGCGGCTCCAATCTTCAAGACTTGGAGTTGCTGCTCACGGATCTGCAGGTTCTATTTTCAAGCACGCGATCCGGTGAGATCTACTACTGCAATCACTCCCAACGTCGGATCAACGCTCAAGAGGTACCGTTGGAAAGCTATTTCGAAGTCCTTCAACCCTGTGGGATTCAGAAAAATTCACCACATATGTGCTTCTAATGGGTGATTTTGGAACTGACCTATTCCCTGTCTCAGATCTAACTGGGCAGAAACTGAGTTTCCTGAGAAATGGCATTGACTGCAAGGCAAACCTCAGAATCTGATCTCGAGCTCTTAATGAAGATTGTAGAGGGGAGAGAGAGGAAAATAGAAATATTTCTTATGACTGATTTGGTGGAGATTTTGGCAGAAAAAGCTATTTTATACTGGTAGGTGGTCGGATCTGTGCAGAAGCAGATAGACTTGAAGGGGGATCAAAAAATGATTTTTAGAAACTAGGTGAAGACCTTTTGAAATTCCAAAAAAAATTGTGGGTGGAGGGGATGATGGGTAGGACCTTCAGTAATTTTGGGGGTTCCAAAAAAAATCAAAAGATGCTTAGGATGGGGAAAACTAAAGAGGGCTGTGGATCTAAACTATAAACAAGCAGATCTGGAAGGAAAAGAAGGACGAAAATAAAAAAATGGAAATAGGAAGCTAGAGGCCGAACCAATTTTTCTAGATTATGGAAGGGACGTCTGGAACATACCCTGAAAGTTTGAGCTCAAGAGGAGTCCGTGTCTGGGAGCAGAAATTCATTGAAGGGCTTGCTATTGGGTGGAGACAGAATTCCAGTGACGTAGGCGATGGTGCAACGGCGGCATGATGGCGGCGGCGGCGGCGATGGCGATCTCACGAACCAATAGAAGAGGCGTCTCACCTCAGAACACAGCCTTCCCAGCTGCAAGAAGGGGGAGGAAGAGAGAGAGGGGAGGGCGCACCAAGCTTGCTCCAAGAATTCACTAAATTTTTCATGCATTAATTCCAGTCAAAATGAAAATACAAGGTTCTTATAGAGGAATACAAAATGACTAATTCAAACTCTAGACCTAGATTCTTTTCCCCATGTGGTGGAGAACCCAATAAAATACAAGACACACCTTAATTAAACTAATCTATGTGGGGGGTGCCCCCTTGACCAAGGGGTTTTCCCTTTTGAAAATTTCACCCCCTTGTCCCCCCTTGGTCCAACCTTTCTAGAAGCCCACCATGGAGAGTTGACTAACCCCACATGGGCCCAAGAGATGAGGTGTCTCAATGGGAGAAGGGATGGGGGGCCCGCGGGACCCAGGTGGTCCCAAATTACAAATACATCCCTATTGTAATCTGAATTACATCCGAATAAAATCAAATAGACACACATTACACACAAATAAAATCTCAATAAATACTATAAATACTAAGACTCACGAGGGAGACTTCAGACTGTCTCCGAGCCATATGAAAGCCGATGTAGCTCGAGTGGTGCTCCGCGTACGGTATCGACAGCTCGCCGGTTCGTGCTTCTCGCTCGCTCTGGTGTCCGCACCAGGTTGGCCATAGTTGCAAAAGAGACGGGAATTGGTTCCCCTATGAGTGGGCATGCATTGGAACAAAGTGCAAGAGACTTCTTTTTTTTTATATGCAAAACTAATGCAAGCACCTAGACATGACTCTAGATGGTGAAAAGGGATAAAATGCGGACTCGGACACAAACCTATACTCAACCCAAATCCGGTACATGGCAGAGGTAGAAACCTCATGCAAGTGGCTACATTCTAAATAGGCGTAACCTATCTTTCCTGTAACGTCTTTTGATATACCAGGTACTGGGATGAAATGCAAATCATGACACTTTTTTTTTTTAAACAACGACTACCCTACACTCAACTATGCTCTGATACCAATTTGATGCGGGACGGGATGCGAACCTAGGACTCTAGCTCGCGGACGTCCCTAAGCGAAGGAAACGTATCGGACTGCGCGGTTGAGAAATCAGCAATGAGTCGAGGGTGGTCGGCTCTTTCTCGTGCTCGGAATGAGCCACAGGATGGGTTTCGCTCACTCTCGTAGCGGTGATTAAAATTATTTAACGAGCTAATTTATCTTATTACATGCAAACAGCGGCATATAGAAATATATGAAGTAAGCAAAATGTCAAGTGAGGGAGCGAAAATGATACCTCCACGCTCCAGGCGTAGGGAAGGTGATCCCGGCCAAGACTCGTACTCTCAGTACAAACAATCATCAATAATTTACAGAAATAAATTTCACTACCCACTCCACGCAGGGAGGTAAAGGGCTACAATGGCGACCCAGAAGTAACAAGCTTGGGTTGACGGGCAGCAATTCGGGTAGCTCCGGTGGTCGCGCGCGTCGACAATCATGGGTTCCACGTCCTGGTCGGTGGGACGATCGGGCCGAGAGTGGTACCGCTGCGATGGGGACTCCTGGAGGGACGATCCCTAGGAGGGGGACGCGCTGGTTCACCTTGTGGGAGGCGAGGCGGTCGGCCTGGGGGTCGTTGCTGCTTGCTGTCCACAGACCTGCTCTGCAGTTTTAGAACTACGTGACTCGGTGAAAACGCCTGCTGCGATTAGACCCAATGTCAGATAGATGCGAGACTGGCGCCGTCGCAGGGCTCCTTTGAATATCTACGAACATCAGTAGTTACAGGAATTTTCCTGTCTTTGTATCTGCGGTGGTTGAATTTAGAACAGGCGGACCCCCGTTTTCAACCCCAAAATCGGGGTTAACCCTATTTCCCTTAACCCCGCTTATCCTCACCCATTTTAACGATACCAAATGTAAAATGGGATTAGAGCGGGGATATCCGATACCAAACGGCCCCTAAGTTGTTAAAGGGCATGTGAAACAATAAAATACTCCATGTATCATCATAAGTTGTGTGGTTGATCGATACCTTTTTCTTTTTATGGTTGTGTTTAGATCCTACTAAGACTCATGATAGCTTTGTTTGTTTGACACTCTCTTTTTGTTTGTTTTCTTATTCTGACAGGGTCTAAGTGGAATTGAACAAAATGGAATTCTATGATAATCAACATTTTGACTCTGATTCCATCTATGATTCACCATTCCATTTTGCAGCTTTCCCTAGTGCTTCTTCCCATGACAACCCCCTCTTATCCTTTGAGAAAGTTATTCTCAAGCATATTGCCATCATCAACTCCTCTCACGTAGAGGGCAATCCTCCTCTTATCTCCAAAGAGCGGGATGACTCTCATGTTCAAAACTCTGTTGCTCCTTCTTAAGATCCTTTGGTCACCTTGGCCAAGATAACTCCTACTTTGGATCCTTCCCAGATTTAGACGCCATGATCATGATAAAAGGAAAGGCCTCTGCCTCTCCTAAGTCTGGAATGGAATCCATCAACCCTCCCAATGCTTGCAAGTCTGATTAATGCTTCCATGACCTCACACCCATTAAGCTTGACAAATTCACACCTTCTTCCACGACATTTGATAATCCTAGGTCAAGGTTTCCATTCCCATCGGCTTTCTACACATATGCTTCTTTAGGCTTACACTTCTTACCTTCCTACTCCTATGGCTCAGTCGGATCTCCTCTCTGAATAGGCCACCATGAGGAGAGGTCGCTCAGTTAAAGAAACATATGGACCCTATGGCTTGTTCTTTTGAGGTGTCACTTCTTAATTTTGCTTCTATTATAAGATTTTTCTCTATTGCAAATATGCTCACTTGCTTGCACTAAACATATACGGGTAATCCCTTCACTCATCTTCAAGATTTCATCTAAGTCTGTCCAGTAATAACATGACTCTCGCCTCATGTCATTCTTGTTTAAAAGGCCTCTTAATCGATGACCTAACTCTTGATTGGTTCTATTCTTGACGCCAAAAAAAAGAGAAATTTCAAGTGGTGCAAGTTAGGTTTTTGCCTAAAATGAGGATCATGTGGATCCAAAATATTCTTTGGCTATTCTTATGGCAAAAAAGATGAAAATTGACGAGGACTTTTGCTAGTATGCTAACCGCGTATTAGAGAGCGATGGCTACACAAGTCCATAGTCTAATCTCTAAGGCTGACAAGGTTAAGTTCACCATTACCAATGCTACCCTTACATATAGGGGTATATATTCTTGCCTTGAGTGATATTACTACGAGATAGCCATATGATTGGGCTAGGTTCATTCAAGCCCAACTCAAAGATTCACCCTTCCATATCAGATTTGAAACACCAAAACCCAAATATCTAAGGAAGACATAAGGTCCCACAACTGAGGATGTTCAAACCAATGAACAAGTTGGAGTTGTTTCAAACCTTCTTATTACTACTCTAACAATCAAGCTAGTCGCACCATCACTACCCAACATACTCAAAATGACACCTAAAATACACGAGTCCCACTACTACAACAAGCCACCACCTATAACACCCCCCCAAAAGCATCTCAAGCCTACCATTGAGTCCCTCCTCCGAACAACTACTCCCCACACCGTATCCGAAAAGAGCACAATGTTCACCACTGCCTAAGATGCTCCAAGACATGCTTGCTGCTCTCAAGTCTACTAATGCTATTCAATTGCCCAAGGAAATGACATGATGGAATGCTAATGGTGACCACACCAAGTTCTGTGTTTTCCATAGGCAACCCAACATACATTGATGACACATGCTTTCAATTTTGAGATTTTATGTATGACCTTCATGAACAAGGACGGATAGATTGAAATGCTTTGTGCACATTGATTGATAATTGAATCACAATAATGATGAAACATGGGCATTGTCCAAAACCCGATGCAGATGCATCCACCTGCCCAAGCACCACCTCAAGACCTGCCCCCCGCCCCCCCCCCCCCCCCCCCCCCCCCCCCGGGGGCGAACAAGTAGATATTTGTGAAATGCTCGTGGAAAATCCCCCCGTTACCCCCAACATCCTGGTTTGACTGCAGCTAGAGCAGGATATCATGTCAGATCACACGACACTTGTGGAATTCATAACATCCTTATCCACATGAAACAAGAATGCTTTCATGGTTAAACAACATATCCAAAAATCATCTAAACTGGAGAGTAGCATTAGGTAAGAATGCATTTATAAAGAATATTCCATTCATTGCGCGAAGTTGGATAAACACATGTCAGGTAATAAATCAATGTAAGAAGAACTGAACGAAGACAAGTTATGCCCTGTTCTGCCGTTTAGATATGTACATGAATGCATATTTTCTCCCTATACTTTATGGCAGTTCTGCCAACCACAAAGAATGAGCCATGACTAACCTGGCTGTCAACGATGAAAAATAATAATTCTAGTTCCTGCGGTGGGAAGCACGTAAGATAAGAACTCGAATCATAAACCCTTTCCTTTCCCAGCCACCATTGCTGTCAAATTTCTAACTGTGTTCTCTGTCTGTTGAATTGGAAGAACTGGCGCAATAGCCTATGAACTTCACCATAGCTCTCTGTAGCAAACACAAGGCGATCTTTTATCCACAGAGGGAGCTTGTCAGTTGGGCGTGGAAAACTCACTTTTGATGGCTCAGATGCATAACGTGAGTCAACCAACAGGATGGCAGCATAATCCTTTATATGCCTAATTGCTCGACCTGGACCATCAAAAGTTAAAGTTTAAAAACAAAAGGGCAAAAGGGGGAAGAGATGAGCATGAATATTAGACTGTTATGGTCTGTGTGAGAAACTTAGTCCACTAAATTGGGTGCTGGCCTCTCACACAGACGGTAAGAGGCCACAGACAGTAACATAAACAATGTGCTTGTGTTGGTATAAACTAATATAAGCATACCGACTGATTGATTTACAGCCTTCATACAGAGATTCTCGTAGTATTCTCTCCCCCTTTGCTTGCAACTTCTTAAAACTTCAAAGCCAGGCTGAAGTGTGCTCTGAGCATACGTTCTGTTGCCCAAAGGCTTGTTAAGCCTAGATGCACTCGGCTCCCCCAGTCCATCAATATGCTTTATTCTTTCCATTAATTCAACATCACGTGGATTTGGATAGGGAAGCCCAACCATAACAACACAACGGCCCATCCCATCACTGAAGTTAATCCCCTCAGATATCTTTCCACCAACAACAGCTAACAGCAACGCACCACAAGGTCCTCGATTATCTCCTGCTACTGTGCTGCATTGAATAATCGCTTCCCTGTATTCTTTGAGAGTAACCTCAACATCAAGACTGCTTCTAGGCTCCCTGAATACAAGTTTTTTCTTCAAAATTCTTGCAAGGATACCTGAGGTCTTCCATGCTTGATAGACCTGTCCTTCGTACTCAAACGAAGAGAAGAACATGACTACACCTTCAGGAATAACTGCTACTAAGTTGCAAACCAGACGTCCCAGTTCCTCTATCTGAAGACACAGACAACAAAGCACACAAATAAACTCAGGTAACATGCTTTGTGAAGTCAATAGAAAAGTTCAGACACAACATAGGTCATAGTAAAAAGCAATGCAGGGGGGACCGCAAGTTGAGAAATTTCTAATAAAGGAATGCACTTATGGAGCAGCCTACCAGAGATCATACTAAAAACCCTTTGCCTTTGCAAAGACTTGAACAGCATGAGTTTTAGCAGGAATTTCAATAGGAAGAAGGATGCCAAGGAAGTCAACAGTAGGCACCAACCATGTTAGGAGAACAACGTGAAGTATAAGTGAAGTCAAATGTCATGCCAGAGGGACCGCAACAAACGGCAATAGGCAAAACGCTTTCTGGAGGAACAATGTGATTACATGAGAAAAAATGCACTTTATCAAGCGGTATGCCAGGGAACAAACGGATCCTTGTCTCCTCAACAGGCTGCAGAGTTCCCCCTGCTAGGACGACTGCACGAGCCTGTTCCATAATCTGTGGAAAGCATGTGAATTAATTATGGACAGAGCATTATATAAACTAAGAAGATGGCATGCCTGTAAATCTACAATTATCTCTCCACGACCTCAGAGAAGATCTTGTCTCCAGACAGCATGACAAATTTAAGATATCCTTCTTCACATTTCCCAAGCCGGTTCGACGATGGAAACATCCGGACGGCACAGCTGTCCACGATGTATACACTGCTGAGCATCGCAGGATTTATCCTGGTATTGGCGATCATTAATTATGTCAATCTTTCCACGGCACAATCGCTGACGCGGGAAAAAGAGATGGGCATCCGCAAGGTGATGGGTAGCGGCCGGAGTCGTCTTATGCTCCAGCTGGTAACCGAAACCTTTCTATTGACGGCCGTGGCCGGGGTGATCGCTTTTCTCATGGCCCGGCCCGTGCTGGGCGCTTTCCACGAATTCATCCCGCCGCAGCTGAGCTTCACCCCCTTCGCGGCCGCGAACCTGTTATTCCTCTTAGGCATCACCATCCTGGTGACCCTGCTGGCCGGCCTCTATCCGGCGACGATGCTTTCGGCCCATTCGCCGGTGACCAGCCTCAAAGGACCGGGTGTGCCGCGGGGTGGGGGAAAATGGTTGTTGAGAAAAGGACTCATCGTATTCCAGTTCACCGTTTCGTTGCTGTTCATCATCGGGACCATGGTCATGGGGCGGCAGCTGGGATTTATGTTACACAAGGACCTTGGTTTCAAGTCCGATGCGATAATACTTTTTGCCACGGACGAAAGAAGGGACAGCGTGAACAAGGTCAGGGTGTTGCAGGAAGAGATACGCAAATTGCCTGGTGTAGCCGAAGTGGCACGCGAGAACATGCCGCCGGCGGGGAGGGACCGCGGGATAACTACGGTCCGCTACAGACCGCGTGGCGATGATCCCATCCGTGTGGAAATGATCAAGGCGGATGAACACTATATCCCTTTATATGATATCAAATTGCTGGCGGGTCGCAACCTTTCGCCGGGCGACACGCTCAAAGAGGTCGTGATCAACGAGAGCCTTTCCAAAACCTTGGGATTCCGCACTCCGGAACAAGCCATCGGCAGGCAGCTGAATACCTGGAATAAGGATGTCCCGATCGTCGGCGTCGTGGCGGATTTTCACAAATATTCCTATAAAGAGCCTATTCAGCCACTGCTCATCGCGGGTATGGCTTGCACCGACCTTGCCGTGCGGCTCGATACCAAAGGACCCTCCGTACGCGAGGCGCATGCTGCCATTGCCCGCGTCGAACGCATGTGGAAGACGATGTATCCGCACCGGCCTTTCGACTATGGGTTTTTCGACGAGGAGATCGCCCGGTTTTACCAAAGGGAGCAAACGATGGAAGGATTGCTCGACATCGCGACCGGCATCACCCTTTTAATCAGTTGTATCGGGTTGTTTGGATTAACACTTTTCACCACCGGGCGCCGGACAAGAGAGATCGGCATCCGCAAAGTGATGGGCGCAGGGGTGAAGGATATCCTCCTCCTGCTGGGCAGGGATTTTGTGCGGCTGGTGTGGATCGCACTGGTGATCGCCTCCGCCGCCGGCTGGTATCTCACCCACCGCTGGCTGCAGGACTATGCCTATAGGGTCGCCGTGGGGATCGACGTATTCCTGCTGGCTGGAGGAGCATTGCTCGTGCTCACGGTGCTCACCGTTGGTTTCCAGTCACTCAAGGCGGCGAGGGCCAACCCCATAGAGTCCTTACGGAACGAATAAAAACAAGATAATGCGAAAATTAATTTACAGCATCAACCTTACCATCGATGGCATCTGCGATCACACCAAAGTAGACGGTAACGACGATATACTCGACTATTTTGCCCGCCACCTGCGGGAGGGCGATCTGCTGATCTATGGGCGCACCACCTATGAATTGATGGTTCCATTCTGGCCCGATATCGCCAAAAACAAAAGCGGCCAGACACAAGCCATGAACAACTTCGCCCAGGCATTCGACTCTATGCAAGGGATTGTCGTTTTCTCAAAAACCCTTGACGAATCCCAGGGGAAGAACACCCGGATCGTCCGTGGCGATCTTCGCGACGAGATACTGAAATTGAAACAGGAAGAAGGCAAGCCCATGCTGCTCGGCGGCGTAGCCCTGGCTTCGCAGCTGATTGCGCTCGATCTCGTAGATGAATATTACTTCGTCGTTCACCCCGTCCTCGCAGGCGACGGCCGACGGCTGTTCGAAGGCATCCCCCTGCAGGAGCGCCTGAAACTAAAGCTCGTCGATACAAAAGTCTTGCAATCAGGTTGTGTCGCGCTGCATTATCTGTTTTCCGTAGGACTACCCAAGCGAACAAAAGAATAGATAAACAAGAACACGAACTATGAAGAACAAGCCGGAGAGCTGCTCCTCTGCACACGGCCTTCTCATTTGATACCAGAGATGCCTACAAAAAGAAAAGCTCCGAAATTTCCAACCCAATTACTGCTTTGGGGGCCCAAATCTCCTCCTGAGCCTGTCAACCTCCTTCCGTTCCAATCCGAAGGCCTTCTCCAGGAGCCCCTCCCGGATCCCGGAGCCGAAGACGGCCCCGGGGATCCGGACCAGGCCCGGGTTCTGGCTGTCGAAGGCGCCGAAGATGGTGGCCGGCGACGCCCCCACGTTCATCTGGAAGTGGAGCATCCCCCGCGGGAACACCGCCACCTCCCCCTTCTCCACCACCCGGGCGAACACCCGGTTGCCGGAGTCCACGAAGCCCGAGTACACCCGCCCCTCCACCACCAGCGCCACCTCGGTGGCCCGCGGGTGGTAGTGCGGCGGGTTGACGCCCCCCGGGGCGAGGTCGGCGCGCACGAACGACATGCCCAGCGTGTTCAGCCCCGGGAAGGCGGTGGCGGTGACGGACACGGCGGCGAGGCCGGTGTCGGGGGAGAAGTTGCCCGGGGAGCGGATCCCGGAGAAGACGAAGTCGCCGGCTTTGGCGGTGGCGGGGTCCTTGCAGCCGGGACCGGGGAGGGCTGGGTCGGGGATGCAGAAGTCCTGGAGGGGGTCGGAGTCAGAGGAGGTGGCGGCGGAGACGAGGAAGAGGAGGGTAGCGGCGACGGCGGTGGCCTGCGCCGCCATGTCTGCTGCTTCCTGAGCTTTCTACCGTGAGATGGGAGGGTTTGAGATGGCAAAGGTTTTATAAGCCATTATGCCGTTCACATCGTTGTGTCTGTCAAGAGTACCAGTTTCCAAGCAAGGTGGGTCAGCGGCAGCCGGTGAAAATGGAGGAAGATATGTACGATGGCATTTCTTTTTTTAATTGAAAAAAGGGAATTTTTAGGACTTTATTACACTTAAAATTCTTAGTGCATGGGAATTTTCCTAGCTTTGGACGTGAAACCTTCTGTAGAGACTGTGCACGCCATGGTTTCCTCTAGGTTTGGACGTGGTAACCGGTAAATTATCCTTTATTTGTGGCTGCTACTTAACTGTACGGAACTAGCATTTAGTTTTTGGCCACTACTTAATATTCATCTTGGGTATTTAAACTTGACAATAGAATAGGATAACCAGTTCAAGCCTTCTCTCTCTCTCTCTTTTTCCTCCTCCTTGTAAATCATAATCAATTTTCATCAAATTTATATTTTTAAAGTGGATTAGTTATTCAAGTATTCACAAATATTTTTAAATGAAACGAGTTTATGTCCAAACAACATCGATTTATCTCTTTTAATTAAAAGGACACGATTCCATACAAGAGAGATTAATTTTCAATGCTTATTCGGATAACATTATCAGATTTCAGATTTTCACTAAAAACAATCAATCACAAGGATCTTACAATCCTTTGAAAAGGGAATAGTTTCTGTCAGACATATATAGTTACCATGATGGATCCACTGTTTAGTAGAATCATTCCTCTCATGTGATATATATATATATATATTTCTTTTTCTACTTCTTGTGGGGTTTGGTAGAGTGGGAAAGAAGGAATAAGGATTAGGTGCTGTTGATGACTTTTTCTTTCCCTTCTTCTTGTTTGTTTTCTTTTGCACCTTTTGGGTTCCAAGCACACATGGTGGTGGGTCATGGGAGTAGGGATTGGTGTGGGCAATGTACCCAACTTTACCCAGTGCCTTGGGACAGAAGTCTTCTCAGGCATGCATGATTTCTTTTTGAGTCAACACACCCATCACCTTTCTTCATCCATCCATGGATATTAGAGATCGGCTCTCCCTGGTATGGGTGAATCTGAACTCCTTCACACATGGGTGGTACAGTCTCTGTCAGTTTATCTTTGGCTTATTGTGTTGAGGCTTTTTACTTGTTTATGGAAGATTATCTGTAAAGGTTTAGCTTTTTCATTTTTTTTTAATGATTATTGATAGTGTTTTTATATAATATGAAAATTTTTTATATATTTTTATATTATTATTTTTTGATTTTTATATATTGATTTCTTTTAATCTTCATAGTTTTATCTGTAGTTTCAAGGTTTAGAGGCCGCTAATGCGGCTGTCCTAGCTTGTGGGGGCTCGGGCAAGATGATGAAGTGTATATGTTGGTCCGAGGGCACCCTTCCGAGCTAAGCGTTGCCGGTCTGAGCTTAGGAACCTTTAAGGGAGAGGTCCCGGCGTCGACCGACTTAGGGAAAAGTATTATTCCCCAACGAGGATGGTTTGCTCTCCCAGTCTCCTTCTATGATCATTGTCAAATGCCCGTGACCCCGTCTGTTCGGGACGAGTTCAATCGGTGCCCCCCTCCGATGCTCCTCGAAGGGGTAATGGAGGGGCGATTGTTCGTGGCCCAGCTTGGGGCCGAGCTTGTAGACAGCCCGACACGGGCGGAGATGGGTGAGGTGGCACAGGTCAAGGGGTGCGCCGAGGCAGACCGAAAGCTTGGACAACTCAGTTCTGAGCTTGGGGTCCTCCCCCAGGAGGTGACGTCACTCCGCTCTCAGGCTCGGGCAGATCACGAAGGCGTGTAATCGCTATCCGAGCAACTATCCCAGGCTCGGTGCTCGACCGAGCTTAAGAGCGGGCTCTTGGAGAAAGAGCGCCAGGCTCATGCGACGAGCTCGAGGCAATGAAAGGCCGAGCGGCAAGAGCTTGGTGGCCACTTTCTATCAACGGAGTGAAGAGAGGAGGAGGTTGAGGCGAAGCTTAGCAGAAGTCGAGGCGAAAATAAAGGAGCTCGAGGCAAGGGAGGCTGAGGAGAAGGCAGCCGAGCGATATCTTGGCTCGGATGAATACCAAGAGGGCTTTGAAGAAGACCGCCTTCACCTACAACGAGCCGGGCTACAAGCACGGACTAGGGAAGGGCCTCGCGCAGGGGTTCAAATGATTAGTGTGCTTGGCTCAGGACGAGATTTTTGATGAGCTCATCTTCAACCCCGGGCAGCGATACAATTCCAAAGAAGCCAGCCCGACTCCCCCATCTACGCCCATACCTGATGCTTCCGCTGAAGGGAGAGAAGATCTCCCCGGCCTCGCAAAGGAAAGGCCACAGATCCGGATATCTCAGAAAAACACCCTGTCAAGACAGTTCCCACACAGGTGGGGTCAGTGCCTAAGCCAACGGCTTCCGAGGGACCCCGGGATGCAGGCCTTCCTTTTCCTTGTCATTTGTGACTTTTCATGTTTTCTCTTTCCCGCACTATCTCTCCAGGTGGTTAGGATGGATAGGGCACCTCTTTTCTCCTGGAGCTATCCTGTTTTTCCTTTCCTCTTGTAGTGCTCCTGGTCAACAGTGACGCATCTAGGCATGGTCGTGCCCGTAGTCTCATCAAGCCAGCTTTCACACTTGGCGGAGTCAGTGGCTTGGTCTGATGTTGCTGGCCCTTTGCCGAGCTATCACTTTCTTGGTGTAAGGGCTACTGCCCCCAACGTATGATTTTGCACGAAAATAAAATGTCATTCCTTCTTCTTGCATATTGCGCATAAATGGTATCGAGAGTACAAGATCAATCATAAGCTCAAAAATAAAGTCTGCGTAGTGCCGCAGCATTCCACGTCCGCGGGATCGGGGTTCCATCCATGGTTGCTAACTGGCAGGCCTCTTCCCTGAGCACCTCAACCACTCGACAGGGGCCAGCTTTCCCGCCACCTCTGGAGGTCAAGAGACTTGCTCAGAGGAACGCTTCCTCTCCCACATCTTCCTTTGGCTGGGAGGGTCCCGCCAAGCAGTGAGGACTTCCTCATACTCTGCATGACGCAAAGCCAAGGCTACCAAGTCGACGAGGGTGGAGGGGGGATGGAGCACTAGTTCTCGCCGGAGTCCTTCGTCTCGGGTACCCCCAATCAGCATGGTAATGGCGAGAGCGACATCAAGACGAGGGATGCGCAGGGCCTCCGCTCGGAAGTGGTTGATATAGGCCCGCAGCTTTTCCCCTTGAGCCTGCCTGATTGCCAACAATCTCGAACCTGACCGTGGATGGCTGCTACTGGGCATGCTTTCTTTGAATAGGCATCCGAATTGTCGGAAGCTGGTGATGCTTCCAGGGGCGAGCACTCAAAACCATGCCTGAGCACCCTGGACCAGAGTGGTCACGAACGCTCGGCACTTGACGGCATCGGATGCCACGTGCAGAGTCATGAGGGTGTCAAAGCTGCCGTAATGATCAGTCGGATCCGGCATCCGACACAACAATCTTGCCGGTGTTGTCCCGCTTGAAAACGGTGATGGCTGTGGCCTGTTCGACAAGAGCATCGCGCATTGCCTTTGCGGTTGTCAGGTCGGATACGGAACCAAAGATCAGTTCCACGTTCGCCGCCAGGTCCATCTGGAGCGCTTCCGCCTGAGTCTGGATCGTAAGTGAGGTTTCCATTGTCATCCTTTCAAAAGTTTGTTGTTGAGCCGCCAGTAAACATTCATCAGTCCCGCACCAAGAAAGATTTTTTCGTCCATCCTGTCTTCGTGCTGGACACAACGATAGAGCCGGTTTGCCTGATTGGGCCTGTCTAAAAGTTGAACCACAAATCTCTTGAGCGGCATCTGTACGGAATCGGCATGAGACTTGAAGGCCAACGCCTGCCCGGCAGTCTGTATCTGGTAGCTGGCCTCCAAGTCACAGGAGCACTTCTTTTCGACCACCGCCATCGCCAGATTGTCGCCCTCGCCGATAACCCCGTAGGCGTCCACCTTCATTGCGTAGAGCATCCCATTGATCCTGACGCCGATGGGAATCTCGCAAGAAGTCAGGTCCGGTTCAAAGTGGAAGTCTTCGCGGAACTGTTGCCAGCCAAGCACGCGGTTGTAATAGGCCAGGTAAGGCTTCAAGTCGTCCAGGTCCAATTCTCCCTGATCTGCCCACAGGGTATATTCGTGTACCTTCGTGCCAAGTTTGGCCTTGGCCGGCCGCGCCGCTATTTCGCTTGCGCTCTCAGGCTGCCGCGCTATCCCCGAAAGCTCAAGGATCTGCGTGAGCGAGAACGGCACTCGCTGTCCCTTCAATGTGTAGTAGTGGCATGGCTGGCCGGTTTGCGGATCGGTCTCCACAAACGCCATGCCGTCTTCGGGTCTGAAAATCTCCATTGTCTTGTACCGCTCCCTTTCTACTTCCCTGCGTGCGTTGCGTGTGTCCTTGCGGTTGTCAGTGGCGATTGCGTTAGCCGCCGCAGTGTCTAGCTCCCGGTTGGCGGTGGTGTAGTAACTTTCGCGGTCGGTAACGATCTGGCCTCCAGCATCGCGTCCGCCATTCTGTAGCAGTCCGCCGCCAGCTCTTCCATGTTCCGTATCGTGTACATGTGGGATTCGTCGCTGCGAATCGCTCCCGACATGGCTGCTATCGCGAACTCGTCCCGTAGCGTCTTGTACGTGACTGCTTCCATTCGAATCCTCCACTTTGGTGCATGTGAACTTTCCCTTGATGGCCCTGGTGAAATATCCATCCGGGAAAGGTACCCGCTTCAAACTGGCGAACTTCTCTTCCGGGACCGCATGATACCGATATTCTCCAGATGCCTTGAACCGCACCGCGAGGATGCCGTCCTCCCAACCGGCCTCCATGATGTTCTTTCCTCGCGGTAAGCGGATCATCTGCATTACAGCACTTCCTCTGTGATAACCGGCTCGACCTTGTAAAACGGATACTTCGCCGGGAATGGCTTGATATGTTCGCCGAAATACTTCCCGACAGATTCAGCCGTCCTGAGCGCCTGATACACGTCGTCTGACACCCCGGCGTAGTGGTACTCGCTGCCCCATGTCTGGCCCGCGGGTACGGTGTGGTGGTTGCCCTTGGTCTTCTTGAAACGAATGCCCAAGGTGGAGGTCTGAGAGTCGTAACCAACCTCCGCAATCTGCGAGGATTCAACTGCTTCCCACTTCATCAGAATGGCAACTCATCTTTCTCCGCAGCAACTACAGGAACCGGCTCCGGTGCGGGCGGAGCAGGTTTCGGAATCAAGTCTTCGAGCGCGCCGATCAGCGTCACTCCGGCAGTGATGTTCTTGGCTACCTTGGTACACGCCGGTTCGGGTTGCCAGTCGTAATGGACAGCATGGCGGCAGATGAGCGTGTGAACCACAGTTTTCACGCGCTGCATTTCCTTTGCCTGCTCATCGGTCAACGGCTGCCCTTCGTCAAGGGTGCCGTCTGCTTTCAGGAACTTCATGGTCATTCTCCCTTCGGTGATTTAGTGCGATATTGCACTACTTGGCGGTATGAAAGCGCATCTGGGGGTCGATGGCATCGAGAGCATCCTGAAAGCGCGATTTGGGTATTTCGTCACGGTGAGCCTTGATGCCAGCACCATCAAGAGCAGATCGCACTTGCCTGCATTAATGCTGCAGGGGCGTTGGTTAGTCTAAAAGGTATAACAGTAAATTCATAATGCACGTAGCTGTTTCTGAATGTCATCTTGAAAATATCCTCCTCCTTAATTCTCAACTGATGATAACCAGATCTGAGGTCAATCTTTGAGAAATATCGAGCTCCTGAAAGCTGGTAAAACAGTACAACAATCCTCGACCATGGATACTTATTCTTGATAGTTAGCTGATTTTGGCTATCGATAATCTATGCACAATCTCATAGAACCTTCCTTCTTCTTGACGAACAAAACTGGCACTCCCCATGGAGAAGTACTTGGTCTAATAAATTATTTCTTCAACAAATCTATCAGTTGCTCCTTTAATTCCTTTAGTTCAGCGGGAGACATCTGATAAGGTGCCTTAGATACGGGGCCAACATTGGGAACAAGATCAATAGTGAATGCCACTTTGCTCTCCCGGGGTAAACCAGGCAATTCCTCCGAAAACACATCGGGACAATCCTTAACCACACGAATCTCCTCTAGCTTTAGACTTCTATGCTCAGCTACAATGACAAAAGCTAAGAATGCTACACATCCTTTTCTTATAAGCTTGTTAGCTCGAAGAGCCAAAATTAGAGACGAACTACCACAACTTCGAAGACCAGAATAGACAAGTCTAGGATGACGACTAAAGGTCACTAAGCCCTTCCTACATTCTATGATAGCTTCATGCCTAGACAATCAATCCGCGCCTAAGATAGCATCATAACCATCCATATCCATGCACACTAAGTCGGCAGGAAAATTTTGACCTCCAACTAAGAGCTTGCTATTAGGGTATTGATACTTGATCTCAGTCCCAGCTCCAATAGGGGTAGAGATGACTAACCCAGTTTCCAACAGAAAAGGCTTCACAGATAACATAGCAGCAAAACTCCAAGAGATAAATGAATGGGTTGCTCTGGTATCAAACAGAACAAAAGTAGAATTGGAACCAACATCTAGAGTACCTTCTACGATACCGCCCTCGCTCGGTTCCGCCTCTTGCAACGCTTGGAGACGACCTTACTTCTTCGCTCCACCTTGGCACTTCTCACTCCCTGCCTGGTCATTAAGTAACAGGCACTCGGGAATCTGGTGATCACGACTCCTACAACAGAGACAAGCTCCCAGTCTCCTCCAACATTCTTCGTCTCGGTGCCTAGCCTTATTACAATTTTTACATATTTCCTTTGACGGAGCAGTGACAAGAACTAATTATTTCTCATTCTTCTTATCCTTCTTGTCTTTGTGAAAGTCTCCTCCATCATTGGGCCTCTTCTTATAAAATGGGGTCTTGAAAGAACCCGAACTCGTAACTTTCTCCTTCTTGTCGCGCCCACGAATCTGGTCAGATAATTTAGTAGCATCTTCTAATAACTGCGCCTTCCTAACCATCTCCACATAAGTTTGCACATCCATTGGCTCCAGCTGAATAACATACTGGGGCTTAAGCCCATTCAGAAATCTCCAAGCCTTCATCTTCTCACTGCCCACCAAGTGTAGCACATACCGAGATAACCTTGAGAATTGAGCTTTATGCTCGACGATTGACAAACTTCGTTGCTTCAACGTGGTAAACTCTACGACCTTTTTCTCTTGCACCTGGTCAAAAAAGTACTTGCTATTAAATATTCCACGAATTCTCCCCATGTCACGTGGTCATGTGGCAGAGTAGCCGCCACTGACTCCCACCACGATCTAGCATCCCACTCTAACTAAAAAGTAGCCAAGAGAACCTTCTCCTCAACTGCAAATTGCATCACGCATAATATCTGCTCAATCTCCTTGAACCAATTCTCTACATCATCAAGGTTGGTACATCCGACAAACTTTCGGGGATTCATATTACGAAAGCCCCTATGAAGATCTCTGGCGCCACGATTCGCCCCTCCTTGGGCCAGTTGTTGTAAGGCTTGCATGAGCCCTTGCACGGTCCTCTGCATCTCCCTCCACTGAGCACATTCGATGGTCAAGATCCTGCAAGAAATTTTAATAATTAGACGTTTGACATAAAATTCTAGAATTCAACATCCTATATTGACTTAACCCATGGCGCTACCTAATTCTCACCGAGTAAAAAGGTAAGGAACCTAGACACTTTAACCTTGGACTTGATAACGTCACACAGGCCACAGTAGCTCGACTCTCAACAGGTCGTCCTCCCCATGCAGGACCACAAACGTCGCCAACCAGTAAGCCAAGTATGCTACTTAGTGCATCACATCCAACAACCCATGGGGGTTCTACCCCTCCTGCGGTGCGTAAATGTACCTCGAGTACACTTGGAATCGCAGCTCTACCTCTGTATACTCCTCCCATGGAGTCTGGTCTCTCGTAAACTCCTGGTAGAAGCAATAGGGCCCATTGTAGAAGTGACAACCCTACACTTTCAATGGCACCCTAGGAGTCTATACCACTCTATCTCTCCCGACCAGGGCTAAATCCGTCCAGGTCTTCAATAGATACCGATAACTGTAAGGAACTCGATATCGCCCCCGCTAGTCAGTATGGCTGTGGTGAAGGTCATCTAGTACTAGTTCCTTGTATCCCTCACCGCTGATCGACAGCCTAGAGATCCAGAACAAAGACCACATGTTGAGTGAAGTCTCTCCCTTAACCGTCGCCACCATGTTCCAACGATAGTTGAAGGGCTCCAGCAACACCTTCAATAGCCCCGTGTAGCAGGGGTATGCGTACAAAGCCATGGTCACAACATATTTGATTTCAGCTCTGTCCAGCAGCACCTGATAGTGGTGCACTATCCCCATCAGCCACTCAGTGGCTCCTTGGAGGTACTAGTGTGAGGGAATCACCGCCCAATGACCATACCAACTGATAGCAGTTTGATATAGGATCCCATCCAAAAGACTATGGTCGTCGTACCCCTCTCCAGCATACTACAATCCGAACAGCTCCAACACCAACCCAATCGTGCCCTCTGTCTCTGTCCGGTGGTGGCCGTGCACATCCCAAGAAGTGGGACCTATCAGTTCGACCTAGACCCCAAACTGATTTACTCTGCTAAAGAAACCCAGGCACTCAGCACTAGGGATCTGGCACTGCCTCAAGTAGTCTCCGAAAAAGCTCGGGAAGCCACAGAGCACAACCCTATTCAGGCTGTCCCTGCCTACCAGAATCACTAGCTCAAGTCGGCGGTGCGCTCTAGCAACCTGTGAATCTTCCTCCTCCATATCAGGCAGAACATTGGTCCTAATGAACACAAACAAGTGGCGTTCCAGGGGGAATTCCACCAGGTAGCCTCCGCTGTGATCATAGGTGTATAATCCACCCGCTCCTGAAATCTAGGCCAACTCTATAGCCCCAATTCCAGTCGCCCTCTCGTAGACTGGGCCCTTAGCTACCATCGTGTCCCCCGAGTCCTGCTGATCCGCACCCACTGTAGTAATGACTGGTCGGCCCAAAGGAGGCATGGGCTACCCAGTCGTACGTACCTAGTGATCCTCCTCCCAAGCCACGTGCCTCGAGACCCGCTCGTCTCTACCAAATCGTGCCATAGCTGCAAGAAGAAGCTCAAAAATGGTCAGCACATCAGAAAGTTGTTATATACAATGCAACAAAACTAAAGCACATGAAGTGTCAAAATACAACTACAACAACCTATGACGAGGGGCTCACGAGCCGTACGCCCTCGTCTCCGCCTCCGACGCACGCCCCATGGGGGGCATTTGTTGTACCCACATAATTTCTTAGCAAAAATATTAAGGAATGAGGGTTCAGCAATTTCCCCGAACACCATTAAGGCATGAGCTGCCCAACCCTTCCTACAACTCAGTGGGCCCGACCCAGGGCCCTAACCAGCTAGCCATGACATACGGCTACGCCAGTAATTAATTGGGACCGCTCCCGACCACTCAGTTGCTGGCCTTGCCCGCGCTCCACGCAACCACCCAGGCCAACACGGGGGCGCCTTGACTACAAGCCATGCTACATGGCACCCAACAACAAGGCCGGGACCTACCCCATGATGCCTTCTTCTACCCCCCCCCAAGGTCAAAGGAAGACTTAATTAAGTCAACCACAGGCTTTGGAGGCCCGCAGCGCACATGTACGGCTTACATTGGTGTGTCAGGCATTTTCCCGAACACCTTATGGGTGCATATATTCTGGACTTTCTACAACAAATCGTGGGCCGACCCGTGGCTCCAGCATACCAGTCAGGTTCTACAATGACCCCCCAGTAAGTCGGGGCCACCCCCAACCCTCATACATGTGGCGATGAGCCACTTATCATTAGCTCTCGGGCCGTCATTTCGAAGAAGGGAATTTTTGTTGACCCGCCGAAAGTTGAAGCAGTGAAGAACTAGGAGAGACCCATCAATGCTTCGAAGATTTACAGTTTTCTAGGTCTGGCTGGCTACTACCAGCGATTTATCAAGGACTTATCCAAGATTGTTGTTTCTCTTATAAGATTAACAAGAGCGGAGAATCCCAATGAATGGACCGAAGACTGTGAAGAGAGCTTCCAAAGTGTAAAGGACCATTTGACTACTGCTCTTGTCTTGGCTTTACCAATTGAAGGGGAGAAATTTGAAGTATATACGAATGGATCTGGCATTGGACTAGGCTGTGTGTTAATGCAAAAAGGGAAGGTTATTGCCTTCTCTTCCTGACAACTAAAGAGGCATGAAGAAAACTACCCGATGCTTGACCTAGAAATGACTACGGTAGTATTGACTTTAAAGATTTGGAGGTACTATCTCTATGGAGAGTAATTTATTGTGTACTCCGATCATAAAAGTTTGAAGTACCTATTCTCTCAGGAGGAATTAAATATGAGACAAACGCGATGGCTAGAGTACCTCAAGGACTTCAACTTCACCATACAATATCATCCAGGAAAGGGTAATTCCGTAACTGATGTCCTTTGTCAGAAGCTGAGAGCGTTATTGGCTAGTTGTATGATTCAAGAATGGAGAATACTGGAGCCATTCCCCAAGTTAAACATAAATATGGACAAAGAAAAAGGGTGTATTGCTCTCTAACATATGAGTTTACATCTAGACCTACTCTCTGAGATTAAGGTACAAGAGGATGACCCGGCACTAGTGGAGATCAAAGGCAAGCTAAATGGGCAACCTGATTTCAAGATAGCATCTGATGGAAGGTTGTTATTCCATGAGAGGACTTGTGTACCAGATTGCCCAGAATTAAAGAACAAGATTCTCAAAGAAGCTCACCGATCCAAATATACTATTCTCCCTGGTGCCACCAAGATGTACCAAGATTTGAAGATGAACTTTTGGTAGCCCAATATGAAAAGAGAGGTAGCAAAATTTATCTCTCACTGCCTTACTTGTCAAAAGATAAAGGCAGAACATCAAAAACCTACTCATAAATTGCATCCCTTAGAGATTCCTAAGTGGAAGTGGGAAAATATAGGGATAGACTTTGACATCGATTTGCCAAATACCAAAGGTGGACATGACGGGATATGGGTGATTATAGATCGGTTGACCAAGTCCGCACACTTTCTACCTATCAAGAGTCGGTGGTCAGTTGATGTGCTAATAGCTTTATATATTAAAGAAGTAGTCAGATTGTATGGAGTACCTACCTCAATTGTGTCTGACCGAGACCCTCGCTTTACCTCACACTTCCAGAAGGGTCCACAACACTCCATGGGGATAAGGTTGAACTTCAACACAGCTTTTCATCCCCAAATAGATGGTCAGACGTAAAGAACAAAACAGGTAGTGGAAGACATGCTCAGAGCTTGTGTCATTAATTTTGGTGGGAGTCAGTACAATCATCTGTCTTTAGTGGAATTTGCCTACAATAATAGCTATCAGGAAAGCATTCAAATGGCACCATTCGAGGTCGAGGCATTATGTGGAAGGAGTTGCCGCTCAGCCATATGCTGGGATGAAGTTGGGAAAAAGTAACTTCTAGGCCTAGACATGGTAAGGGACACCACTAAGAAGGTGTGGATTATTAGAGAAAAATTTCAGATGGCTCAGTCTAGACAAAAGACTTGTGCCGACACTAGAAGAAGAGACCCGGAGTTCCAAGTCAGGGATCATGTGTTTGTTAAGGTCTCCCCAGGTCGAGGCATTCAAAGGTTTGGTGTCAAGGGTAAGCTTACACCAAGATATATCGATCCTTTTGAAGTTTTAGAAATAGTTGGTGAGGTTGCCTATCGCATCGCCTTGCCGCCTTAACTGTCTGAAGTTCACAACGTATTCCATGTCTCTATGCTCAAGAAGTATGTTCATGATCCATTCCATGTTATAAAACGTGACAATCTGGTGATACAAAAGGATCTGACATATGAACAAAAGTTGCTGAAGATACTGGGTTGTGAGGTTTGTGTGTTAAGAAACAAGATAATTCCCATGATAAAGGTTCAATGGAACAAAAGCTCAGAACAAGAAGTTACATGGGAAACCAAACGCCTGTCGATCCTCAGCTCCGCTCTCACCACAGAGCCACAAGACACAACCTTACTAATCCACGGCACACATCTCCAGGACAAAAAAGTGTCACATGCTACCACAACAACTTGGTTGACGACGCTGTGACCAACGCACATGGATCTCCAAACAACATGGACCTTGCCATAGTCGACCACTTGGCTTGCCTTACTAGTCGCTCACAGTTGCCAACTGGGACCGATAATCATCTCTCAGACATCACATCGCTAGGACCACAATTCCATCAGGGACACAACTTCCAACACAAATCGAGCACCAAGCTACCGACTCTGACCATCACGTCCTCATCCACCGTCAGGCAATTTCCTTAGCAACCCCATCTGGATTTGACACCAACGCCTAACACGACTTCCAACGTACGACACACTTGCCATCATATTTCCCCTGCTCTCCATCCTATCAGTGCCATTAACTACAATGCCTCAAGCAATGGCACGACAACCAACATGGCCCACACGGCCAGAGATAATCTCACACTGAGGAACCAATCCTCTAATACTCCACAAATCCTTAGGAATTCACCTGTAGTAACCAATACTATGATCCTGGACTTATGGGTTATGGGTCCAATAGGCTTCTCCTCTGCACTCTGATCCACGTGCATAACCATCACAGATGACTTGGGATCCATAATCTCGACACTCCTCAACTCGCCTGGTTAACTCCAGAAATAGGGTAAGAAAAGCTCAATTACCTCGAACCCAGAGCACAACTTCTCTCTCTCTTAATCTGGCAATCCTATGCAACTCTGCAAGCTCCGATTCATGCCACATTGAATATCACAATGCCAGCCTCCAATTTTCGCAAGCACAGCCCATTGGCACTCATCCTTCCAGAATAATGTCAGCACACCCTTACACACTAGGGGAAAAGGGCAACTCTTCTCACAGGCAACCATACTGCCAAAATATAGAACACGTCTCACAAGAATTTCATGACACACAAAATGAGTTCAACCAATCTAAACACGCGATGCGAGACAATGAAACATAGCAAAAATGTGATTCTCTCCGACCAAGGAGAAATCAGCATACCTCCTACGAAACGGGAGATCTCCACGCTTGACCTGACCTTGAGCCTCACGTACGTTGGGAACTTCACCTTCCAGCATCAGGGAAAACCATTACCACCATTAAGTTAGCTCCTCCGACAGCACTCGCCAAGTGTTCCATCGAATCATATTCACAACATCTCCCGTTGCACCACACCTGTAATTCCTTGAACTGTAACTCACCATGCCTTGAGCACTGACTCTGCTGATCACCAGCCACACTTTGCTGCAACGGTTGATCTAGCGGCTGCCACACGCTCCTTCCTATGCCTACCTCTGATCTCGAAACCATGAACACGCCAAAACACTTACCAAGGAGCAAAGAAACCACAAAAGACACTAGGCTTAAAGGCTACTACACCTCTAGCCACTGGACATTATTCCCTCAAATCTGTCCTTACTAACACCATCCTCTTCTCGATTCTCAGGACCTCAAAATATCCATCTCCTTAGTTGTTACCATGCAGACCACCACGCCAAGAGCCACGACGTGAACCATGCTCGGCACCTGCCAATGCTCATCCCCAAGTCCCAAACTTGTTGCAAAACTTTCACATCTCATTTGCAACCTCGCACGGCGCACCAAAGGTAGTGCACAATGGCCCCAAATTATACGATCTAGGCCACAAACCAAGCCACCCTATACAATCTCGAACCAAATCCAGAGCTAATATAGCCCATTTCACACGTAGAAACATAGGACTTAGAGCTCATTGGGACAACTCTACCCAATCCTATCTTGAAATCTATGAAAATAATCAGGACTGACACGTCATCTCCGACGCCACAGAGCATGATGAGAAAATCAGGCTTGAAAATCAACAGCTCACCAAGAAGATCCTCCACTCATCTGAGCACAACTCTCGATCAGAGCACCAGTATTGCCCCCTCAAACCATGACCTTGGCACCTCAGGGGCTGGATAAACCTCAAGCTGGGGTGGCCAAAAATATAATAACTCTCTTAGAGCACACTCATGGCCACCTAACCACGAGCAATCCTCGCTAGCCACTTGACCTACCTGTAAGTTCCTCGAACGCAACACCGTAAACTTATGCCTATTGGCAACCTCTGCCCAACGTAGCATAATTGGGGCCACCACCAATGGGGAAGGAAGCTCTCTATCTCATTCCTCAGGCCCCACGCTGGTACTCCAATGAAACAACAACCGCCTTCATCGCACCAATGCCATGCACTCAAGCTCTCAAGCGAGAAACAAAACGGAAACCAAACACAAAACCCTATGCCAGCTGTCGACTGCACTGGACGTTATGGACTCTAATCACTGCACTATCTAGAATTCCCATGTACATCCATGGCACTCACTCTGATACCATTTGTAACGACCCAAAATACCTGATACCATTCGAATCCTGGCCCGTCGCTCATGAGCCGGAGGGCTCGAAAGGGCTAAAAGGTGTGTAGAGGTACATAGAAATATGAAATAAAGTAGGAACATCTATATAATTAATAGTTTATATGATAGAAATAAATTTTCATTCTCAATTAAATAAATTAAGCTATAGAGTCCAATCCAACTAAAGTATAGTCTACAGGGAAAGGAACGTATCCAACACCGAATGAACACTCGGCTCTAGCGAGCTGGCAGCTAAGAACCTCCGCACCTCACCTTCGAACCTCCTGAAGGAACCGCCACACCTGAAAAGAAGTGGGTGAGCCTCATCTCATTGGCTTAGTAGAGGTCCTGCGGAACCCCAACCAAAAATAACGGCGGTAACAAGCAGCACTAACAAGAACAACGATAACAATAGGAGTAGCTACAACAACAACGACGGAAGGCACGTCCATACACAAATTCCAAAACTCGGTAGCTAGTGAAACCATGGCTATACAACTGCTCCTACCGAAACAGAAACCAACACCTTAATCTCACAGTCGGGGGCCCGCCGAACTACAACCACCACTGGCTACACCGCCAGGGGAACCATCACGACACCGCTGTCGTAGAGGCCTATCTCATGGATGAAGGCCCAACCCAAGACCACGCAGTCTGGATAACTCAATCATGACCTCACTGTCGTGAACCATACACCATCCAGGGAGAACCCTTGGTAACGCTTATCGAAAACCCTAGACCTCTACATCAGGAAAACACCTGAAACTACACACAAAATCACGTCTCATAGATGGGAAACAGAAACTCGAGTCACGAGAATCTTACGTCATGTGACGAGAGTACCTGCCCACTAGAAGCAAGGTCGGATGCGTCCACTGATGGCTTAGTCCGCGCCTCAGGTGTCTCCCTCGCCCCAGGCAAAATTGAGACACCATACCAGTAGCCACAGAACAAGGACTAGCTAGGGTCGCGCTCGTCAGCGAGAGTCTGTAGCGCCCAGTCACGTGTGCACACATAGACTATGCACTCTAAGTTAGGTCCTCTAGCTTATTTTCCCCCCATCCCAGACTCAAGCTGCAAAGAAACGGGGCCCTACGGTAACCAACCTAAAAATCATCTCTCTCAGGTGTAGCACTCCACCTACTCCTTGGTACGTCGGTAAATAAGTGCCCAGGCATGCTACGACTAGTGGGGGGACACTGAACATGGGCATCAAAAGCCACACACACATCCATTGCTAGTAACATAAAGTACTAAGTGGCTTAGGGCCACTAGACTCAGGATGGCTGAGTAGACCTACTAAATCGAACGGTCCTTCAGTCACGAGACTCAGGTCGAGACCATTATATAGGACGGCTTCATGCTTTCAATCTGTCCTAATCCTTGGGTTAGAAACCATGGTTTGATGATTTACGAGACGGCTCACGATCACCTAGTTTGATCCCTTTGAAAAGGGAAACCTAAGAAGCCTCCAACCCCAAGCTGGGTCATAAGACTCACAATTCATAGGCCATACGCATGGCCCACATGGAAACCACTTTCCAAAGAAGCGAACATTGTTCGGGAATGGCACTCTGCACTTGTACCAATACATGGTTACTCGATCTAGAGAAAACACGAAAGCCCAGAACACATGGGGTCACCCGGACCCTCAAAACTCACGAGCATGCTAATGGAGGTAACTTGGTACCTCCGGACACCCCAAAATAAGGTCACGGTCCCCACAGAGTGTCCGGGACATCCACGGGGTCATAGGTCGACCATTGGGTCTGAACCGGGTCAGCCAGGGGCCGAAACAGGCTGAATCTCTACATCTCGGTCGACCAACACACATGGGTCGATCGGCCAACTAGTTCGATCGACCAAACTAGATAGGTTGGTCGACCAAACTGGGCAGACTACCCAATCCATAGCGAACGGTCGTTCGGTTGATCGAATTCTCCCGTTGGACGATCGAAAATGGTAGAAACACAACCAAGCTCAACCCCAAAGTCCATTTTCCATGCCCGCTCGATCCCAATCGAGGAGAAATACATTGGGGACCACTCCCTAGGTCCCAAACCACCAAAACCAAGTAAATAAATGGGAAATCATCAATCGATTCGATGAAAATCGCCACAAGCCCTAAACATGTAAATTTCAGGTCAGTGTGAAATAAACCCTCTATGTAAGGCCTGTATCCTTAGCGGATCCTTAGTGGTTCAGATCTGGATTCGATTCTGTGATTTTCAACTATTTTTGGTGATTTTTAGGCCATTTTCTAGGAATTAAATGGAATTGTTAAAGTATTTATGTAAATTAATTGGGTATTTATTTAATTTTATGAAATTGGGGGCTAATTGTGTAAAAATTGGTTTTGCAAGATGACTTTTCTAACAAATAAATAGAGAATGTGGTACGTAGCCTAGGGATCATTTTTCTGCCGCTACAAATTCAAATTAAGTTCAACCCCCGACCCGGCAGTGGAAGAAAACAGGAAAGAGGGAGAAAAAAAAACCATAATTATGCATTAATTCACAGATGTGTACATCACAAACATGAACATCACCCAATGGGAGAGATCCCCCGGATCGATACAATTGGAGTGATCGCTTATCAAATGAACAAAAAAGAACAAACGGATATACAAATTAACTGCACAACACACGTATATATATGTTGCAAGCGCATAACATCAATTTAAATAAGACGCCACTCTAGCTAGAAATTAAGGGGGAGAATAACACCACGAGGACGAGCAAACCACGTTATACCCAAGGGACAACCACACATGAACAGGACCCATCACTCGAACATCCATGGGACAAGAGTGAACAGCATCAGAACCACTTGAAGGGGATGAGAGCGAATGAAGCAACAAAGAGGAGGCCGAAGAAGAGCACCCTGTTCAAGCTTGCGTCAGAGGACACGCCTGCACCCATGCACGCATGCAAAGAAGATTAATTAGCTTGTAAAACGCCATGCAAACGAGAGCAGAGAGCGAACCCATAAAATATTCCAGGAGATCATCAGTATACAACTGGCGCTCTGAAGAGCACGACTTGAGCCCGCTCTGCTTTGTTTCCACCTATATTTTAACTATATAGAACTGCCCTTTCCAAATGCAACCACAAAAACATTTGATGTATATACGCTAGTCAACTAGAATATATTTATATATGGTTCAGCCAAGCTGATTGACCTCCACAATTCCACACAGATCAATCAGTTATAACCGGTGGCCTGAAGCTCATGGCTTTGCCTTGGGACTGTACGTATTGAATTAAGGCCTTGGGCCAGGCTGGCTAATAACCCTGATTCCTATCTTAAGGTTTGGCCATATCCATGGACAGTGCCTACCAACGTCCCAGTTTTCCATTGTGCTGAAAACGCGAACTTTGTCATGAATCAGTCAGTTGATCGCATTATGACAGGAAGTACCTGCATAGGAATAGTAGTAGCCCCCGGGTGGACTCGGCACAATCCTTGTTACATCTGAAAACACCATTCAGATAAGATAAAGTCGAGGGGCGGATCAAGAGATAAAAAGTTAATTAAAGGTCTCTTGCTGCTGTTCTTATATATAGTTTTTATTAACTCTAACGTAAGGAAGAGAGTCGTGATAAGTTATAGCTTACTGAGGCAATTGGAAATGGAGGGGGGCTGCACGAGGCAGGCGGTGGGCACGGCCAAGGCGCGGCTGAGGTCGATGTTGATGCCCAGCCAGCTGCTGGCCTCCCCGTCGAGGACGGCGCAGAGGCACAACGGCTGCTGCTGGACGACCTGGGTGAGGGCGGTGCAGCACGTGGTGGCGGGCGTCGTGGCGAGGCTCTGGACGTAGTCCTGGCAGGGCAGCAGGCTGGTGATCGACGAGATGCACGTCACCCTGTCCACAGTCGCCTTCGATGGTGGCGCCATCGCCAGGACGACGAACGCTAAGGTGGCTGCAACCTGCATCATTCCGGAAGAGAAGGAAGAGGAAGCCATCTTTCTCTGTGCTTGTGGGTTTGTGTTGGTGTGGATCTGTATGTGTCTGTGGGTGTTCGTACGAAAGAGAGGTGGGAGGGGCCTCTTATACAGGAGCGAGAGGTGGAGAGAGAGGGAGAGAGAGAGTCGTAGCAATGCATGAAGTATGCGATGCAGACTTCTTCTGTTGTTTGACGTTGTTTAATCCACGTTGGAATGGGCCGGTGGTGGGTAGGTCCACAGGGTAGACCAAATCGAAGCCGTTGGATGGACAAAGAAGGTGGAAGATTTGCACACGTTGAGGGTTTACCTGTCAGAGCTAGATCGACAGTCGGCCCCGCCGAAGAAAGAGGAGGATGTGCCACAATCTTGTTGCGTAATCGTATGATGTTGCATCCTCCTGCGTACATTTTATTATGGGTTTTATCCATGCAGCTAACGTAACCTCTCTCTCTCTCTCTCTCTCTCTCTCTCTCTCACACACACACACACACACACGCACGCACGCACGCACTGTGTGGAACCTAAAATGTTACTTGGAAAGAAATGGGAGTCCCCAATTCAATGTAACAAATTAAACCCAACCGATAATTTTTTTAGTACCACCTTGGACATCTAGTGCCAATCGTGTTGAGTCTCTGTTTGACCTGGTGTTGTTCATTTACCCCAGTTGTCCTCATGTTTTCCTCAATTTTTTCGTTTAATTTCCTACCATTTTCTGCTCTCTAGTCCCCTTGGCGGTCTACAGTTCGGCCATTTACGACATACAAGCGGTTTAAAAATAGGCCATCTTATCTCTCTGGCTATCATATATTAGACCGTTTCTCCAGTTACAGGTACGTATCTCGAGGTTGTGTTTATTTCTACAGTTTTTGCTATGATTTTCATGCTTGGGTGCTATCTTATCTCCTCCTTGGTTGTTTTACATATTTAGATCATTGTTTGCATAATTGATTGTTAGTTTTTAGGCTAGAATTTGCATGCACTCCAGTGCACATAGGGTCATTCATATTCATACTTTAGTTGCATTTTCCTACCTTGGTGTTTGAACCTCTTGTCTTCATATTCCTTGGGGCCGACTAGGTGACCACATCAGGGACCTCCGTAAGTCCCCGTGAGTCGTGGATTCCCACACAGACACCGGGCCGGTTGTACCTTTGTCACCCCGTGTCTAGGTTGCATTAGTGAAGGAGAGTTCACACCTAGAGTTAACCAAGTCCCCATCATCTTTCCCCATTAAGAACCTATTGTTGGAGAGAATATTTTATTGAAATCACTAAGGTTCTAAAGGAAGAACAAATAAAAATTTTGTGCATCATTATAACTTGGTTAACTTTTGCTTGCCTCTCATCCCTTTCTTATTTGCATATCCCCTTTTGGTCACTTCGTTTCGTGGCTTATTCGTGGTTGTTTGTGTTGTTTTCATCTTTAGGCGCCACGTTGCATGTGGAGTTACTTTAAATCTATAGGTTCATCTCCTAGGGGCAATTCCTCTTTCACCTCTTATCTCAATCCGCTATTCGACTCCACCATGTCTTCTTATGATCTTCCCCGTTCCCGTGAGGAATCTCTCCCTCAGGGGCTCCTAGAGGACCTATCTAGGGTCATGCCTCTCCAGTCTGGAGAAGTGTCCGTCCCTCCTCCATCCTCTACTCCCATGGAGGGCAGTCAGCCCTCCCTTTCAACTCCATCTACCTACAATCCCACCAGTCACATTCTCCAAATGATGGCCCAGTTGGATCCAGCCCAACTTTAGGCCCTTTACCGGACCTTGCAGGGGTCAAGTGCCCCATCTCCCACGATTTCACAGGGTCAGTCCACTACCTCCCTCTCCTAATCTAGGGTTGATGGCCCCGGGGCTCTGCCTATTCCCATCGATCTTACCTCGGTCTAGCCCAAAATCCTTTGGTTCACCAATCTGGAGGCTGGCCAGTCCTCTGGCTTGGTCCCTCAAGTTATTGATAAAGGGAAGACCACTCTTCCCTCATCTACCCAGATTGATCCTTACAGGTCTGTTACATCGGTGCCACAAGTCCTTGTTAGCCCGGCCGATTTTACTCGCCCACAGCAAGGGGCAGCCCATGTTTACTCCAATTCGGGTCATCTTTCAGCCCAATATCCTTCTTATAAGCCTCCCCCACCTTCCGTTCATCCTTCGGCTCCTCGCCTTGAGCTCACTCCCTTCACTCCACCTACCCTATCTCGGGAGCAGGAGCTCCTTGACAAATAGGCTACCATGCAGCAACAACTCGACTTTCTTCAAAAGCGGGTTGGCCCACAATCCTTGGCAAACGTTTTCGTTCCTAGCTTTCATAACATTTGATCCCCTCCTCAATCAGAGCTCCCTACATACCGCAAGTATGACGGGAACAGTAATCCTTATGTCCATGTGAGGGATTTCATGTACGAATCGACATAGTTCCAATATGATGATCGCCTCATGGCATATTTATTCCGCCGATCACTAGATGGAGTTGCATTGGAGTGGTTCCATGCTTTACCACTAGAAGATGCGGAGAGTTTGAAGGTTGTTAAAGAGAAATTCATCCAAAGATTCCAGGACTGGGTCGGCCCAAAATATTCATTCACAGATCTAGTTGCTGAGAAAATGAAAGCTGATGAGGATTTCACCACTTATGTTGATAGATGGAGGTAGATGGCTGCCCGTGTGCCCGGTCATATCCCAGAGGAGGAAAAGATCCACACACAATGCCATGTAATTTTAAGGTGGTTCAATCTCGAGATTGAGATCTGCGTCCACCCCTTACTCAATTGAGTAAGGCTTCCGCTGACAAACAACTTGAAATCCGCTGATCCACAGCTTCGAGGATGAAATTCCTACAATCTGCTGAGCTTCACAACTTACTTTTCACTGAGTAACACAGCTTGCTGTCCGAGGATCAAATCCTTGCCACTGCCTCATAGCTTGACCCGTTGATACACAGCTTATAGAAACTCAAAAATGAACTAAAGAAATTGAAGAAAAATAGTGACAGAAATAAAAGATATAGCTCTTTCTCTAGAGCAATTCGACTCAGGATTTGATCTAGGAGTCAAGATGAGAAGTAGATCCATGTGGCAGGATATTCAATCTAGCCTCTCACCTAGGATCACGTGTCAATCAGGGTCACTTACGACCCACGTGACTTAACTCAATCCTTTAGATATTATAGTTTGAGTGTTTGAGTCTTTGACCAAATATGTTCTACTGTTCCCATTTGTGATCTTCTTGTTAAGATAGAAATGAAGATCTTAATCATACTGAAAGATCAGAGAATTCTGACTTAAGCATTACATAAGCACAAAATGAACCATGTAAGCAGATGCATGAAATTCTGCATATGCATCGATGTGCAAACAAGGTGCGCATCAACCTATATTGCTAACACATGCAGCCAGTAAGAACAGTAGCATCGGCCTTTAAGTCACACAGGTAGACCTTATTCAATCAAAGAGACTCCATCTGCATTGAAGGTGCATCGACCTGTGTGTGCACAAGCCAGTGCTACAAGAACTATAACATCGACTTGCCACTTAGCTAAGTTAGCCTATCCTGGTGATGTATAATGAAGATGCATAAAGCATCAACGCAAGACCTTACTGCACTGACCTGACTTCATAACAGATACACAAGGTGCATCGATCTTGAGAATGATGACCTTTGTTGCACCGACCTAATGCTACAAATGCTGGATCACTAGCATCGACCCTTCTATGATGTGCACCGACCTGATGAAACAACCTCTAGAATATAGTGCCTAGCAATATCGACATGTGAATAAGGTACACTGACCTTATAGCACATACAGTATAAGCCTGTATCAACCTTCTAGACCAGACTACCTATATGCATCGACCTGTTTGTTCAAAGCAGTGGGAGAAGCATCGACCTTTCAATGCAATATTTGTTCATATGCACTGACCTTCTAGACTGAAATGCATATATGCACTAACCTTACTCTCTCAATGCATGAATATGCATTGACCTTATAGTGCAGCATCATGAGTATGCATCGACCTGATAATGAATAGTAATTAATTCTGACTTAAGTAGAAACTTCAAAACATCACAGTGTTGCCAGTATCAAAATTAGGATCAATTACATTGTTGCCAGCATCAAAACTAGACATCAAATCTAGAGGAGACACAACATTCTCCCCCTTTTTGATGATGCCAACACTGCTATACTTTGATGGCAACATTGTCTACATTATGATTCAGAAAATGCAATGATCATAGTCAAATGCAATAGGAGACCATTTCAACTTTCTCTGTGCTGGCTTTCTCACCCTCACAAAAGACTAGATACCGGGTAGTAGATAGAGAGGTAGCAAAACAGACGACTCTCCCCCTTGACTCTCCCTTTAGACAATGATGTGCTGTTTCAGGAAGACACACAGATAGAGCTAGCTCTCTCTCCCTTTCTAGCCAACTCTAGCCAACTCAAAATCTCTCCCCCAACTAAAGTCATCAAAATCTCTCTCCCTTTGCCATCAACAGTATCAAAGATGGTGAAATCATAGAAAAGACATGACAAACTGATTTATCCATCATTAACCAAGCATATATAGTTCAGATTCTTCTGGTATAAGACTCCATATAATGCATTCTCGATAGAAATCTGGTTTAGGTGTGATGAAACTTACAGTTTAGCAACTGCACTCTTTAAGAAAATTTACATTAACCCTTAATAGCAATAAACCAGATCGATATAGATTATGTCAGATTTAGTCTTACTTCATCTTACTCACCCAAAAAATTAATTAATTTCTTAAGAGTGACTAGGACATGTATTGAGATTAAACAATTTTTATAGTTTTGGTATTTCACCATAGGGTTACAACCAAGTCAATTGACAAACAACTGACGCCTAAGGAAGTGCTCACGGTTGATTTCAAGGCCTTCGAGTGGCAAAATGAAAAGCACAAAGGGGTAGCTGATCTGCCCCTGACCAAGCCCACTGAACAGTGAGAGGGCCCTTCCCTATGGGAGAAAATGAAGAAGTTGTATTCATTCCCTCGAGATAAGACTCGAGTCTTGTTCGAATGGGCCATCTGATATAACAAGATTACTCTCCTAGAGCCAAAGGGGCCCAACGACCTCAAAAGAAAAGATGACCCTCATTTTTGCCCATATCATCAGATGCTCGGGCATGCTATCGATGAATGCTATGTCTTTAAAGACATTATTGAATCCTTAATTTTTTACGAAAGGGGAGCTACAAATTGGCGACTACAAGGTTGATCCTCTACGCCCACATGAAATGCCTACTCTAGGGGCAGTGGTCAACATGATATCCTTATATCAGCAATTGCTCGACCAAAATGAATGTAAGAAAAAGATAAAATAGGAAGATACTCGAGAATAGTATTGCTAGACCGGGTGAATCAGGGTCAGGATACTATCTGCAACTACGGCGTGCAAGACAGAACCATCGTCCCCCAACTTTCCTAACGTAATGGCCTATCCAACGATTAAACATGTGTACCTAGATCATCATCGTTTTTGGTAGAGGGGAACATCAGATCCCAGAACACATGAATGACCAGCTGGTTCTCGAGGTGATATATCATAGATACCATATAGTAATGCATTAGGGGACTAAGGAGCGAGATACTTACTTGACTTACATTCCTGGCGAGATATGACACAGTATGACGGCGTTCATGATTTTGATAATGAGAGGGTTAGCCATCAACAATTATATCTATAAAAATAAGCATGAGGCATAAATTAAGCATGAATCACATAACAATGAGGCAAATAATAGGACAGATATATTATTGCAACTATCAAGACAAAAGAAGTCTAGGGTAAGACCGCAAAGAACTGGATAACGGTCCAACTACAGATTGCATGGCTAGGGCGGTTCACATTCTACGAGGAGGGTGAGCCAGACGAAAAATGGTCCAGGGAACAACCGATGGAGCCTAACGGTCTAGCGATAGACCTCTTAACTTCCAGAGATTTTAAAAAATGATTGGCCATTCGCTCTCTTCTCACACACTCACTCCATTCAAACGTCATTCAAACGCTCCCGAGCGCTCCAGCGACCCTTAAGCCCACTCTGGCGATGACTCACCGGTGACCACCGCAATCGGACAATGAGGTCCGTGAAGAAGCACACCATCTGCCGCTTCTAATGGCGACTGGAGGAAGAGGAATCGGCGGTGGTGGCGGAGGAAGCCCCGGCGACCCAACCGACAGTGGATGAAGCCCCCACGGTGGTAGAGGAAGCTACTGACGCTCCTGGAGGTGAGGAGGACGAGCAATCAGCAGAGGAATCCCAAGAAAAAGGGTCCCGACCGGCGATCATCTGAGGTAGGCCATAAAAAATCTCAAAACCCCATTTTTATTATTTTCAATGCGTGCATGTGGGTGGAATGGGTTTAGGAATGGGCTGTGGAACCCATTAAGGGTATTGTAGGGCCTTTTAGGCCACCCCACAAACTTGGGAGAAAGAGGTTGAAACCAGTCGCTACGGCGAGGGCCATGCGGTCCTTCCAGCGACCGTATAGGACCAGGCAGTCCAGGATTAGATCGCTTGAGGAAGAAAGATGGTCTAAGGACGACCGTTTTGGATTTTTGGGCTAAAAATGATTATTTTTTTTAATTATGTGCCATGAATTGTTATGGGTTGTTATATATGAAATGACTGACTAAATATTTTAAATGTGTGCAGGGGAAGCGACGGATGCGGATCTCCTGGCTGCATGTCCGGGTAGTGTAGCAGGCACTGTCGGATTACCAGAGAGAGAGATTAGCAGCGATGGGCTTTGCTGAATTCCTGGGGATAGAGGTGATGCGGATCGACACAGCCCTTCTATATGCACTGCACGAGAGGGGGGATGCAGTCAGCCAGGCATTCCTCTTCGCATGGGGTCACATGATCCCCATGCTTGAGGATGTGGCACGGATCACGGGGCTTCGAGTACACGGAGCACCAGTGACAGGGACTACCTACGTCGACTACCGAGAGATGGTGAGGCATAACGTTTGTACTCGTGTTGACGACCACGACATGGACTCCAGTCAGTCGCGCGCCATTGGAGTCGACGACAAAACCGGAAAGCTGCGCGGAGCTGGTCTGCGCCTGCAGATCGCCAGCACTCCACAGAAAAGCGCCTAGAAAGAGCAGCATCCAGAGATGGAGAGGCTGCTTTGGCCGTACACAATGTGGCGGCCATTGGAATGTTTGACTCGATCGAAGCCTTTGAATCACTGTAAATCGCCTCCTGCAAACACGTTATGCGTATCACTGAATATCGACATTACGTCATAATGTTTCAATAGACGTACGCTTGCGCCTGGAAATCAAATCTGCAGCCTTACGGCCTTAATTGCTAATAAGAGGGTACGCTAAAGACCTCTCGCATCGGTTGTCAAGAGAAATATTATGACAACCTTACTTTTAAAAGCTCGCACTAGGACATGTTTTGGCAGTCAAATATGGGATATTGAAAATAACGTCATAATGTATTATGAAAAAAACAATCGCAACGCAGATTGCTTCGGAGGAGTGAAAATGTCTTTTGCACGAACTGTTTTAGGCGATGTTGATGTCTCTCAACTCGGAATTACAAACGCGCATGAACATCTCGCCATCACATGCGGCCTAATCACCGTGCAGCATCCGGACTATCGCTTGAACGATACGGACCTGGCCATTCAAGAGATCCATGACTTTGTGGATGCAGGCGGCTCCACGATTGTCGATTGCACGCCTTGCGGCGTAGGGCGCGACCCGGAGGCATTGATCGCCGTCGCGAAAAACACCGGCACCCATGTCATAGGGGCCACCGGTGTTCACAAGGATAGCTATTACCTGGACTCCCATTGGCGCTTCCGTTATTCAGTGGAAGAGATTGCAAAGCTCTGGCAGGATGAAGTGGAAACCGGCATGGAGCTGTCCGGGTACGAGGGCCCGATTATCACTCGCTCCAGTGCGCGGGCGGGGATTGTCAAAGTCGGATCGGATTACCAGAAGATTTCGGCCCCGACCACGAAGGCCTTTGAAGCTGCCGCATTAGTGCATCTCCAAACGGGTGTACCGATCTTGACTCACAGTGAGTTGGGAACCATGATGCTCGAGCAAATCGAACTGCTCGTCAAGCTGGGAGTTTCTCCTTCGCACGTGGTCATCTCTCACGGAGATCGCAATCCTGACGCTATATTGCATCGGGATGTAGCCCAGACCGGGGCATTTATTGAATATGACTGTCCTGGCCGCATCAAGTATTTCCCCGAGTCAACCATCATTGAACTGCTGCGCAAGATGTTTGAGATGTCCGTGGCAGATCATATTCTGCTCGGTGGCGACAATGCGCGCCGTTCCTATTGGAAGTCGTACGGCGGCGGCCCGGGAGTCGCCTACCTGCTGCGACTTTTTCTACCGCGGCTGCGGCGGGAAGGCTTTAGCGAAGAGCAGATCGGGCAGCTTATGGTCGGTAACCCGAGCGTAGCCTTTGCCTTCGCCTGAAGAGGACGCTAACGCTAAGAATAGGCTTCTGTTCAGAAGCCTATTCTTAGCGTGGATGAATCCTCTCCCTGACCATAAGCGCCGATCCGATCACCCCAATATGATCGCCCAGCTGAGAGATAAGAATCGGGACAGGCTCGCCGGGCGGATAGCGGAATACCTGGCTTGAGACCTGCCTGCGCAGCTCATCCAGAAAATAGCTGGATGCAGCTACAGCGCCGCCGCCAAGGATGATGATCTCGGGCGAGTACGCGTGAACGGTATTGACCAGCAGCCAGCCCAGCCGCACGGTCCAGCGCTTCAGCTCATCCAGACAGAGCCGGTCTCCGAGCGCAACGCCCTCTTCCATGATGGTGCGAAAGTCGATGCTGTGCGGATTCTCCCAGTAGCGCTCGGAGAGCAGCGAGGGTATGCCGCGCTGCAATCCACTCCGTGTGGCCAGCACAAGCGCCGTAGCAGAACAAAGCATCTCGCCTGTGCCCCGCGCTCCCGTCAGACACAGCTGATCATTGCTCAGGTCGATCACCATGTGGCCGGCCTGGGTGCCGAACTGCAGATGAGGATCACGAAGGATCCTCCCATCCAGCATGACTCCTGAGCCTACGCCAGTCCCTATCGTAAGCAGCACGGCCCATCCTACTTCACGAGCGAGACCCACATACTTTTCGGCATACATTGCGGCTCGTCCATCATTGTCCGCCCAGACAGGAAGGTCGAATTCTTGTCGCAGCCGCTGAACGATCGGAAAGCCTTCCAATCCCTTGACCTTGCCGGGCAGATACACCACTCCACGATCAGGATCGGTAGGGCCAGTTAGTCCAAGGCCTATGCCGGCAGGCTTGCCCGATCGATCGATGAATTGCCGCAACCGCTCGACAACTGCGGAATAGATCTCTTCCGCATTCGCAGTATTGGGCGTGCTCATCATCTCGCTGGCAAGCAGTGCACCCTCGGAATCGACAGCGCCGAGCTTGATACGCGTTCCACCCCAATCGACGCCCAGGTAGTAATTATTCATGCTTGTTACCCATTCTTCGGCCTGGTCTCTCTATCCCTTGATCTTTAATATCTGATCTGTCAAATTTCTGGTCTCCTTTATTGCTCTGAGTGACAAGACTGTATCGCTGCCACGTTCCGAGCAACGACACGTTCCGCTTTCATCGGTTTGGGGCGTGACAGAGATGGTTGTAAAAAACACACTTGGTTGTCTGCAGTCTCATAGTTGTTGAACTTGAAATCTGAATTTAACATCAATGAGAATTATTTTGATAGTCTCCTCCTCCTCATCAAGAGTATGCTGTCTTGAGATAAGAAGTTGCCTGAAATTTTTTACCGTGTAAAGAAGATAGTCAATGAGCTAGAGTTTGGATATGTGAAAATAGATGCATACCCGAATCACTGTATGTTAAATTAGAAAGAGGATGCAAGTAAGAGATCCTGTTCTATTTGTCATCATGACAGATGTAAACCTAAGAGAGGGGACAATTTAAAGTAAAACGATGTACCTTACAAGATATTGTGATACTTCCCTTTAACGCCAAGACTACAATGGTTGTATACACCTCAAAGATAGCTCGGCATATGACATGGCATGCGGAAAGAGTGCACCGTGCTGATGACATAATCAGTCATTCTGTCAATGGCGAAGCTTGGACTCACTTCAGCCGTACTCATTCTACTTTCTCAAGGGAGCCACATAATGTTAGGTTGGGTTTATGTACAACTGGTTTTAATTTACTTGGTGGTTCAGTGGTGTCTTACTCTTGTTGGCCAGTGTTCATGACACCGTACAACCTTCCATCAGACATGTGCATGAAGTAAGAAAATCTATTTTTATCCATAGTAATTCCTGGTCAAAAAAGTATGAGAAAAAAATTAGACATATATCTCAGACCACCGATTGATGAACTGAATTTTTTATGAATTGATGGAGTTATTACTTATGATGCATCTAGGAAGTAAAATTTTATTATGAAGGCTACACTGATGTGGACAATAAGTGACCTCTCTACATATGCAATGCTATCTGGTTGGAGCACATATGGGAGGTTAGCATGCCCTTATTGTATAAAAGATATAAAATCATTTGTATTGAAACATAGTGGGAAAGCATGCTGGTTTGATTGCCATTGACGGTTTTTACCAAGTGACCATCCTTTCCAAAGGCAAAGGACTCATTTTAGAAAAATACTATAGAAATGGATGAAGCACACTTACAATGGGTGCCTTGTCGACATATGACGACACGGGTGAAAAATTTACCAGATGTAGTACAACTGTCTAATAGCACACGACAACTCTCTAGATTTAGAAAGGATCACAACTGGAACAAGAAAAGTATTTTCTAGCAATTACCTTATTGATAAACTCTTCTTGTATGACACAATCTGGATGCCATGCATATCGAGAAGAATATTTTTGATAATGTGTTCAACACGATCATGAACATGAAAGACAAAATAAAGGATAACGTCAAAACGCGTATAGACTTAAAGATGCTTTGTAAATGTCCAGAACTGAAACTACAAAACGTACATGGAAAAATTATGCAGCCTAAAGTAACTTACGTGCTTAGTGATACACAGATCAAGGAAGTGTGCCAGTGGTTGAAACATTTGACATTCCCAGATGGATATGTGTCTAACATAGCCCGTTGTGTGAATGTTAATGAAGGTAAAATATATGGATTGAAAAGTCATCACTGTCATGTGTTCATGGAGAGGCTGGTGTCTATTGCATTCCGTGACTTGTTGCCAAAGCCTAAATGGGGAGCACTGACCGAGCCAAGTTAATTTTTCAAAATTTTATGTGCATCAAAACTCAGACTTTGAGATGTACAAACTATTGAAGAAAATGTGGTCACAACCATTTGCAAGCTAGAGAAGATATTTCCTCTCGCATTCTTCGATTCGATGGAGTACCTGATTATCCATTTGCCATACGAGGCTATAGTCGAAGGGCCAATACAATTTCTATGGATATATCCATTTGAGAGGTACGTGAGAATTTTTTTTCTTTTGGCTGCTACATGTGTATAATATGTATGTCATTGCCATCTGAATTGTTGTTGTAGGTGTATGTATGAATTAAAAATGAAAGTTCGCAACAAGACGAAGGTGGAGGGTTCGATTACTGAGACATATATTATTGAAAAAATTTTGAACTTCTGTTCGATGTACTTTGAGCAAGAGATTCAAACTCGTCATACTTGACCCCCATTACATTCCCTCGACAAACTCCTCCAACCCTTCAGGGGCCTCATCAGTCTCTTGGGTGGCGTCCCCAGTTCTTGGTGGCGGTGATTCGATACTTATATCGGGTTATTGGTACCTTGAACTCTGGGTTGTTACACAGGTGGTTGGTTGCGACCACCGAGGAGGCAAGGGTGATTAAAGCCATTCTTCCCCACCCCCTTAGGGACGCCGACATGAGGCTGACTCTGGTACTCCTCCGGGAGATAGGGTTAAGCCCTCCGTTGCCTCATGGTATAATCTTTACTATTTCATTCGTCTTTTTGTCTTCCATGTGGAGACTTTCTTGTGTCGTGTTGCAGGGGTGCCAACGTCATCAGAGCTGCAATTTGAGACGGTCGAGTAACCGACGAATGTACCCCGTCTGCACGATCATGTAGAGCCTGGTACCGACCAAGTTTCTGTCACAACCCCCCACTAGGTAATTGCCTTCGAGCTGGGGCGCTAACTGTATCCTCTTTCGATGGTGATCCCGGTGGAACACTCGCACCTCCCTCTGGCGTCGCCCTCCGCTGCGTCCATGCCCAGTGTTGGTTCGAGCATCGGTGTAGCTAGTCGGAGGGTCACTCCTGGGATCTTGTTGAGCACGCCTATTGAGGTTCCTCCGATGGTGGTGGAGAAGCGCCGTCAGGTTGACCTTGTTGCTGTGGCGGCACTAGATCACCAGCTTCGCTAGGAGAAGAGGAGGAAGGCCGCCGCTGAGGATCCTCTTGGTCAGCCGCCATCTCCAGCCACCGAACCGGTGGAGGCGCCAGCACCAGCCCCCTCTCCCCCCGTTTGCTCGGCGCAGACGGGGGCTGCCCCGCCGGCTCTGGCTGAGGGGCCTCTTGACAAGGGCAAGGTGCCCTGCCCTAACGCAGCCCCCAGCTCCCTGCCATTCAAAGACACACCGGGGGTCTGCTCCCACCAACTTGAGGCCTACGTCCGGATGGACAGAGGTCTACAGATGAGGGACCTCACGGGAGTCTTCTCCCATGAGGTTCATGAGGAGTTGTATAATTTGACGGCTAGGAATTTGTGTTCGATCGCCAGGGCCTTCGGCTTGTGGGGGTACCACTTCCAGGGGATCGCTCAGCGGTTAACCTATAGTCTTGCGGCGCGATCGGAGCTGGAAGTCCAACTCCATAAGTTGACGGGCGAGTACACCAGGCTTCAGGAGGTCATGGAGTAGCAATGCCGCACTCTAGCGGAGGCTGAGCATGATCGAGATGCCCTCCAGGTCCAGATCCAGACACTCGAGGGGTTCCTGCGCGAGACGGCCAAGCGAGCTGATGCGGCTGAAGCTCGGGTGGCTAGGCTGGGGGCCTCAGTGACTAAGGCCGAGGACAGGGCCCAGGTGGTAGCAGCTTGGGTCACAGAGCTAGGAGCAACGGTGGCTACAGTTGGCGAGGAGGCCGTGGAGCGCTTCCGGGCATCTTCAGAATACCAAGCCGAGCTGAATGTGGCTGCTGTTGAAGTCTATAGTCCGGCAATGGATCTCGGCTATAATATATAAGGAGGGATGGGCGGCTGCCCTCCAAGCTATTGCTGATGATATGGGCATCTCAGTGCCAACCCTGCAACCTCCGTTGATGCCATTCGAGCTCGTGGCCAGCTAGGGCGAGGAGGAGCTTGGTGAGAGCACTGTAGAGCAGGGTGCCGGGGGCGAGCACTCGACGACCAAGGAGTTGGTTGATTTGACTGACGATGCTCCACACCCTGTGGCCATACCTGAAGGCGTGTCCGAAGCGCAGGACCTGGCGCCAGCTCATGCGGCTGTGGGGGCGAGCACTTGAAGGCATGCTCGCCGATGCTTGCGTCTCTCTCTTTTTTTTTTCTCTTTTTCTTCTTGCCATCGGGACACGTCTGAGCAAACGTAGCCCCTTCTTTGTACGCTTTTACTTTTTGTTGATAATGAACACTTACCTTTTCTTCGTAAGTTCTGATTTGTCAAGAGTCTTTTGTACTCCCCATGGAGCCTTTACGCTTGCTTTTTTCGATTAAATCTTCCTTGGGATATGAACCAGGGACCGAAGTCTCGTCGAGGAGTGTGAGAGGGCGTGATACTCAAAATTTCGTCGCTCGATTCCTGCGAGATTAGGAAGGGATGGAGACCCTTTTGCCCCTTTTAGGGGATAGGCCAACTAAATCCGGAGATTTTGAAAGGTACAACCTGCCCAAGCATCTGTGAGGGAATCCACGGGTGCGGGGACTTATAGAGGCCTTAGTTTAGGAGATTTCGATCCAAAGAGATGGAGTGCTCAATGGAGGGTCCTTCCTTAACCAAGAGAGGGGTATGGTCTCCTAAAGTGCAGGGAGAGGAGGTCTCCCAAAAACCAAAGATGCCTTGTATGTAGGTGGCAATGCAAGAGAAGGAAAAGAGCTACATAGGATAATATGATGTAGATATTACGAAGAAGGAGAATAAAAAAAAAAGGACAAAATGAACATGTACTAAGGCCAACAGGTGAACATTGGATGCAATGTGACAATGCAAACCAACAAGAAAAGGCAAGAAACGTGATATGCAGCGAGGTGAGAATAGTATGCAACAAGAGAATGCAACAGAATATATGTGTGATACATAATGAGTACAATAGAATATACAATGAATGCGACGGGATATGAAACATGATGTATGATATGCAATAAAATAGAGAATTAGCGTCCGATATAGTGGGTGCTTATTTAATGAGCGCCCAAAGCATTGGATGCTAATTTTTTTTAACGAAGATAGAAAAAGGGGAAGAGGAATGGGCGTCTGATGAACTGGACAACACTTATTTTTTTTTAGTTTTTTTAGTTTTTGACAGAAGTGAAATCTTAAATAAAATCTATCACATTGATCAATCACGTTGGTGCATGTACCCGTGTTGCATAAAATAATAAGAATAGGACAAAAAGAGTGCTACGTGGAGCATTAATGGGTTTGCACCGTGGGTGCAAGAATGGAGATGGCATACGTGGGTGTCCAATGGAGAAGGGTAATCTGAAGAAAAATACAAGGAAGTCCCATCGTGATCGCCAATTTGTAGATCTATTTAAAAAAATCCACTTAACAATAATAAGAATAAACACGCATATAAACAAGCTGAAAGGGAGGAAAAGAAGTGGGAGCATACATGGATGCTATGTTGAAGGGTGATCACCAGAGACGCGAGGGCCTCAAATAGTATAACAATTATAACAATGGAGGGATCGCGGTGAATACCTTAAAGAGCGAGAGACTATGAATCGACTTCCTTCTTTTCCTGTCGGCCGGCCGAAGGAGAGAGTCTTTCTCTGGATTACCCTTGCAAAGATACAACAACCAACAGAATAAAATATGGATTAGCAAACTAGGCGCATAGTATCAATCCCAAATAAATATGCATGATGTGAAAATATGGAGAATGACACACCTGCTGGGCCCTGGCCCTTTAACCCCTTATGCAAAAGGGTGGGAGATAGGATGATATGAATATGAAAGATGTGCAAGTGTTGCACGGTGGAGGCTCTCAACACGGTTGAGAGAAAAGGCAATTAAAAATAAAAGGGATATGATGCATGCATGCAGAAAGTAAAAAAAAGAGTAACAGAGAGATAAAGGGAGAAAAGCCTGTGGAGTATGCCCCTGTGCTTTGGCTCTTTATGGTCATTCGGGAGAGAGACTATTCCAAGATGAAGCTTTAAATGTAGGGGAACACCCTCTCCTTGAGCCACAAGACCGACAGCATCTCCCCCTCTATTGAAGTTGGCCCCCCTCTGCTGAGAACCGTGCATCCTATACTTTTAGGGGAAGATGAGGGGTTTAAATCAGGGAAAGAGATAAGCATCCTTGGAAAGTGATAAAGTTGGGAAAGAATCCTCTGGAGGACTTGCCCAGTTGAAGTAGCCCGCAAAATGAGGAAGGAGAGAACTGCCAGTGAGTTTGAAAATGTCAGGAAAAATGGCATCCAGCGGCACTGACATTTATAAAAATAAACGTCTGGTACAACAACCGCAATTTAAAACCTCTCAAAAAATGACGTCAAATGTAATGGATGTTATTTAGCAATACAAAATAAGGCAGGCCCATTATTTCCAAAAAATAATGAAGAATGCACGGCTGGCCTTGTGGGCACTAATTAGAGAAAATATGTATTTTAATCAGACTCAGAAAATCCAAGAATGAGCGAAAATAGGCTCAGACGCACAAACAAAAATCAAACAAAAATGAAAAAGAATTAGAGTCTACCCCGGCGGGCGCTAATTCTTTTCCTATTTTTATTTTTTTTATTTTTTCGATGAACGTGCGTCATTCCTTGATAGCATGCCCGAGCATTTGATGATATGGGCAGAAACAAGGGTCGTCTTTTCTTCTGAGATCGTTCGGCCTCTTCGGCTCTGGGAGAGTGATCTTGTTGTATCTAGTAGCCCATTCAAACAAGACTCAAGTCTTATCTCAAGGGAATGCATATAACTTTATCATTTTCTCCCATAGAGAGGGACCCTCTTGCCATTCAGTGGGCTTGACTGGGGGAGAATCAGCCACCCCTTTGCCTTTTCCTTCTTATTGCTCGAAGGCTTCCCTTTTCCGTCCTGTTGCTCGAAGGCCTCGAAATAAATAGTATACACTTATTTGGGAGTCGGTCGTTTGTCAGCTAGCTTTGCCTTCCGAGCTAAGATGGTGGAAGCAAAAGAGTATTTTGGGAGGAATGCCTCAATCTCTGCCACAACATTGTTTAATCAGTCAAATGACTTAATTTCGGTGCCTATCATTCTCTTCAGTACCTCTCTTCTCAGTCTCTGCTTGCATATTTGAATGGCATCCTCCTGGTGTGGTGGATGCCTACACCTCTTACTGAGGTTCCTCCATTGTTTGATGTATTCCAAGGCGGACTCATCATTCCTCTGCCTGGTTGCATACAATTCGGCCACCATTACCTCCCTCTCAGCGATGTGAAACCTTTGAATTTCCTCTGCATATCAGGCCAATCAACAATAGACCTAGGTTGCAGGCTTGAGTACCACTCAAAGGTGAGCCCTGTTAATGTGGACCCAAAGAACTTTAGTAGGTATAACTCATCAATAGCCAAGTCACCCATTACAATAATATAGTAGGCGATATGCTCCCTTAGAGACCCTTGCCCATTAAACTTTTTAAATTTGGGAGGCTTGTTAATGCCAGGAGGTAGCCTCTTTGCAGCATGATGGGGCGAGTTTGGAACCCTGTGCACATCATATGAGACATAGTCAACATCGCCCCTTTTTGCCAACTTCATTTCTATCATTTGCTCAACCATCAACTTGTTCATCACTGTTGGATAACCTGGACTAGGGTAGAGGTGAGCTTGTTGCATATGCGGGGTTGTCAACACTACAGTGTGGGACGTAGCAGTGGACCCCTGGAATTGGAATGCTAGAGGCTGGGCCAGAGCTCTATTTTGTTGTTGCTAGAGAGGAATGCCCCCAGTATAATTGGGTGCCGATTGGGATGCGGTCGAATATGGTGATGTCTCAAACGCCTGGCTACTGTCCCCTGACATTCCCGACGGGAGTTCGGCCTACCCAGGTGCAGAGGTGTTAGTATCCCACTCACTTAGTTGCTTCTTCAGTGCTTCAATTTCCTACTGGTACTTCTGTATCAACATCAGTAAGGCCGGGTCATTAATAGAAGGGCTGGGGATGCTACCCATGTCCTCAGCCGGTATTTCTTCAGATGATGTAGATGGCATCCCACCATCATCTTCCATTGTGATTACATTGGTAATCAGAGCTGCCACAGCCTCTTCTGGATTTATTGTCTCGATGAGGGTCTATAACGCCTCGTTTGCAGCTTTCTTTCTTCTTGTGAGAGGGCCTAGCCTCTCAGTAATCCTAACAACTTCTTCGGGCTCCACAGGCAAAGCCCCATAGCGACTGGCCACCCCAATCATGTGACAAGTGTAAACTTGCATACTGTTACGCCCCGAGATATGTAGCGGAATTAAGTCAGGAATGTGAACAGTTGGCAAATAAAGGCTCAAGCAAGCGAGACAATCAGAGCGCTGACATTCACACACATAAGAGCAAACACCATCATATATACTAAAAAATTTAACTTTATTAAATCATAATAATCAAGGTTTATAACTCTTAACTCTTTACATCACTAGACTCAAGAAAAGCAAATTACCTAGGCATCACTTTTCATCTATTACAATTAGACTCATGACCATCTATGGCTTCTCTCTTGATCTTTAATCACTCTCACCCACGGATCAGTCATTCGAGTAATCCGAATCTGAACCACTAGATGCTCCTAAAAAAGATTAGAAAAGTAGGGTATGAGCACACTCGCCTAGTAGATATCTTCGTATCAACATGATGACAATATTAAAGTAATTAACATTTTAGCTCTAGAAGGTAAGATAAAGAAACATGTGAATTAAAACTAAAGTAACAACAAGTAACAAGACAACCTTTACAAGATTTATAACCCATTCCGATTAAAATATTCAACCCTAGGGTGTCCATCATGGTCTTCTTTTTCTTTTGCTTTGGAGCTGGAGCTGAAGCTGAAACCTATGGCCTTAACAAATCATGCTGCGGGTTGACAAGATCCAGTACGGACAACAGAGGCTTGTTGGTGGGCCATATGGAGGGTATAGACGTAGTAGAGTGAATGTCGACCGATGGCAAAATGGGCATGCTAGTAACCTTGACAACGCGCCCTTTATCTTGGAATTTCAAGCATTGATGATTCGTAGAAGGCACGGCGTCAAGTAATTGAATATACGGTCAGCCCAAAATACCATTAAAGGTTGGGTCCATGTCTAGAATGTGGAAATCCGCTGTGACTGACACGGGACCCAGCCCGACTTTTAGAGTGATCATGTCCATGGGTGGCTTCTTCGTGTTGTCATAGGTAGTGACCATAATGGTTGACGGCCGTATCTCACTCTCCGGAATGCCACACGTCTTCAGAGTGCTAGGTGGCAACACATTGATGGATGCGCCAGTATCCACCAGACATTGACTGACAGCCACCTTATTGATGTCGACAGTAATACACAGAGCATATTTCCTGGCCGGCTAAGGAGTTAATTCATGTTCATAAAAAACAATTGCCAGTTGGTCCCCTGTCGGAGTCAAAACTGAAGTAATATGTTCAACAGGAATGTCTTCATTAACCATCACTTTCTGCAAATACTGCTTTAGGGCCAGTTGGTGAGTGGTGGATCTTCTAATCAATTCCAAGATAGAAATTTTGGCCAGGGTCTTGTCCAGATACTTTAGCAAGTCATATTGGATGGCCAACACAGATTCCTATTTTTGCTCTTCCTACCATTACGCGGGCTCCTGCTCTCATTGTGGAAATACTCGGTGGAATATCCGTCCACTACGGAGCACCATGGTCTGCGAAGGTCGCACCTCTGTCAAGTTTTGGGTAGGTGGAGGATTGGTGGACGTGGAAGGGATATCTAGGTCAACAGGTGTTGGGGAAGGGGTGACAGAAAGGGGAATTCTTATAGGGGGCCTTGTTGGTTGGGAATCAGTGGAAGCTAAGGTGGTAGGTAATGTAGGTCCAAAGGGAGAGGAACTAGTAAGGATAGGCGGAGTCTGGGTGGTTGGAGTAGTCATAGGCCGAATGAGGAGGGGCCCAGGTGGATGTGTCATATTTGCGGGAGGCATGGTGGGTGGTAGTGATGGTCGAGGCAAAGGAGTAGTGGTAGCGTAAGGAGGAATGGGTGCTGGCGAGGGGTGAATAAGGAGAGGCCTGACTGATAAGGGATTTGTAGAGGTAGGGGGGTTTGTGGTGAGGAGGTATTTGTAGGGGTACGAATGAGAAGGCCCCTTTGCGGCATGGGGTTAGTGGTGGAAGGGACTTGAGTAACGGTGCGTAGGAGGGGATGCGAGGGTTGAGGGGAGGGCGTAGGCTGGTGGATCATTCTTAGTAAACATGGAGGTTGACCTGGAGTTTGGTTTATGGCCCCGACAGAGACACTTTCTTCATGCCACCCTTGTCCTCTCTCCACTTCTTGGAAAGATGTGACAGGATTTACTTGCTGATTTGCTGATGAGTGCTCTAGTAACGGATTGTTGACAATCCCCATGTTCGATTGTGGCGCAGGAGCTTGCTGAACTGGAAGAGGTTGTTGAACTTGCTACTAAGATGGCTGCTGAACCTGTTGCTATCGAGGAGGTCTTCGTGCTTTCAATGTAGCCACAAATTTCCTCATTTCATCCCAATCGATACCACCCTGATCATTTAAATCATATATATAATCCTTGAAGTGAAAGCAGTGATCTATGTTATGACCGGGCTATCGGTGGAAGATAAAGTACCGTGAGGTATCCACATTGGGAGGCCAGGCCGTCCTTTCTTTTGGTAAGACGAGCAAATTGGCGGCCATAAGGGCATTAAATATATCAGGGAGACTCTCGGGTAATGGAGGGTACTGGGCTCTCTTGGGGCCTATGGGTCTTCTTGGCTATTGAGGGTCGTAGTTGGAGGGAGGTGGCACCTGATGATATTATTGGGCAGGGTTTTGTGGTGGAGCCGGATTTTATTATGGGGGAAGTGGAGACCGGAAGGGTTGAAGGGGGTTGTTTTGTTGGAGCCCCGCTAGAGATCTACTAAATTACGGATGTTACAGTTGGTGTTCCCATATGGTTTGCAAAGTAACCCTTAGATGTTCCTCATGTTCCTCCTTTATCTAAAAATAGATAAAGATATCATCAATGAACATGACCACGAATTGGTCAAGATATGGTCGGAATACATTGTTCATTAATTGCATAAATGTAGCAGGTGCATTAGTTAAACCAAATGACATAACCACAAATTCATAGTGTTCGTATCTACTACAGAAAGCTGTTTTGTGAATGTCTTCTTCCTTGGTCCTCAGTTGATGGTAACCAGACCTGAGGTCAATCTTAGAAAAATACTCCGCACCAAAAATCTGATCAAATAGCTCATCAATACGTGGTAGTGGGTATTTATTCTTGATGGTGAGTTGATTCAACTATCAGTAATCGATGCATAATCTGAGGGAACCGTCCTTCTTCTTGACAAATAAGACCAGACCCCAAGGGGATGTGCTAGGTCGAATGAAGCCTTTTTCTAGCAACTCTTGAAGTTGCTTCTTTAATTTCTTCAACTCTTTGGGGGACATCTTGTAAGGAGCTATTGACACAGGTGCTGCTCCAGGTGTGAGTTCAATGGTGACGTTAATCTCCCTTTCGAGCGGTAAACCAGGTAACTCAGAAGGAAAAACATCAAGAAACTCCCTAACTACGGGGATTTCATTGACTCGATAACTACTACGGAGGTAAGGAAAGCTTCACATCCTTGCGAAATGAGTTTGCAAGCATGAAGAGAAGAGATGAGAGCAGGGTGCTTCCTGTATTTGATGTCGAGGAAAGAAAATTTTGAAAAATTAGGCTTTTGGAAGGAAATGATCCTGCTGCGATAATTTATATAGGCGCCATGATCTACAAGCCAATCAACTCCTAATATGGCATCATAGCCTTCTATATCAAGGCATACGAGATTAGCAGGAAGATTATGGCCTTTTATAGTGACTTCACTATTGGAGAAATAGGTTTTCAATTCTGTTCCCAACCCTAATGGGGTAACTATGGTTAAATCCGATGGTAAGGGAACAAGTGAAATAGATAATATTTTTGCAAATGAACTAGCAATAAAGGAGTGAGTAGCACCCGTATCAAATAACACAAAAGCAGGATGGGAATGAATGTGAATTGTTCCTTCAATGAGCTCCCCTTCTTTAGTTGGTTCTTCCTCTAATACGACATTCAATCTAGCCTGCCGCTTTCACCCACCATTGTTCCTTGTGGATGGTTGCTCTTTCATCAAAAGATAGTCAGGCATACGGTGCTCCCGACTTCCACATCTTAGGCATGCGCCCAAATGCTTCCAACATTCTTTGGCCGCATGATCGAATTTGTCACAGAACGAGCAAGCTGCCATGACTTACTTATCTTCTTCTTCTTTAACCTTCTTGTTTCGGTGATCATCCTTGCTGTTCCCATTGTGGGATCTCTTCTTGTTATCCCGGGAGTTGTAGGTGATGCTTGTTGATTTATATGGGTTCCTTTCCAAATGAATGTGATTAACAATAAGGAAAATATGAACAAACAATGCAATCAATAAACCTATGAACATGTGCAGCATGAACCTAGGCAATTATGAAATCTAAGCATGGGCATGCCATCTCTATCAGAACTAAGCAAGGGATAAGAAAAACACACGTCAGAGCGTGGAGCAAGAGGAAATAAACTAAAGCACACACTGTGGGTGTGGAACTAGCAAGTAAAAGCAGCTAAAGAAGAGATATGAGGGGAGAGAGAGGACTACTGCCCAAATTAGAAAGATGTGATCATCACCTAATTAACCAGCCAAAGCCAAGCTAAATACCTTAGAAATAGGTGGATGCAACACCCACCCATGGGAGAGAGAAGCTACAGCTCTGTGAACTATAACGGTCGAAGATTGGGGGGCCAAAATAGTGTAACGGCTACATGATAAGCTGCCACAGAACTCCAACGCTCCTATTTAGAACCGCCACAGAACCCAGAAAAGGAACTTTGGGACTTTGATCTCCACATCTTCAAGCTGGCTAGAAGACTTGGGCCTCGTGCTAAGAGCCTGTGAAACCTGCAAAAGAGAGGAGAAACACAAAAGAACAGCCCAGATTAGCCCTTTGAAGAGTGTAGTAACTATAATGAAAGAAAACTTAAAAGATCCATTCACCCCCCTCTAGATCTGTTAGAGCGGACCACTGGGGGTAGGTCGCTGAAGAAACGGAGGTGGTCGGCTGAATGCAGTCGTGGAAGACAAACTCGCCGGGCAGGTGAGGTGGGTGTAAGGTGCAGGTCCTCTTGTCCGAATCAATGGTTGCTCTCCTCTCTTCCAACCAAGTTTGCCCTAAAATGATGCATAGACCAGCAAGTGTGTCGATCTTGCACTATACTCCATCGTGATAAAGAATGTGGACGAACCTCCATTGGAACTCTATGAAAGCTAAGCCTCCATTGAGAACAATCGCCCCAGTCTTAGAGGGAGACTCAACAATGTCCTGTGAGACACAATTAGACGACATCCTACTGATGAAGTCGATCTCCGTATGCAACCCATTAGGTAGAATGGTAGTGGACACTATAGGGCGCTGGAACAACTCGATCGTTGGCATAGGGGTCGGGTCAACCGGTGGTTGAATGGTAGGGGCGAGACCCGGGGGTCGGGCCATAAGAGCCTCGAATTGGTCTACCAGGGATGACCAATCTGACACATGGTCTCGGGGAACCATGTGGGGCTAGTGGGTAGCTAGACATGTAGACACGGAGATTAGAATGCACTAACTAATGTGAAATGAAGAACCTAGACTCAACCCATATCCAGTACGTGGCAAAGATATTGATCCAAAGACCCAACTCACGCAAGGAGGCTGTGTTCTAAATAGGCGTAACCTATTGTTTCGGTAGTGCCTTTTCATATACCAGATAGAGGCATGAGGTGCAACACCTTCGACAGACGACCCTAGACTTAGATCGTGCTATGATGACTACCCTAGACTCAACTTGCTCCGATACCAAATTGATGCGGGACAAGATGCCACTCGGTACCAATTTCGTATGGACCTGGGACACTAGGTGATGATGCAACCAAATTGAAGACACAACTAGCAATGACGCAACCAACTCAACACAAGCTCGCTACTCGTCCCTAGGAAGAGAAGCATGCATATCTACGCGGTTGAGAAATCGGTAGTGAGTCAAGGGTATTCGGCTCACACTTGTGCTCAGATCGAGTCACGGGATGGGTCACGCACTCACTCTCACAGCAGTGATTAAAATTGAACTAGCTAGGAATCAAAATAAGTCACATGCAGTGGCTTAAGGGCATATACAGAACAAGTAAGTAAAACAAATAGGGAGGCGAGTGTACCTCCACACTCGGGGCATGGGGAAGACGTCCCGGCCTAGATCTGTAACTCCCGATACAGTGGTAAAATTTAATTACAGTAATGATTTTATGGTCCACGCCACACAGGGAGGTAACAGGCTACACAACGTCACCGGGAGCACCAATCTTGGGTTGACGGGCAGTAGGACAGCGGGGTTCCTAGGCGGTTGCGGGCTACGGCTCTGGATCTGAAATTTGTTGGCCGGTAGGATAGTGAGCAAAGGTGTCCAAAGGGACGTCGACCTTCGGGGACCTTCTGAAGGCGACGGTTCATTGGGAGGATGGCGGAGGGTCCGTGGTCGACCCCCAAGAGTGGCGATCATTGGATCTGCACTGGCGTATTTCCTGAGGATTTATTTGGTGACCTCCTTCTGCTGGCCTGTCTCAGGACAGAACTATGCGCTCTGGCAAAAATGGTCACCACGCCCAGATCCGGTGTCAGATCAGGACGAAACTAGTGTCGTTGCAAAGGGCACTCAGAGAAATTCAACATATGTGAATTTAATATCCATCCAATAGTCAGATTTGAAATGAAAGCCTTTGTAACTCTGTACTTGTTTCTGGCTCAGGTTACAGAATAGGCAGGATAGAGTGAGATCTACCTGAGAACGAATTTTGACCAAAGGGAAGTTGGCAGATATGGACTTTGGGAATTTTATGGGTAAGAGGGGGGGAAGTGAGGATCATGCACAAATATTTTTGTAATTTTCTAAGATGGTTTAAGGGGCGAGAAAATTCATGGAACAGGTTGCTGTCTCACAAATCTACAGAAAGGCAAACTCCAAGGGGTGGAAAGAATTAATTGGGAAGAGGAGCAAACGACGTCTGATCGACGTGAAAATTAAACTGGAAGAAGGGGGAAACACGGGGAACAAACTCTCAAAACCTCAACTCAATCAGATAGTTGGATATGGAGATACAGCAGAGTGTGGGGCATCTAGAGGCATGAGGAGTCTGTTATGGCTAGACTGGCAAGCAAATTGAAGAACTTAGCCAAGGAGCTGTCTAAGTGGGGGTCTAACAAAACTCTCCCAGAAAAGGCAGCAAAGGATAGGATTGTAGAATAGTTAGAGGGTCTTGAGGCGTTGGAAGAGGTAGGATTGCTTGATGGGCTAGACAGAATTCTGTGGGCCAAGCTTAAGATTGAATTTGAAGATATTCTTATGAAAGAGGAAATATACTGGAAGCATAGGTCAAGAGAGAGGTGAATTTAAGAGAGGGTCAGAAACACTTCTTACTTTTACAGGGTGGCATCAGGGAGGAGGCTCAATTGTATTAAGTGCCTTAGAGTGGAAGGCAGCTCATTATTGACCCGGGGAGCTCGGAGAGGTATGTCGCTCAATTCTACTCCAGGTTGTTCACTGAGGAAGAACCGGGCAGATTGCTCATTGCAGAGGACCTCCTTCCTTGTCTCACACCAGCAGATAGCAAGAATCTTTTTCATCCCTTTGATGAGGAAGAGGTGAAGAAGGCTGTCCTCTCATTGGTAGGGGATAAGGCTTTTGGCATGACTGGCCTTCCACTTTTCTTTTACCATTGTTGCTGGGAGATCATCAAGGATGATATCATTCAAGCAATTTGGGAATTTTAGGAAGGTAGGGTGCATGTGAGAGGCATCAACAAGACTTGTCCTCATTTCGAAGAAGCAGGGAGTTGACAGCCTGAGGGGCTACAAACTGATTGGCCTGCTAGTGGAACCTATAAGATAATCACTAAACTTCTGGCCAGGATACTTGAGGAGGTCATAAATAAAGTGGTTAGTGGGTACCCAGGAGCTTTCATTGGGGGTCGCACCATTCATGAGAATTTTGTGGGGGCACATGAATGCTTATTTGTCTTAAACGAACAAAGGAAGAGAGGGCTGGTGCTCAAGTTGGATTTCAAACAAGCCTATGATCAGGTTAGCTGGCAGTGTTTGTTTGATGTTATTATCAAGCTGGGCTTTGATGATAGGTGGGTGAGCTGGATGAGGGCATGCCTCCAGTCATCCACATTTGCAGTCCTTAATGGGAAAGCCTCACATTACTTCCACAGTAGCACAGGACTGAGACAGGGGACCCAATGTCTCCACTTCTTTTTGTTCCGGTGGCAAACATTTAGAGTGGGATGTGGATGCGTGCAAAAGCCTATGGTTTGGTTAGGGGTTTCCATGTTGTCCCCCAGGGGTATGACATTTCCCATCTTCAATATGTTGATGACACTATCCTCTTTGTGGCAGAGGGTGAGGAGCAGTTATATTCCATCAGATTAGTGCTGGAGTTTGTGCATCAGTGATGTTAAGGTGAATTTTGCTAAGAGCCATGTATCGATTGTCAACATGGATCAGAGAATCATCTGAAGGGCAACTGTTATTATAGATTGTCAAGTTGGTGACTTCCCTATCACCTACTTGGGACTCCTATTGACTCTCAACCTGCTTAGATGCAGGGACTGGCAGGGGGTAGTGCAGGGGTCTCACTCCAGACTAGCTGGATGGAAACGGAAGCTGCTTTCTCACGGGGGGTGATTGGTGCTCTGCAAATCTATTTTGGATAACCTTCCTATCTACTTTTTGTCCACTTTCCGGATACTCCTATCAGTGGCCATGAAGTTGGAGTTTGTCCAAGCTAGATTTTTCTAGCATGGGAATGGAAAGCGCTGTAGAGGGTGGCATGACATTGCTTGGGGCAGAGTTTATAGTTGGTGGGCTGGGCATTAAGAACATCAGGGACTTCAACTGGACACTGTTGAGTAAATGGCTTTGAGGGTTTAGCGATGAGGAACAAGGCTTATGGGTCATTGTCATTCACCAGAGATAGTATAGAAGAACAAGAGTGTGGAATTTCTCTAGCCCTCCCCAACATAGTACTTCTTATATCTGGAGGGGTATTTTGAAAAGCATGGACATCATCAAGTCGGGAGTTAGAGTGAAGTTGGGAATGGCCATACATGCATGTTTTGGGAAGACAGATGGTATGACAATAGTCTACTTAAAGAAAGGTTTCCTCAACTATACGTAGTCGCTTCGGAGCCATTCGCAGTGGTGGTTCAGGTCTTTGAAGGCTCAGATGAGTGGGGACAGATGGGTCCTCCTCTCGGCGATGGGCGCTCCCCTGAGTACCGGACAGTTCATCCGTGATGTTGGTGATATGTTCCTGCAATCGATTTCTCAAGGGCTCGGAGAAACAGAGCTTATTCCCCATGCACCCTACCGGATGCTGGCCACCCGAGCACCTTCCTTACACCGCTATCAGCAAAAGCGGTTTGGCAGTCTTGTGCTGCCCGACGAAGGAATCCGTCACCTTCAGAAGTGGCTGACTCTTCCTAGATGTCTTCAGGAGCTCCCAGCAAAGTCGGGCGTTCACGATCTCCTCTATCCGTGTCTGTATTTCGTGTGTCTCCGATGGGTTGTGGTCAATATGGGCCAGACATGGCCGTTCATGTACGGTTCTGGGTCAAGTTTGATCATGTACTATGTTTATCGTTTGGTATGAATGAATATCGTATGTTGTCCAAAAAAAACAAGAAGAAGAAATAAGATTTCTTTGCAACACCAAAAATGAAGGTGTGATAGTTTTCACGGTGAATCTCTTTGTATGTTTCTGAGTATTCTAACCCCACATCTATATGAACTGCCACCCAACTTATTAGTTAACCAATCTCAATTACTGCATTAAGGCCATTAGTCATGTAAGTGCCTCAAACACTCATGGGAGCCCAAGAAAACAAACTTAAAGTCCTTTCTTCTTCAGTCTCCTCATCTTCTCCCAGTTTGGTATTGCTATTCTATTTCACATGCACCCACAAGTTCCATATTCACCACTCGTGATTTGTGTAGTATTATAGGTTCTGAGGGAAAAGAGTAACAAGACTTCTCTATCTTCTTTCCATATAAAACTTCTTGCTATTTTGTTTTCACACAAGACATAGGTATCCCAGATGTCATCAATAAGGGATGTATAATGAGAAGCATAGAATAAATAAATAAAATAGTTAAAGCAACTAACAGGTTTCGTAGAGAGAAGGAGAAAGATCCCAGAATGGAGGGAAAATAGACACCATAAATTTATCAAAGGCTGAATTGGCCTATCACATCTCGAATTTGGCAAAAAATAGATCAAATGTTGGAATATAAATCTAAAACTATTAAAATGTTTGACAGACAGCCAGCACCAATGAGTGAATATTCACTTGTAGTTCAGTGCTCCATGGTTTAAAAAACGCTGTCTGCACCACTGCGGAGGAATGCCTCAAGTTTATATCATGCTATTGATACCACAATTGTTTTGATTGCAACTTAAACACAAAACAGTTCAACACAATTTTCAAATCTTGGCACATGATTTTTTGAGAAAAGTGTGGATTGAGCAATTTTGGCACACGGTAATCAGCTAAGGAACATATTAGATCAGTAAATCCACATATGCCAGAGACTGATCAGTAATATTATCACCTGAGGTGGCCCATGACCATATTAGTTTAGTACTTGACCCCTTGATGGATGGTGGTTCATTGTGGGACTAAACTTTGTCATGGTCATAATAATTCCCCGGCATATTCATGAACATGTGGTAATGCAATGTAAGCAAATAATTTTTGGAGCAGAGGAAGTAGCCCACTGAAATAAGAGCACATAATAGCAATCCAGGTCAACTCATACAACAGGCTATAAAATAGAGCAGTGGAGGGAGATAATAGTAGTACACGGTCAGCAATTCCTCAGAACTAGTAGCTGAAGCATCAGCTTCCATTGCTTACCTAGCAGCTGAAGCATCAGCTTTTAATAAGAGGAGTATGCGTCCTGGGACTGCATCAAAATGCAGGGAAGCGGGATGTTGAAGACTTCAGTCCTATTTCACAATGTGAGATGGGCTACTTGATTACAGGATTGGGAACAGAAATTAAATAAGACTCTGCCATGAAGAAGGCAGTCTTGAATGATGGTCTTGTTTCGCCAAGGAAGAGGCTTCTAATTGAAAATGGCTGAGGATTACTTACAAAACACTTTCAACCATCCATTCTGACCAGTCCAAGTACAAACTTGATTCCATGGAACACGGACAATGCTTCTTGCACCACTTTGGTACTCTAGCCCGGGTTAACCCAAGTGGTGAAACTTAGCCCACTTTTATCCCACTTTTGCTTTGCTAGCAAGTGGGTTAACCTGCCAAGATCTTCTGGGTTAACCCAGTGATATTTCCATGTGCTTTGGTAACCTTTTGGGTTAACCGAGATAGGGCACGGAAGTGGACAGGAGGCGATAAACAGATTGAAATTCGCGAGTGAGTGAGAAACGAAGACAGAACAGACCAATCCCAACGATGCTACGTCTAAAAATTTCCCCGTATGGGGGATAAACTGAAAACTACGCTCCATAACATGACAGTGAAAAGCAAAAACTATGCTTCAAAGTGAAAAGAACTATTACACCCGCAACAAAGAAGAACCCAAACTTAAGCTGCCGGAGCAGGAGCTTTTACGGCTGGAGCAAGAGTAACTCCACCGGTGGTTGGCCTGCAAAATAAAGAATTTACAAAAATTAGGCTCCGTTAAAAAAAAAAGAAGGCACACCACCTATTTCTTTCTTGGCTTCTACTCCATCGAAGAACAAGAAAATGCAGCATTTTCTGACATGAAGAAGAATGATAAATATGAGAGACTTACAGGCCTACGCCCACTTTGAAGGCATCGTAAATGCCCCACTGCGCACCAGTGAGGGTGCCGATCATCACAATACGCAGAGGAAGACCACGAGTGAACAGACCCCACAGCCCGAGCTTCTTGACAGCCTAAACAGAAATGAAAGTAAGAACATTGAGTATCATAAGCTAGAGCAAAAATACAGAAACAGAAGAGAAAACAGTGGCCAGATTAAGACCAAGCTATACTTACATCACCGACAGTGGCGCCCTTTGCATTGTTGAGGAATGAAACAAGGTTGTCAGCTGGGTGGGAAACGATAGCGCAGAAGACTCCTGCGATATAGCCACCAGCGAAACTAACGCCGAGCTGAAGTGACTTGCTGCATTGGTCCTTGGGTGTAGGAATGGCGTACTTGTATAGCATCTCCACGATGTTCTCAAAAGATGCAAATTTCATCATCGTATCTGAAGCCAAAAAAATGTTGGTTTTGAGAAGATCACAGTATGAATAAAAAAACAAAACAAAAGAGAAATTCATTGAACACATACCAAAGGATCAAGCCAAGCAATTTGGAAAAGTAATGTACTGAAACTTGCAAAGCCACAATGATCGTGGAGTAATTACAAATAATGAAGATAAGCAAAGAGAGCTATTATATGTTTAGCCAAAATACATCAAACATGAAATCAAACATCAACATCAAATACATTAAACATAAAAAGATCACTTTCTATAAAGAAGTGGAAAAACGTGACAGAGTTCACGAAAAATCCCAAAACTCAAAAGAGAGCAAGCTGGTTTGCCAACAAAGAGGGTCTTCGCAATCAAATTGTAGACAATTTGCACCACCTAACTATAAATGGAATGTCTGCATGAAATCTTCAAACACTAATGTATCATTGCAATTTCTCAATAAAGCTAACTCAAGTCATGAACATATTCTCAGTCCTAAACCATCTAACGTTTTGGAAATATGGAAGGACTATGATGGACATCAAAAAACTTGAGAACCACATTGTCCTGTAGTAGATGGTCCAAAAGTCAAAAGACTTTGCAGTCTCAGCTCTTGGCCATCAGAAACCCAGTGTCATCAAAATGTGCTTGAGAAATAGAATGGGAGGAGGGGGAATGATTTGAATGAACATACAAATACTTGAGATATGGATGTCACGACAATGGTACAATGAGAAAAGAGGACACAGATTTTTGAGCCTAAGTAAATTTTCTGTAGAGAAAATCCATAGTATATTCATGGTTGCAGAAGGCATTCGCTACAGAAGATGAAGCTAACGCATCATCTTAAAGCATATCCATGTACTTATTCTATTATCAACAAAACTAATAGAGATAGGCAAAGCATTTGGTAAACAACGTTTAAATGCCAGTTCACGAAGCAAACTACATATTTTTATCCACATTTTTTTTTCTTTTGCCTCAGTTGCATTTGCCTTGTAGAATCCATACAACAGTGACAGTTACCTGTAGTGCATATGATTGTTAACTTATGAACTTGTGGAGGCAATAACCTGGCAGGTCTATTGAATATTGCCCTCTTTCTTTGGAAATACGCGGGATAGATGCATATCAATACATTAATGATCACTAATCTTTTGAATATTTCACAAAATCTCATCAAATGCAATCACTTAGTCATGCATGGTGTGTGTACCACTTGCTCTTGAGAATTCTTTCTACTGACTGGAGATCATCATCAAACCGGCCTCACCCTAACAAATGCATTCAGATCTAGGATGGATGCAGATTACAATGATGATGGGGAGACAATTGTGAAATATGCAAAAATTAGCAGAGATTATGAATAATCTAGGAAAAGGGCACATAAATAGGGGGGAAAGGGGGAAAATGAAAACAAAATCAGATGAAACAGAGCATGGGCAACAAGCAACTATAAACTCACGTTAAAACTAGCAGTACTATAGCGAAACGTAACTAACATGCCATACAAGGGAAGGAATGTCTTACAGGGAATCTGACGTCCCCAGAGCGGAACAACTCCCTTGTACAACCTGCAATTATACCACGAGAGATGATTTAGAAAATAAACCATAGTGCTTTCAGCTGTTCACCTTTGACAGAAGATAGTTAAAGAACATACCCTAACACCCCTTCCGATTTGATAAACTTGGGGAAGCCATCTGACAACCCTCTGGCAAAGCCAGGTTGCGTTTGCACTCGCACCTTCACAGCCTCCATTGGGCAAAGAGCAACATCGGCAATGACTTCAGCAGAAGCAGACCCAGCTAGGTAGATAAGAGTCTTGTATTTTGCTGCAAACTCTGGGCCAGCAATGTCGGAATAATATTTCTTGAAGAACTCGTAGAATCCAAACTTGCAAGCACCCTGGGCGCTGTATCCCAGGAGGGTCGGCACCCAACCCCTGAAGAAGCCTCTGACACCTTGCTCCTTCAGCAGGACCCCGAATCCAGACGAGATGCTCTTGTATTTTGCAGGGTCAATCTGGAATATCAGAAATTATTGTGGTCAGTAGCAATTTCCATTAAGAGGACAACGTGAACTTCCCAGTATACAGATCTGATATTTAAAAACAAGGGAACTGGGACGTCTATATAAAGGAACGCAGCAAGGTTATTAGCATTAAAAATGGCAAACCCATGTCAGGCAATATCAGGAAAAAAACGAAAAACAGGGCAACACTTCCAGGAAACAAATCCAGCAAGCATCCCAATACCAGCAAAACACGGAAAAAAACAACACCACTACCGATACCCCGACTCCTTCGTCAGCCATCGGAAAATCCGAACCAAAGCACACACAAGAGGACCCTCCGCAAACGCGCAGCACCCACCTGCATATTGCACTTGACGAGATCCAGCGGCGTGACTGCCATGTGGGTGAGCCCGCAGCTGGCGATCCCGCCGGCGGTGCAGGCCGCGTAGTACTGCCCCGAGTACAGCTGGATCTTCTCCTTGGGCGCTGGGATGAGGAACGGCTTCGGCGATCCGCCATCGGCGGGAATTGGCGACGGCGAAGGCGTCGGCGCCAGCAGCCTCTGCGCGCCGCCGCCCCCGGCGAGGAGGAGCTTCTCGAGGCCGGGTGATCCGGCCACGGCAGCCGCGGAGGTAGGGGAGTAGAGAAAGTCGGGGATGAGGGATCGGCGGGAGGAGGTGTCGAGGTGGATCATCTCTTCAGGATCGAGCTTCTGCTAGGGTTAGGGTTAGCGAAGGGGAAGAGATCGAGGAGAAGAGAGCGCAGAGAGGCGTCTCCAATGGCGGAGGAGGCCGAAAAGGCTGCTTCTTCGCGGTTTCTCGGAGACGAAAGGTCGGCCGGGCGGGTGCTTCGGGGGCCTCTGGTTCCTATTTATACGTGGTGGGTGCGGGACCAAACGGCCCCGCTTCTTCCGCGAATTAACGGAAAATGTCCGATATCGGGGTTAGCCGAAATCCCAAGGTTACGTCTTGGATGGTATTTTCGTGGTTATACTTATATAAGAGGGTTACTATGGGAAATGGAAATTGTTGGAAGGAATATTCCAATTCGCCGAGTGGTGGACCAGGAGGTCCCGCCGGCTTCTCCCTAAAACGGGGAGGGAGGGAAGAAGGTTCTGACGTGGGCGACGTGTTCAAATTCTTCTTCCCAACTTTGCAGAGCCGACCACAAGAAGCGCACGGTCTGTCCTCCCAGATCATATGATGTGAAAAGTAAAGGGCCTCGTGCTGTCCAAAAAGGACGTTGAGCCGTTGTCTGCAAAGTTTTAATTAAAAGATTTTTGAAACTTTTTTAAACTTTAGTTTAATTAAAGGTTTACCGTATCAGGCGACTCAAGCTTCTATGCGGACTGTGCGACTCAAATTTTATAATATGATTGTCACTGTGCAATTGGATAATATTAATGATTTGTGTGATTCATCCTACTCGTGACTCAAGACCCTCTGAATATGATCCAAGTTAGCCGAGTGATCAGAGCGAATCGAACTGAATCGACGAGCCATGCTTGGTGTCGATGCATTTAGCTTTCTTTCTGACAAGCGAAAACTCTGCATCTACTTCTGCATCACGTACATCGTTTTCATGAACATGTTTGAGCTGTTTGATGTGCACGGGAGCATGCATGCGACAAGATTCCCCAAACATGGGCCTCTGATGTCCCTGTGTTTGTTTTGGTGAAATATTCGCACGTGTTACGTGGCGTGAACCCAACGCGCGCGCGAGTGCTCCCGTATTAATTGTACCGCTGGTTAATGGAAACAAATTAACAAGTATATATGGTGAGTAAAATAGGAACTATTCCTGTGTTATCCGATGCCAATTAATGTCTGATTAGTCTCTTAGTGGGGTCGCGCATTAATTCAAGATATGTATTTGCAAGAATCGAGTTGATCAAGATTCCGAGCCCATTTGATCTCGTCTCATTTTAAGACCCCTTTTATTGTCAATGAGGAGCGCTTTAAAGCGATAGAGATGCGAACTTGAAAAGATCACATAGGGCAACATGGCAGTACGTAGGGGCGATTTGTGTAGGGCGCATGCATGGAATGCTACTAGGCTAGAGCATATCACGATCTCAAATATGATGTTGATTTCCTAATGCTGGCATAGAAAGATAGCACTTTGAATTTTTGAAACCAAGTGAGAACACCAGATTTGGCGAGATGTAGGCCATGTGGCTAGTACCAGAGAGGTTCACACATCACTGCCCCCTAGCCCTTGGTGTGATAGACAAGTATCGGGCCAAGGGTAATGCTTTGGATTGTCAGTTTTGGTTTTAATTTGAGGGATTTGTACCCGCTCTGTTTCTCGCCCCTTGCGACACTTCTTTCCCTTCGCAGAAGGATCGTTTTGGGTGAATGGCTTTTTAAGCAAGGTTATTTTTGGCTTTTGGTATTCCCGTCCATACTGCAATGATGGAGGTTGGCTTGAAGGAGGTTCTTAGTGCTTAATAGAGAATGTCCGGGAGGTGACTCTAGCACAGAAGCGGCCACATAATCGGTTGGTAGGAGGGTGCCTTGGCCAAAATTCAGGAAGCTCAACACCTCAAGGCCGCTGATGGCAAAGAGAGGAAAAACACCTATCGTTGGTCCTCTCAAGGACCCCTCCTCAGTCCCTGTACATTAGCAAGAGGCGGCTACCGATGTGGCTGGTGAGTCTGGGGGCTGACGCTGGCCAAAGGATAGCCTCTGGAGGCTTGTCGGCCAGATACTTTCCTAGGATGAGATAGAGCAGGCTCTGGAGTTGTCGATGCCTGGGTTATCTTACATGGTGGTGCGACAACTGCTTGAGGTGACTACGAGGGCCCTTATATTCTACGACCACTGTAGCGAGGAGGTAGCAAAAAATGAGCACTTGTTTGGGGAATTTGCGACGGCCTTGAAGGCTAGCATGAGATGGGTCACCGACAACGTCAGGAGGGATATGGAGACTAGGCGAGAGGTCGAGGTGGCCAAGGCCGACCTGGCTAAAATCTACGAGATGCAACTCCATGATCGAGAGGAATTAAAGAGGATGGAAATCCTTAGGAGGTGAATGAAAATGCGGCGCGGGTTTATGAGTGAGCAGGCTAGGAGATCATCTCTAGATGCAAGAAGTCGAAAAAATGCCATTAGTATGTGGTGCAAGCTTCTAGACGCATTTGTAAAACTGTGGATGCTATTGCTAGGTAGAGCCCAAGAAAAGCATCTTGAGGTTAGGTCTATGAATTTCTGATACCTCGACTTATAAGTGGGTTAGGTTCCCCCATGTGTGTCCTATGGCTCATTGTAAGGAGACTTCCTCTCTTTTGAATGCAACAGGCTTAATTTGTTCAATTAGTAAACTGGTGCTTGGTAGGATCACGAGTGTGTTGTTAGGCACTGTGACTAGTAGTTTTAATTCTGAATTGTAACAAGACTAAATAAAAATAGAATAGCGATGAGTTTGAATCGAATCTACGGAGTAGTTATGGAACTTTGGATCGAGAACTTTGATGAACACGTAGAAAAAAAAATAAGCTAAGGTGGACAAATATGAATAGAATAGAAAACAACCAATGAAATTAACTCAGTAATAAGTGCAAATAGACTCTCAACGACAAACTATTTGTTACAATGATGAGGGAAATAATAACTAAAGCTAAGAACTATTATGGTGGCGCAACACATCAGGAAGACGATTGAGACTCCGCTTGAAACTCCTCTTTGCGATGACCTTCTCTCCTCCTTGCATCTCAAACTCCTCGAGGGAAATGCCTCCATCGCCTACAATCACGACAAAATAAGCAAATAAAGTATGAGAATAAGAAGACAAATAATGCAATAAAAAAGAAGAAGAATAGAATATGAGAGAGAAGAGAGAATTATGGAGAGAGAAAATATGATAATAGAGAAAGAGAAGGTGGCAGCCAAAGAAACCATGGAGAGGGAGAGAGAATAATAGAAAGAAGAAGAATAAGAGAAAAAAGAAGAAGAAAGAAGAAGAAGGAGAGAGAGAGAGAGAGGGATGCGACTAAGAAAGAGAGAGAGAGAGAGAGAGAGAGAGAGAGAGAGAGAGAGAGAGAGAGAGAGAGAGAGAGAGAGAGAGAGAGAAAGTGTGTATTCTCTTTAATCTGTAAACACTAAGTGTGTGTGTGTGGATCTATTCAAATCTATGTGTGTGGATTTATTCAGATCTGTGTGTATGCGTGTGTCGGTGCCTCTACACCATCAGAGGAGTTCTGAACTCCATATGAGTGTGTGTGTGTGTGTTGATCTTGTAATTCTTTACAAAATAGTGTGTGAATCCTCACAGATCGTGATGGGTGGACGTAGGTTACTAGTGTTGCATCTGAACCACATAAAAATCACTGTCTCTTGTGTGGTTTGGTCCGTTTCTTCTACCCCCATTCTATGTATTTGGGTGTGCATATTACTTCCTCCGTGTTTCATCGTTCGGATCTAGCATAATCGATCATTTTAGTAATAGATCTTTGGTATATTGAAAGGTGGGCTTGAATTAACAAGGCCAATCTTGTAAGGACGATAACTCCTTACGTGAGCAAAATCTTCGGATTCACACCTCCCCCTAAGAAGAACTATTGTGTGTGATAGATTGTGAAAGATCTAATCTAGAGTGCATCAGATCCAAGCTCTAAATCGCTATTTCATCATATCTTTTTAAATCAAGTAAAAGTTTTTTAAAAATTGTAATCACCCAATTCAACCCCCCCTCTTGGGTGTCATTGATCATGGGACTTCATTTTGGAATCAAGGTAAGTAAATCTGTTGCTTTGTTTGGTAGTACCTATGCATTTGTCCATGTGGATTAAGAACATGAGTACACTTTTGTTCTACCCTGGGAGTTCATCGGCGTGCTCGTGCATGCCGACGGGCCCATAGAGTGGTGTGTGCGGTGACCAGAGTGAGGGGTAGGATATAGCTACGGGGGAGATGCCAGAAGATAAGGGGCCTCAGGCACCCCCTCTCGTGACTGCATCTGTCTCAAAGCGTCACCATGCACTCACCTTATACAGAGAGTCGAGGGGAGACTGAGTGGCACGAGGAGTTTTTGGGTAGAGGGGGAAACGTGGCTAGGATGCGGGCGTGCCAGTCGATTTCTCTACAATCACCCGTGGAACCAAGCGTTTAACTGGGGATGCGCCGCTAGGGCGCGTGGACTCAGGGGGTGAGCGACACGTGGAGGGGAGGACGGTTCCGTGGGTGGGAGTGCACAGGTGATTGTGGGGAGTCATGTACTGGACGTCTTTCCCCACCGACCGCAAGCAGTCGGTGTTTATTTACATCCAATTGAATCCAAACACCTTCGTTCTATGCTGAAGAAGAGCCTGTATGTATCTGAAGCCATGGGTGGAGGGTCGGGAGCATTCCGCAGCTATGGTCTCGCACACTACTGGGATACGTTTACTGGGGCCAAAGGTGCTGGACACACACAGAGACTGGGACTTGAACATGGATGCAAAGACATTCATGTAGGTGGTAATATAATTTAAGAGAGCCACGTGGGCTTTATAGGTGGGCCATAGCAACCGAGGTACAACTGGCGCAAGCCACGGGATAATTCTGACAAAGAGGTCAGTCCCTGGGTCAATGTGTGATAAGGTGGACATTCGCATGTTTTATAGGGGCTCTCCTCGAGGCAAGGGCCATGCCTGATTTACCGAGGGAGGGCTAGACTAGATGATCGGAGGAGGTACTAGCTGGTGACTAGGCGAGGGCTAGGTGCGGCTCGGGTCGAGCAATCAGGCACAGCCTCGTGACGGTGGGAGGTAGAACATCATGGCGTATGTGTGATCGTCATAGACTGGCACACGCGGGCAATCCTAATGGTGAGGGTGTATTTGCTATCATCATAACATCTTATGTGTAGTGGGAGTAGACTTGTGTCACATGGTTAAATGCCATGTGAGGGGAGTACGAGCGGCATACCCTCGACGTGTGTAAGTCGATTCACAAGTCAACTGCACACACACTACTTATTGCTTGTTGCATCTGTTGTTCACTGCGTTGCTTGTCTATTTTCCTCCGTTGCTTGCCCCACCCCTTGAGCTTCTAAGGGGCTTTTATAGAGGAAGTTGAAGGGTCATGGAAGCGTTTAGGAGGACCAAGTTGAGGGGTTGAACTTGGTCCGGGTAAACCTTTGAGAAATACTTTTTTTTTAATTTCTGAGTGGGGGAGGGAGGGTTTAGGCGGACCAGCCCAAGGGGCTGGTCTGGTCCTCCTAAACCCTTCGCGGAATAAATAATAATAAAAAGAGAAGAAAATGATGAAAATAAAAATGAATAAGAAAAGAAGAAAAGGCCACCATTGGCGGGTACCGATCCTCGGTCCCACCAGTAAACATATATTCTGCTCTTGACCCAGACCTTTCGTTTGAGCTAGGTTAGTTGACTTTGATTTCGTCGAGTCAATGTCTATTCTTTCCTTGACCCAGACCTTTCCATCTGAGTAAGGTTGGTTGACTTCGACATTCTGTCGAGTCAACGTATATTCTACCCTTGGCCTAAGCCTTCCATCTGAGTCAGGTTGGTTGACTTCGATATTTCATGAGGTCAACATCTATTCTGCCCTAGGCCCAGACCTTCCGTCTGAGTCAGGTTGGTTGACTTCGATATTTCATCGAGTCAACATCTATTTTGCCCGAGGCTCAAACCTTCCATCTCAGTCAGGTTGGTTGACTTTGACATTCTGTTGAGTCAACATCTATTCTGCCCTTGACCGAGACCTCCCATCTTTGTCAAGTTAGTTGACTTTGACATTCTGTCGAGTCAACATCTATTCTACCTTTGTCCTAGACCATCTATTTAAGCCAATGAATAAAAGGACCCTCTTGCTTTGGCTTGGACCATCCATCCAGACCAATGAACAAAAGACCCCTTTGCCTTGGCTCGGACCATCCGTCCAAGCCAATGAACAAATAGACCCTTTTGCTTTCGCTCGGACCACACGTCCAAGCTAATGAACAAAATGACCCCCTTTGCCTTGGCCAAGACCATCTGTCCAGGCCAATGAATGAAATGACCCTGTTTGTCTCGGCCACTGTAGCCAACAATGCATGCTCATGCGTTGAAAGATTTTAGGCTTTTTCTAAACTAAATATAGTTAGCGGCTGTCAATATAGCAGGGGAATTGGAAACTCATGGAAGGCCATTAAACCTTCCCATTTGTGGCCTTTCGAACCCTTCAGAACCTCAGCCTCCTTATAAAACTCACTCTCGACCAACAGGCAAGGCCTGTTGATGCTGCTGCTCTTCGTTGACAACGTGAAGAGCTTCTCTATCGTGAAGCTTCTTCCTGCAGCTGTGTACGTGAAGAACTTGGAAGTTCTTCATGCCCTGCATCCTCTGCTACCTCCTGTGACGTGAAGAAGTTACAGAGGTCTTCTTCCTCCTGCTGCGTTCTCCTTCCCTCTGCTTCCTCGATCTATACCCCATTCTTCACATCCAAGGTAGGTTTTCTCATCTAGACAACAACTCTTAATAGCATGAAATAGACGCTAGTTCCATCTTCACGCCTCTGTTCAAAATCCTTTGCATGGTTCTATGTGGTTTATACTGTGTTTGCATGTATTGTCTTTAGTTAATTAATATGGGAAACATGCTTAATTTTTTTTTATCCATGAAACCATATGTCTAAAAATCACAAGGCGTATATGATTGGAATCCCCATATTTTTATTTAAATTTCCATACCCTTTGTGATAACGTTAACCAGCAATATTAACTCATTTGTAATTTAAGAGAATTATTTCATTTACATGGCGAATCCTGCAGATCACTGTAGCAGCATAGTTATAGTTTGTTTTTGAGATGGCCTATTCGTGGACGCCAGAGTGGCCATGAAATTTTATGGGGGTGTTACTGGGATAGTGATCGAGGTAGTGGGGATGGTATCTCTTTTTTCCTATCCTCCTAACCCAAGATAGCCCTCCTCTCAAGTAAATTTTTTTTCGAACATCATGTTAGGTAGAGTTTTTCGAGCTCTTCGATTTGACATATAAATTGTGCGATTCCGATGTGTACACATCGAGAACTTGAGATTTAAAGACACTCAACATTGTTCATAAATTTAAGGAATAGCGTCAACTTTTGTTGTCGTAAATTCTTTTTAAAATAAATCTATAACCCTGTCAAACATGGTAATAGCGTTTGTGACCTGTCTTTTAAGTTGTTACAACCTTCTTCTTCTTTATCTTTTAAACCGTTTCGACACTATATATAAATTAAACGTATTGATAGTGGATGTTATTTTAGGAATAAGTGCTCATTCATTGAGACGTAAATTTTTGTCAAAATAAAACTTAAACCTTGTTAAACTCATGAATAGCTTTTATACCCTGTCCCTTCTACATGAATATCTTATTGCCTATATCCTTTTACAACTAGTGAGAGATAGTGAGAGAGAGAGAGAGAGAGAGAGAGAGAGAGAGAGAGAGAGAGAGAGAGAGAGAGACCTTCATGTGTGTGTGGAAGAGAGAGAGAGCTGCACTCTCGCTGTTGTCGTTGCCCTTCTCTCTGTTATCCTCTCCCTTCCCTTCTCTTCTCTATCTTTCTCTCTACTACATGGATACAGAAGATGAGGATAATACACTTTGGAGAAGGAGCCGTTCTACGTGGAAGTCGCGGAAGAGCGATCTTCCCACAACTTTCTTTGCTACATCTTCCAGGAGACATCGCTGCCATCCCTAGGTCTTGAAGCATGGAGAACTTGGGGTAGACTCTGGTAACCTAGTCTAGTGGTAACCTAGTCTAATGCCTCCGCAGTTCTACATGGATTTGCTACTTTCACTACGAAGGTATCCCTCACACTCTTATGTTATTAATTCTATTGTTAGTTGGAGGTTATCAGCATTGACATCAGAGCCACAAGCTAATTTTGTATGTTTTTTTCCGTGATGTTTTTGTTATTTTAAGACCATGGTGGATTGGATTCCTCCCCCGTCATACTATCCTTCATTCATTGACCACTCTGGGGAGTCATCCTCAAAGTCACCCTCAGAGATATTTGTCAACGGTATACAACGCTCCTCATCTGGAGATAGCAACTTCGACACACTACACATAGGTCATGCATGAGGTTGTGAGGCTGAGGCCACGAGGCCCTGATGGTGAGATCATTAAGTTGCATTTGGAAACAATATTGGGGAGAGATTTTGAGAGTTCCAATTATCGAAAGTGTCATCCTAACAATCCCTTCCAAAGGTTCACATGTCCCACCAGCTTTTGCTTTGGAGGCATTTTGGGGGTTAGAGAGAGAGAGAAATAAAATGGAAGTACTGTCAAATTTTCCAAAAGTTGTCCATGGGTTGCTTCGTTTTTCTCAAGAGATTTTGAAAATTTTCCCTTCCCTCAAATTGTTTCCAAGAGTAGTCTTACTAGCATATCATTAGTGGGTAGCTCCACTAGCGTGTACGTCCCCATTAATGACATTTGACGGCGCAAGAGTACAAAGTACTTTTCATGGTAACAATGACACTAGCCGAACTAACCGAGGTTGCAACCACTCATGTATCCAAGGTGGAAAGGTCCACTCCCATGGGTGGCTTGGCCTCCCTAATCATGACCGACCTCGTTGCGACTCTTGGACTTAGCTCGGATTCCGCAATTGCCGACGACATGGCTGGTGATCCGACGGCCGGTAAAAAAACCCACGAGCACTAGCACAACCGTCGAAAGCCCTGCAGTTGCTCATAGGCTACTGACCGCCCATGTGGACCAACCTACACATCAGGTTTACTCCACGGCCATGGTTCCATCGTGGAGCCCTCGGACTACGGCCATGTTGAGGAGCAACCTGCGATTGACTCCACCGGTGGTAGGGAAGCCTGTCGACGATGGTGGTGGTTAGTCTGCCCCCTCCCCTAGGTGACTGATGATGTAGCCAAATCACAGTTCGCTGGGCATCGACAGTGGGCAGAGGTGTTGGGCCAACCCAACCGACTTTCCGAGGACCAACCAAGACTTGGGATCCCCTTGCAAGACATGAGTTCCGTGCACCACATAAGGCTACAACACGACAACATTGGGTGTGTAGGTCAAGATGTTAGGTGCCTCCATGTGTTGGTCATCAATGTACTTCGAGGGTCTGGTGGCCCTAGTAGCCCAGTTGGAGACCACGTTGGCACTTAGGGGTCTGCCATGCACTTCCACCTTGCTTGGCATTGATAACCTCTGAGCATTTAAAGGTAGTGATTTGAGGATATCTATACTTGTTTTGATTTATTCATAATAGACTGACCATGTTTAAGGTTTATTTTTGATTTTATGTTTATTCCCTTGTGAGCATGTAATTAAACATGGTTATTATAATGTCTCGAGTTTTTTGGACATTTTTCGGATCAGGATCCGTAAGTTTCGGATCACTTTCAGAGGTTCCGGAACGTGTTTTGTGGTTTACTCGTGTGTTTTTTTCTGACAAGCCTTCGGAATCCCATACAGGGCGAACCGTTGCGTTCTCCTACTCCGGGACGGTACCAGTGCATCGAGCGAGTTTCGAGGATCGAGAAAATATTTTTTTTTAATCTTTTGAAACATATGATCAAAGGCAACTCTGCCCTTATTTTTCATGAATAAGTTTTCGGGTCAGTGTTGATTTCTTTTTCCTTCCAAATTTCTCCTCTTGAAAATGATAGACCAAAACAACTTTCCCATTACCATTGTACTTCTCTTTTCCCCCTTTCCCACCCCTTCTACCATCTTTGTCTAATTGCCAGGTTGATGGAAGAAGAGAGAAGAGATGGATTGATAAAAAGACAATTAGCGGAGGAAATATTCAAGGAATATTTTTTTTGTTTAGGAACCATTGAGAGCCAATCTCAACAAAAGCCGAAGCAAATTCCATATAAGCAAACTGCATAAGGCGTTTGCAGGGCTCCACGTAAAAGGGAAAGAAAGATTTCCATTTTCAGCATGGCTTTCAGAAACTGACTGGCTTGGACTGAGACGGGCTCATTCATCAAGCTGAACCCACGCCACTTGACAAGTTTTGTTGACCTTACTTAGAACCATAAACACCAGAATCCGCCAGAATCATGTGACTTGGGACCAGCAAGAGACGACACATTCTGGTCAGTTTTAAAAATCAAGATTCCCACAGGACTAAAATTCCCCGTTTCCCACAAAGAGGACATCGTCAGTAAGATACATATAGTTTCCAGTAGCACCGCCATCGGGCCATCTTACATCGATTCGAAGCCCATGCCACCTCCTGCCAGACGAGATCCAAATGGGACCAGCCAAAGAAAAAGCCCTGGTGTCCGCTCACTAAAACGGATCCCAACCCACGGAAGATCATTCCCCACTCGCCCCTCAAGCCAAAAAACTAAGCTGCCATCTGATTATGTAGAACAAAGTTTCAAAAATTAGATCCCAGCGAACAAATTGCTATCAAGTATACGCTGTCCTCCCACCACAAAAGAGAAGGGACAGAATCATCTAAGATTCGTCCCCGGAGATCTCAAGAACGGAAGAAAAACTCCAACATCAAAGAGATCGAATCATACCTTCGAAGAAGCACAAGACAAATTCTTGCCGATAACAGGGAAAGCGAGGAAAAGCGGGGAAGGGACGCCGAAGCCAGGCTTCCTCCCCCACGTACAATTTTCTCGAGCCGGGCACGTTAAGATATGCACAAGCCGGGGGTGTTTTGGTCATTCCACCCGCCACACGTGTCGTCTCCTTATTGGTTCACGATAATGAGTCACCGCCGCGTACGATGACTCCTCGTTGAGGCCCACTAAGAAACGGGGAGACCGACTTATCTGAGGCGAATGTCCCCGTGGATCCGATCAGGATCCGAATCCGAAATAACTTGTTCCCATGATGCCATTTAGGATCAGAACTCTTCCGTTCCGGATTTTCTGGCGGAGATCCGAGCCTAGTGAGGGAAAGTATGAGGGCAGCACGGGAAGGTGCGTGGGAAGTGAAATTTGGGGGCGAGGAGATAGTGATGCTGGGCAGCAGGGGCGGGCCACTAGGCTCGGATCCTTTGCGATTCGGGTTCAGAGGGGCCGACTCGGAGGGGTACCCCCAGCAACAGCACCGTGGCGATGGTGATGACCTGATGAGGGACAAGCAATGCGGAAACAATCACACGGTCTCGGTGGTTTGCCGGTGCCGTCAGCACCGAGATGGCAGTATCATATTACATGTGGGTCAGATCGAGTTATGTCTAAGTGAGTTAAATCGTACCGTATCGGATCTTTGACCGGACCGATATGAATAGCAGATACGGCATTGACGCGCCGACGGCAAGATGGTGGGGGCGCGACGAAGGTCGGCCGTGGAGAGTACGGCGACGGTCGGCAATGGTGAGAACGCGGTGATGGCGAGGATGGGGGGACGACGAGGCGATTAGTCTTCTCTTAAATCCTTTTTATAGGCAGCAGCAGAGAGGCAGGGCGCGTGCTCACCACGTTTCCCACCCAAATGTCTTATCCAGATCTGACACTGCTCAGCCACGTGGCAGCATCCTAGCATGACTGCTTTCCACGTGTCACTATTATGGCTCATCCTCCATTTTGGATCACGTGCCATTCTTAGACTCCACGAACAAGCATCCTGTCAAAAAGTCAGAATTGAAGTTAGCTTATGATAGTTAGACAAAAGATAGGGAGATGCACAGAGTTGATAGAGCTTTAAACAAGAAGTGCACAGACTTAATTTTAGCATGCCAGAAGATTTTAAGGTGGTTCGATCTCTAGCTAGAGATCTACATCCACCCCTTACTCAACTGACTAAGGCTTACTGCTGACTCACAGCTTGAATCCACTAATCCACAGCTTTAGGGATAGAATCCCTACAAACTGCTGCTCCACAGCTTTGGGGAACACGTCCCAGACCGCTAAGCTTCACAGCTTGCTAACTAAGGAACACTCCTCACAGCTGAGCTCCACAGGTTGCTGACTGCTAATACACAGCTTATGAAAGAAATCAGAAATTACAGAAAAGGGCAAAGACGATCAAAGAAATAATGTAGCTCTCACGGAGCAAATTGACTCTGGATTTGATCTAGAAGTCACTCATAGAGATAGATTCTCTTCTCACTCAAACTAAACCTATAAATTACGGTACTCTGTTCTTTCTCTCTGAACCTTCAGACTCTTTCTCTCAATCTTCTCTCTGACTCTTCTCTCTCTCGAACTCTGGAATCTTCAACTCTTCTCAATCACGCCTCTCTTCCAATCTTCTATACTCTGATGATTTTGATTGAGCAACCTAGCCTCTTTATATAGGCTCGCAATGGTTTGGCACGTGGGAAACACGTTCCCGCCCAAAAAGCTCCATCCAGATGGTGCACTGGAAGTCCACGTGTCAGGAGATGAAAGCGCGCTATCCACATGGCAAAATCTTCGGATGAGATCCCTATCTTGGATCACGTGCCTATAACTAACTTCGAACCACGTGACCATACAGAGTGTAAGGCGTACTGCCTTTAATATATTTGATCCTAGGTCTTTCTGTGACTTAAGTCCCTGCCAATCAGAACAAAGATATTTTATCAGACACTTTGTCAGCGTAGGTGAATATTCAATATGCATAGACGTATGAAAGTTGAGTCATGGCATAGAATGGACAAATAATCAACAATGCTTAAATGAGATGCCTTAGCCTGTAAGAATAACCTATGTAATATATCTGAATGAAAATATAAGTCTTAATGCATTACAGGTAGAGCTTCATGAAGGTGCTCCGACCTGTCTCAATGGTGAATGTAGAATGTGCATCGACCTTGATAAAGATGCATTAACTTAAAGCTGTAGAGGTTAACAGACAAGCACCGATATCCAAAACAAGCATCGACCTTAGCTACAGTTGCTAGGTCACAAACATCAACCTTGGTTCAGACACTGCAAGATATGCACTGACTTTGTGAAGAAAGCTATAGTGTATGCACCGACTTGAATTGACATCATGCGTGCATGTGCACTGACCTTACATGCAATAATGAATAAGGCAAGATGCAAAATGTGCATCGACATTACATGCTATTACTAAGACATGTGCATTGACCTTACATGCTATGAGCAAATGTGCACAGACCTTCGTATGCAATAATAGCAATGTGCACACACCTAAATACGTAGGATGCAACATGTGCACTGACCTTCTGCGCTATCTAACACAATGTGCTCCAACCATGTGTATGACTAAGGTAGATGTGTGTCGACCTTAGTATGACTAAGGCAGGATGTGCATCGACCTTAGTATGACTAAGGTGAGATGTGCATCGACCTTAGTATGACTAAGGCAAGATGTGCATCAACCTTAGTATTAAACATATGCATATGAAGCTATAAAATACTAACAGTGTTACCATAATGAAAAGAGGATTTCAAGTATTACTGTTGCCAATATCCAAAAATCGAGGACAAAATATATTGTTGTCAATCATCAAAACTTAATAAGAAATTGAGTTCAGAGAGTCAAGTCAAAGGAGACATACCATGAGACACACATTATCCCACACAATCTCCCCACAATAAAATCCTCCAAAGAAAAGAAACTCAAGAAGAAGGACAAGCCTTTCTCCATTACCACAACTTCTAAGGAGGTGTGTAAACATTGTGACAAGGCCGGCCATAGGGCTAAGGAGTGTTGGAGAAGACTGGGAGAATGTCTCTGTTGTGGGATCCTAGAACACCAGATTCCTGAGTGCCCACTAATGAATGAACCAACCATTAAGGAAGAGAAGCATCCAGTTAAGAAACAAGGCCATCTACAAGCACTACAAGTGGCCGAGCCAAGTGAAGGAGGTATCGTAGAAGGTACATTAAAAGTTTATTCTAAGACTGTTCATGTCTTATTAGATATCAGTGGCTCTCATTAGTTATAGTGGATTTCACTTGCATTCATTTGTTTTGATGCTGTCAAAGGGGGAACTTGATTTGACATAATCCTGTGTCTTGATACATATCATTCATCTCTATCTGACCCCTCCTTTTGATGTTGTAAAAGGGGGAGAATTTGTGAGTCATAAATTTCCTGTGAGCTTATCCTGTGAGTTCCCTGCTCAATGTTCCTGCTCATTTGTGTTGCATAATGTTGCATATGACTAATAGTGTTGTCATCATCAAAAAGGGGGAGATTATTATGTCCCTGTGTTTTGATGATAGCAAACACTATGAGTCAATGTGTGTTTGATACATGATGCACTGAGATACACCAAAGGAGAAAGAAGAGAGGGGGGAATAAAGAAGAGAAAAGGGGGGAAACAAGGTCAAGCAAGGGCTACGGCACCCTACTCATCCTTCCCCCATGGTACAGTGAGCTCTCTCCCTCTCTCTCTCTCTCTTCTCTTACTCTCTCTCTCATTCGTCGATGGTCATCGGAGGAGGGCCTCTTCTTCTCTTCTTCTTCTTCTTCTCTTCCTCTTCTTCTCTTCTTTCTGGTCTGGTCGTCGGTGTGGCGTGTCGTCTTCTGTGTTTGTTCGCCAGGGAAGAGTGGTTTTTATACCCTAGCAGGGGCCTTCGAGCGCGGAGCGGCGGAGGCGGGGACATGGGTCATTAAATGGGCATTTGACTTCGGTTCTGGGTGGTAGGGAGCATGGGCAGCATGTCCTCCTCCCCGTTTGACATCTCGGCACACTCACTGCACACCAAGGATCCACAGGACGTAGGCATAGGATTTTGTCTGTCTGATGTGATAGAAATGGGAGCCCAGGGCGTGCCGCTGAAGGATCAAACCGTACCGGTGAAGGTGCTTGTAGGCGTGCCATTTAAGACAACCCACGGGCATGTCGTTGACGGCCACTAGAGCGTGCCGCTAGAGGCAATAAAAGCATGTCACTGAAGACACCATGAGCGTGTCGGTGAAGAAGCCTAGAGGGGCATACCGGCGAAGGCACACTGGGGGCGTGTCGGTGAAGGCCACAGGGGCGTGCCGGGGACGAGATGTCGGGGATACTGTTGATGCAACGCTAGGGTGTGCCATTGAAGGGCTACCAGGCATGCCGTTGAAGGGCTGCCAGGTGTGCCGTTGAAGTGGATTTGGGCCCATTTCGAGCCTGATTGACGGTCCACTTGGTTCTCTTCGGGGCCCATGAGTTGTGAGCCTCTCGGGGGTTAGTCTCTCTTCGCTATCGTGACTCCGGGAGTGACTTCACGGTAGTGTGTTGTTTGTTCGGAGGGTCTAGACGGGATGTGTTCTCCGCAATCTCTTCAGTTGAAGTTGTTGTTGATGCTGGGCTGGACAAGACGTATGGGCGTGCGATTTTACATGTCCACAAATGCCCCCCCACCCACGGGTGACGCAGGCGAAGGATGAGCCGAGTGATGCCCGTGGGTGTATTGATTCTTCAGGGTCACATTCGAGGCCTCGATGTCTGGGGAAGACGATGGTCTCGTCTTGTGCTCTCTTGTTCGTACTTGCGTACACATACGGGGATGCCCGTTGACACAAGCACGTGCATACAGAGCATTTACACATATATATATACTTATTTTTGTATATTATTATTATACATATACATTGCCATTTTTTCTTTTTCTTTTTCTTTTTTTTCTTTCTTCTTCTTTTCTTTTTTTTTCTTTTTCATCATTTTTTTTCTTTTCTTCTCTCTCTCTCCCCTCTTTTTTTTTAAAGTGTCCACAGTGGTACGCCCAGGCCCTTCAACGGCACGGGTCTTCCAACGGTCGACAGAACAAATCTCACGCCATTCCCCTTTGGATCCTCGGCGCGCAATGGGATGGCTGAGGTGTCAGATGGGAAGCAGACACGCCCCCTACTTCCTGTCAACAAAGGACAACCGGGGTCAAATCCCCATTAATAAACCACGTTCCTGCCTCCGTCGCTCCGAGCCCAAAGCCCCCTGCCGTTGGGGTTTAAAAGAAGCCCCTTCCACGGTGAGCAAAAGATATAGAGGCAGAAAGGCAGACACAGAGAAAAAAAAAGTGAGAGCAAGAGAAAAGAGACAACCAGACGCCCGAAGAGAAGAAGAAGAAGAAAAGAAGAGAAGGAGTAAGTCAAGGGTAAGCAGATTCCCCATAGGTTCTTGAGAGAACTAGCCAGGAGGTGCCAAGCGTGTTTGGCCATTCCTCAATTTATAGAGGACCTGATTATTCTGCCAGATTTGGAATGTGAGGGTGTGTGTGTCTCCGACGAAGGGTTTGGTGTTTATGAAATAATGAATGATGAAGACCCTATTGAAGAGGGGGATGAAGAGTATGAAGAATATGAGGATGAGGCTGACGCCTTTGCCAGTGGCGTGAGAATATTTGATGAACCATCAGCCTCAGTAGAAGAGCCTACCAAGGAAATTAATTTGGGTACTAAGGAAGACCCTAGGATTGTCCTCATAAGTAAAAATTTACCGCCATCTGAAGAAGAGGTGCTCATCCAAGTTCTTCAAGAATATAAAGACGTGTTTGCATGGAGTTATGAAGATATGCTGAGACTGGACCCTGCACTTGTCGAACACCATCTAACACTAAAGCCAAGATCTGTTTCGGTCACGCAGCGGTTGAGACATTTCCACCCACACATGGTATTAAAAATGAAAGAAGATGTCAATAAGTTCCACAGGGCTAGATTCATTAGAGTCATCCTCTACCCCAATTGGGTGGCTAACATTATCCCGGTAATGAAGAAGGACGGAAGAGTCAAAATTTGCATAGACTTCTGGGACCTGAACCGCACGTGTTCTAAAGATGATTTTCCCCTCCCTCACATAGATGTTTTAATTGATAACACGGCAAGATATGAGACCCTCTCTTTCATGGATGGTTTCTTTGGATACAATTAGATTTGCTTAGCTGAGGAGGATCAAGAGAAGACCTCTTTCACTACACCTTGGGGTATGTATTGCTATGTGGTCATGCCTTTCGGACTTAAGAATGCTAGAGCTACTTATCAGAGGGCTATGATGGCTATTTTTTATGATATGATTCACATCTATATTGAGGTGTATGTTGATATCTTGGTAGTGAAATCAAGGACAAGGATCGAGCATCCTGGGGTTCTGGCCAAGGTTTTGCAGAGATCGTGAGAATATCAGTTGAAAATGAACCACAAGAAGTGTCAATTTGACGTGTCATCAAGGAAGCTATTAGGATTCATTATTAGCAAGAGGCGTATAGAGATTGATCCCAATAAGGCGCAAGCAATAAGAGACATGCCTCCTCCCAAGAATTTAAAGAGAGTTTAAGGATTAATCGGGAGGTTGTAATTCATATGCTGATTTGTCTCCCAGCACTCACAAAGGTGTAGGCCATTCTACGATCTTACTAAGTCGGGAGTTAAATTTAATTCGGATGACAAGTGTCAGGCGACTTTTGACGGGTTGAAGGACTATCTATCCAATCCTCCTGTCCTGAGGCTGCCAGTTCTAGGCAAACCACTCGTTCTCTATATTTCTGTCCTGGATGACTCGGTAGGTGCTGTCCTCGCACAAGTTGACGAAGAAGGTAAGGAGAGGGCAACCTACTACTTGTCTAAGCTCCTTAACCCCTATGAGCAGAGGTATACGGCTATGGAGAAGACCTATGCAGCTTTAGTCTGGGTAGTTCAGAAATTAAAGCATTACTTCTTAGCTCATGAGGTTTATCTCATTGCTCGCATGAATCCCATCAAATTTCTTCTTGAAAAATCTATCCTTATTGATCGATTAGCATGATGGCAAAACTTTCTTTCCCAGTTTGACATCATCTACATTCAGCAAAAGGCGATTAAAGGCTATGCCATCGCAGAACATCTCGCTCATCACCCTCTTCCCCGATTTGATCCTGTTCGCTCAGAGTTTCCAGATGAGGAACTGATGTCCATTAATCAACCTTCGGATCCTATGTGGACATTACATTTTGATGGAGCTCTGAATTCTCATGGGAGGGAGATTGGCATGGTTCTTTTAACACCCGAGGGTATCACCATTCCACTTGTCTCTCAGCTTGCCTTCCCTGTTACAAATAATATAGCTAAATATGAGGCTCTTCTGGCCAGACTTCAGGCCACTCATCAATTTGGTGTCACCCAATTGCGAATCATCGGTGATAGTTAGCTTATTCTTCGCCAAGTGCTTACCAAATGCCGCACCCTCGATCCCAAACTCAAACCCTACCAGGAACTTGCTTCTGCTTATGCCAAACTCTTTACCAAGCTAATCTTTGTCGAAAAATTGATCGGATCGGCCGATCCGAGCCTAGCCGATCCGATTCGGCAAACCTTGCCCCCAGTGGTCACACTTTACCCCTCCTCTGACTGACACCTTAGGGGCATTTACATTGTCAGATTTCCTGGGAAATGAATCATGAGAAAATCCCAAAAATGATTGACCAAGAAGCAATGTTTGCAGACTTTAAAGGAAAATTGTTGGAAAATATAAACACATGATTGCATTCCCCCCCATGGAGAGAGAGGGGCGGGGCAGAGAGAGGGAGGAAGGAAGGAGCCAAAAAGGGAATGGAAGTGGGTGGCAAAAATTCCCTAGGTTTTATCTCCCCAAGGGGAAGGTTATAAAACCTAATGGAAAAGGGAATACTCTGTGATGGGAAATGTTTTCCCAAGTTACATCTTCATGTCCATAAAACATGTGAAAATTAGTTGGGAAAGCAATAGCATGGAGAAATTTAAAGGTTCAAACCCCCTCCCACCACCCTGGATTTAGCACCCCAAGAAGTGGCCCTAGGTGGAGGGAGGAGAGACAAAGGGCAGAGGGTAGAGGTGCTTCCCCAGACGGGTGTGGGTGTCCTACTTGCCTGGCCCACAGACCACCACAGGCTCTCCAGGGACTTACCCATTTGGGTCACCCACTCTGCTCCATAAGCTTCCATGCAGTAATTATTATTAGTAGTGGTAGCTAAGCAAAACAAGGCATTATGTAAGATCAGAACAGGAATATATGATCTTTGAGGAAGACAAACATTCATTCCTATGACCTCCTATAAAACATAAAATATACCAAAAAAAGGCTATATATTACAAACCTGCAATTGTTCGATAGATGATGATTCGAAGACTGTATTGAGGCTTGACATGTAGCAGCTGAAAGGTGGATGTAAGATGATGAGATCAATCAGGATGATTCATAAAATATTGTGATATTTCTTTATCAGCCATGCATCTGAGTCATAACCCATCTCATCGAGGGTTGACATTAGGTAGGAAGTTGATAGAAAAACTTTGTCAAAATCATGTTTCTTTTATTGGATCTAGCCATCCAAAGATTGGTGGGATACGGCTTAGGATAATATCTTCTGATGATGATACGATAACTTCGACAAAGGCATTGTTGGATCCACAAGTCTTATCACATCTGATACAAGTTCAACTTATGCCATACAGAATAATTCCAATAAATTTGATGAAGGTTGGTGATGCAGAACGGCTATCTCCAACGGATCCAACTGAAATGACTAAGCGAGATCAGCAATGCGTCATAATAAACTGGCATAAAATATATCACACTCACGAACTCCGGGAGAGGTAATACGTAAAAATAACAACTACACTCAAATAAAGTCATCCCTCGCAGCGAGAAACGTCGGACTGAACGGTAGTTAGGACTACCACGGTCTAGGGTATCAACTCCACATAAGAACTATCTCAAATCGGCGCCCTCAGGATGGTCACTCACATGCACACATTCCAACAGTAAATAAAATGGCAGGCTAGGCAAATCTATCACACTCAAATGGCAACAAATTTAACCAAATACGAGACAAGCAGAAAAATGAATGGACTATCAACCACGAACCGACTCGCTGAAGAGCAAGGCACGTGAATCAAAGTCACGTAGGCCCAGGGAATGCCCCCACTGCATGGTTGACAAGGCGAGCTGGGAGGTGGGAAAAGGGTGCCCCCGAACAAGGTTGCTGCTGCAGGCTGCAAAGGAACTGGGGATCCTCAGACGGCAGGCTGACGTCTGCTGGTGTGGCTGCTGCTGCAGCAAAGGGGCTGGGGCTCGTCGGAAAGCCGGCCAGCAGCAGTTGGAGGTTGCAGCTGCGGCAGGTGGGGGCGGCTGTAGGTGCTGTCACGGTTGTTGGCAGAGGCAGGAGGGTGACCGGTGCGGGTTGATGTAGGGGCGGCGAATGCGGGGTCTGCGGATCCAGGTGCAGCAGGTGCTGGACAGGAGGGGCCACAGTGGCCCGGTGAGGGTGATCCAATCTGCACAGGCCGCAGCTCAGTGACGGGGAAGGCAGGGCAATGGCAAACAGTCGCAGCGCAACTGTGGTGGCCGCGGCAAGTGGGTCGGACGGTTGGCGGTGCAGAGTGTTGCAGCGGCGGCTACCCCGGAGGTGGGGCAGATCAGATGGTCCGGTGATGGAGGCGGTAGGGGCGCCTGGTACCGGGTGGGGACGTCACCAGGAACAGTCGGCACTGGCAGGTGAACACAGCAGGAACAAGGTGGCATCCGGCACGGGTGGGGTGCGCTGGGGTGTTGACCCGGGCTGGGGACCCATTCGCGAGGGAGAGAAGCAGGCGGAGAAAGAAGAAGGCGATATGGCGTGGTGGGGGAGGTTGAAAGCAGCCGGCGTGAGCGATGGCCATCCATCGGGGTGACCACAGGGGACAAACAGAAAAATGAAGAAGAAGAAGGAGAAGAAGCTCAGGGGAAAAAGAAACAAAGGGCGGTGGAGTACGGGGTTGGGTGAAGCAGAGGTTGGGATTGGGAGAGAAGGGCAGGGGGCAGGAACCTCGGGCTTCGCACCCAGCCAAGGGCTTCCAGCCCAATCCCTTCACCGGAGAAGAAGACAAGGATGGTAAATTCTTCCATTTTGTCTCTGCTCAAAATGAAGGTACAGGAACCATTTATAGGAGATCAAAATCCCACCTGACCATAATGACCCTGAACAAAAGAAATAAGTACAGACTGACCCAAAGTGTAAAATGGACTGAATGAGCCTCAAATAATGGGCCATACATCAAATCTCAAATGACTCTGCAACAACTAAAATACAAATCAGTCCCCAAGTGGACCATCATCGAGCCACATCGAAGCCTGAGTCACTACCAACGTACTCTTACGGTGGTAGACATGGGCCGGGTCAAACCAGGTCCGTGCAAGGATGGCAGTACCGGTTTCGGTACCGGTTTTGGTACCGATTTTGGTTCAAAACATTCAAAAAAGGCAAAAAATATAGTGAGCACATCCGGTTTTGGGCCGAAACAGGTAAATTTCGAGTGAAACCGGAATCGGTTTTGCCCGAAACCATTAAAAAAGTTTTTTTTAGTTTCGGACCTGCTATAGTGAGCAAGTCTGAACTCGTTTTAGTCCCAGCCAATACTGCCATCTTGGGGTCCGTGCTCGGGTGTCCTCACCAGTTGGCAACCATTTATCAACCTGATCCCCAATGTCTGAGCAAGGCTTTAAAGATATTGAAGCCATTTTGCTATTTCAAATCCTTTATCCAATATTTTGTAACAAGAAAAATGGTGGTTTTATCAACAATCCATATCTCATCCTAACCACTCCAAATCAGGAACAGCTGATCCCTACAACCATGATTGCTAATGGCATTGACGTACATTGTTGTTTACACATGGAATTTCTCGTCATCTGATTCATGGGACGGATATACATATTTATTCTTTTTCTTTGCATATTGTTAATTCTGCATTTTTATTTATCAGACGATTTAGGTTCGTATACTGGACTTTTCCCCACCGATCGGAGTCAGTGTTAATTTACATCGGACAAGTCCGAACACCTTTGATTAACTGCTAAAGATCCTTTCAAAGGAAGAAGTAGTTCTTCCTGGTGGCAGAGGTTGACGAGGATGCAGAAATCCAGAGGCAATAGCCTCTGCAGGTTCTGGAGGGGTTTTATTTATAGGATATGAGCTTAAGCATCCTAATAGGATTCAAACTTCCCTATATGAAAATCCTAAATGCTTTAGACTTCCCCTGTATCAATCCTTTCTCGATTGAGGTCTTCCCAAACCACAGCCACTATCCCTGTTAGAACGAAACATGGTCAGTCGGTTTCCATTTTTAATCCTGAAGAGATATAGCGCCTCTAGCAAGGGGCGTCCTATTGAGAAATGGCGCCTTAGCCTGGGGCGCCCTTCCCCTGGTTGCTGGACGACTCTTCTAATTGGCCCATTTACGTGTAAGGCCCATATGTGTAAGTATTGTTTGAATGTGTGTGTGTTCTGGGCCTTGACTATTTATTGTTTTAATCAATTTAGGAACTTTCATTCCTATAATTTGTCAGGGTTGCTACACCCTCCCCCACTTAATGAAATTTGATCCCCAAATTCAATTGTATTTAGATATGGAGGGCACAGAGTACATACCATTCATAAATAAGTCTGGGAATCTCTTCTTCATGGATTCTTCGGTCTCCCATGTGACTTCTCATTCTGAGCATCTGCTCCATTGAACTTTGACCATGGGAATTGTCTTGTTCCTTAGTGCACATACCTCGTGATCAAGGATCTTCATGGGCTTTTGTTCATAAGTGAGATCCTTTTGTATCACCAGGTCGCTATGATCTATGACGTGTGATGGATCGTGCACATATTTCTTCAACATTGAAATGTGGAACTTGTTATGAACCTCAGACAATTGAGGAGGTAAGGCGATGCGGTAAGCAACCTTGCCAACTCTTTCCAACACCTTAAAAGGTTCGATATACCTTGGTGTTAGCTTTCCCTTAACACCAAATCTTCTAATGCCTCGATCGGGAAAAACCTTAAGGAAGACGTGATCCCCTTTTTGGAATGCAAGATCTCTCCTTCTAGTATCGGCATAAGTCTTTTGCCTAGACTGATCTATTTTAAGTCTCTCTCTAATGAGCTGAACCTTCTCGGTAGTGTCCCTTACTATGTCTGGGCCTAGTAGTTATTTTTCGCCAACCTCGTCCCAACATAAGGGTGATCGACAACTCCTTCCGTATAAAGCTTCGAAAGGTGCCATCTGTATACTTGCCTGGTAACTGTTGTTGTATGCAAACTCGACCAGGGGCAAGTGATCATGCATTTCAAAAATTTGCTTTTTTTTATTTTTGAACAATCTTTAATTTTTTTGGCTTTTTGACAATATTTGCTCTTCTCTTCTTCTTTTTGTGACATATTTGAACTTTTTTAGGATTTTTGACAAAGCTATCTGCAGCACACACAGACAAGCTCAAACTACTGGATAAGGGTCATTGTTCCTCCCTCTTTCATCATGGATTTCCCTTGAGCAGGGCGTGCTTTTGGAAGTAGCTTACCATAACTAATTGCCCCTAAATAATGGTGCCCCTACTAAGGCCATACACAGGATACAACCCAGCCTAAGAGGGAGAAATGGAAGGAAATTATAGACAATCTTCATACAGGATGAGAGATATCAAAATTAGAATTCCTTCCAGGGCACTACCCCTCAAAGAGATAATCTGTTGCGGCGAGGCTTTGTGTCTATTGATTTTTTAGACCCTTAGGTGCACATACGACCGGGCTCATAACATCCTGCGGGGAACTGTACTGTCACTCTTGCCATTCCTTTGATTTCATAATTTTTCTATATTGATTTTCATATATGACTTTCATTTGACAGTCCTTATTGGCCAGATATTGCAATAAAGCTCACTTTTGAGGGTCAAGAATGCCCCTATTTGAGACTTCTCTTGTATTAGGGAGCACCTAGGCTGGTCATCTCATCCATCAAGCTCTTACCCCTGTACTCGACCAAGCAAAGAAGAGAAAGGGCCTTTGTGCATACCCAGTGTATGGTCGAAGTAGCAACAGTGTGCCTTAGAGGAATCAGCTATGGCCTGCCGTATAATGTATGAAAAACCCATACTCAAGAGGATCACCCTCAATAATCGAGGAAAGAAACTAGATTCCGAGCACGGAGCTATTACTAGCCTAAGGATGCTGCAGAAGCCAACTCATTTAACGAAACTTAACCTAACTAAGACCACTCATTCACGTGAAGGAACTAGCAATATACTCATGCGTAGGAGAAAGAGAAATGATAGCAATAATAGCATGTTCTTGCACAAAATAAAGATACATTGCCAATCCATAACATGAAACTAGCATCCAGAAGTGATCTTGACCATTGAGTTTTTAGCAGCTTGAACTTTATTTTCCTCGCTTGACAGGATGAAATGGAGAGGATAGCAAAGGAGTTGATGATTCCTTAACACGGAGGAGCGGCAGACATCATACTGGATGAAGAAGGATAAAAAAGAAGATAGGCGAGGGCTAGAACTCCCTCTTGAAGGCACAGAGACCCTGATAACAAGGAACCAAATAAAGAAGAAATCAGGTCAGCTGAGATCAAGGCGGGCTAAAGGCTCAAAAATCGCAAGAAAAATAGTGAAAATCCCGAAAGGGTGAAGAGGAGTAAGGAGAAGAAGAATCATCCGACGTAGTCAGAGAAAAGGAATGAGAATCATCTGACAGGGTCAGAGAAAGAGAATTAGAATCACCCGAAAGGGTCGAGGAAGAAGAGTTGGGATCACCCGAAAGGGCCAGGGAAAGAAAAGGGTAATCACCCAACATGGTCGGGGAAGGATCAGAAACAGAGCCCAGGGATATCGGAGGAGATGGATCAGAAGAAGAAATCCCTAGGTCGGGATGAAGGGCTGACATGGGTCAAGGCCTAAAATAGTAGGAATAAGGAGAATCCGGTGAACCTGCATGAGAAGGGTGGGGGTTCGCGGACCCAGAAAGAGAGGAGAAAACTATGGAAACTGGATTAGAGGAAGGGAGTTACACCACCGAAGGGTCGGAGCTGAGCAATACAAAGGGTGAATGAAAGGAAGAGGAAGAAGTGGATCCCTGAGTGCACAAAGGATGGCCCTTAAACTTATGCCACCACCTCTTCCTAACTGACATTTCCTGAAAATGGGCCTGCTTGGCACGAGCTTGAACCTTAGGGCCTCTTGACTTGAAATACCTTCTAAAATGACGGGCCCATCTTGCAGATGGCCTAGCCCAATTATGAACATGTAGCTTCATCGGGGTAGTTGCCCCTAGACATCCGGAGCTAACAATATGTGGACATTCTTGAACAAGTAACTCCTCAGAATAATGAGTATGAAAAAACCATGGAGTCTTTCCTCTTGGTACAAGTAGCATGAGATTTGGCAACTCCACTCAATAATTAGCTGTGAAGCATAACTACCTTGAACCGAGATAGACCTTCTACCTATTCTGGTGAAGAATATAACCTATCCTTGCTTCGACATTTAACCAATGTCGGCGAATAAACCACTATTGACCCTTATTATCATCGGCAAGATCGGTCAATATCCCCTTAACCTGGACCTTTCATCCTCATTAATGAACAAACATGTCTTTGCTTTGACATTTAACCAATATCGATGAACAAACCAGTTTTGACCCTTGTCATCATCGACAAGATCGGTCGGCATTCCCTTAATCTGGACCCTTAGTCTTCGTTAATGAATAAACTTACCCTTGCTTCGACATTTAACCAATGTCGATGAACAAACCAGTTTTGACCCTTGTCATCATCGGTAAGATCGGTCAGCATTCCCTTAACTTGGACCCTTCATCCTCATCAATGAATAAACCTACCCTTGCTTCGGCTTTTAATCAATGTCGATAAACAAACTAGTTTTGACCCATGTCATCATCGACAAGATCGGTCGGCATTCCCTTAACCTGTACCCTTCGTCCTCGTTAATGAATAAACCTACCCTTGCTTCGACATTTAACCAATGTCGATGAACAAACCAATTTGACCCTTGTCATCATCAACAAGGCTGGTCAATATCCCCATAACCTGGACCTTTCATCCTCGTTAATGAAGAAACGTATCCTTGCTTCTACATTTAACCAATGTCGACGAACAAACTAGTTTGACCCTTGTCATCATCGACAAGATCGGTCAATATTCTCTTAACCTGGACCTTTCGTCCTCATTAACGAACAAACCTATCCTTGCTTCGACATTTAACCAATGTCGACGAAGAAACTACTATTGACCCTTGTTATCATCGACAAGACCGGTCAATATCCCCGTTAACCTAGACCTTTCATCCTCGTTAATGAACAACATACCTTTGCTTCGACATTTAACCAATGTCGACGAACAAATCACTATTGACCCTTGTTATCATCGGTAAGATCGGTCAATATCCCCCTTAACCTGGACCTTTCATCCTTGTTAATGAACAACATACCTTTGCTTTGACATTTAACCAATGTCGATGAATAAACCAGTTTCAACCATTGTCATCATCGACAAGATCGGTCAGCATTCCCTTAACCTGGACCTTTTGTCCTCGTTAATGAACAAATGTATCCTTGCTTCGACATTTAACCAGTGTCGATGAACAAATCAATTTTGACCCCTGCCATCATCGGCAAGACCAGTCAACTTCCCTTAGCTTGGACCTTTCGTCTCTGTTGACGAACAAACCTACCCTTGCCTCGGCACTCAGCCAATGCCAACGAACAAATCTCTGCCCGTTCTGGCAAGAGTTCTGGGAATAAAGTCAAAAACAACAGAAAAAAGGAGAAAGAGGCTTAAAATAGAGGTGCCTCGCTGGCCTTACCCAGCCACGCTGAGTAAGGGCAAAAATGGCTATAACCTGACTTTGGCGAATACCCAAAAGGCCGCCGCAGGCAGAATTAGGTACCCCACCACGTGAAAACCCGAAAGGGCAAGTGGGCAAAAGCAAGATGGGGTAAACTTTGGCAAAAACCCCAAAGGACACTTAAGTCGGTAATGTGATAAAAAAATGAAATGAATGAATGAATGAATGAATGAATGATGGAATTGATGTTGTTATCTCATTCACCATTCAGGTCCCGTGAGAATCCCTACGTGCGACAGACAATCCATGCCCCACCGGCATAAGCGTTAAGCCTATGCTATAACAAACTCTTTTGCTTTGGCATTTAACCTATGCCGATGAATATATCCTACCATCGATTCTCGTCATCATCTGTGAAATCGATCAACATAAACCATCGGCTCAGACCATCCATCCCCGTCAATAAATAAACTCTTTTGCTTCGGCATTTGACCTATGCCGATGAATAGATCCTACCATCGATTTTCACCATCATCGGCGAAATCGATCAACACAAGCTATCGACTCAGACCTTCCATCCCCGCCGATCAACAGACCTCTTGCTTCGACATTTAACGCATGTCGATGAACAAACCTACCCTCAACATTCTTTGTTATTTGCATGAGTCAATGAACCTGTCCCTGACTCGGGCCGTTTACCCCAGTCAAGGAATGAACATATTCCTGGTCTTCGGCTTTCAAGCTTACCGACAAGAATGTCACCTATAAGATCTAAGGGAGGCTCTTATCAAGATACTTCAAGACCCAGAGGCCTATGAAGCCCATGTTGCAGAGTTGCAGGCCCAAACATATGAGACATTTGCACCCAACATCTCCTTTACGGACAAAGAGATGTTACTGTCTTCTCCGTGTCACAATCGCCCTTTATATATGCGAGGGACGATCAATGGGCACGATGTAAACCAAATTCTGGTTGATGTCGGAGCGGCCGTTAACATTATGCCTTTGAAGACTTTCAAGTCTTTGTACTTGACGCCTTACTTGCAAAAGGTGAGCGCGATCAAGATTTTTAGATTCAACCAGGATTCCGAGGAAGCACTAAGTCGGGTTGAGGTCAAGTTAGTCTTGGGCACTCAAGCAACGTTTTATATCATCAACGTCGACACATCATACAAGGTGTTGCTGGGGAGACCTTGGCTGCATAAAAATTGGGTTGTTCCTTTAACTCTCCACCAGTGCCTCAAATACGCCAAGGGAGGGGAGCAACATACTGTCTTTGCAGACCAGGCTCCATTCCGCCCCAACTAGTGTCCCTTGGTAGATGCTTTCTTGTATTTTGGGGAGCCTACTCTAGCAACCCCCGAGCATACAAAAGACAAAGGCAAGCAAAAGGTGGGTTGTGAAGCTGGGGAGGGGCAATTATTCACTATCAACCAAGACTTGGCAAGACTATACGGGCTAAGCCTTAAATCCGCGTCCAAGCCAACTCAGCCAGAGAGGTGAAGCATTGACTTCGAAGCCAACCTCATCAGTCGGGTTATCGATCAGAGTATCTCCTTACTGCCAAATTGTGTTCAACTATCGTTTTAATGGGAAGAGCACGAGGTGGAGCAGCTGAAGACCTTCACAGTCGCCTACCAGCGGAAAAGGAGGAGTAAAAAGGGCAAGGAAGATAAGCCGATTGTCTTTTATAAAGGAGATTTCTTCCCACTGGGCCCTCCTCAGGATCATTTCGGCTAGGATACTCTCGCCAACACTCCACCAGAGTTAGTCCAAGAAATGGACGATTTGCCAGAGCACATCAGGGAAATGTGTAAAAAGCAGCATATCCCTCAGGCTCAAGATCCCACATGAGCGGCATATTTCCACCAGTTGTGGAATCCTCCGCAAGTCCGTGGGCAGCCTCCCTTCTCCTGCAAAGATACGAGGGGACTCGGCTATGACCAGGAGGGGGACTTTGAGGTCCACTACGTAGCTAATTCCATGGGACTGCTACCTCCTCCTCGCAGACAAATTGAAGCGGAGTCCAAGATTGACAGCTCTGTAAGGGAGTCCGGTGACATGCCTATATCACCCTCATCAGAAGTCAACAACGATCGTCTCCCGAACGAAGGATAATCGAATCAGCCTACTAGTCATCAGCAAGACGGAGTAGGTCCTTCGACTTCAAGCTATAAGTGAGAAAGCTTCGAAGAATTTGAAGTCTATCAAGCAAACACTGATGACGAAGGAGACTTCGTCGATCTCCAACCAGCTCCACCGGAGCTCGAAGACGGTGGCCAAGCAAGTGTGGACGAGTTGATTGAGATCAATTTCGGAAGGAAAGAAGACCGTCGGCCAACTTTCGTAAGTGCTCTCCTCAGTGAGAAAGAAAGACAGCTGTACCGATAGCTCCTGGAAGAGTTTAGTGATTGTTTTGCCTAGACGTACAAAGAAATGCCTGGGCTGGACCCTTCTGTGGCTTAACACGAGCTGACAATATTTCCAACAGTTAAGCCTGTCAAGTAAGCTCAAAGGCGTATGCGCCACGAGTTGGAGTTGAAAGTTAATGCTGAGGTCGACAAAATACTTGACGTGGACTTCATAGAGCCTTGCATGTACTCTGTGTGGCTCGCCAATATAGTCCCTGTCAAGAAGAAGAATGGCCAAGTCCGAGTCTGTATTGACTTCATGTATTTGAACAAGGCATGCCCGGAGGACGATTTTCCTGTTCCAATCACTAAGACTATGGTTGACATGACCACTGGTCACGAAGTCTTGTCCTTCATGGATGGGTCCTCGGGCAGGTCCGTATGGCCATTAAAGACAAAGATCATACGGCTTTTAGATCCCCTAAGGGTATTTTCAACTATAAAGAGATATCGTTTGGCTTAAAGAATGCGGGTGCAACCTATAAAAGGGCGATGACCAAGTATTTTTTAAAACATAAAAATAAAAATAAAAAATAAAAAAAATCCATCATCATGATTTGCATTTCATGGCATGCATCGCATTTCTTTTCTCTGAGTCATCTTGCCTATTTAATAAGGCTTACCCCCTTGACCAAATATCAAGAATTGGTGATTTCCTAACTTGCTGCAGGCAAGTGGTTAAGCCTAAAATAGATTTAATCTGTTTTTGTTTAAATGTGTGTGCAAAAACAGGTTTGCAGCTGATTTGAAAATCTATACATAGAGGCAGTCTCTCGGTAACCATTTGAATTCCTTCTACGGTCATAGGATGACCGTTTAATTCTCATAGACGGTCCTTTTAAGGCCGCCTTCACTCCTCCGAATCATCGCTCACAGGACCACCAGCTCCTCCTTGCGCTTAGGGTCTTGTGGTCTACGTCTGGCCACTTGATCTTTAAGCGGTTCTTTTCTGGCTATTGTAGGTCCCTAACAGTCCCTCGATAGACTGTCTTCATCCCTGAGAGCTTTGTCTTTGGACTCCCGATGTTCATCTTTTGAGCAGTCTATCAAAGACCATTTTCCTTGGTTCAATGGGTAGATTCTACCCGACAGATTCATTCAACGATCTTTTCGTAGGCCGCATCCTTTTCTGAGAATCACCCCAATCCATACGAATGCACAAAAGAGAAGGCCAAGTCCAAATCTTATTCAATCAAAGCATTCTGTCCATTCATTCAAATCAAACATATCAAGATCAATCCATGGGTTTCTATACATCATGAAAAAAGAAAATCACCCCATCCTCGATCGGGCATCCCCGCGAGGTCGAATCTCACGCAACTCCCTCGCATAGGCCTGGTACTCCTCTTGAAGATCTGTCACCTCTACTGGTAGGGTGCGCTCCCTGCTGATCTCCCACATGATCAGGGCGCTCCTGACTGTCTGCTCGTCCTCCTCCGCCCCGGGTCTCCTCGCCTGTAGTGCGGGAAGATGGGGTAGCACTGGATCTGTAGTATGGGGAAGCCCAACCAGTAGGAAGCACCTGTGGGGGCTGTACATTGCCAATGTGGTGTCTCCCACAAGCCTCAAGTCAAGCCCGAGCCTCATAGGAAGTCTGAGGGTGGTGCCATGGAGGAAAGACGAGTGCATCACAAACTGGTCCAGGGGTAGAGTGTTGATGTAGAGGCGCCATTGATCCCTGGTCTTCTTGTCTGCAGTCCTGCACTCAACCTGCTGAGAGAACATGAAGGTGCCGCCAATAAAGAAAAGTGGATGGCTGCCAAAGATACGGCTAGCAGAAGTGATATCATCCCTAGGTATGAACTTCAACCTGACCCCCATCCAACACTCGAGCAAGATCATAGAGCCAAAGAGTGGACCCCCTAGGGCAGCTGAGCTAAGACCCTTGTACTGGTAAGCAAGGCCGGCCTGAGAAATGAAAAGACCCCGCCACAGTCCACTAATGGTGCTAAGGTTGGGAATGTCCAGGACGTGGTCAGCAGAAGGGAAGAGTATGGCCTCGCACAGGTAGATGGAAGTGGCTTTAGCTATGGCCTCATCCCACCGACACTTATTCTTACAATGAGCTATAACCCACTGGCTCAGGGGTAGCAAATGGATGTGGTGTGGGCCAACTATAGTGCAGATGTCTTTAGTACTGGGTAGAAACTCCCCTAGGATGAGCGTAAGATCTATAGGGGCAACGGTATGGCAAACCAAGTCTTCCTCACCAACTTTTGATTTGGGAAGGGATAGGTAAGTCTCTACCTCCTCTAATAGAATGGTGGCCTCAAAGGATGGGAAGATAAAGGTATGTGTCTGGAGATGCCATATCTCTACTAGGGCTATGATGTTATGCCAATCCAATGAAAGTTTGTGGTAGTTTTTGGCTAAAACTAAAAGAGGATGCAAGTGCCGGGCTCTATAGATGGATATCACTAATATAGGGAGCTCACGGATCATGGGAGACATCCACTTTAGGGTGGAGTAGCGCCTAGGGCTAGGGAGAAGCTGAGGTGATGGAAGAAAAGAAAAAAAGAGAGAGAAGAAGAGAGGGAGATTAATAAGCATTTTTGGAAGAAATTGAATAAACTAAATGAAACTACATTGACTTACCTATCTCAAAGGGCTGGAGCTCAGGTGCCTGGGAATAGTAGTCAATCTTTGTCAACAGAAATACCATCACCCGATATCACATACCCAAGAAAATGTACCTCCCGTAGCCAAAATTCGCACTTGCTGAATTTAGCATACAATTGGTGTTCTCGCAATGTCTGCAACACAATTCTCAGGTGATGAACATGTTCCTCCTCATACTGGGAATAAACAAGGATATCATCTACGCATTCTACTACGAACTGGTCTAGATAAGGATGGAACACCTTGTGCATCAAGTCCATGAACGCTGTAGGAGCATTCGTGAGCCCAAACGACATCACCGAGAATTCATACTGCCCATATCTGGTGCTGAAGGCAGTCTTCTCTACATCAGACTCTCTAATCCGCAGCTGTTAATACCCATACCGCAAATCAATCCTTGAAAATACTCGGGCCGACAATCATCAATGCGAGGCAATGGATACTTGTTCTTAACGGTCACGTGGTTCAGTTGCCTATAATCAATGCACAATCTCAAGCTGTCATCCTTCTTCTTCACAAACAATGCCGGCACATCCCATGGGGAAAAGGTAGGATGAATGTAACTCTTATCGAGCAACTCCTGCAATTGAGTTCTCAGCTCCCTTAATTCTGCTGGTGCCATACGATAAGGAGCTTTGGACAAAGGCATCGTGCCAGGCACAATCTCAATGGTGAAGTCAATTTCTCTCTTTGGAGGTAGCCCTAGGAAATCCTCAAGGAAGATATCAAGAAATTTGCACACAATAGGAATGTCCTCCACCCCTTGTTGTTCTTGATCAACTACGACCACTGAAGCGAGAAATTCCTGACATCCATCATCAAGTAGTTTGCGGGCCTTAATACCTGAAATGAGGAAACGGGGTGAAGAAGACCGAATACCTTGGAAGTAGAACGAGGGTCTCTGAGGCTACTGAAAATAAACCCTCTTTGAACTACAATCTACCACAGCACTATGGGCCTCAAGCCAATCTATACCCAAAATCACATCATAATCTCTCAACTGCAATGCATAGAGTCTGGCTGGCATATTCTGCCCTTCAATCCACACAGGCACCCTCTCTAAACAATAAGGAGTGATCATAAAATAACCCGTCGGCAATTCCACCGCCAGGTTACAAGACATCTCAGTAATAGGCTCCTTGGCACAAGCAACAAAATCCTCAGATATGAAAGGATGAGAAGCGCCAGAATCAAATAGAACTCGGGCCGCGCACCCTAGAATCATAACTGTACCTTCCACCAACTGGGACGTCTCTGCCTCTGCACGTGTCATATGCATCACACGCCCTCGATATCTTTGCCTCCCCACACTAGCTGGCCACGACAAAGGTGGAATCTGCATCTGCTGCTAGAACTGTTGCTGCGGCTACTGCTGGGGGTAAAACTGTTGAGGCTGGGATTGCTGCTGCTGTTGAAATTGATGCGGTTGCTGTGGCCTCTGAGGGCAATCATGAGTCATGTGTCCCACCTAATCACACCGGAAGCACGTCACAGGCATCTGACACGGTCTGCCAGGGTGAGAACCACCACACCGTGGACACGATCCCCGCTGTCCACTCACAGAACCCTGGCGCTGAAATGGCACTTGTTGTTGCACACTACCCACCGAACTTTGCATCTGATATTGCCGATCATGACGTCTCCTGCCAAATCTTGCCTTCCGAAACATCCTCTTGATTTTCGAGCCAAAAGATGTAGAACCCGCAGCAGAGGCCAGTGAAGGAGATGGCCCTGACCTGCCTGAGCCCTGTTGAATTGTGCTATGCTGCTGAACAAAGCTCTGCTGACCTCGGCTTGTCTGCACCTGCCCCATCTTGAGCTGCTCTTGAGTTCTCGCCAATTCTTCCTCCAAATGTGCAGCTGCTTGATAAGCTACCTCCATATCAGTCATGCGGGTGGCAACCACCACGTGCCTGAGCTCAGCCCTCAAGCCTCTAATGAACTGCCAAGTCTTCATCCTCTCATCGACCATAATATGGGACGCATAACGGCCCAACTCAATAAATCTGGAGCGATACTGCATCACAGACATGTCTCCTTGAGTTAGTTCCATAAACTGGTACAATTTCTTAAATTTAATATACTCGGGACTGCAAACACGCTCAAATACTTCGAGAAATTCCTGCCATGAAATTTGCCGAAGGGGCGGGACTGAAATGCTGACTCCCACGCTGGGGGCCGCAGGTCGGCCCCGCCCGCGCGCGCGCACGCGAGGCGCCGCCCCCGGCGCGGCGGGGCCACGGTGGGGGGTGACAGGTGCCAGTGTTAGGATTGGTTAAATGGGGGGCGATGCGGTAGGTACAATGAGGGGTCTAGAAGGAATGGCGGGTACAGTGGAGATTACAATGGTAGGCCGAACGATAGCGAGGGTAGAAGGTGAAGGGGGGTTGTAAGTATGGTGGAGGGCCAAAAGGTGAGCAGGAGTCTCATCATCATAGGACCACCCAATGTTGGGGGCTGGGCGGTGGACAATGTTTACTTGAGCCAGTGCCGGCGGCTGAGGTTGTGGAGCGGGCGGGTGGTTTGGCATCGGATTCTGATGAATCCCTAAGTCTTGTACATGATGTTGCTGCTGCTGAGGTTGGGGTTGCTGTGGCTATTGCGGCCTCAGCCCTTGTCTTCTTCTTTCCTTTATCTCTACAATTAACTTGTGCATTTCTGCCCAGTCGATCCACTGTCCCTCGTGTAAATCACAAACAAAATCACGGAACTGGTAGCACCACTCAATCGTGTGCCCGGGCTTCCGATGGAATATACAATATCTGGACTGGTCGGTGGCCGGATTCCAGTTCGGGCGTTCCGGGGGAAGCTGAAGATCACCAGTGTACATAAGGGATGAGAAGATGTCTAGAAGGGTTTTCGACAGGGGAGGGTAATGAGCTCTCTTGGGGCCCGGTCGAGCAGGTGCGTAGCCATTTGGTGGAGAGACATTATGGTACTGTGGTGACTATTGTGGCTGTTATGGCGGTTGAGGCTGCTCAGGAGCGGGGAAGGATGGTTGGGTAGTTGGCGGAGCGGTGAACTGGGGGTTGCGGGGAGGTTGCTGGAAGCGAGGTGGAGTGGATTGGTTGGGGAAGTGGACAGCCTGCACCTGCTCATTCATCTGGACTCCTTTGGTAACTGGGCCCTGGGATTTTCTAGTGGGTTTGGGCTTCTGGGCCTCGAAAAGGGAGTGAATGGGGGGGTCTTTAAACTGGGTCTAGATGAACCTGGCCCTACTGTACAACTGGCGCATATTGGAAATGTCGTTCATAGATAAGATGTTCCAAAAGGTGGGAGTGTCATTAGAAATCAACAGCTTGACTTTCTCTTCCTCCAGAATCTGCCCGGGCACACGGGAGGCCATCTGCCTCCATCTATCAACATAAGTCGCAAACTCTTCGTCGGCCTTCATCTTCTCGGCCACCAGATCAGTAAAAGAATATTTCGGGCCCACCTAGTCTTGGAATCTCTGTATAAACTTTTCTTTAATAACCTTGAAACTCTTTGCCTCCTCCAGTGGCAAGGCATAGAACCACTCCAAAGCTACCCCATCCAGTGAGCGGCGAAAAAGATACGCCATGAGGGGATCGTCGTATTGGAACTGCGCCGACTCATATAAGAACTCCTTTATATGAATGAAGGGGTTGTCATTCCCATCATACTTTCGGTACGTGGGGAGCTCCGACTAGGGAGGGAAATGAATGTCACGAAAATTGGGAACCGGGATATCAGCTAGGGATTGTGGGCTGACCCGTTTGTGAAGAAGGTTGAGTTGTTGCTGCATAGCGGCCCACTTATCGAAAAGTTCCTGTTCTTGGGATGGAGGAGGCAAGACTGGGAGGGCGGACCTGGTATGAGGGGCCGAAGGAAAGTAGATGGAGGGGGAAGCCCGTAAGAGGGATAATGGGCCAAGGATGGGCCCATATCCGCGTGAGCTAATTGGGCAGCCCTTGCTTGAGGGCGTAGGAAGTTGGCCGGGCCTACAAGAGCCTGCGGCGCTGGAGAGGTGGTCCCATAAGGATCCGGATAAGAAGATGAAAGGAGCAGGGTCTTCCCCTTGTCAAGCATCTGATGGGCTAAGCTAGAAGCCTAGCCCGCCTCTAGATGGGGGAAACGGAGGACCTTGGGTTGGATAGGGGTAAGATCGATGGGAGCAGTAGACGAGGCCCCTAACCTACTAACCAGAGATAAAGAAGTGGCGACAGCAGACACACCCTGGGGAGAAACTGAAGACGGGGTGTCCGGCCCCTGCAACGCCTGGCGAAGAATGTGGAGCTGGGTCGAATCCAGCTGGGCCATCATATGGAGAATATGGTTGGCCGAGTTGTGAGTTCCCGGGACAACTTATTCTACCAAAAAGGTAGAATAAGAAGGTTTAAGCTTTTTCACAATTCTCAATGGTATTCCGGATTATCTTATTTCCCAATCAAAGTAAAATAGTCTACTTTTTGGAATACCCAACCTTTGATTAAGCTATTCTCCTTAACCTATCCTCCAAACAAACAGGCCCCAAGGACACAAGAGAGCTCGACTATAACCAAGAGGAGGACTTCAAGGTCTATTACGCTGTCAACATCATAGGGTTGTTACCCTTCTCCAGCAACCCAAACCTCGGCAAGGAGTCCACTGCCACTACAAATGAGTTAGAAAGGGCGAGAGCGCCCAAAAGCAATAAGGAGTAAGCCCTACCGTGTATCATCAACAACCTTGAGTATTTTGATGTCCATATTGCTGACATGGATGGCGAAAAAGACTTCATCGATCTACAATGAGCCCCGCGAGAACTTGAAGATGACGGACAAGCAATAAAATTATAGATGAATTAATTGAGCTCAATGTCAAGGATGCAGAGGACCAATTTTCATCAGTGCCCTCCTCAATGAAGAAGAAATGGAAGTGTATAAACAACTCTTGTCAAAGTATAAATATTATTTCGCCTGGACCTGCAAAGAAATACCTGGGTTGGATCCTTCAGTGTGGCTGAACATGAATTGGCTATCTTACCCACGGTCAAACCAATCAAGCAGGGCCAAAGGTGTGTGCGCCACGAGCTGGAATTGAAAGTAAATACAGAAGTTGACAAACTCCTGGACACAGACTTCATACACGAAGTTAATTCTTAAAGTTAGAATCATGTTCTATGTTCCTTATAATTTCATGAAATCCCTTATCTCGATGCTATCTTAAGAGAGTAAAAATGATCCGGAAACCTGAAACTTATGCATCCCATAGCATGCTTGTATATGCATGTGATATTGACCGGTGTTTAATGATAGATTCTATAGTGATTTGCTTGAAGGTTTTATCAACCCGGTGATAAAGACCTACCGCTTGATATTGGTTTCTGTAGTGTGTTAGGAACACAATTCTTGGTGAGGTTAGGACCCTCCGTCGGATATTCCTTCCGACGGACTGGAACTTTCTTCATCGAGACCTCCGAAAGTCTTTGCAAGTCTGGGATTCTCACTAGGACGCCGAGCAAGTTGTACTCTAAAAACCCTGAGAACAATTGGAATCCACGTCCTACTCTGTAGGATAGGGTTCAACCGGCCTTTGGAAGGATAGAACAAGGTTCTATCAGCAATCTAGTGAGTCTGTTCTAAACGTGACATGACTTCAAATCGCATTCAGGCTCTGTTTGAGAACACGTCTGATCAGAGACCGTGTACTTTTAACCCCCTGAGTGGATCGCGGCCTTCGGTCCGACCGCGTTCTTCTATGAAGGCGGTGTCCACCCTAATCGCGTTCATCAGAAGGCGGCCCTTTGACTGACGGCGTTCAATCCAGTGTTTCCTACGATCGAGTTTTTGTAATGATTGGGTGCCTACATGTTCCTAAGTCTGAGGTTCATTATGCTTGGCATGTTTCCTCGATTCCCTTGTCCCATTGAGGGTCTTATTGAGAGTCTTGTACCTTGTTTGCTTGACCTTATTGGAATTTTTCATGAATTTGATCTAAGTTCTAACTTAGTTCATATTTCCATGAGATCCTTGAGATTGTAATCACCTATAATTATTTATTCTTTTCATGCCGGAACATAACTTCTTTAGATTCATTGGCCACTAATGAATGAATGGAATTGTCTAGAAACTAATGGATTGCGACCAATGGTCCAATCAATCATAATGCCAATGCGATAGGACCCGGTTAGATCTTGGGAGGAGCACCCGAATTATTTAGTAATTGCGGGAGTATTGATCAAATGGGGTGTTGGCACTGCACCTACCCAACGCAAGATTAATGCTAGACATTTCCAAATAAATGAATGATTGGATGAATGGTCGACTTGAATAAATTATTATCCTTGACCTGGAAAGGTAAATTGTTATTGAAATTCCAATGTTAATACCCCAATTCTAAAATATTATGTTCACCCTAATATCTAGTCCGTTGATGTACTGTGCTAGCTCATCATTGAATTCTTTAATGATCTATTTTCCTTATCATAGCTTATTCCTTTCCTTATCAATCATGTCATTGAACCACCCCCCTCTCTCTCCCATTTCTCTTTCTCTCTCTCACCCTCTCTCTCTCACCATTCCCCCTTGGGTGGCGTAATCGCGTCGGGCCGCCACAGGACGCGTGAGTGGCGTCATCGAAAAGCCCGCGACGCGAGGAGCGTGGTGACGTCAACCTGAAGATGAACCGTGAAGCATGGAGATGGGATCGAACAAGGAAGGCCGCGACAATCCCTGGCTTGCATGTCGGCTTAGCATCATTTTCATCGGGATCGAGGTAGGGGGATGGATACCCGAGCTCGTTAGGATTATTTCCTCTGCCATGCCCATCGTCTTTATGTCTTCCACAAGCCTGAACATCGTCATTTTGGTTTTCATGCCATGAACATCGTATTTATGTTTTAATCCACCATGGCCATTATTGCTGGGTTTTTGGATGTTAAACTGTGGTTACCTGATGATTGAATGGCATGGAACAGGTTAAAAATGAGTTTCCCATCGATCTGGGTCGATCGGGAGGGGTTCCAATTTTGATCCCCGTAGATTCGGTTCTCTGGTAGGGTGGCGGTCCTACCAGAGACCGTTTCTGTGAAAGAATGAGGCGGTGGAACTTGGCAGTCCACAGCCCATGCATTATAGGCCTTGTAGCCGCCCATCCTTGGACCGTCTACTGAACCTTAGCGGCTGAACCTTCGACCGCTAGAGACCTTTGACTAGGCTAGACTGCTTTGACCCCATAGGTAGGTTAGTCTGGCGGTTTATCATAAAACCGCCAGAGAGCTTTTGGTGGGCCAACTTTGGATCGCCAGAGAGCGTTAAACATAGTAGAAATTGTATGGCGGTGGAGCCTAGTGGCCCATTAGTGGAGCGCTATAGACCTTGTAGCGGCTAGACCATTGACCGCCAGAGACTGTGGTGAGCTAATATTCAATCGCCATTTTCTGCAGAGTTTCAATTGATGCATGTTCACTTCTTTATGCATTTCATGTTGCATATTTACCATGTTTAAATTATTTTACAAACTGTGACATATGTTTTTATATCCCAATAGAGTTACTTTCTCTTTTCTTGTGATGGAACCACTAGTCGTAGCCCGACGACCTCGGATGTCGGCCCACCTGGGAGTGGTGGCGGGGCAGTTCCCAATTTACGATTTGTAAGCTAGTTTCCATGGGCTCCCTTGCTTGGCAGTAGCGTCCTACTGGGGGGGGGGGAACTAGCCAGAGGCCTGGCTCAAGATATTGAGCCTGTGTGTGCACACGTGGTCAGGGGCTTGGACTGACACTGACGAGTGTTACCCTGACTAGTTCTTATTTTCTGGTGCTGTTACGTGTCTCAGTTGTTGCGTTCCAGACGTGTGTAGATACTTGAGACGCAGTGTAAGCCGTTAGTGGACGCATCTAATTTCTCTTTCTGGTGGTCCCTCTCTCTCCTGTCACTTGGAATTGATGAAGTTTATTCAATTGGTAGATTTAGTTCTTGACGCATATGCTTAAATTAAATTGGCATCGTAGTTAGCTGTTATTAACCTGTTTAGATAGTTTTACCGCTTTATTAAACTTTTGTTTATTATGCCACTGCATGTTTAATTCATAATGCATGCTTTAATTGCTTTCCTTTGTTTAGTTGCGAGGTAGGGATCCGTGTGACCCCTACTGAGTCTATGTTGTGAGACTCACCCTTCCTTTTCCAGGTGAGCAGTAGCAGCCATCTATCGGAGCTTCCCATGCTTTTGACGACCGTACTTAGTGCCAGCAGTGGTCTGTCAGTGGTCTGTCAATAGGTTGTTAGTGGTTTAACTACCTTTTGTTGTACTTTTGGTCGGGGTATGCCGCGTGTAGTTGTATATTTTGACCCTTGTACAGTTCTTGGACTTGTATAAATTGTGGATCTGGACTATTATAAATGTTTATCACTCTGATATATTAATTTGCTTCTGCCTTAAAGTTCACACTGTTGCTTTAATTAATACTGCGAGTGTAATTTCAATTCATTATGCATCCCTTCGACAAAACTCTCCTACCCTTACGGGGCCTCATCAGCCTCTTGGGTGGCTTCCCCGAGTTCTTGGTATCGATTTACTGGTATCCGGATCTCTGCTTCGTTACACCTACCCTTCCTGATTTGACAATCTTACCCTTGGTATTTCCTCCAAAGGTGACGACCTGACATTTTCAACACTATTTTATTAAACTCATATAGCATGCTTTCCTTTGCACTACATGTCGCCACACTTCAGTAGAGGCCTTAAATTTCATGACAACAATGGTAATGTATCTATTAAGCATACAACCCAAAGCTTATCCTTATGTAATTATTAAGCATGAAATTCAAAGTTTATCACAATGTTGTACATACATTTGTTTCTTGTTTATGAAATAGTGCGCATTTCCTCCATTAATCAGAATCAATTTGATGGGTGGTTAGTGGTTACTATAGCATTGCAAAGGAGTCACATCACATCCACAATCATGCATGCTGCCATTCCACTGCCACTACTCCTAATACTACTATAGTTAATACCAGCTTCATCCTCCATGGCATGAAATGAAAATTTTGGGTGGGTAGAGCTGCATCCTCCGTAGTATGAAATGGAAATTTTAGGTGGGGGCTGATCTGATTACAAGATTTGTTAAGGGTGACACCCACATTGTGACGAAGATGTCGAAATGACTAGGAGTGAGAAGAAAGTCATCACCGTTCACCTTGGAGTGTGGATGTACTCCTTTTTTTAGGGTTTGCTGTCTCTTCAATGATAAGGGTTTTGCATGCATTGATGGAAACGAAGCCCCAATATCACGGGGAATTATATTTGGGATTGCATTTATTAGTGTCTCGACCCAAATCTTGCTCTCCAATATCAAATTATTCGGATTGCATTTGGTGAGTCATCCTCTACCATTCCCTGCAGAGTAGCCCTGAGACAAAACAGGCAATGGATTTGTAGAATTGACAGCGGAGAAGATTCAAATCCACAGCAGAGACAAAACAGCATCTTTAACCATTTCTGGTGACAACTCTATGTGGGCACCAATTCAAAACTTCAAAAAAAGAAATGGCACAGAGGTGAACAGAGGAACCAGAGGGTCATGTCTCTTCTGAAGGTAGCGTTCCCCTACAACAAGAGCTCCCACAAAAGCAAGGACGGCCTCTTGGCTTGGCCCCACTCTCCCCGTAACTGAAAGTAAGCTCTTCACCTTCATGTACTTGCCTTGCAGCAAAGAAACAAAGGCGTGGGAGTGGCAACCCCGAGCTCCTCACCAAGACGGTCGACAAATTACCACCATCACAGGAGTGGTTTATGAAGCGTGCAACATTCCCGACCACTGTTGCATCGATGTTAACCCTCAGGCAAGCTTTCCCAGAAGGAAGATGCTCTCGCAGAACCACAAGTGCTGGTGCAAATTGTCCACTTTTTGTGAGCTCATCATACATTCTCTGCCGTCTTCTGGCTTCCTCTGTTGTCAGGAATTCACCTACATTGCGATATGATTATGCATTCAAAATCACTGGGAACTGACAAATGCCATTAAGAATCAAATGGTCTACATATTAACGGCAGGAAATAAAGAAGATGGAAGATCTAAAAGCTGCTACCCTCTTACATGGTAAAAGCAACAAACAAAACAGGTAGAAAACACAGCAATCAACTAAACTAAGAAGAAAGCCGTCAGCAAACATCAGCCAAACAAAAATGTTGCCGTGACATGTGTCACCTGTGTACAATATAGGATCACATATAATATGGCAATTCTTACAGGATCACATATAATATGGCACAGATACTCGCACTTGATGGGATCCATGTAACATAGGCCATGACTCCATCTCGAAGTTCTAGTTCTTATTCAACATACATATGGTAGCAAGTATCAAATTTATCCCACTCAGTGGAGAAAGCATCGATTGTTCATTTGTTCTAATGAAAAGGGAAAAAGACTGAAGGCATTGAAATAGAACATGAAACCGTGAGCTCTCAAGTAGTGGGAGGAGAATGTGATCTCTGACCGTGTGCCTGTTGAAGAATGAGCCGGCGACTCATAGGCAATGGCTTGGTTAAGGGAATCCACAGGAGCTGTAGCGAAAGCGAGTCTTCATAGGGAGACTGTCACTGCTTATGGACCTGAACCTGGGTGATCTATCCATGACTAGGATGAAGCTTAGGCGTTGGGTCAAGTCCCGCAATGAGCACAACCCTTGTGTTTAGTTGCCACCATTTGGTTTGGAACTGGTTTGATACCAATAACGATAGCCATTTTAGTATGTTAAGAATACAGATGCATCCACAATACACTTCAGAATTAATCAGTCAAGGAAGTTTCTGTTGAGACCGATCAGGAAATACCCGCTACCAGAAAATGACAAGCCACCTCCACTAAGGATGCGGCGATTCAAAGCAACATGAGGGCAGAATCGTCCATACCCATTGCAAAGCTGGAATATTATCCCTTTGAGCCAGCAATGTACAAATGTCAGCCTCTCCAGACTGCCAACTCACCAACTGAAGCTGGAACTACAAAATTCCCACTAGCGGAACAATTCACACAGTCGACACCGGCTGAACTAGAAGCTCCTGATGAGGCCCGGGGGCAACACAATGAAGAGGTCAAAGTATTCAAACCTGAGGATGATGTTCCAAACTTCATCGACCTCCAGGCGGTGCCCCCAAAAATAGAAGACGGAGGCCAGGCCACAGTCAATGAGTTGACAGAGGTCAATTTGGGCACTAAGGATGACCTCAAGCCCACTTTCCTCAGTGCTCAACTGTCTTTTGAAGAGCAAAGCTGTACATCCAGTTGCTCCAAGAATACTGAGATTGCTTTGCTTGGAGCTACAAGGAGACGCCAGGACTCAGCCCCATAGTCTCACAACATGAGCTGGCCATAAGCCCCGAAGCGGAGCCAGTAAAGCAGTCGCCACGACACATGAGGCCAGAGCTTATCACTCTAATATGCAAGGAAGTAGACAAAGTCATTGATGAGGGTTTCATCGAAGAAAATTAATATATAGTGTGGCTGGCCAATATTGTGCCCGTGAAAAAGAAGAATGGGCAGATTCGGATATGTGTAGACTCCCAAGATCTAAATAAGGAATGCCCCAAAGATGACTTTTCGGTACCAATAACGGAAGTCATGGTTGATGCTACGACCAGTCACGAAGCCTTGTCATTTTTGGATGGGTCATCTAGCTATAATCGGATATGGGTTGTGGAGCGTGACCGGGTCCACACTGCCTTCCGAACCCCCAAGGGCATCTACCACTATAAAATAATGTCATTCGGATTGAAGAACGCTGGTGTGACTTACCAGTGAGCAATGACCAGAATTTTTGATGAGCTACTCTACCACAAGGTCGAGTGCTACATAGACGATCTGGTGGTCAAGACCAGAAGAAAAGAAGACTATCTGTAGGACCTCCGAGTCATATTTCAAAGGCTCAGGCAGCATGAACTAAAGATGAACCCCATAAAGTGCACCTTCAGAGTGTCGAGTGGTAAATTCTTGGGCTTTATTGTTAGATATCAGGGGATTGAAATAGACCTCGCAAAGATCAAGGCAATTTAGGAGCCATGTCCGCCAAGGAACCTCTCCGAGCAGAGATCTCTATAAGGCCGTCTAGCCTATATCTGGCGGTTCATATCCAATTTGTCAAGGCGATGTCACCCCTTTCACAAATTGATGATGAAGGATGTTCCCTTTTACTGGGATGAGGAATGCCAAACAGCTTTTAACAAGCTAAAAGACTATCTGAAGAATCCACCAGTGCTTGGCGCACCGGTGAAGGGACGGCCACTGATTCTGTATATAGAATCCACCTATTACTCTCTGGGAGCAATGCTGGCCCAGAACAATGAAGAAGGAAAAGAACAAGTCCTCTACTTTCTTTGTCGAAGGCTGGTTAGAACTGAAGAAAAATATACTTTCATTGAGAAGGACTGCTTGGCGCTGGTCTTCGTAGTCAAGAAACTCTGGCATTATATGATGTCGCATGAGATAAGGCTGATATCTAAGGCGGATCCACTAAAGTATATTCTTTCCCAACCGGCGCTCAAAGGCCACTTAGGCAAATGGGCGGTAATTCTCATGGAATTTGACATTTCCTATGCACCGCAGAAAGCTGTTAAAGGCCATGCCATCGCAGATTTCTTTACTGCACACCTAGTGTCTGAAGACTATCCACTAGAGATAGAACTTCCCGAAGAGGAGACCCTAGAGGTAGACCAAGTGCAACCCACCTTCTGACAGTTGTATTTCGACGACGCACCAGAATTGATACTCCAGCAACCGGGCCTGTCAGAGTCAGAGCTGGTGTAGGCATAAGCCTGAAGTCTCCTGAAGGGGAGGTCATATATACTTCCTGTTCAATAAATAAGCTCTGCACGAAAAATGAGGCTGAGTAGAAGCCTTGATTATTGGTCTGCAGATTACTTTGTCCATGGAGATTCGGATGGCGTTTTGAAATGTACACGGCCAGTCATGGCCCTTGTCTTTCATGAACAAAAATTCCTTTTTTTTGAGGTTTTCTTCACTGTCTCCGTTTGTTTGGGTTCCCCGAAGTGTTTGATGGCTTCTTTCACTCTTTCCTCGGCGATTTCCCTTCTTCTGTAGCCCGAGCCTTCTCCGGCCATCCAAAAACACTCCACCACATTCTGGCCCTCAGTCCCGCTTCAACCTCCCCTTCACCGGCACAACCCCTCAGCGGCACAGCCCTTTAGACCCTCGCCGGTGCACCCTCCATGTGCCTTCAATGGCGTGCCTTTGGCTCACCTGCTCACCGGAATGCCCCTTGGCCGGTACACCCTTAACCCCAGCCTGACCACACCCGATACACCCTTTCGCCAGCACAGTCCCCTGGCTGGTGTGCCTTTAACCCCTCTGGCCTTCCCCAGCATAGTCCCCTCTCAAGAAACCAGCCCGGTGCACCCTTGAATCCCCTGGCCGGTACGCCAGTCCTTGCCCTCTACCCCTAGCACTCATAGCTAGCCTTAGAGTACTCCCTCTCGCTACTCCCTCCGAGTTTTCCGAGATTTTATCCAAGGTGTTGCTGTCTTCGGACGCCCACCTCCAAATTGTCAGGTTCCTCCACTCCATGTGGGCGCGTTCCCCGTATCTCTCTTACGCCCGGGTCAAGGAGTGATGCTGCCGAATTTTGTCAAAGATAATAATATGACAAGGACAAAAGGGAGCAATAGACAAATAGAACAATAATCAATAGAACACTTTAACTAGGGTAGGTAAACCATGGACGTCACAAAGAGATTTGGACTGAGTAACGACAGGAGGAAGGAACAATTTGTATAAAGCTGTACCAAAATTAAGAAAAGAAGAAAAGAAAGGCCTTAATGGGATGAAGAGGAATGGGCGCTCCAAGTGCTTCCCCGGTGCACCCTCCCAGTCCTCGCACGGCGTGCCCTTAAGCCCCTTCGTCGGCACGCCCTTAAACCCCTTCGCCGGCACACCTCCCCTTACCCTTCGCTGGCATGCCTCTAAACACCTCGCCGGCACACTCTTTGAGCGGTGCACCCCCTTTTGCTAAGCCCCTTCCCCAGCACACTCTTCAGCCCAACTTCCACCGATGCACCGTAACCATTCCTTGGTGTCCTAGCCCATGCGTAGCCCCACCTACGCCGACCTTGGCCTTGCGTGCACGGACTCTACACGGACTCACCCAAGCTTGCATGGACCTCGTTCCTGCCTTGCACTGCATGGACTCACTCTCAGACATGCACGGACCTCGTTCTTCAACCCCGTGCATATCACACCCCGTGCATGACATGCACGGACCTTGTTTTCCAACCCCGTGCATATCACAACCTTGTGCATGACATGCACGGACCTTGTTTTCCAACCCCGTGCATGACATACACTGACGTTATTTTCCAACCCCGTGCATGACTTGCACGGACCTTGTTTTCCAACCCCGTGCATGACATGCACGGACCTTGTTCTCCAACCCCGTGCATGACTTGCACGGATCTTGTTTTCCAACCCCGTGCATGACTTGCACGGACCTTGTCTTTCCAACCCCGTGCATGACATGCATGGACCTTGCTTTCCGACCCCGTGCAAGACATGCACGGACTTCGTTCTTCAACCCCGTGCATGTCATGCACGAACTTTGTTCTTCAACCACAAAAGCTGCACGGACTTCGTATGCATCCTTGCATCTAGAAACCTGCATAGACTTAACCCCAATGTGCATGGACTTAGACTTTGAAAACTCACTTGGACTTTGATTTTTTGGTGAGAAACATGAACGGGCTGTGCGTGAGTATTTGCATGGGCTTCATTCTAGAGCCTGAAACCTTCATGGGCCTTATCCTTCGCCGGTACACCCCTCTTAACCTTCGCCGGTGCTCCCTTTTTACGCTCTCATCGGCACGCCTAATCCCCTGCCCTCACCGGTGTATTCCACCTGCTCCTTCGCCGATACACCCCTTTTGGCCCTCCCCGATGCACTCTTGTAGTGCCTTCACCGGCATACCAGCCTAGCGCCCTCGCCGGCACGTCCATGGCGTTCAGCGGCACGCTCCTTTCAGCCCTTCGCCGGCACACCATCCCCAATTCAGCCTTAGCATCCCTTTTGGCTCCTCTAATGGTCAAGCCACCTGCATCCTTAAGAAGAACTACATCAGTGCAACTGCATGGGATGTCTGAGAGGACTAGTGCTGTTGCTCGAGAGGACCCGGCACTTGAGCAGTTGAAGCAGATTTACGTGAGGCACACGCCAAGGGGAAAAAGATTCATGTCAAAAGTGGATGAAATGATCACACAAAACAGAAAAAATCACACCCAAAGGCAAAAAGGTGACTGGTTTCTTCTTTTCATCGTAGTGCAGCTGTCGGTGCTACTACTGGCGGTGGTACATATGGTGGTACTTCCTCCTTCCACGCAGACACAGGCAGAGGATACAGTTATGGTGAGCGAGGATATGATCCACATAGTCAATATGGGCATCCATCAGGTTATGGAGGTGGCCAACAGGAGGTAGCCATTTATGGGTGGGGTCATGAACCAACATTCCAGTTCCATCCACATCCGTCTAGTTCCTCTTCTCTTCCTCAAGATTCTTATGCTGATTCTGGATTCCAATCAAGCCAACAACCTTACACTCCAAGAGGGATCCAAAGAGGGATGCATGACTTGGCTACCTCATTATTTGGTTATAGTGAATATACACAATACATGCAACCTGGTTATGGGTATCAATATCAAGGCCCAGACGATGAGAGAGAAGGTTCTTCTAGTTATTATCCATATTAGTGCACCATCATTTAGGCAAGTAAAAAGGGTAGAAAACCTTCACAATCTCCTACCAACAGAAAAGGAGAAGTAAAAAAGGTAAGGAAGACAAGCCGATTATCTTCTATAAAGGAGATTTAGTCCCACCGGGCCCTCCTAAGGATGATTACGGCTGGGATACTTCCGCCGATACTGCACCAGAGTTACTCCAAGAAATGGACGATCTGCCAGAGCATATCAGGGAAGTGTATAAAAAGCAACATATCCCTCAGGCTCAAGACCCCACACGAGCGACATATTTTCACCAGCTGTGGAAGCCTCCACGAGTCCGTGGGCAGCCTCCCTTCTCCCGCAAAGATACGAGAGGACTCGGCTATGACCAGAAGAGAGAGTTTGAGGCCCACTACACAGTCAAAGACATAGGACAGGTACTTTCTCCTCATGGGCAAGCAAAAGCTGAGCCCAAGACTGACAACTCTGTAAGGGAGTCCAGTAAGATGCCTATATCACCCTCATCGGAAGTCAACAATGACTGCCTCCTGGACGAAGGAGAGTTGAATCAACCTACTAATCATCAGCAAGATGGAGCAAGTCCTTCGACTTCAAGCTATGAGCGGGAAAGCTTCGAAGAATTTGAAGTCTATCAAGCAAACACTGATGATGAGGGAGACTTCGTCGACCTCCAACCAGCTCCACCAAAGCTCGAAGATGGTGGCCAAGCAACTATGGACGAATTGATTGAGATCAATCTTGGAAGCAAAGAAGACTATTGACCAACCTTCGTAAGTGCTCTCCTCAGTGAGAAAGAAAGGCAAGCGTAATGGCAACTTCTAGAAGAGTTCAGAGATTGTTTTACCCGGACTTACAAAGAAATGCCCGGCCTTGACCCTTCCGTGGCTGAACACGAGCTGGCAATACTTCCCACAGTCAAGTCAGTTAAGCAAGCTCAAAGGTGTATGCGCCACGAGCTAGAGTTGAAAGTCAATGTTGAGGCCGACAAGATGCTCGATGTGGACTTCATAGAGCCTTTCATGTACCCTGTGTGGCTTGCCAATACAGTCCCTGTCAAGAAAACGAATGGCCAAGTCCGAGTCTGCATCGACTTTAGAGATTTGAACAAGGCATACCCGAAGGACGACTTCCCTGTCTCAATCACTGAGAGGATGATTGACATGATCACCGGTCATGAAGTCTCGTCGTTCATGGACGAGTCGTCGGGCTATAATTAAATTCGCATGACCATCAAAGACAAAGACCACATGGCCTTTCGATCCCCCATGAAAATTTTCAATTATAAAAAGATGTCGTTTGGCCTAAAGAATGCAGGGGCAACCTATCAAAGGACGATGACAAAAATTTTCGACGAGATGCTACATGACCTTGTTGAATGCTACATCGATGACTTGGTCGTCAAGATAAAAACGTGAGAGAATCATTTGGCTAACTTGCATCGAGTTTTCGAAAGGCTTCGACAGTATCAACTCAAGATGAATCCAGCACTGAACATACTCAGACCTAATGCAACAGGCCAGACAGTGTACCAAGCATACCACGCATACCAAGCACAGGGATAGTCATGCATAACAATCTCAAGGTACAAATGTGGTGACTCATAAAGTTGCTATCATCAAAACAGCACATCATCAAAGCCCAAGGGGCACAACATCCCTCCCTAACCCAGGATCTGAGGGTAGTAGTGGTCATTTATCTAGAGTTTCCATTTCATATAAAACCATTATATTTCCTATTTTCATCACAATTAATGAATGAAAAACTAGCATTTTTGCTCCAAGGCCAAGGGCGCCCCCCTTCCTCTCTCCTCTCCCTCCCATTTGCACCTGAGAAGGCTATCATTCTAAGGTGAGAAGCCTCATTATCACATCCATTTCTGAGTGAGAAGCTCAGCACCGCCGTCGCCGCCGCCATCGAGCCGCCGTCGCGCCACCACTGCCTCGCCGTCTCTATTTTGTCTACCTCCATCCAGTAGTCTGGAGCTCGAATTTTACCTCTCAATCCGCAGATCTGATCGAGCTGAAATTTTGAGGTATTTATTCTCGCTGAGTTGCGTAGTTCTGAAACTGCAGAATAGGTTTGGGACAACACTTAGCAGCACCTTACAAATCAGGCCGCCTCACCTTCCACAAGGTGATCCAGCGCGAACCCCTCCAAGGGATCATCCCTCCAGGAGTCCTCTTCGCAACGGGACCATTCCCAACCTGCTTGGTCGCCCAACCGAAGCGTGGTCCCCATGGTCGTCAGCACGCGCCGTCTGGCCAGCACCGAATAGCATCGTGTCGGCACCGCCGGAGCTGCCCAAAACGTTGCCCGTCAACCTGAGCTCGATATTCCTGGGTCCCACATATTGCCCTTTACCTCCCTGCGTGGAGTGGGCAGTAGAATTTATTGCTGTAATTATTGATTATTTATTGTACCAGTTGTACGAGTCTTGGTCGGGATCATCTTCCCCACGTCCGGAGTGTGGAGGTATCATCTCTATCTCTCTTGGCACTTGCTTACTTCGTATGTGTTTATTTGCAGTTGCTTGTGAGTGATATGATATCTAGCTTGATCAATTTTTATCAACGCCGTGCGAGTAAGAGCGTGACCCATCCCATGACCTGATCTGGGCATGAAGGAGTGTTGAGCACCCTGACTCATTGATAGTTTCTCAACCGCGCAGATCCACACGCTTCTCTTGCTAGGGATGAGTCGCGAGCTTGCCTAGAGTGCCAGGTTCGCGTCCAAATTGGTACTGAGTCGCATCCCATCCCGGATCAGGCTAGCAAGGGGGGTGATGAGCATGTAGAGAGGAAGGGTGGAGCTAAGAGAGCTGCATTCGGCGGTGATGTATGTGCCTACAGTGAAGATGGTAGGCGAGGGGGACACTGTGCGTGGTGTGCGATGGCAAAGGAGACGGTGGTGTAGGGGAGAGACGTGTGTGGGAGTGTAGTGTGGGGACCCAAAGGGGGAGAAGTGTGCAGTGTGGCTGAGGCCACTGTGCTGTAGAGAAGATGACGGGTGTGGGGGACGCAAGCGAGGAGAAGAGAAGGGCAGTGCAAGTGGTGTGCAGAAAACCAAAAGAGAGAGGGATAGGTGCAGGGAGAAAAGAGAGTGGGAGAAAGAGGCCTGGTGAGAAGAGAGGAGAGTAAGAGTGAGAGAGGGGGAGCAGAGAAGGGATGAGAGGGCAAGGGAGAGAGAAGAGAGGAAGCTAGCTTGTGGGGCGTGAAAGGAGTTGTGGTGCCCTTGTTCCAAACAGGGGCACCGACGGCCTGTGTGATTAAGAGAAAGAGAGAGGTTGAGAGTGAAATAAGTGTGAGAAGAGAGGGGGAAGAGGGAGAGAGGGTTGGCGTGGTGAGGTGTAGGGAGAGGAAGAGGAAGAGATCGTCGGTGCAAATGCCACGCCCTGAACAAGGCGGAATATTAGGGCGTGAATAGTTAAATGAGTGGGCCGTTCAAGAGACTTAGATGATGAGTATGAATAACAAATAGACAGAATCACAACTTTATTTTATAATCTGACATTCCCAACAAATATCATTCAAGGACTTTTGATACTATTCAAATCCAGTACATTCATTTCTTCGTAGGTAGACTAAAAAAAATCTAATAAACACTATCAGCACTCTCATCACTCCAACCCCATCATTTAGCATGTCTTATGAGCATCACAATATAAGATATCTTTGAAAAGAAAAGCATGCATGTTACTCACCTCTGTCTCTCAATGTCATCTCCCCTCCTCTAACTCCGCGATCCGGCGATCTCGAATCTCCAGCTCGGCGTCGACCCGAGTAGCCCGAGCAAGCGCAGCCTGTAGCTCTGTAACCTACAATTTTTAGCACATTATCAACTACATGTCCCAATTCCATCATTGTCTGAAATAAGCTTGAACATTGTTTAAATGCTTACCCACTCAGCTAGGTCGCACTCTGCCGCCTCGGCCCGCACTACTGCTCCTGCGAGTCGCTCCTCCAGGGTGGTGATCACGGCACTTGGGTCCCTCGAGCTGGACGCACCTACTACCCCTCCAGCTGTCGCTCCCTATTGGACACGCTGCATTTATTGACACTGTCAGTGGTCGAACATTAAATTTCAGAGATAATTGATGGCATATAGGTAGTGTATACTCACTAGGGTCTCTAGATCCGCTCGCGTGGTTGCCAACTGGGCCTCCAGGCTATGGAGACGGGCATGTAGGTCCACTGTCGCCGCATCCCGTGCATCCTACATAGGCCATTCATTAGTTGCATATCTCATAAGCATATAAATTAAACTTAGAAAGCATTCATACATACCCCTCTCGACCTCATCTGAGGCCGGCCCGCGTACGTCTCTCAATAGCAGTGAAGGTATGCCGAGCTGTCTGGAGCATGGGAGATGACTGGGATCCCGCCTCGCTGCCAGTCGACGAAATACTCTGGGAACCGCAACTGCCAGTGCGTCGGGACCATCCGCCCTCGAGTCTTTCGCCCGATCCTGTGAGGCTCGACTGCCTCAACCCACTCCTGGTGCAGGCCGAGCATCCTCATCACCAACCTAAGCCGTAACGGCTCAATCTCGTTTAGGCAGTGAACCCAGAGGTCACGCCCAAAGTGAGGTCAACCTGCTACGACCCACGGCTGGCCCTCATCAGGCATCCCCTTGTACGGTCTCCACACAACCTACATACATATTAACGTGTCATCACATATAGCGGGAAATAAGAATAGAATGCATCATATTTACACATGTACCAGTGAAGGGGGGTAGTCTCGAAACTCCCATCGGAGTACCCTTAGCTCGTAGGCGTGGGCCGCTCCAGTCAAGCACGCCAGCCACCATCGCGCCAGTGGGTAGGCAGCCTCTTCTCCGGGACGGGGGCTGACTCTGTCCATGGGCATGTAGAGATGACTCCACACCTGCATTCATTAGCATTTCATTAGTCACATGCATAATCATAATCGTAATTATAATCATTTAAACAAATAGAAAAAGTGTATACCTGAAGAAAAGGTGAAAAGTCGTTGACGGTCGTCTCACGACCTGTCCCCGTAGACAGGTCGGCTATCAGGTGCGCCAGCAGGGTGACTCCCCAGGCATACCTCCCCACTCCCTCCAAGTCCTCCAAGACGCTCAGGAATCTACAGTTGATGTCATCTCCCTTTGTCCCCAAAAGTAACCTCTCGAGCATCAGCAACAAGAACCTCCTAAGATCCATGTCTTCTCTCTCTCTCTAAGTCGGGTCCTGACAGTAGGTGGTTCGGGCTCTCTCAATCAGCTGCTCTGCGTACTCTGTCAAAGACTCTCCTGACCTCTGACGAGAGTCTCCCAACCCCATAACTCTCATCAGGTTAGTGCAACAAATTGTCTTGCATAGGGCCTCATACACCGTATCTATGCCTAGGAGTCTCTGGGCTAGCTCACCGTAGTCCGGGACGGTTACCCCACTCACAACCTCATCGTCTACTCTCAGCCCAGTGATCCTAGTAACTTCCTCTAGGGTTGGCACCATGTGCCCCCAAGGCATTAAAAATGCCCGACTAGCCCTGTCCCATCTCTCCCTCAGCACCTGGATCAAGATCAGGTCAGGACGTATCGGCTCGATGCTAAGGAAGGGTCCGAAGCCCATCACCTCCACTCTCGCCCTCTGGATGTCGGGCAGTCCATGATAGGCAGCCAGCACCTGGACCCAGGAGATGTGGGTCCGTATTAGCCCCTGCAACGCAAAAGAATAAACATATGTCAATGGCCAGCATGTTCGTTCATCAATTTAACCAAAGAAAAGAAAAAAATCACTATTTTAACGGTGAAGGAAAACGGTCGACCGATAGACCGCAAGGGAACTCAAACAATCTGGCGATGGTCTCTAAGTGCACCCAGAAAAGTGTGATGTGGAAATCAGATCTCCACCCCTCGTGGCCGGCCAGAAGAGTTGGGCCTCGTGTAATGAGCTCTGTAGACCTGCAAAAGAGTGTAGACACAAGAATAAAGGAACCTAATTAGCCCTGAAAAAGTGTAGTATCTATAGAGCAATGAAACTAATATTCATGAAAAGGAAGGTTGAATACCTGGGGGGTTGGTGATTTTTTAACCCCTGTGTGGTGTAAAAATAACAGGAGGATGTTTAAAAATATGATGTGAGTGTAGAAGATCGTGGAGGAAGAAGGGAGAAATATGCTATGATGATGTAAAGAAGGACAAAGACTAAGAGAAGAAGAACATAAAAACACTAAAGGAACCGGCTACTCCCTAGACCAGGAGACTCAAGGATGCTGACACAAGCTCTCCCTGGTTGGTAATCACTCCAGAATGTGGCAGCACCTCATTGCAAGCTCCAGAAATCTCCCCCCCACTTCATGAAGTCTAGGGTTCTCTTTATAGACTCCCAAAATCCTAGATCGAGTTGGAGGGATAATAGCACGAAAATAGGGCTGAACCTTGATAAATCTCGAGTATAATACTCCCAAGAGTCCATAGAAACAAACAGAAGCTTCTGAGGATCAATACTCAGAGAGAAAACACCGAACTAAGGACTCTAGTTCGACCACGGATGGAAAGAGAAAGATCTGGCAGAGCAAGACTCTTTGTCTCCCCTAACGGTCTTGCGATAGACCGTAAGGCATGGAAAACGGTCGATCGATAGACCGCTAGGCCCAGTAGTCCACAAAGAGATAAGACCAAAGAAACCTAACGCGACTCTCTGCCTGTCTAGCGGTCGAGCAGAGGACCGCCAACGCCCATTAGCAGCCGTGCGATAGACCGCTAGGTTAATAGACATGGCAAAAGAGATAAAGACAGATAAATCTCAGTGTAAATGTACAAAATAATCCTTATTAGCCCTCATCTAGGCCCAATAAGCTAAAATGTCGAGAAATAGCAGGAACTTAGGCCCAACCAGGGAGAGAACCCATAAATTAAGCCCAACAGTGACCAAAAATGGTCCAATAACCGACAAAGAACCCAAGACATCATAAAAATATATAAGGAGATGACACAACCCATTAGTCATAAAACGGGTCTCAATAGATGCCTCTCCTTAACATTCCCTTTGCAGGGGAGCGAGCGGAGGTGAAGCAGAAGTGAAATGGGACATGAAAATGAAGTAGAAATGTAGCGATGTGTACTGAAAAGCGGGCATTAAGGTAAACGACACCCATCCTCAACCAACGAGCGATAGGAATCTTTCAGAAAACTCTGAACCAATTACAAGGAATGGCCAAACCCAACGACGCATGCTTGGAGTAATTAACAACTAAAGGAAAATAAAAACACGGCCAAACTCATTAGTGGAACGCACAGTTAATAGGCAGTCGGAGCAAGCGGAATAGTAAAGAGACGAGCAACTAAACTCCAGACAAGAATCCTTAGCTAACTAAATCAAGCAAGTAGACCAAAGGAAACCTTCCAACTCAGAGTGGAATAATTCTCCTCACTCAAGACCATGGACACATAGCTATCCATTATCACTAAGACACCATAGACAGATGAGGGCACATGAATGCTCAAAAGATGCGTATGATGCATGCCGGGCTAAAGCAAAAGAAATCATCAAAATGAATGCAAAGAAGCCATAAAATAGCAAGATACTCGAGAATAGTATTGCTAGACCGGATAAATCAGGGTCAAGACACTATCTGCAACCACAGCGTGCATGATAGAGCCATCGTATCCCAACTCTTCCAACCTAATGGCCTATCCAATGATTAAACATGTGCACCTAGATCATCATCATTTTTGTTATAGGGGAACATTAGATCTCAGAACACTTGAATGACCAGCCGGTTCTCGAGATAATATACCATAGATACCATATAGTAATGCACTAAGGGATTAAGGGATCGAGATACTTACCTGACTTTCCTGTGTGGCAGGGAAGCCACGTGATGCGATGGCGCTAATGATTTTGACATTAAGAGGTTAGCCATCTACAATTAAGCCAGAGAAATACGGGCGACCAGAGCTTGGTGGTGTTCGCCCCTTGGAGATTTGCTACTGCGAGGGCTTTATCCAACTTCTGGGGTTCGAGATTAAAGGTGATGGGGCCGCGGCGAGCTCCATTGGGCCTTGGGGATGAAGCCCCATCTTTGAGCGAGAGTGAGGAGAATGAAGCTTCTACCCATTCATCCACTCTGGCTTCCTCTTCCTCTGATGGGGAATAAGGGCAAGAAGGAGCCGCTGCGCCTATGGAGGGTGATCAATTCGGCCATGGCGATAGTGAGAGTAGTTCAGAAGAAGGGGAAGATTCCGCGCCTGATGAGGCCGAAGGGGAAAAAGGAGAGGAGGTACCACGCAGATGGGTTAGTCCCATGGTTTGGATGATTTTCTAGTTGATGTTTAGGGGGTGGGAGAAGGAACAATGACCGAACGGTGCTAAAGCGGGGAAAGACCTGTGGGTGGCCAAGGTTGCTGGAGTCCACATGCCTAGGCAGCTAGGTTCTTGGCCGTCCAAAAGGTCAAGGTGGCCAGCGATGTCACCGCCCTAGGGACTTGGCGGCCAAGAACTTGGCCGCCTTGGCTTCAGGGTTGTAGGTTTGTAAGGTTTGTTTTGTGGCTTGATTTGAAGGTCATGGCTAATCAACAGGTGGTTTGCAGGGTCAGCGGAGGATCCGAAACTGGGTCTCATGGGACTTGGTGTGGGCATGGTATCATGCCCTACCTCATGAGCAAAGGTGGCGAGTGGACCGATTGGGGTTTGGCCCTTTCTTTATGATCAGACCCTTCCCAGTTGATGCCACCTTCTTAGCAGCACTCTGAGAGAGGTGGATAGATGGTTGCAGAGCTTTCGTGATGCCATGGGGACATATGATCCCTACACTTAAAGATGTGGCTTACTTGACGGGGCTGCCCATGGCCGGGGCCGTGGTGTTGGGCTATGAGCTACGAGATTACTGCCAGGAGGTCGACCAGCTACTGGGTGTGTGGCCGATCTGCACGGCAAGGTCGATGACCCTACCTCCCGGCAGGCTTAGTGCCGCAGTGGGGTTAGCTGGCATGGTCCGAGGACCATTGGAAGACTTGGATGCATTCTTCAAGCGAGTACACTAGAGGATCATGGTGCGAGAGATAGGCGAGTTGCTAGAGGCACGGCTATTCCTCCTCTACTTCTTTGGCCGACTAGTGTTCGCGACTACCTCGAACAATGTGAATTTGAAGTATTTGCTACTGATCTGTGACCTCGAATGAGGACCTCATCTAGCATGGGGGAGAGTGATGCTGGCACATCTCTTCGCCCACATGAATCCGGTGAAACCAAGTTTGGGGAACCTAGGCGGCTTCACTCCCTTCTTGCAGGTATGAACTCGGCCTACCCCCAATCTGTTGATCATGATGCTTGACTATGATTGTTTTGACTAATTACATTGTCCTTTTCCTCAGATTTGGGGGTACATGCGATTCCCTTTAGGACGTGGCATGATCCTGTGAGATAGGACTCAGGCAGTCCCATTGATGGCTTGGTGGGATGTACTACAAGATCAACATCTGGTAGCTACTCGACTCTCGAACCTACGATTGGCATTGGATGAGTTTCCACATCACCGTGTGAGTAATTTATTAGAATCAGCTTTGACATTGTTGCATGAATGGTTATGCGTGAGCTTGTTCTAATAAGATTTTTGCCTTGGGTTTTATAGGTGGTGTGGACCTCGTATGCTGGTGAGGATGAAGCCTCTCAACCTTGGGTAAGAGGGGGATGAGCATGGTTCCACCGAGACACAGTGCTATTTTGCATGAACCTTCGGGATCCCTTGTACTTGCGCCTAGTCCAGCGGACCTTGGGATGGCATCAGCCTCCCCTGGTAGTGTCGGCTCAGCATGGATCAGATCGAGGGCACTGATGAACGACGACGAGGGGCTAGGATTGGGCCCCCCTTTACTGATCGGAGGCTGAGTCCTTAGAGGAGGGGCCTTCTCTTGAGCGGGATCCAGCTTCACAGAACAGTGAGTGATGAGGGCATCATTCATGGCTTCCTATGGTTCGGCATTTCTCTCCCTCCCGGAGGTGATTTGGAAGCGGCCCTTCTTCGAGATCGGACCTTGATACCCACCACTAGGTCATCTAGTGGTTTTATCCTTTTTATTTGAGTCATAATCAAAGAAATAAAGTGGAAGATTCTCAATAATACCCTCAATGGGTCAAGGGAAACAATGAAGTATGCCAAGCACAATGAACCTTGGCCTTAGGAACATGCAAAACATTCAATCATTGCAAAAACTCAATCATTAGGAACATTGGGTTGAACACGGTTAGTCAGAGGGCCGCCTCCTGATGAAGGTAGTTATAGTGGGCATTGCCTTCAGAGAAGAACACGGTCAGACTAATGTTGACAGATAACGAGAGAGAGAGAGAGAGAGAGAGAGAGAGAGAGTCAACGTCTCTCCATGCAGATGCCAATTCTTTAATTGGCGCCCCATGAAGTGATGCCAATTCCCTTAGGTCGACGCAGCCTCCCACGGGTCGACCCAAGTAAATTGGTGCCCTCTCACCCAGATGTGAATTCTTAACTAGTGCCTTCTCAAAGGGACACTAATTATTGATATTATTGGATTTTCCTAAGGATTATTGGATTTTAAGTTTGATGAATTGGCGCCCCTTCACAAGGATGCTATTTCTAATTAGCATCAGGGATCTAGATGTGAATTTCACTTCATCTGTACTGGGGTCCAAGAATTCATGACCACCAATCGAGATGCCAATTTCGCAAGCGAAGAATTCGTGACGTTCCCTCTGAACGTGAATTTCGTGATTTCGGCACTGTAGCACGGCGAGCACCATGTAGTCCATGCCTCAGAGTGGCCACCCTTCCTGCATGGCTGATGGTGGGATGCCACCAGAGAGGCCACCATGCCTGTGCCCTCTCCCCTGTCCCACCGTAGTAGCAACGATAGCAACAACAGTGATCACGACAACAGCAACAACAGTGAAAGGACAAAACTAAAAAAGAAAACAAAGAGGAGATGTTGGAGTGTTTCCTCCGAACAGGGACCCTGTGTCCCTCTATAAATACCAGCCCATGGCTAGAGAAAGAGGATGGGGTGGAAGCTACTGAGGAATTGCTGAAGCTCTACTCCGGAAGCTGAAGAGAGAGAAAAAGAGTGAGAGAGGGAGGTTGAGAGCCGTCTGTAGAGGGTGGGTCTTTGTATTTCTCTCCCCATTTTCTTCCCTTGCGTTTTATGAGGCTTTGCATAGCCTAAATGTAAATCCGTTACTTGGAGATGAATGAAATATAGGGCCATCAACCCTAATCCTTTTTTTAGGGCATATGGTGTTTCTTTTTTGCTCTACTCTGATGCTCGCTCTCTCCATTTCCCTCTCTCTCCCATTGAATAGCCGAGTAGTTTCTCCCTGATCTTCAGCATGTCATTCACACGATAGTTCGGTTGTTATTCCGGTGGCCACCGGCCCAGGGTTTATCCATGCCCATGGGTATGACTCCAAGGTTGCCAACCGCTGGTAGGATGCCGAGGTTCTCCCCCATCTAGTTTTAAAACGATCACATTTTCCTCTCAAAACCTTGTTTTGGGATTTGATCAATTCCATGATCATGATGCCAAAGAGGTGAGAAACATGATGCTTAATCCTAAACTGATTCTTTCATTTTCTCACAAACTTCGGCTTCCAGAGTCTTGATCACCCTTAGACCCTTGGGGGCTAGCTTCCTCATAATGTGGTTCCCGGGCGATCTCTTTTGAAAGGGATGAATATTGATGGCCACATAATGTGTTGATAATTTGAAAACCATGTCTCAGGAGAGGGATTGTGACATCCCATGGGTCATTGGAGCCCCTCGTAGGCTAGTCCTCAGGGTGTTGATACCCGATTCGGATTATAAGGTGTTGCCGCGTCCGTGCGCATCCTTGGGTGTTGCTGCTTCTGTTGGAACCATGATTTTGATAATGACAAGCTATGAATCATGTTAAATCTAAAATGTATAAGTACCTTCACTTGAACAAGTCAGATTTTTATCTAAGTGTCAAAACAAAGGTCGACGCACATATAGACACCTAGTCACTAAGGTCGATGCATATTCAGGTCTCAAACAGTAAAGGTCAACGCACATTCCTTCTATCTTTTCATCAAGTTAGAGCATCCTTTAGGTTAGAGTGTCAAAGGTTGATTGATGCGGGATGAACACAGGGACCGACTCTAAGTGCAATGGAGCTCAGACTCTAAGACGGACACGACCAGCAACATGTGAATATGGGAGACACTAGGCCCGACACGAAGAGCTCCAATGGATTCATCCACACAAATGGGGGAAAGAGATACAGGGGGATTTTATCCTGAAGGAAAGGGAAAATACATTGGGGGGAAGAGGAAGGAGATACACCGGTGGGGGAGAGGGAATGGAGCACGAGCTCTTCCCGCCTCCGGACTCACCTTCCCTCTCTCACACACACTCTTTCTTTTTCTTCACCTTGTAGGCGTCGGGGAGCCAAACTCCTTCACTTCACCTCAGCTGGGCACTTCACCTCACTTGGCTTTCTCTCTCTTTTTTTTGAGCGCTCTCTGAGACGGGCAAGTCAGGGAGCTCTAGCCAGGGGCTTGCTCTATCGAACATGCAGAGTATATATAGAAGGGTGCCCTTTCTCTCTTTAACGGGAGAAGACTCCCGCCACTTCATTTCTTTGCCAGATGAACGAAATTGAAATGCCGCAATGTTGTCCATTGATTTGCACAGTACATTGGCATTCATCCGAGGATGGGACATTCACCGGTTTGCCGGGCTAGCTTCTGTCGCTCCCATCGTCGATGCATGCCTCCGCTGATGATGTTAATGCGCTGTCGAATAAAGATGAAGGCATGGCTTTGAGCATTGAATGCTATGCCCTTTCGAGTCTGCGTCTGAAGCCGACAGGAGAACAAAATATCAGAGTGTAGATGGGATGGCATTTGAGTTAAACCGACGTGGTGTTGTGCCTGCCAGATTAACAACCTTCAAAGGGCCATGCCGTATAAGCATTTTGACCTTCAAAATGAGCATGCCAGGTAAGCATTCGAAGGAATAGCTTTTTTTTTAAATGGAGGCATGACAGGTCCTTCAAAATTAGTGCGCTGAGTAAGATGATACACAAGGGGCACGTCGTTTTAGTGCAATGCAAGGGGTGGCGCCGTATTAAGGCATTCAAGGGGGATGGCCCTTCAAAAGGGAGCACGCCGAGTATGCTAAGCAAAGGGGGTGCGCAGTATTAATGAAAGCAAGGGGCCGTGCCGATTTAAGGTGCGTCAGTTTAAGGCCTTGCCATGTCGTTTTAAGCATTAAGGGATTCTTCTCAGAGTCGCGGCCATTCATATAAGTGTTGGCACTCCCGGAATGTTTTAGTTGTGATGTATGGCCTCCGCAATATTCCGTTCGCAGCCTCTGGGGCTTGGTCTCAGACTTTACATGACTTTCAGTGTGTGTCAGGATTGTGTCTCGACTTTTCTTTGATTCAGCTCCCGGCACGGCCAGTTGTAGAGTTATAGCCGTATCTTCCGCTTGGGGGGCTTCCTTATCAGGTGGCGAGCCACCAAGTGAGCTCTCGTCCTGATCGGGCGAGGTATGAGGTTTATTCGGCATTTTCATCTTCAGCTTGCTCTCGAGTGTCGAGACGTGCGTGCCGTATGATCATTATCATCATTTTTCGACATCCACAATCATCTATTTTATGTTTTGATCATTGTTTTGTCTTTGTCTTCATATTTTCCCATTTTTGATTTTGCCAAAGGGGGAGAAAGAGCAATTTGTTGAGTATCATAACACTTTTGTCATCATCAAAATAGGGGAGATTGTTCAATGTGTTATTTTTGATGCTCACAAATTGTTATGATACATTATTGAGTGTGTGAGACTTTGTTGAGTGTGTGATTTTGATGCTCACTAAATGTTATGATACATTGTTGAGTGTGTGATTTTGATGATTACAATATATTATTTTAGTGCATTTATTATTGAAATGTTTTTTTGATCTTGTCTGGGTGAAGATTTGGTTCTGGGAACAGTCCAAGTCAACATGGCATGCTGACCAAGTCGACTTGAGTTGGAGTGTGTAATTTCCTTTGTTTCTATCTAGGAGACCAAGTCGACTTACACAGAGATCCAAGTCGACTTGGTGATGGTCTGTTCCTTTGTCTGCTTTTTGGGAGCTTGATGCAAGTCGACTTGCTTCTTGGATAGTCGACTTGGTCTTCTGCTTGAATGGCCTTACATGTGTTTGAACTTCTTTATTCTCTTGCTATGAAGTATAGGAAGTGATTCATGTTTCGGTGATTGAAAACTATGGTTATGAGTTTTGCCATATGCATATTCGGTTGTCTAATCTCACCTTAAATAAGGCTAGTCAGAGTTGAATCAAATCATCTTAATCAAGTTCATAAAAGTTACTTGTCATCGATCTATTTTGGTTTCAAGTGGTATCAGGTGTATTCGATGGTCCTATCGGGTATATCTAGTATCCGGGATCCAGGTCGTCACAGTCGGCGCTCGTCCAAATGCCCCTGATCACGTGTGCACACATATTCCCAATGCCTTGAGCCATGCCTCTAGCTAGTTTCCCCCCAGTAGGGCGCTACTGCAAAGTAATGGGGCCCACGGAAACTAACTTAAAAATCGTCTCTTGGGAACTCGCCCTGCCATCACTCCCAGGTGGGCCGACACGCTGAAGTATTGTCAGGCTACGACTAGTGGAGGCTCACTAGACATAGAGACTCAAAATAGCGAAGTACAGACATGGTAAGCACTTACCTGTCGCACATACTACGAAACACAAGGTAGCACATAGAACAGCCGCCTGACTCATGACAGACACCTAGACCTGCACACAACGATCCTTGAGTCACACAACTCGGGTCAAGATCATCGCACATCATGGCACTATATCGTTAATCAGCCTAGTCCCTAAGCCAAAATCATGGTAAAACACAAGTCCTCAGCCCCTAAGCTGCACATAGGACTCACAATTCCGCACAATACAAACCACGGAACATGAGGGAACATCAAGCCCTTAGACCACATAGGCACGCAAATTGAGGTAATACAATACTTCCAAGCGTCCAAAACCAGAGTCTCGATCCTCACAGGATAACCGAGACACTCACAAGGTCACATGTTAACTACTGGGTCACAACCGGGTTGACCAGAAATCATAATGACCCTCGAAATAACACAAAACACTGCTCCGTATAATGGCACTTTCAAACACCCTATAACACAGTCACGGCCCTCATAAGACGTCCACGACATCCACGTATAATGGGCTAACCAAGGGGTCGAAACGAACCCAACTGGAAACCAAACCAACATGAAAGAAACACCGCATATAGCTCGGGATAAAGCAACTCTTCTGGGATCCCTTGACACACAAATATGACTCTCACGGAACACCCAAGGCATCTATCGAGCCAAAGGTCAACAGGGCATTGAATCCTAGGTTCACTGGAGCCTGAGACAACTCAAATAATACTCCGAAAATAGAAGGCATTAACGCGCCTATAGCCTGCATCGCGATGGTTAACGCGCCCCTACAGAGGGTTGCGATGTCACCAGAATGCGTCCAACACCTGGGTCACGATCACGCACGGACACGACGCTTACCTGGGTTGCGTTAACACATAGTTGCGGCCATAACCTCGGGCGTGATAACAGATAGTTGCGGCCATCACCTGGTCCGCGTTAACATAGGATCGCGCCCATCACATGGGTCGCGTTCCAAACTGCCCAACTGTTCATCTTCTTAGATGAACGCGACCGTACGACACAACGCGTCTCTTCAAGAACGCGCCCCCTGAGAGTACCGCGTTAAGACACCGAATCTGAAAAACACTAAATTCCGTGGAAAATACCGTTCCATGTCCCAATCATCTTCAGAACTACGGGGAAACATCCCTAACATCGATATCCATCTTTCACAAGTCAGAAGGGGTCAAACCATGCACAAAACGGCAAGAAATGGGCGATTCCCATGAATTCACCCAAAACGACTCACATGGACAACCGGGCTCATGTCGGTCTCGATTCTCAACCAAATACAGTAAAACTGCCGGGAAATGAATCCCAACATGCCAGGGGTTCAAATGAAACCATTTAAACTACAAACCGTTGCCTAGAACGGTGAACACGGCTCACATCCCCCGATCATGTATTTTTCCCAAACAAGGCAAAACTCACTGAAACTCACACCATTCGGCTCCAACTCGCGAGATGATGCAGAAAAAGAGTAGGACATCTGTCCCCCTTCCTCCACCGAAGATCTTGAAAGCTGAAATGGACAATCCTCACCGGAAACCACCACACAAGCAACCTACACCGGCTTTGAATCCACCGAGGGATCGCGCCAACGCCATGCTCCCATTCTCGCGCCTTCACGCCTCAAGTTAGCTCTATGTCGTCGCCACCTCACCCAGCTCCACACTGGTCGTGCGCCTAGGGAAGAGGAGAAGAGAGGAGAGAGAATGGAGAGGGAGAGAGTGAGAGAACGTGGGGAGAGAGGGGAGAGAGGTGAGGGTTAAAAAAGAAAATGAAAAATAGAAAAGTTAGCAATTTTCTTAATAGGACCAAAGATCCTTGTTCCAATGGGATTAAAACAAAGGTAGCCATCATCCAGCAAGGCTTCCCTTCCCGAATCGATCACGGTATTAAAACAAGGAAGGATTCTTCTCAGGAAGGTAGCAAACAAAATGGAGACGGAAACCTAAATGACGACATGAAGGGGGCCGCTATTTAAAATGACGACTTCTACAGTAGTCGTTAATTCCTGAGTTTATTTATAGAAATAATTGACTTTCCATATTTAAAAAGATGAAATGACGCCTGTATCATATGCCGTTAATTAATAAGCGCCTCAGAAGCTATCGTCAATTCTTTGAAT